>JAAGEH010000480.1:57729925-57898424 GCA_011751065.1 Lasiurus cinereus
TTTATATTTCCTCATCGTTCACAGATTGTGAAAATAGCTCTGTATTTTATTCTGGAAGTCCTATTAGGGTTCTGGCTATGATTTGGGGCAAGAAATGCTCCATCTCAAGTTTTCTTTTTTTCATTGGTAAGAAGGTAGCTTGGGCACAATCTGTTAATTGACCTCATGTGGCACACATAAAATAACTCGGGATTATAAGTCAAAGTCCAGTGCCTTATCCCAGATTCATCATGGACTCAGAAAGAACATTCTGCTCCTCAACTGGAAGAACATTCTCTACGATGGTGTGTGTCTGGCCAACACCAATTAAAAGGTGCTGAAAATCACGCTGTGGTGTTAACTATGAATAGATGACACCATTCCCACTCATCCAGATTATAGTGGAGAAGGAGTAGATAGGATGGTCTTGAATTTGTACAGTCGGGAGTAGTTAGGATCAACTGGAATTTCTCAAAGATAATAGGACGGTTCTTGGTGTGAGTAGGTGCACGCGGTGTGCTTGGTGTACCCTGGCAACGTGGAGAACATTCCGTGCTCAAAACAAACTCTTTTTCCTCCCGGACATTCTCGACAGCTTGTGGATCACTCTGTGCTTTCGTCGGTCTGGGTGATTGTTCCCCAAGGGAGAGCTCCCTTTCTCATCTTCTCCATTCATTCCTTCATGCATTGACTTTCTCAGCAACCACTTAGTGTATATTTACCATATAGCATCTCCATCATTTATGAATCTTGCTGTCACCTTCCGTACTTAGCAGATAGCTTGGAGAGCTATATCCCCAGTTCATATTTATTAGAGTAAATGAAATGCCAGTCAAAGCACCGACACAGGCTGCAGATGTGTGATCATTGAGGAAAGTGAGAATGAATCGTATGGGGAGCCTTAAGAACACAATGTCAATGTAGAACCATTATCGCAGTGCCTGGAGTGTCATTGTTTAGATAACGGCTGTATCTTGTCCTCACTAGCCGTTCTCCTGTCGTTCGCCTCTGCAGGTTTCCTTAAAGAAGACACTCTCTTCCAGCATAAAATTCTTTTGGGAGAAGAACTGATGATTATGGCAATGCTCTTTGAGCGAGCAATTTTACTTAAGGATGTTTTATAAACAAGTGTTTAACTTCATCTCTTTCCTCTCTGCCATTGATCTACATGGAAGTTAAATTAGCTGTTGATGAATAGTTCCTGCGCTGTTAAAATTATGGTTTTTCCAGAAGAGAGGAGCCAGCATCCATAACTGTCCTGAGTATTTTTCCATTCAAGACTTGAATGGATCACTTAGAGATATGCCCAGATCTGTCTTTTTCTTCATGATGACAAGTAAAATGCACAGCAGCTTGTGATCAGAGAGGTTTATTTATGAAGCTTCTATAGCAGTGGTTCTCAGCCTTCCTAATGCCTGGACCCTTTAATACAGTTCCTCATGTTGTGGTGACCCCCAACCAGAAAATGATTTTCTTTGCTACTTCCTAACAGTAATTTTCCTACTGTTGTGAATCGTGATGTAAATATCTGTGTTTTCTGATGGTCTTAGGCGACTCTGTGATGGGGTTGATGGACCCCCAAAGGGGTCGCGACCCACAGGTTGAAAACCCCTGTTCTATAGGGTAACATTCCCTTAACATTCATTTTTCTCAGGAATCTCCAGTAATGACCATTAGCGGCCATGTGACTGTTTAATTCCTTATTGGTAAACTCTTTACAAGACTTTAAAAAGCAAGAGCAGCAATGTTGATTCAACAGCGGCCATTTAGATATTATTGACCTTTATCTTTTGTTTTTTCTTTTATCTTAAGCCCTGGAAACCTGACTCAAACATTACCTTCCTTTAAATAATAACAAAAATGTAATCTTTGTTCACTCCTCGTAGCATTCATGCTTTTTCTTGTAGAAACTGCCAAAACCAAACGCTGCAAAAGAGAACAAAACAGAAGCCATGTAGCCATTTTCCTCTCTCTCCTGGTTGTCTGGAATTCCACAATTTCTTCCCAAGGAGTCTGGTGTCTGGATTTTTACACGGACTCTTTGTAAAGCAAGTTTCCAGGGACCATACCAAAGGTCAAAGAAGAAATAAACTAACGAGGAGCCCCAGATGAACTTAGATGGGCAGACCTAAGCTATGCCTTTGCTTATTTAGGTTCTTAATTATTTTCATAATTATTTCATTGGAAACAATTCAATTTGGATAGGAACTGAAAACACTGCAGAGCAGACATCTTACCCATTGAAGACCATCTGAATGGAAAAATAAATTCCCTAATTTCATAGTGAGAAGATTCAGGAAAGTGACTTAAGGTCATGACTTAAGCATCTTTCTATTTTAATTCAATATACCTTTGTTGAGCACCTACTATGTACCTCAACTGTATAACAAACTCAGACTCTGTAACAAATATATGCAATGAATTCTACAATTGATGAAGTTGCAGTTTTGCTTGTGTGGCAAGATATATAACCATGAAACAGAGTATATACTCGAGGCCTGTTGCACGAAATTCTTGCAAGGGACTCAGCCCTCACCACCGCAGCTTCATCCAGAAGGTCATCTGGAAGGACTTCTGGAAGGATGTCTGGTCCAATTAACATAGGATGCTTTTATTATTATAGATATTATTGTATATACTATTTTAATATAATAATTTCATGTTAATTATTCTTTAAATAATAGTCTTCCCCTCTTCCAAGTGAAGAATATTACACTTTGCTTTCTATCTCTGGAGTTTGTATATTACAAACTCTTGTAGAAAGGCTAAAATATATATACAAACCAGTTTATTTCAACTTAGAAATGAATAAATTTGTTTAAAGCTCTATCACTGTCCATCAGATATTGCACAGCAAACCTTTTCTCTTAGGTGCTGGGAATATGATGTTTCTTATTTACAGATATTTTTTTAAAGCAACATTTTGAATAAATCCCATTGCTTAGGGAGAAGTCAAAGTGTAGTAGAGAAAGTGGAAGTTTTGGCATCTAAAAGATCCATTTTTAATTCCTGGCTTTCCTGCTTATTATCACTGTGGTCTCAATATGGTTATTTAATCAGGGGACTTTAGCCCATTGAAATATTTCTCTAGCAGAAAACACTTATGGCCAAGTACATAATTAATTCTCTTGTTCAGCATTCTCCTCTCTGCTGCCATGCTTGTTATGACTGTTTTCAGTTATAATTATTATTAGCAATAATTGCCCTTTAATTCACTTTCCCAGCTGCAGAGTTCATTTAATATTTGTGCATCACATAGTGGCAAAGTTATTTCCATTAATTTTTTTAATCCTTGCCCAAGGATATTTTTCCATTGATTTTTAGGAAGAGTGTCAGAGAGAGGGAAAAACAGAGAGAAATATCGATGCAAAAGAATCATATTGACTGGTTGCCTCCTCCATGTGCCCTGACCAGGACCTGCTTGCAACCAAGGTGTGTGCCCTTGACCTGAATCAAACTCGAACTCTGTGGTCTGCAGGCTGATGCTCTAGTCACCGAGCCAAACTGGCTAGGGCTCCATTAAATTTCTTTAAACTTTTTTCTCATTAATTGTCGTGTATGGAATTAATGCTTAACTCAACGTCAAAAGAATTAGTTTCTAGCTCTGACTCAGTTACTGGGCTCCTGGATAATCTTGAACAGATATTGTTATCTCTTTTTTTTTTTCTTTAAACATAAAATGGGAGTGTTAGACTTGGGAACTGCTGAGCATTCTGTGAGGCATAAACACTCGAGATTCTCTTTAGCTTTGAGGTCTTCCATGGTTAGAAGTGTGTGTGTGTGTGTGTGTGTGTGTGTGTGTGTGTGCGCGCGCGCATGTTTGCATGTGTGTAGGAGTTGGGGTAGTGTACACTTGGGAGGAAACGTGGTGTAGTAAGGCACAAGGTTTTGGGAGACAAGTCAGATGTGTTTATGAGTCGCAACCTTGAACCTCTAAGCTAGCGCTTTAGATTTCATTTCCGTGACATGCGAATAATAACCGCATCTCCACCATAGACCCCAGGACTACATTTGCCCATGAAATCCATGCCAAAGTTTTGACATAGTGTTTGGCAAGCAGCGAGCATACAGACTTTTCCTATTTCTGTTCCAAGAAACAGGACATTGAAGGTGGGATGGGGAGGGGACCTGCCACCAGCGTTTAGAGCCGCACCACTGAGTAAGGCTCCCTAGAAGCTCTGCCCTCCTTTGAGCTTCCTGACTAAGGAGCAGAAGGGGGCTGGGAAACCATGTGAAAACCAGAAGCAGTTAGAAAGATGGTGCTTTGTCGTGGCGGGCCACCAGAGCGGTGATTGGCAAACTGTGGCTCTCGAGCCACATGCGACTCTTTGGCCCCTTGAGTGTGGCTCTTCCACAAATCACCATGGCCTGGGTGAGTCTCTTTTGAAGAAGTGGCGTGAGAAGAAATTTAAGTTTAAAAAAATGTGGCTCTCCAAAGAAATTTCAATCGTTGGTCCTGTTGATATTTGGCTCTCTTGACTAATGTGTTTGCCGACCACTGGTTAGATCATCTCATCTCTCCCTGGTGTCTCTGGACTTGAGACCATCTTAGGTCTTCAGATTCTGTCATTATATAATGTCCTCTATCAATCAAGTTCCTACTCTCTGAGATCCATGAGGGTTGTTCAAAACCATCCAGCAAATTAGCAGGAGATATAATTAAGTTTCAAGTTTGACGATCTCCATGGCCTCATTTGCCAAATGAACCAAGTGACCTCTTTAAATCGTAGCATAGGGTAACCAAATACATAAGCAATTAGCAAAGAAAAAAAAATCAGTGGTCCTTCCAGACAGGCACTTACAGTCCGTAGGAGAACATTGGCTTTTGAGTTATAACCACAGGTTTTGCATGTCTCTTGGAGTGTCTGAGATTAATTTAGAAACTATGCAGACTGTCCTTGAGCCTCAGCTTGCCCCCACGCCCTGTAAAATGAGAATGTTGAGATATATGACATGAAAACAACTTCTGAGATTCATCCCACATCTCAAATAGTGTGAGTATCTCCTGTGCATCGCTTTTTCCACGCATTGTGTGAAATGGTTCTACCTGTGCTTTCTCACCTGGCTGTTGGGGCTGTAGCACAGGCATTCTGCTGCAGAGGAGAAATGGAAGATTTTTCCCTGAGTCTCATTCAGCTTTGACAAAATAATCGCAGTGCTTGCCAGACATTAACGGAGCTGTTCTAAGGCTATATACCTGCCCTTGGGGAACGTATTCAGATCGATTTTTTATAAACAAAGAACAATCTAGCATTGTAACCTTTGCTAGCAGCTTGAATGCAGGTATTAATTAGACAAGGAAGCAAGGGGGGCCACTAATTGTTTCTTAAGTGGAATAATTAGTGTAGCTGAATTCATAAGTTAAAGGGCGTCATTAAGGAAAATAATCAAATCATGTTTGAACGGTAGTGATATCACTGTGAAACTATCAAAGACTTCTGGAAGACTACACTTGGATCCTACAGTAAAGGAGACATTTCTGTTTTAATTGTTCTGGATATACATAAGGGGCAGGTGATGAAGGAAGTTGATGTGGCATTGTAGAAAGCATAATGTTTCAGGATCTAAGGGTAGAATCTTACTGTGCTGAAATAAAACCATATCAAGTAAATGCACTGCTTCTAAGGCTAAAGTCTTCGGACAGCCATGTTGGATATATGCCACTGGGCCCAGGATCTAAATTTAACACTAAAGTAGTTCAAATTGCAAAGCAGGAGAAGAAACGACTTGAAGAGCCCAACAAGGCAAGAGCTGGCTCCAATGCCTACTTATAAGCAGTGACGCGATTGAACTGTTCTCTCAGCTTCGGCAGTATCACAGGTGAGCTGTCTGCACCGAATAATTTTCTTCTTCACTGCACCCCAGATTAGGATTCCTGTTGGTGCTGAATTGGTGCCAGTGACCATCATTTGATAGAATAAAACGGTTTCTTTAGTCCATGCTTTGGGATCAACTTTTAAAAGATACAAATGAATGTTGTCTTGGAAGAGGTCCTTCTGTAGGACATGCCTTTGGATGGGATCTGAGGTTGACTCTCTAATAACCAAACCAACAAAACGCCATGCTGCATCTGTGCACACTTTCACTGGACACATATTGAGTTGCCCTCTGTGCTAAGTATCCTATCTAATAAGAGTGATATGCAAATTGACCATACCTCTGTTGCACCCACCAGCCATGCCCACCAGCCAATCAGAGCGAGTATGCAAATTAACCCAATCAAGATGACTATGGCCACAAGAGCGAGCAGGAGGGAGGCTTGGGTTGCCCTGGCGATGGAAGAAACCAAGCTTTCTGCAAATCCTGGCAGGCACTTAAGGCAACAAAGTTTCAATGGCTGTGTGAGCAGAAGGCTTGGCTCCGCTCCAGGCTACAAAATTTCAGTTGTAGAAGATAAATAAATCCCAGACACCAGGGTCTCCACTTGGGTCGCTGGGGGTGTGGCCAGCCTGCAATCCACTATGGGCCCCTCGTCCAGGGCACCCCACACCTCAAGGGATCACCCACCCCAATCCAGGACACCCTTCAGGGCAAACCAGCTGGCCCCCACCTATGCACTAAGCCTCTATCCTATCTAATAAAATAGCAATATGAAGATTGACCATCACTCCAACTCACAAGATGACTGCCCCCATGTGGTCAAAAGATCCTGCCCCCATGTGGACACATGATGGCCAGCAGGGAGGGCAGTTGGGAGAGAGCATGCCTGCCAGGGAAGGCAGTTAGGAGTGATCAAGCCTGCAGGGGAGGGCAGTTAGGGGTGATCAGGCCGGCAGAGGAGGGAAGTTGGGGGTGACCAGGCCTGCAGGAAAGGGCAGTTGGGGGTGACCCAGGCCTGCAGGAGAGGGCAGTTAGGGCAAACAGACTGGCAGAGGAGCAGTTAGGCATCAATCAGGCTGGCAGGGAAGTGGTTAGGGGGTGATCAGGCTGGCAGTCAGAAGTGGTTAGGGACAATCAGGAAGGCAGGCAGGTGAGCAGTTGGGAGCCAGCAATCCTGGATTGTGAGAGGGATGTCTGACTGCCCATTTAGGCCCGATCCAGGTAGGAGCAGGCCTACACGGGCAGTCACACATCCCTCAAAGGGTCCCAGATTGGAGAGGGAGCAGGCTGGGCTGAAGGACACCCTCCCCCCATGCACAAATTTCATGCACTGGGCCTCCAGTGTTTTCATATGTATTCATATATTCAGTGACGTATAAATGAATAGGAAATCTTTTTTTTTTCTCTTCAGCAACACAGTCAGTATAGAAGGAGATAGTCAACAGACACCATGATCTTCATGCTATAATAAAAGTTTTACAAAATGTTGAGGGACTTCAAATAGAACACTAGCTTTCAAACTTCTGTAGCGTGTAATGCACATATAATTGAAACCAAAGTTTAAAAAAGCAGTATTTATACTAACAACACGTAATGACCACTGGTTTCTGATTTACACTTAAAGTGTGTGCTGTGAACCAATGAATTGATTTAATGAACCTTCAAAGGATCTTTTTTTATTGTCTTTATTGATTAAGGTATTATATATATGTTCTTATTCCCCTATTGCTCCTTATCCCCCACTCATACCCTCACTCCCCTGGTGTCTGTGTCCATTGATTAGGCTCATATGCATGCATATAAGTCCTTTGGTTGATTTCTCCCCCTAACTCCCACCATCCCCTGCCTTCCCTCTGAGGTTTGAACATCTGATCAATGCTTCTCTGTCTCTGGATCTGTTTTTGTTCATCAGTTTATGTTGTTGATTATATTCCACAAATGAGTGAGACCATGTGATATTTATATTTCTCTAGCTTATTTCACTTAGCACAATGCTCTCCAGTTCTACCCATGCTATTGCAAATGGTAAGAATTCCTTCTTTTTTAGTGCAGCGTAGTACTCCATGGTGTAGATGTACCACAGTTTTTTAATCCACTCATCTGCTGATGGGCACTTAGGCTGTTTCCAAATCTTAGCTGGTGAATTGTGCTATTATGAACATATGGGTGTATATGTCCTTTCTGATTGGTGTTTCTAGGATCTTACTTTATGGATTGAAATATCTAGGAGGATAGGATTCTGGATTTTTGAACCCATCCTAGGAAGCAGGTAGGAGTGGGAGGAGAAGAGGGAGAGTTAGAAAGGAGGTAACTTTTTTCTTTGCACTTACTATAATAAACTTCATAATTTCATGATTTATACACAAATCAAAAATAGAGAAAAGCATATTAGCTTTGAAGGGATGAGCCTGACAGGGTTGATATGAGTCTCAATATCAAAAGCATTATTTGCCAAGAGACGCCCTTTTGAACTTAGTCTTATAAGTGGCAGAGAACCTTTCAAATGCCTTAAGCAGGGAAGTGGCTGCTATAATCAGATTTCCATTTCAGAGAAAACATTCTGGTAAAATTTATAGGACAGATTTTATGGAGAGAAAACTGGAGACAGAGAGACAGATTGAGAACTATTTCAAGTATTTAGGTTAGACATTTTGGGGAAGTGAACCAATATTCTTGTGTTGAAATGATGCTAGTGAACAAATTAAGAGAGATATTTTGGGCACAACCAACAGTGACCAGTTTGACCTGCTAGATGATAGAAATTAAGAAATTCGGGGTTCTGTCTTGGGTCTGTGGGTAGATTGATGGTGACTTTGATGGAGATAAGGAACCCAAGAGACAGAGTGAGTTGAAGGTGAAGCAGATACTACATTCTGTGATATTTAGGTATCTGTGTAGGAGGCGAATTCAGAGTTGAAAACTAGGCACTTTGACTTGTAAGCTTTTATTCTTTACGCAGCATGCTTGTCGCTCATCATTATATCAAAACATTGTTCTCACCTGAGTTTTCTCATAAAATATTCTCCGCAAATAGAATTTAACATTTTTCAAGATACACTGACATTATGTAGGTATAGCATGAGGTATTTAATCATGTCCTTCATTTTGCCTGGTTTATTCACAGATCTTCATTCTTAAACACGATACTGTGATGAGCATCATTGTGCCAGATCCTGTTTTACCGAAATTAAAAAGATGAACATCTTAAAAGTCTCATGATACATACCAGTGGATGGTTCTCCAGACATGTACCAGTTGACTACTTATTCTGAGTTTATAGGAGTGCCCATCTAGCCATATCCAGTAGTGGGTATCATGTGAAAAAGTCTGATGATGCCCGGCCAGTGTTGCTCAGTGATTAAACACTGATACTTAAGCCAGGAGGTCACAATTCAGTTCCAGGTTAGGGCACATGCCAGGGTTGCAGACTCCATCCCTCATCTCTCTCTCTCTCTCTTTCTCTTCTTCTCTCTGAAATCAATAAAACATTTAAAAAAAAACCAGCCTGGCAAGAAATGCTATTATGTTTTAAATTGCATGCCTTTTATTATTAAGGGATTACAATTCTTATATTCATTACATTTTTCATATGTTACACAACTGTACTTCTTCAGTGAACTATATATTATATACTTTGTCAATTTTTAAGGATATTATTTTTGCTATATTGGTGTCCAACCGTTTTTCAACTTTTCTGGCTAGCCTTCTATTTTCAGTTTAGCAGTTTTATATACTGGAGTTTTCAATTTCCATGGGGCAAAATCTATTTTTTATTATTTCTTTCCTTAATTTTATACTTAGAAAATATTGCTTCATTAAAAGATTGCTTTTTCTTCTCTAATCCCTTTGTTTTCCTGGATACTTTGTATTCATATGGTTATTGTGATTTTTCATATTTAGCCTTTCAATATAGAGTTTCTACTGGTGTCTGATAAAACAGAATTTCAAACCACATGACCCAGTCTTCCCTAATCTTATTCAGTCCTCAGCCAGTCATTCTCCAGGGTTCTCTAGGTTAACCACAGGATATTTTATCCCAGGATTTTTCTCTCCGTTTCCCTTCAGCCTAAAATGCCACCAAAACATTCTTCTGTGTATGTCTAGGCAAATCCTCTCTGTTTGTCACCTGGCACTTTATAAAGAATTATTTTCTGATCAGTAAAAATTTCCCCACCCTCAATCACTTTTTTTTATCATGTATAAGCTATCTTGCATTATTATTTTTTAAATAATGATAATGTCTAAAAATATTATTTATTCCATATCTGTTTAAGTTAGATATAAAGTTCTTGTAACTAAACTGCATAATGCACATGTTTTTAAACTCTCCGTTCCATCCCAGCACTAAGAGTGCTTGATGCCACATGACCCCCATCATCAGAAACCTCTGCACGCTAAGGAATTAGAGTTGACCATGAACTTCATTTTGGAGACGGGGTTGGAATTCTGGCACATCTTAGCCGAAGCTCTTGGTGTGAATCATTTTTCCTTTATCTCAGGCATCATTTAAGTTTGTAATAACATCAGAAAGCATGTTCCCTAGCGAGTGAGTGGATGTCAAATGGGAATGCACGTTCTCATGTGGAGTCCATTGTTTGTGGTGTGAAGGAAGAGTCCTCAGGTTCTTCTAAGACAGTTAAAAGTTACAAAAACCCATAATTTGAGTGAAGCTGTTGGTAAAGTCAGTGAAGATGAGAGTGAGGGTTGATGGGGGAGGGGGGTAGTTGAGTGGGGTTTTTTTTGTTTTGTTTGTTTGTTTGTTTTCAGAAGATACTATATAGGCCTTTTATTATTTTGTGCTTAATTCAGAGATTGACTCACTGAAGTTCATTTGGAAAGCCAGCAGAAGTGAAAGGCATTGATAAAACAAACTAAAAGCTTATGCTCAGATTGCCGATGGGACTTCAGAATTACTTTACGGCATTCATCTTTGAGGGAAACTTTTCTCAATCCTTAAGGGAAGGAGACCACTTTCCGTATGATAGAGACAGGCCAGGGTAATGAAAAGAGAGGCACATACCAGTGTTTACAGTAACAGGAAGAACTAATTTAATTAATGGGTTCTCTAAATAATTACTTTGTGGCTCAGCTCTCAGCACAGTGGTAAAACACACAACTGAAGGTTAGAGCTCTTGAGAACCGGAGGGTTTTTATAGAAGCTCAGCTGCCCTTCTAGGATGTTAAATAGTGCGTAGAACAAAGGAAAATTAAATGTAAATGACGAAGAACCTTTGCTTAAATTTCCCTGATAAAGCAAATGTAAAGGTTAAAGGAGAATGCACTTGGCTGGCTGCTCTGTTGTCTTGTCCCAAGAGAGTGGAGGCATTGCATGAAATAACCCGTGTCTTCATTCGGAAATTATGCGTCTCATGCTCTGCTTCTGAAGAAGCTTCCATTTCAGGAAAATAGGTCCATGGTTTACAAATACTCAGTGGATAAAGGATTTAAATAATTCCTTGGTGGTGGTGGTAGTAGTAGGAGTAGTAGTAGTAGTAGTAGTAGTAGTAGTAATATTTTCCTAGGATGAAAATTCCTTGAACTCAGAAACTTTACTCTGAAGTGTAAGTTGGCTACTCACCAAACGAGTACATTTTCTTCCCCATAATTCTACTCACCCATAAGATTTTAATATGTACATATTATTCTGTGGCACCTGGTTTAGCTGACAATTGGTTTACCCTTTTCCTATTACCTATTCACATATTATTACTGCTCTAATAGTTGGAAAAGAACATTGATTTGGTGTATAGTAGGTATCAGCGATCATGCTAAGCATGTAGATAGATATAGATGTATACACATTTATATACACACATGTAGCACATATAGATTTATTTAATGCTCACCACACACAGTGAGGTTGTTTCTGGGTGCCTGGCATATGGTCAGAACTCAGTATTGGCCAACGTGAATAATTCCATTTTCCTATGTCATGGATGAGGAAACAGGCTGTGTGGGAGCTGAAGTAACTTTCTCAGATTAGCTCATGAACTCAAGTCATCTTGAACAACTATTTTATACTAGAGGCCCGATGCATGAAGATTTATACAGGAATGGGTCTTTCTCCCCCTGGCTGCCAGCACCACCTTTGCTCTGGCCTGAAGCTGCCTTTCCGCCTTCCCATGCTGCCCAGAGGCCCTGAGAGGCTAGGATAGTGCAGAACGTCTGTGTTGTCGCCATGGCGATGATGCAAGTGTACTGCCCCCGCTGCTGCTCGGCACCTCTCTATGCAAATTAACCCACCACCTTTGTTGGGTTAATTTGCATACTCACTCTTGATTGGCTGTAGGGTGTCACAAAGGTATGGCCAATTTGCATCTTTCTCTCCTATTAGTGTAGATTACCTCCCATGTGACATTACTAAACAATAGTGGCAGATTTAGGGTGCTTTCCATGGTAAAGAACTGCATTTAATTCCAGTTCTAAATTCTTAGCATAGGCATAGCTTTCATTTTTGCCTTCAGAAAGGATTTTAAATTTAGACCTTGGGAGGGAAAGTCATTAGGGGATTGTAGTAATCCTCATATTAGTTTTTCAGTCAGTAAATGATGTTTTTTTTCTTGAGTAATAGTTCCCTAGTCACTTATTTTCATCTGTCTTCTGTTGGTTCAACAGGCCTTTTGTGAACATAATGAATTTTGAAAGAAATGGAGTGATATATTAATTAACCAAGCTAATTAGCTTGAAGAGCCATGATTTTTCAAACCCCAAGGTGCAGACACTATTTCTGGAAATATGAAGTGGGAGATCTTGGTTGAGATGGTTTAGGCAGAGGGAAAGGTAGCCAAATAGGACTTACCAGGAGAAACAACTCTTGATTTTAAAAACTATAGGAGGAAATTGTCAGGAATTAAATTTTCAGTGCTCGATTTGTGTTTCATGTACAATTTCCGATGTAGAAAAAAATGCATACGTACTGTGTTGTGCACATTGTACATCAGGTAGCAAAACCCACCATTCACTATCCGTGTCAGAACCTCTTGAAACTAACTCTTCTGTCTAGTACCTGTCACACACACCACTTTGGGAGTGGCTCTATTGCCCTAATTATAACTAATTAAAAGCCAGTAGTTTAACTCCAATGTGAAGAACAGAATGAATCAGAAAATGAAGGGTAACGAAGGTGAGATTTGTGATGTTTTATTTCATCAGTAACAAATGATATCATATTCCGCTGAAACTCTCTTTTCCAAATTTTTAATCGTCCTTCTAATTGAAACAGATGCATGAAGGGAGGTTCTTAAACTGCAAGGACTATTGCTAATGTTCTACGCTCTTTGTTTAATGTATTAAACAGTGATTTAGTGTTCTACCAGAGATGCGACCCTGTCCACCAGCGGCCAGCTTTCTATGATAAGACTTCTTGAAGTTGTGCAAGTGCTGAGACTATAATGAAGATCAGGATTGGGAGGTTCAGGGGGCGTGGTATTGTGGGAAGAGAAAGTAAGGGAAACCACAGAGGCTTCTGGGTGATTTTGATTCCCAGTGTCATGTGAGCTAAAGCAGCAGTCTCCTCTGCAGTGTGTTTGGACACAGCCATCACACGCAGGGCAAACACCAAGGGCCAGAAGTTCCTTTAAATTTTCCCAATACATGGGGCATGCAGAGCCCTTTGTTCTGACTTTATTCTCATACCCCTTGCATACCCACCTCTCCCAAGCGTTCTCTAGCAAATAGGCAAGATTCTAGCAGGTCACATCCAGAGGATTCTTTTTTCCTTTCCATTTGAAAGTGTTGTGTGCCTGTAAAAATCCAACCAGTATTTAGGATTAAAAAAGGAAAAAGCAAATGCCTTTATTTACTCCCTAATACTGATTGTGCTCCGCTGCCCCACTACCAATCCCAGGGGATATTCCTCAAGGGGCGTTTGTGGGTGGCTCCCCACAGGGTATGCACCCCAAGGAGCACTGCTCACAGTGTGGTCTACACCAAGCAGAGAGTTAGGGCTGTGCCGCGCACCCCCATCTGGCTGAGTGTACAAACCTACACTCACCCCCATCTATGTGGACTAGAAGGGGTCTTGAGAGACCCTGTCTTGGGCTGCCAGCAACTTGCTCCATGCCTTGGGGTGGATAGTTGATTCCCCCACGTGCTCAGCTAATTGAGGCGTCTGGAGAAGACAGTGTTTCATGTATTGCCAGTGGACATTGGAAGAGGGCCTTTTCAAAGTCCCTGCCAGCTCTAACATTCTATCAATGCGCCTGGCATCTCCCTGGCAATTGGTAGCCAAGGTTTATCAACCAAGGTCTTAGCACACAGTTCCCAAGACGCAGGGATCTGACAAGAAAATTGATTTTTGACTTCTTATTTCGGGTCTGCCAAATTATTGTTTCCTGGTCGCGAATTAAACTCTCACCACGGAAGCCTTTTCTTGTACAAGTGCGGCCTTTGCTCTCACCGCCATCAACACACTATCCCCAGGGTCTCTAGACTGGCTGAACACGGCCCCTTGGGACAGAGGGTTCCCCTCAGCAAGACTTTCTCTGGGGTTGTGGGCTTCCTGCAGTTGACCTGGAGAAATAAGGGGGAGGGGAACCCCCGGGCTGTTCTCCTTCAGAGATCCTTTGTTCTACTTCCAGCCGCCTTTCTCCTCTCAACACATCAAAGGTGAGCGTTCTTAGAAAGAAGTGTCCCAAGCATTTTCAGCTTTGCATTCCTATGACATGTGTGATCTAAAGGGAAAGAAGAAATTGCACGTTGGGATATTGTTATGCCCAGATTTCAAGATCCCCAAAGACCACCAGGAAGCCAAGTTCGATGCAAAAGCAAAGAGCCTTTATTCAAGCTCAAGCTTGGTCTCTCTGCCTCCATCAATGCAGCGGCAGGATGCAGAGAGCCCCAAGTCTCAGAAGTACAGCAATTTTATAGGGCTTGGGGTCCGGGGGTGGGGTGAGGCTCGGATCACTGAGTTGGCTGATTCCGATTGGCTGGGTGAGGGCTAGGGTTCAGTGACACAAAGACAGAATGCGGTTAGGTTATTCCCCTTGCATTCCCATTGGCTGATTGAAGGGCGGGCTGGGTAACTGACACATTCTGTAGGGTTGTTTTTGGAGAAGGGGTCATCTTGTTCTTCAGAAAGCTGACAGTGTCTGGGAAGGGGTCATGAGACCGTATCTCAAGGCCTGGCCTGATGTCAGCACTGACAACTCTATCTGGGGTATAGTCCATGGCCTCTCTGAAATGGGGCATGCTCAGAAATCCCCATTCTCTAACAATATAAACCCAAGTGAGTGCAGTTGGGTCTCTTTGGGGCAAGACTGTCTATCCAGTGAACACTCACCGTGGAAGGCTGGTGATGGTTCTCGGCTGGGGTCTTTCAGGAGTGAGGACAGCCCTCTGTCACAAGTGGGCTCATGTCCTGGTGTTACTCCTCTGCTCTCTGCTCTAAGGGTCTGAGGAGAAAGTGCAGCCAGCTGTGGTTCCTGGCTCCCGGAGAAGCGCTTGGCCTCTGATGGAGCCCACGTGGGGCTGGTCCACCTGAAGGGCCCTCTGAGTTCCTTTTCCTCTGGTTGTTGAATCTGTTTATGTAGTGGGCAGTAATCAGAGGGCGATTTTGCATCCCCACGGGACATTGGATAATGTGCAGAGAGATTTTGGGTTGTAACAACAGGGAAGGTTCTCATGTGAGGGTTGCCAGATAAAACACATGGTGCCCAATGAAATGTGAATTTTTAATAAACAGTGAGTACTTTTTAGAATAAGTGCACTCAAATGTTGCCTGGGACACACTTATACTAATGAATTATTCATTGCTTATCTGAAATTTAAATTTTATTAGATATCCTGTGTTTTTAGGTGCTCAACCTGGCAACCCTATGCTACTGAGGTCTCATGACTAGAGTGTAGGGATGTTGCCAAACATCCTACAGAGCACGGGGTGAGAAAGACTTACCATGAGACCTTTATGCTAACATGGCGAATACATGTCATTCCAAATACAGCTGACTTCCCATAAGACCTTGGGTGCCTTGTAAAGGAAAACGCTGCCATTGTGGAAGTTTACTCTGCTACAGAGTAATTTTTTAAAATATATTTCTTTATTGATTTCAGAGAGGAAGAAAGAAGGAGAGAGATATAGAAACATCAATGATGAGAGAGAATCATTGATGGCTGCCTCCTGTATGCCCCTCACCCCCCATTGGCGATGGAGCCCGCAACCCAGGCATGTGCCCTTGGCCAGAATTGAACCTAGGACCCTTCAGTCCACAGGCTGATGCTCTATCCACTGAGCCAAGCCATCTAGGGCAGACAAAGTAATTTTGGTAGAAACTAATAAGAAGTCAAAAATTACTTCTCTGATCAAGTCACCAAATCTCAAGAACGTGTGTGTACCTCCCTGGTTCTCCATTTGGTCTATGTCATAAACACAGGAAGCCTCTTCCCTTTACAAAAGTCTAAAACACAGAAGGTATCTAATTGATGATGATGATGGGTTGATGCAATGCATTAACGCAAGACTTTCTTGTATTGAGGAATTAATCTATGCTAAGCACTTCGCACATATTGCTTCCACTCTGAACAAAAAGATTATTATCCCAGTTTTTTCGTAAGGAGAGACAGAGGCTCAAGCCTCAGAGTGCCTTACTTAACTCACAGTCTTAGTAAAGGCAGAGGGGGGACTTGGGCCCCCGGTGTTAAAAGTCCAGGCAGTGGAGTATCCCCGACCGAGCAAACCTTCTTCTCTCTGTGAGGCCTCCTTGTCTGGTTCTCAAGCTGTTGGGTCCACAACAGACTTTTCTCCGGTGAATTTATTTCTGTTGGTGTCCGGTTTCTCAGTAGTGAACAGTGACCATAGATCACTCTGGAGGGAGGTGGATCTCTTTCCCAAGCTCTCCTAGCTGGGCGACACCCCCAACCGCTCAGGCTGCTCTCTTACTCTTCTGATGAGCATCTTGGGGTGCGCAAGGGAGGCACAGCTGTGCTTATGCTGGCCCTCCCTACAGGCACCCCAGTTTGGTAGCAGTCTTAGATATCTATCCCGCCCCCGCCCCCGCCCCCCGCTAAGATATTTTAAAATGAACTTTGCAAAGAGTTGATTTTAAATGGGGGTATCAGATTTCACACTGAGGGCTTTTGCTGATGAGTAAGTGGCTCTGTCCTTCCTGCCCCACAGGCCCAGGCTGGTTCTGCCTCTCAGCACAGGGAGTGAGAGTGGGGAGCTCCAGGCACAGCCCACTCAGGACCACGGGAGGAGAAGAAAAGTCGCCTCCTGAGTCCTGGCAACTGCCGACCTGGCCAAGAATCACAGTCCTCGCCACATGAGGCACACCACTCTTATTCTTCTGTCCCTTTCTTTCCTGGCTTGCTGAAGTCAGGAACTGTCAAACTGTTCTCATTATTGTATTTCCCCCATCAGAGGGCAGGGGTTCTCACTCAGTGAAGACTTAGCATCTTAGCAATGGGAATGGACAGCCCATTATGTGGATTTTTGTTCCCTTCTATGACAAAAAACTTTTCTCATCTTCTTGGGTTTTGGCTTGGTGTAAAAATAGAACAACAAATCACAAAAAGTGTGTGTGTGTGTCTGTGTGTGTGTGTGCGCGCACATGTGTGTGTATGTTAGTATTTTCAGTCTTCCATGTACACAAATGCTGTTATTTGATTCCCCAAACAATATTATAAAGTAATATTTCCATTTTGCATATGCAGAACGGAAGTTTGCAGACATTAACCTACAAATCCTAAGCCTCAGTGGTTTGTGATTGGGAGTGTCAACTCGGAACTAGACTTTTTCAAGGATGTTTTTTCTCTGCCACACAGCTAATAGGCAGTCATAAAAACCTGCAAGGTTGCTTCATTGTTACAGATCTCAAGATCTAAAATCAGATGGTATTTATTTTTATTTTATTTTATTGGTTATAAGGTATTACAAACAGTAGTACATATGTCTCCTTTTTTTTTCCCCTCATTGACCTCCCGCCAGATGGTATTTATTGTTAAGGAAAGCCGGCAAGCTGCAGGCATAGAGACCATAAAGATAGATCCAAATCTCTTTCCCTCCCTTTGCTGACTCTGCATGCTCTAACATAAATATATGGATTGACCGCATTTAAAGATATTGAACCAATTGTTTGACTCCAGGCAGAAGGTTTTAGCATGGGAATAAGGGACTGGGCAAGGAGGAAGAATTCAGACTTGAGTTTTAATGTTTATTTATTTATATTTTTGAGATGTGAAGGCAAGAACCTTTGGCCCGCTTTGGCCATTGGTTGTCAAGGATGTTAACATCTCGCCATATTTAGAGCGACTCACAGATTCAAATACTATCCCGATGTGAGGGGATGAGAGGAGAGTAAAACACTTGGCTTAGTTACAGAGGACACTGCTCAAACTTTAATGGGCACCATATTGCAATTGAGCAGAACATCATGATTAAGCAGCCTGCTCCATTCGGGCTCATGCCTGGATCCAGTGGGGGCAGGGTGACTGGCAAAACACTTGGTCTGCTTGTGCCGCCATACGGTCGGTCATGCTGCGTTTTCACTGGGTCTTTGCAACGTGCCTTACAGATGCATGGCGGGGCAAAGTGTTGGTTACCACTCCACAGGGACAGTGATGTCAGACACAGATCTGTGTACCCGCTTTAAAGCTGCCAACCTGGCACTCTGTGTCAACGACCCTACCCCGCGTTCTTGGCATAGACACCAATAAGTCAAAATCAAATCTGCTTTATGAGGCATACAGATTGCCCGCCTGTTAGACCACACACGCTCATCTGGTTATGTGTGAAGAAGGACCTTCTTGGCCTATTAATTATGCTCCAGCACGAACCTGGAGCTCTAGGTAAGTGGCTGCTGGAAGATGGATGGATGGTTAGGAGAACGGAGGAGGGTCGTTGTCCTGGAGATGCCATTGAGAAAACTGAAATATGGTACTGACAGCCTAATAACAGAGGCTCCTGCATCTGCGCTGGAAGGGTGGCAGTGGCACGCGTCACGATCATCATCATAAACAAATAAAGTGACAACCAATTAGGAAGCTTGGATGCTACCTCTCTACAGGTTGAGACTTTAATTGACAGGACAACTGCCGGGGAGTTTTGGCATGTCTAGCGATTTATTGGCACGGAAATGGACCATTGGTAGTATAGGGATAGTGTATGTATAAACCCCATTCGCATACACTGTACATAGAGTGCAGGTCGATCAGACAAGAAGAAAAACGTAGTTCTAATGGCTTCGGGTTCTATATAGCATTCCACTGATCCTCAGTGATATCAGGGGTTTGAAAATTTTGTTTCTGTGTTTCGGGGCTCAGCTTGTTACAATACTGCTGTTGATGCCTGTCTGCGATACCGTGTTGCACTTGGTGGTGGAGCATTATTTAACTTGGTACAGTGGTACCTCGAGATACGAGTGCCCTAACATATGAGATTTTTGAGATACGATCCATCAAGCGAGCGATTTTTGCTTTGAAATACGAGCAACATTTGAGATAGGAGTCATCGCGCGGATCGGCCGGCTGCACACGACCCACCAGTTTACCGCAACTCGAGCGTCTCATAGTTTCCCACGCCTCAAGGTTACAGAACAAATTAAACTCGTATCTCGAGGTACCACTGTATGTCCCATTTGCTCAAAAAAAGACAGAATGATACTTGTTTTTACAAATAGAGAAAGACCAAAATTATAAGATGGAAAGGAAGTAAAGCTGATTTCTATTTTCCAATCTTCGGGATTGGAATGAAATTATACAATATCAATAGCATCCACTTCAGACATGAAGATCTAGAAGAAATCATCTCTCTTTAGGATCATCTTACATTTTTACACAGATGTTATACTGATACCTTTCCTAGCTGGTTTGGCTCAGTGGATAGAGCATCGGCCTGGGGACTCGGAGGGTCCCAGGTTCAATTCTGGTGAGGGGCACATGGCTGGGTTGTGGGCTTGATCTCCAGTAGGGGGCATGCAGGAGGCAGCAGATAGATAATTTTATCTGATCATTGATGTTTCTCTCTCTCCCTCTACCTTTCTCTCTGAAATCAGCAACAATATAAAAAAATCAGCACTGTTTCCCAGTGAACTCTGGTTTCCATGTAACTTAAGGGTCCCTGATAACACCATCTCTTTACCTAAGGTATGGATCCGACATGGTGGCATTAGACAAGAGGGCAGCCACAATGAGCTGTTGCAAGTGAAGTGTTGTCTGAGAAACAGTTAACGAGAAACTTTGAGAGCTGCAAGAAGGCCTGACAGATTGCCAGCTCACTTTGAGAAAGAGACCATCCTCTCTTCCAATTCGCAGACACATAGCCTGTGGCTAAGTCATCAGGAATAAAACAAACAGGGGAACAGGGGAGGGAAAAGCAACACCCTCAAACATTCATCAGCGGTGCGAGCCAACGCTACCGCTGCGGTTACATTGACAACCATCCTTGGTGTTTATTTTCTCTTCGCTGAGGTTGCCAACTTGAGCTTCCAGAGGACTAACATCACAGCTGAAGACAGGCAAGTTCTGCAGGAACACAGCAAAACGCAGACCCAAACAGAACATTTTGACGTTTCGAGTGAAATCTTCTGTTGGCTGAGAAAGGAGCATTTATTGTCTAAAGACAATGAGGCTCTTCTCCCTGCAGCAATGATGGTCACAAAGCTGCTTGGACCAGCAAAGGACCCAAGCTTTGCCCACAGCCCTGCTGGATAGGTGGCCTTTGGTTTCGCCTGTCTGAGTGGACTTTGAGCTTTTGCTGCTGTCATCCAAGAGATGTGGGGACTTTTGTGTCACTTCAGGGTTGAGGACAGGCAGCCCTAGTGCCTTTGGGAAAGCCACAGACACTCAGGCCAGACTGCCACCAGGAGAGGACTTTCCAAATGGAGTTGCCCCATCAGCGGGGCACAAAGTCTCTGGGTAACTCTAGGCAGGAAGAGGAGACATGAAGTCCAGTTGGGAAGCCAGTCAGACAGACTTTTTGGGGGTCCTCTGTCTTGGCTATCCAAGCCAAGCCCATTCTGAGTCCAGGGTCCTCCTTCCTGTTATTCTGGCAAACCAGAACCAAAGTGGTTCTTTCAGATTTGGGGCGCCACTTCCGTTAGTGGTCACCGCTCCCCCTGAACTCCAAGGCATTTGCTTTCTATCATCTACACGGATGCTCACCTTTCTCTCCATGCAGCCTATTCCACAGCCCAGAACTCTTTGGAGTCTCATGTAGAATAGCTAATATTTCCATTTCCTCAAATCCACACAAGACATGATCTACCTCTAGTTCAGTGGTTCTCAACCTGTGGGTCACAAACAGCTAGCAGGCTCTCCCAAGACCATCAGAAAACACAGTTATTTACATGAAGATTCATAACAGTAGCAAATTACAGTTAAGAAGTAGCAACAAAGATAATTTTATGGTTGGGGATCACCACAACATAAAGAACTGTATTAAAGGGTTGCGGCCTTAGGAAGGTTGAGAACCACTGCTCTAGATGGACCATTATCCCTAATGCAGTTAATCCATTATTGGACATGAAGAAGCCAACTTCCAGTGTGTTCTGAGGAAGGAACAAGATTTTCCCCGTGGGCCTAAGAATCAACCTCAAAGGCAAGCACTGGCATCGATACCGGTGGATTGTCCAACTACAGGCAAACTAAGAACTTTCCTGGTGTTTCCTATTTCATACCCTTTAAAACAGGACAGAATGCACATGCTGCCGTCAAATGCATGTTACTTCACTTAGCCATGACTTTCTGTTTGGGGGCAAGAACTCCTATCGATCTGTCAGCTTCCATGATTGAAAACATGATGATGGAACGAGACTTGACTTGGGGTGGTGAACATGCAATACGATATCCAGATGATGTATGATAGCATTATACCCCTGAAACCTATGTCATGTATGTACTAACCCCTGTCACCCCAATAAACTAAATTAAAACAAACAACCCGCCAGTCTCACCGGAAAATACACAAAGAACACATTCACGTACCCAGGGCAGAAAATCCAGGCTATTGGGGAAGCAAGGGCTTCTAGCAAATCAAAAAAAAAAAAATTCAGCCATCGGAGCAACCCTAGTATTTCTGACAATCAGGTCTGTCACGGGATGCTGTCTCAGCATTAGATCTGCCAACTAGCTTCTGCCGATGACCCTTCTGCAGGGGAAAATCCAGAGGTTAATTAGAAAGGATTATTAGTTCCTGAAAGTTGACCGGAGCCAACTGGAAAAAAAGTCCGGCCATGGCCAGAACAGCTGCATCCCTGGTTGGCGAAAAAGCTCTGTGATTTCATATCAATTTCTATAGCTCTTCCAACTCCCAGAGGGATTCATATTTAATCAACAGAGCAGTTGCCTTTTTATTGTAGAGAAGTTTCGGTAAAATGGAATAGTGCATTCGTTCTGTTGCAATGAAATGGCAAACGGCGGTGAATTTTCATTTAGAATCAGGACGTGGAAGCAAGGAGCTGTTTCTGAACGGATGGGTCATCTCAGTTTAATGAGCAGCAACTAAACACATGAAATAAGTGCCTGGCACGCGGGAAGAAGGCAGAGCCAAAAAGACTAATTATGGCCCCGCTAGGCCTTATGAGTCTCAAAGAGAGGGCTATGCTTTGTTTGTTTTTCCTTAGTCTGTGTCCCCAACAATACCAAGCATGTAGCTGGCATCATTCACTAATCAGGGCATGGATCAGTGGTTTCCTTTAGAGCAGCAGTTCTCAACCTGTGGGTCACAACCCCTTTCGAACGACCCTTTCACAGGGGTCACCTAAGACCATCAGAACATGCAGATATTTACATCACGATGCATAACAGTAGCAACATTTCATGGTTGGGGGTGACCACCACATGAGGAACTGTATGCAAGGCCTTAGGAAGGTTGAGAGCCACTGCTTTAGAGAAAAGGATGTAGCGCATGGCTCACCGTGGACACCTCAGTTGTGCTATGACTGGGGCTCATCTGCCCATTTCCTTCTCCTTTCCTCAGTGCTCCTCGTAGAGAGTCTCAGACTTGAGCTCGCAGCAGAATCACCCGCCGAGTTCATAACTGCACAGCTTCTCATCTGGGAACACAGCATGTTTTGCCATTTATTTATGGCTTCTAATCATGTCTTACCGTTTCCAACGTGTAGATCCTTCACATCCTTTGTTAAATTGCTAGGCATTTTATCCTTTTCTTTTGCAATGGCAAAAGGTATATATTTTTTCCTCCTCATTTCTTTTTCTGAAATGTTATTCTTAGTATATAGGAATGTAAAGGAGATTTGTACATTTATTTCACATCCTGTAATTTATTGTATTTGTTTTATTATTTCTAATAATTTTGGGTGGAGTCTTTAGAATCCTGTCATCTATGAAAAGTGTCTTTTCTAATGGCTAAATAGTATTCATAAATATATACATATATATACAGGGTGTTCCCAAAATATATATATACACACTTTGAATAATTAATTCCAATCCGTTCCAGTGGAAAAGAAAGAAACATCAATTGAGCTATCAGCTGCTCAAGTGTGTCCACATTTTTGGGGACACCCTGTATATGTCACATTTTCTTTTTCCAATCCTTTACGGAGGGACCCTGTCTTGGGCACTGTGGATAATGCTGCAATGGACAGAGGGGTGCATAGATCTTTGCTCAGGGGATCTGAGGCTGCTATTCTGGGTACCACACGTGGAAAATCATTGGCCTGTAGCATCTATAGAACTGCCCCTGTGACAGTCCCCATTTATCCACCCACAGGTGGATTCTCTCCTAGAGCACAGGTCCTTGCACACAGAAGGCACCGTGGGGAGCTTTTGCTTCCAGATGATGTGGGGGAGTATAAATCCCTCACTCCGGGGTTCCTTATGGCTCTGGCTCATTGGGACCCTTCACCTATGAAGGGCAGCGTACCAGTCTTTCTGTTGACCTCTTCTTCTTCCTGCTTCCTTCATGTGATGAAAAGGCCATTAGAGGCCGACCCAGACATCCATTCATTTCTCTGGGAGTCTAACGTCGGCTGTTGCTGCCCACAGTCCCCAGGGCTGTTTGTCTGATTCATTGGCCCTTCACCGGGATGGCTGTCAGCATTGCACACCTGTTGCACGAGGACCGGCAATGGTCTGACTCGCTCATCACCTTTACTTACATGTGTGTAATGTTTTCCTTCCCATGTAACCACTCTGTCTGTATTCGCTTCTGGTTCCAAACTGTTCTTTCTAGACAGATCTGGATACAAAGATTATGCTGGACATGGAGCTTCTGTCTCGTAAAAATGGGGTAAGGTATTTCATGGCACAAAGAGAGACTAAAACCGTCCTGCATTTTGAATGGATGATTGGTTTGCTTGTCGGTAATAGAACTGGGCTAGCAAGCCTCGTCAATAGCTCCTCACCTGGCTTCCTTTCTGCACAGCAGCACAACTTGGAGGGCATGCGTTTAATAGAAGAAGACAGAACTAACTGACGGGTCGATATTTGCAGGAGGTAGAATTTACAGCCTTGGCCCCATTACCCACATTCTGCAAACACAGTGTTTAAGTTATATTAAATGAGCACGGCATTTTCATGCAGATATCCTAGAGCGACTTATATCCGCTAATCTTTTCTCTGCTTTCAAAATTTGATTTATTCTGTAAGGAAAAGTTCACTTCCATCTCCTCGTTTGTCTCCTCCTCTGACGAACTCTTAGGTGTTACTACCTCCGTCATTCATTAGGCACTTCTTGCATCCTGCTATGTGACATCCTGTGTAATGTTATTTAACTTTCTATATGTATTAATACTGCATCCTCGATTAGCTTGCAAACATATTTACTCTCTTCTCTTGAAACATAATTATTCAGTATCTGCTATCTATAAAAAAGGCACCACAATTCATGCTGAAAAAATACAACCAAGCAGGATATATGGTTTTATATTCAGAGTCCAGGAATTTGGACAATGGTAGACCCAAGTTACACACACACACACACACACACACACACACACACACGTACGTACAGGAACCCAAAAATTCCACAAAACAACAGTTTTCATTCACAACAGTACATCCATTATGAGTGATACAGATAGGAATCACATTAGTCTTTGTTTTTCCACTGGCATTACACATTGTCTTATAAATAGGCACTGAATGCACATTTGTTATCTCCAGGACTACGTAAAATGTGCATTTTCTTATTTAAACATGTTCATGTAACTTTCTAATGGGAGAGTGGGAGGGTCAGACCTCTCATCAGGAAGCCTGACGTAATTATCTAACTCCTTTGCCTGTTTCATCATATCACATCCCATATGCTCCAAGTTGCTGATCTATTCATAATTCTCCCAGCATTCTCTTTTCTAAGTCACACCTGGCTCTTCTTGCCTAGTGAAGGTCCACCCCAAAGATCAAACCCTGTGAGAGGACTCCCTTAACTTCTAGAAACGGACATATTTGTTCTATCTTTCTGTGCCTTCATACTGACTTTAGATGGTTACTTTAATTACACTGTGTATGTTATTTTCCATGTCATTATGCTCAATGTACTCTGAGTTCCTCAAGGTTGAGGAACTTGTCTTATCCATTAATATCTTTAGTATTTTCTAAGCAGTATGTCTGGCCTGTTAATTGGCTGGATCACTTTACACTAGTGAAATTAAAGTATTAATTACTATATTAAATAAATGAGTGAATGAACACCTAGCCAAAAAGCAGTAGGTCAGTAAATATTTGTTAGACAAATGAATGTATAATAAGTATGCCAAATATCATCATAGGTATGTTCTTTTGATCATATTTTCATGTTGTGATGGGAATATATCTAAAAGTTACACATCTCATCATTAACAGTTCAGAACTCAGCCAAAATGTATGAAATTAATTTTAAAGTCAAAGATACCTTCTTTTGTTTTGACACCTTTCAACCTAAATATAGAACAGGTAATGTCAACCCTCATTCCAATTCAAAAGGGTGAGGAATATAAAATAGAGAACTCCATTGTGCTAAAAATAGTGATCTTGAAATAGTTTTGGCAGACCCTAAAAAAAGTACATGATTTCTTGAGTACATTATAATTTTTTAAACCAAACTCCTTATAAACAAAGTTATGTTTTATTTTATTTGCTTTTTGTTAATCCTCACCCAAGAATATTTTTCCATTGATAATTTTTTAGAGAGAGAGAGAGGGAAGGAGAGGAAGGAAAGAGAAAGAGAGAAACATTGATATGAGAGCGAAACATGGATTTGTTGCCTCCCTCACGTGGCCTGAACATGTCTGGGATCAAATCTGCCACCTAGGTTTGTGTCCTCGATTCAATTGAACCTGGACCTTTTCGTGTATGAGCTGGTGCTTTAACCACTAAGAAACACCAACCAGAGACAAAACTATATTTTAGGGGAAAAATAGAATCTGATCAGTCAAAGCATAATATTGATTCTTAAATAGTGGATAAATTCTGGTACCTCTGGAGCACCAAAGGAAGGGTTATTAATATAATTGGGAAAATTCAATAGAATGTCATTGATATACCTTCACAGAGTATAACTCTGAACAGATTCATATGATGATTGCTATCTGAATTTGAAAGGCATAGGGCAGCAATTTGAACTTGTGTGCCTCAATAAATTAAAAACATGCAATACCTGACTATTTAATCTGAGATACTATCTGCTTTTACCTTAGATTGTCAAATAAAAAATGACAATAGCCAACACAATGGCTATCTGATGTGAATGAATCAAAATTATGCCCATTGTCAGATTACCATCAAATATATTTCTTTTTATAATATGTATATAATTTATTTTTTACAAAGAGAAAGGGAGAGAGATAAAGAGCTAGAAACATCGATGAGAGAGAAACATCGATCAGCCGCCTCTTGCACACCCCCTTACTGGGGATATGCCCACAACCAAGGTACGTGCCCCTGACCGGAATCGAACCTGGGATCCTTCAGTCCGCAGGCCGACGCTCTCTCCACTGAGCCAAACCAGTTTGGGCAAAATATGTTTCTTGGTGAGCTGCAGAATTTTAGTAATTAGTTCATGTGTGCCCTGAGATAAAAAAGGTTGAAAATGACTGGTGTAGGATGTGGCAGAATCAAACTTTCCTATTGTTACACCTTTCCTAAGCGTTTTCACATCCCAAATAGTTACATCTTAATCTGGAACCTTTCACAGTGTTCAGAGGAAGGTGGAATAAAATACACAGTATGAGTCCTTAGGGACTATGAACAAAGCTCAACTTCATTGTTGCCACTGGTGATGTAGCTCCAAACTTCTTAAGTCCATCCAACCCAACTACAACCTCAAATACTCTGGACATTTTTGACATGGTTGACTCCATCTACAGCTTCCTTTAGAGCAGCAGTTCTCAACCGGTGGGTCGCGACCCCTTTGGGGGTCGAACAACCCTTTCACAGGGGTCGCCTAAGACTATTGGAAAACACCTATTTCCCATGGTCTTAGGAACTAACACACCGCTCCTCGGTGTAGCAAAGTGTAGCCATGTAGTTTACTGTTGTCATATGAAGACTGTTACCCATGCTACACCACGATTCAAGACAAAATTTCATTTATTTGTAATTAGAAATCAATATTTCACAATATGTAATTACATATTGTTTTTGTGATTAATCACTATGCTTTAATTATGTTCAATTTGTAACAACAAAAATACATCCTGCCTATCAGATATTTACATGACAGTTCATAACAGTAGCAAAATTACAGTGATGAAGTAGCAACGGAAATCATTTTATGGTTGGGGGTCACCACCCCATGAGGAGCTGTCTTAAAGGGTCTCGGCCTTAGGAAGGTTGAGAACCACTGCTTTAGAGCAAGCAAATAGGGGAAAGAGCCCTTTCCTATGCATTTGTCCTTTAGAGATGTTCTCCTGGGTACATTCCTGCAGGTAGACCCCGCAATGATAATTGGGGGCTCCAATTCTGAAATGCCACTCCAAGTTCTCCAGCCGTGAATTGTGTCTATTTAACAGGAAAAGAACAAGAGTTCTCCCACGAAACTTCATTACCTGCAGTTTTAAGGCTTCGCAAAACCCGTGCACGCTAAGGCGCTCCCAGAAGGGGAACGTTTATGACAGAGCTTTTCTGTCATCAGTGATTTTGCCTCTCCTGTAAAGTGACAGAATTGCGTTTCCTTTGCAATTATTCTCATGATCGTTTCTGTTTCGTTTATAAAATGGAATATCTTTTCAAAAAGGAAATTCCAAGCGATAACATAATACTTGGGGGACGTACAATGTGACTTCCAGTGATTCACTCGAGTAGTCTTCTAGGAGGCAGGTATGCTACTTGTCAGGGGTTCTCTGCGCAGGTCAGGGCGCGTGCGCCTATCCAACTGGGTACGTGACAAATCCATTCAGCGTGGGCTTTGTTGTCCCATCCTAATGGAAAATAGATACCTGATATTAATTATAGACATGGCAGAGTTCAGCTTGGGGGATAGAAAGGTGGATAAGGGTGATAACGCACCCTCTGGATATTTTTTTAAAAATATATTTTATTGATTTTTCACACAGAGGAAAGGAGAGAGATAGAAAGTCAGAAACATCGATGAGAGAGAGACATCGATCAGCCGCCTCCTGCACGCCCCACAGTGGAGATGTGCCCACAAGCCAGGTACATGCCCTTGACCGGAATCGAACCTGGGACCTTTCAGTCCGCAAGCAGACGCTCTATCCACTGAGCCAAACCGGTCTCGGCCCCTCTGGATATTTTGAGCATCTTTTTGGAACGTATCCATCTGGCCTGCTATGTGTTGGGTGATCACGACATTGCAATCGGATGCCTTCGAGTGAGTGATGTGCCCGTTTGAGTCTCTGTGGCCCAATTTCAACGCCCGGAAGTCCTTTCCAGCAATTGATTTTACCCCTGGTACGTGTTCTCTTTGTCTTCCTTTCCGTTCTCTCTCTCCTCGAAGCATCCAGAGAAGTGCACACGAAGCGGTGACTTGAAACTCTCAAGGAATTGTTATTCCACCTCCTTTTTTTAAGTGTTGGTGACAGTCCAGAATCTTCCCACTGAAAGGTTTTTCCTTTTTACTTCCATCTTTCTTTCTTTTATACAAGAAGCTGCTTTTCTTTTTTCCTGTTGAACTTTACATTTTGAAATGTGTCACGAACGAGAATCATGTCCCGCTCTGCTTTTTGTACAGCGCTCCTTTCCATACTGTACTTATCACCTGGAAGCATCATTCATGAGTTAGTGTTGGTCAGGAGTTTTCGGGAAAGAATGTAGGGAGAACTGGGGGAGCAGAGGGAACTTGGCTTCTGGGAGGAGGGGGAATACTAATGAGGGTTAATCCTGAATGCTCACATAGTGCCGTTTGTCTGCAAAGGGGTGGAAAGAAGCACTAATTCATTATCATCCTATGGGATTATGATGAAACAGTGTAGGCAGTGTCCCAGCGGGCCTGGCGCGAACACAGAAGCTCAGTTACTGAGTTTTAGCCAAGCTGCTGATGTGGGAGCCGCTCAGGCAGAGGGAGTGACATAAGACCGTATCATCAAATGCAAGGGTTTGGTTAAGGAAACAGACACCTTGAATCGGATGAGGCCACTGCTTTGGACACTGCTCCGCATTTGGGATGTCACAGAAGTGAAAAGGGAAAGTCGGCTAGCACAGCCCGGGATTGTCTTTTGTCCTTGTCTGTTGTGTATTGTGACCCTGTAAAGGTGGCAGATCTCAGGGGAAGCTGGCCAGATGCTCTTATTTCTATTCCAGGGGTTCCAAGTTTTTCCCTGTTTCTGCCACTCAGAAGGCAGCCCACTATGGGACTTCCTGAAGGTCAAGAATAATATTTTTTTAAAAAGCTGGTTATCATCTCAATCATGTTCTGATTTCTGGTTAGAGTCTATTTGAACCTATCTCCCCAAGAGCCATGGCTCAGTACACATGGGGCCCATTTTCCAGAGGAAACAGTATGACAGAAAAATGCTCTTTATCTTCCCTGATTCTTCTCATTTCCCCTCCATTCCTTATACTGTTTGCTAACTTCTACAAAAGACGTAGAAGAAGCAAATGAAACGGAAAGTTCTTCATGAAAGACCAACTAAAGAGGGAGGAAGCGATGTCTTTGTGCTGTGTCCAATGTTCAAATCATAACCCTTCCCTAAGCAAGGCATTTGCTGCCGATTCAGTGACACCGTTCACACTTGAGACAAGCCTCCTGGACAGCACTCGATGCCAATCCTGATGCTCTTTCAAAGTGGCCCCCTCTAATGTATATCTGATTGCTGTGTCGTGCACGGAGACACGAGGCATTATGTGGAATTCCCGGTGTCACTAGACATTACGGGGGGCTTTAGTCATGGACAATTAGTAAGCATTGATTCTCACTGTGATTTACAGTGTATTTCACAGGCTCCAAATGGTCATTTTTTTTTTCCCCCTGGAAGAACAAAAGTATTTTTCCACAGGCAGGTCCTCTAGGTAGACACAAGGTTCTTCCTGTCTTACGAGGGGTGGGAGGTGGGAACCTTGAAGGCAGAGGTGCGATGATGCATGAGCTTATCAGGCAAAATGTAAAGTCGGTTCATTATTTCTCTGCAATCCGGGGACATCATTTATCATGCATTAAGGAGGACAATGATGATGCTCATAATTTACAGGTTTAGCAAATGGAAAATATACAGACCTCATTAGGTAACTCATCCTTCCATGGGTCAGGCCGAGTGCTTTTGTCAGAGAGGGTGGGTTTGGCTCAGTGGATAGAGCGTCGGCCTGCGGACTCAAGGGTCCCAGGTTCGATTCCGGTCAAGGGCATGTACCTTGGTTGCGGGCACATCCCCAGTAGGGGGCGTGCAAGGGGCAACTGATCAATGTTTCTCATCGATGTTTCTAACTCTCTGTCCCTCTCCCTTCCTCTCTGTAAAAAAAACAATAAAAAAAATATTTTTTTTTTAAAAAAGAGGATGGGTTAGAACTGTGAATAACCATCACCCCCTGGGATGGCAAATCTCTGACACTGACCTTGGAAGGTAACATAAGAGTATAAGTGATTTTTTTTTTTTACTATATCCTATATCCCTGCCTCCTCACACAGAGTGAACACTTCTGTGATGCAACAAATGTTAAGATTTTATGTGCATACCTGTGCAATTGGTAGGAGAAATAATCTTTCCTAGAACACACACAGAAAATGTGTGCTATTCTCTCTCTCTCACTGCACTGTAGAGATCAGAAGGAAAAAAGTGACTGACCCTTATCCTTGCTTGAAATGGATAGATTTCTACCTTAACGTCTGTAGTCAAGATTGGAGTTGTCTGAGTTTCCCCTTTAAGACTGTAACAGGGTTACTTAGGCTGTAGCTGACAGACTGCAAATTCTTGTGCAGTCCAGATTGACCCCTCTACTCTGTATCCTTAGGAAAGCAAATATTCAGACTTGAAAAAAGGTGTTCTATAGTCCTGTTACTTTTCACTCTCTCCTTTATAACTTATATGTTTATGTATATCATCTATCCTATGGGATTGTGAAAATTTAAATCAAAACAAAAAATGTTTTACAATTTGGGGATACCATCAATGACGGTGCCTGGTGTAGAAATCAATTTGGGTAGGTTCATTGTGACTTAAAACATACTAAACTTGTGATTATTTTTCTGTTAATAAATCCCTTTTGAGTTTGTGTGTGTCTGCATGTGGTTCTGTTCACTGCAAGGCATTCTTATTTTCAAATGGACAACTTCATTTAGAATCATCTCAGCTATTAGGAAAACATCATCATTTTGTATCTTTTCTTTTTAAAAAAAATATTTTGTATTGATTTCAGAGAAAGGAAGGGAGAGGGAGAGAGAGATGGAAACATCAATGATAAGAGAGACATCTGTCGACTGTCTCCTGCATGCCCTCTACAGGGGATTGAGCCAGCAACCTGGGCATGTGCCCTGGCCTGGAATCAACCACTGAACATGCCAGCCAGGCTGTATCTTTTATTGATTTCTCCTACTGGATTGTTCAGCTTGATACCATGACCTTTTTCAAATATCACTCTCCATAGTTTTTCCTTTAGGAACATTTGCTGACATAATTGTCACTCCTGCAGTCAGGCGGTTGATTAGTAGCAACCAATTATTATTTTTGCTGCAGTATTGCTGTCATTTAAATTCCTAGAAATTAGGACTGACCAATCCTAATTCTGTCCTACAGTGAATGGTCTTTATAGAGAAGAGTCAAGAGAAGCTTTATGCTTTAACTATGAATATGAAAATTTTTCTTGAGCTAAATATTTTACTAGAAACATAGTAAAATAAAGAATGACAGTGATATGGAGTAATAGGAATCTGTTATGAGATAAATATGTATCATATATATTTTCAGTTGTGCAGGGGAAAAGGATTTTTGTCTTTAAGATTCAACTCAAATTATACTAAGAACCTGGTCACACTTCAGTTACTTCCTTGATGATTTTCTGAGTATATCCAAATATTCTAGAAGACCTTAAAGCAAAAATGATCTTTACTTGTTTCAATTGTATATGTTCTCTTTCCATTAGATTGGGGGTGTAGGAATAAAAGACTTTAGGATGGAAACTATTTTTCTTCTTGTGTTCTCTTATCTTCTCTATTTGTACAATACATGTTCAATATGCAGCTTATTGAAGGAATCTCTCTATATAAAGGGCTAATATGCAAAGTGTCCTCTCAGCAGTTCAACAGGGAGACCGGGGGTCCGATTGCTTGCTATGATGTGCACTGACCACCAGGGGGTGGCACGGAATGAAGGAAGGGAGGCTTCGGCCAGCAGCCAGAAGACCTGATAGCCCTGATTCCTGGCCAGGCCTAGGGACCTTACCCATACATGAATTTCATGCACCAGACTTCTAGTGCATAAATAAGTGACTATATGAATGGTTAGATTTGAAAACAGACATTCCAACATTGTTTTTCTAAAGTGAAAACAGCAAATTTCTTAAAAACAACATTTTTATTTAGTAGAGTATTCTGTGTACAGCTTTACTTTTCAGATCTTTTGTGCCACATTTACTTGGAGCCTGCACTTGGGTAGGGGCTATATTGGTAAAACAATGAGGCAAATTAAAAGAAGATTATTTGAGTTGTTTAGTTTGCTTCTTGCCTTATTCTGTTCTACTTTAGCCTCTCTAGTTGCACTCTTATTTTAATGTGGCTAAGATTTAAATCTAACCAGTTCTTTTTGGTAAATTTTATTTTGATGGGTAAATCTCAGCTGTATTTTTTTTTTAGAAATAAATGTTAATAAGTCTTCTGTCTCACAAAAAATATTGTTCACTCAGCAAGCTTATAAAAAATATATAAGCCTCCTAGGATTTATTATAAATCACATATCCCCACATATAATATATGACATTCTAAATAACATAAAATTTTATGCATACAGTTTAGAAGGTATGTGTCAAAATTTCAGAGATTTTTTTTTTTTACATCTTAAATGAGATTAGAGTCAAATGCCAGTTGTCTATATTGAAAAGTACTTAGAAGATGTCTTAATTCTCCTTTTACTTTTTCCTGGGGAAAAGTCTTTAAAAGAGAAATCGTTCATTGAATTTTCTTAGGGAACATCAACAACAAATGTAGAATCCAGAGGCATGAAGAATTAGATCTGAAATTATAAATTTTGAATTCTATTTTAGGCCTCTGAGATATATTTTTATGAGCCCCTGTTGGCAATAGACATCCTGGTGTGAGCCATAAAGCAACTGGGGCTTGCAAATTAATTTATACCTAATTACACCCCAGGATCTCCAACCCTCAGTTCAGATGAAAAGTCAACTGCACGCGGATGTTGTTTGAATGTGTAGCTTTTTATTTAATATTCCCTGTGAAACATCAGGCATGTAGCACTTCTAGACAACTTTGAGTTTACTATTTCATATGACTCTAGCAAAAGTATAATTTCATACCCTAAGCATCCCTCAGCCCACCTTAACCATTTTATCAAGTATTGGGTTTCCCTTTATTTCCCAAGTGCTTGTGCATTTTGTAATGGGTTTGTAAAAGCTTCTGTAAAGACTTTTTCCATTAAACACTTTCAAGTTCTCTTTAAAGGGCAGATAAAGTGATTTGGGGGAGTTTGGGGAATGGTAAGGTTGAATCATAAGGCTCATGTCATCCTTATGAGGTAGACCTAAAATCAGCCCATATTTGCTTATGCAGAGCAAACGCATATCTTAGGATGTAACCTCAAAGACAATTCTCAGTGCTCATCAGCACAAAGTCTTTCTTGTAAGAGAGAGACATTTGGGTTCATTATTTCAGGAAATAGTGGCAAAACCAGTCTACTTACAATACAATTCCTAGACTTTTAGAACGTATCATGTGTTTCATTTGTCTTACACCTTTCTCAGATATAGAATATCTATATATATAAAAGGCCAAGTGACCGAGCATCCATCCGACCGGCTGACCGACTGACTGGCTGGCTGGTACATAGGACACGCACTACAATTTAAAAATAAACTTTGACTTGCGCATGCATGATATATATAAAGCTCTTGCTGATGCCAATTGTACACGTGTGTTTCCATTTGTCATTGTTGATTGTGAATTTGTTTTTGTTGATGTTTCTATTATAGAGAAAGGGCCAATGTCTATATTAAAATATTTCTTCTAATTAATTTTCTTTCAATATGCATGAATCCGTGCACTGGGCCACTAGTAACTACATAAGAGCAAACTCTCATGTGGGCAAGTAACAATATGGTACAAGGACTTGTAAGTGGAGATGCTATTCAAAAGCAATTGATTCCATTGTGAATAAGCATGGTCTGTAGATGATGCTAACCAGCCACAATTTAGCACAATAATTTGTATATGTATATATCTTTATACATTTGTAAAATAGCAAATTGAACCATATAAAATTGTTGCTATTGAGCTGTATTTTTTACCTTACAAAACTGGAATTCCATGTCAATCTAATACTCTCACATTAATTATTCAACTTGAGAGACCACCCATCATGGTTGAAAGCACATTGGATTTTAGACAGAGGCCAGGGTCTACGTCCCAACAAGGCTACTTGCCTGCCACGTGACCTTTATAGACCAATTAAAGATTGGATAGTGACATGTGGGAACAAAGAAAAATAGAATTCATGAGATATTTATCAGTTTTTTTGACTGATAGTTACTAGATAGCCTTCTTCACAGGAAATATGAAGGTACAGTACTAGAACATATACAAAAAAGCTAAGAAACAATTGAGCTGTGAGTAATTGTTAATACCATTATGATCATCAATGGGACATTGTCAAGAGATCATAGTCTCAATCTCTAGGCACTATTTCTCTTTTAAAAGTACCCTCTGATGACTTCTCTGAGCATAGCAGTGTTACCAGCACATCCCAGTTAGGCAGAAGGCCAGCTCTGTAATGCTGCATCATTGCCTTGTAAAGTCATGAGGATGTAGAATATCTAAAAAATACTCCTTTCAACATTTCTTTTTCCCCTCAAATATGTATTAGTTTCAAAACTCTGGGAGAAACCACTGGGAAAAAATAGCTGGATAGAAGATACAGTAAAATTTTGGTGCAGACATCTTTTAGAAAAAGTCTCATCCCTAATCTTCCTATAATTAAAGCATCCTGCAGCTATTTAAATTATTTTATGACTGGTCCTACGCTATTTTCTGGAAAGGTAAAGTAAGTTACTAAGCAAGCCAATTTTCTTTGGCGTTTGTACACTCTCCTCAACCTTATATATTATACATTTTCCTTTGAATTTTGAGCTTTCCATTTATTTTTCTAACATTCTGAAGTTACTGTGGCTTGCAGGCAATGTTCAGGGATTTTGTAGGAGGATTGCTTTAAGAGAATTCCCGCAGATGACTTCCCACTTTAATTAGACATCATTGACTCTCTGCACACAGCATGGCATCAGTCAGGAGGCCTCTGCACTGGGCCCTGCTTTGTTTCTGAGTTGTTGGTCCTGGATGAGGATGATTTGGTCATCTTCAGATACAGGAGGTTGGACCCTGCATGAAATGAAAGCAAGTTACCCTGAAACTGTCATCACCTAGGGCAACCATTGCTCTCTAGACCCCAAACTAGAGCCTTGTTCATGGGGCGATGTTCCCAGGTGCTTTCTCTCACATCACAGTAAATCCAAGATGGGGTCTGCCTGCTGGGCTGAGGCTGCCTCTGACTACCTTCAGGACCTGTGGGAACTTCCCTTCTTTCATTTATTCGTGATGAAGGGTGAAGTACTTAATATTGTAGATGCAGCATCAGACTACTTAGTTGGGAATCCAGGTCTTCCACATGTTAGTTAAATGACTACAGACAACTTCCTAAGCACCTGCATATTCATCTGTCAAATGGGGACAGTAGCCCATCTACCTGACAGAAATTTCATGAAACTAAGATTAAGACATGAAAAAATGCTTATAATGTTGGACTTACCCATCATCTGCCCAAATGAATACTTACTGTCTTTTAAAATTAAATGTATTGGGACCCAGCTAATTTGGCTCAGTGGCTAGAGTGTCAGCCTATGAACTGAAGGATCCCAGGTTCAATTCCGGTCAAGGACACATGCCCAGGTTGTGGGCTCGATCCCCAGTAGGGGGTATGCAAGAGGCAGCTGATCAATGAATCAATGATTCTCTCTCATCATTGATGTTTCTATCTCTCTATCTCCCTTCCCTTCCTCTCTGAAATCAATAAAAAATATTTTTTAAAAATTAAATGTATTGGTTTAATGTTGGTCAATACGATCATTTAGGTTGCCCACTACCCAAAATCAAATCTTCTCCTGTCACTATATATTAGGATTCCTTACTTCCCCTACCTCCTTACTTCTGGAAACCACCACACTGCTGTTTGTGACACTTATTCTGTAGCCATATCAGACCCTAAATAGTCATGCATTCAGTCCATGTGCAAAGTATCCTATTACCTTCAAATTCCCTCCTGCACCCTCCACCTGTTAAAATTAGACTGTTATTTTAGGATTCAACTCAAAAACCACTTCTTTCTTGAATTACTTCCTCTGTTGTACACCTTAAGCTTTTGCATAATAGCACTTGTAATGTATAATGCCACTTGTATATACCTAAATAGTATATAATCATACTTATATATGGCTAAATAAGTACATAGATGAATGTGTGTATTTTTATGATTGTGTGTTTGTATATGTATTTATTTATATACTAATTTCTTTAATCACTAATTACAGCTTATCCAATGAACCTTGCTATCTGAGGATAAGGTGAATAATATTTCCTGATCTCAAAAGCTGAACATTATAGAATGAAGATATTTTTAAGTAAAAATATGCTATGATAAATGCTGAAATCATCATTTGGATGAGATCTAATACTATTGTATACGCCCATACATACATATTTATCAAGACATGTATTTTCAAATACAAAAATGCAATTTGGTAAAAAGCAAAATTTCTAAGATAATTTCCAAAAACTTTATTTTATTTCAAAACCAATAACTGCTGTAGTTATTAAATAATAAATTTGAGCTCATTATTGAATACTAGAGGCCCATTCCTCTCTTCCTCCCTGCCCTGAAGTTGAAGCTTGACTGTGGTATCCAACACATTGAAAGTTATAACTCCTGCATTGAGAGTACCCTCCATTCCTCAGCAAGGCCGGCCGCTCCACGAACTGGCCGCTGGAGTCCCTTCAGCCCCACCGGGAGCCTCGGGTCCTCCTACACCCCCTACTGACTGAGGCTCAGGTAACCAGGACCAGCTGAGGCACAGGCAAGCCTCAGCTGGTGGCTGCCCAGCTACCCAGGCCTGGCCCAAGGCTCAGATAACCAGGACCGGCTGAGGCTTGCAATGCTGGCAGTGGCAGCAGCAGAGGTGTGATGGGGGCATCTTCTCCTGATTTACTGGGTTGCCTCCCACCCCTGAGGGCTACCAGACTACAAGAGGGTGCAAACCTGGTTGAGGGGAACCACCACCCCCCAGGTTACCTGAACCTCGGGCCAGCCCTGGGTAGCTGGGCAGCCACCAGCTGAGGCTTGCCTGTGCCTCACCGGCCCTGGTTACCCGAGCCTCAGTCAGTGGGGGGTGAAAGAGGACCCAATGTCCCCAGTGGGGCTGAAGGGCCTCCAGCAGTAGGTGCGTTGGGCAGCCGGCCCTGCTGAGGAATGGAGGATACTCTCAACAACATGAGTTATAACTTCCAATTTTTGTTTGTTGCTTTTTGTTTTGTTGTTGTTGTTTTTTATTGTGTTACATGTATACATATCTTCCCATTGTCCCCCCCTCCCAGGCATACACTAACCCCCTAGTGTCTTGTGTCCATTGGTTATGCTTATATGCATGCATACAAGTCATTTAGTTGATCTCTTATCTACCCCACCTCTCTTTAACCTTCCTGCTGTCATTTGACAGTCTGTTTGATGCTTTACTGCCTCTGTATCCAATTTTTGGATACCACAGTCAGGCTTCAACTTCAGGGGAGGGAGGAAAAGAGGGATGGGAAGCTTGCTGGAGGAGCCTGGGAGAGCTGTCATTCAGTGAGGGATGCAGGAAGACCTGAGGTCACTGGTGCGGCTGAGGGGACTCTGGCAGCGAATGCACAGAGCAGCCAGCCCTACCCCCACTTTGGGGAACTGCCATCTTGTGATGGTGTGACAGTCAATTTGCATATTACTTCTTTATTATATACGATTCTAACAGAATGACCACTGGGCTCTGAGATTTTTATCCCTGTACTACATGGTTCTAAATTTAAATTACCCAGCTTTCTCCTTCCAATGGCAGCCTCAGCTTTCAGCCTCACTTTTAAACTTTTCACACTCCTTTGATAGACTTTATTGACTGAAAATATTTTCTATGACCTTTGCCTTTGTGTTTCTTCAGCGGAATCTTCTTTCCCCCATATTTAAAGACAACTTCATGTTCATGTTTTTCTGGGAACAAGGAGTCTGGGAGTATAATTCATCACATAATTTTAGAGAACCTGACTCATCTTGGTTTAACTAAATAAAATAGAATTGCTACAGTGCATTTATGCAAAGTCAATTAACTTATTAAACTTAAGTAGTTCTGTAATAGGCTGACTTTACCTAGATGGTATTTTTTTACATTTCCCATCTCTGTTGCTTTCTGTAGGTCTTGACAGGAAAGTGGAGTTTGTTTAGAGGTTTATAATTCCTTTATTTTCCCTGAAAGATCATTCCCTTGGTTTCTCTGTTTTAAAGTGGTATCCACACTACCCAGCTGACTAGTAAAGTCAGTGCACAGATAACCCAACATGTTCTTTAAATAGCTTACTCTAAGAAATATGCAAATCTCGTGCTTTTAAGACGTTATTTCTAGCCTGACTCTATATACTAAAAAGAAAAAGAAATGAACCAGTAATTATACCAGTGCAAGCTGCATCTACTTTGTTTCCTGTAGCCATGTCAAATGATTAAGACATTAATTAATATAAATAGCATGTATGGATGATCACATTTTTGTAAAAGTACTTGATCTTTCTTTTAGTCTAGTTAGTATTTCCTTTTCTGATTGGAAATAAGTATAGAGAGAATTATTTTCATTAAATTTTAATAAATTTATTTTTTTGATAGTAGCATTTGGGTAATCATATTACCTTCTATTAACACTCTGTTTAGCTTTTTTGGAGATTGCTTTTTACTTAGTCTGCCTCAAAGGAGAAAAAACGAACCCTGGTCCTTTAACACATACTTGTGTAGATTACAGGCACTTTTGGGCTTGAATATTTTTTTGCAACTGTTTCTGGTGAGAGTGCCGGAAATATGTGCAAGTTTCAGTATCTTTTCTCTGTGTGAGAGTGCCGGAAATATGTGCAAGTTTCAGTATCTTTTCTCTGTAGCCTCTATTCCTTTACATCCTAACCATATAGGAAACGCTGGATATTTAGGCTCAGAGACACATACTGTTTGGTGGGAAGATTCTCCTCAAATGGAAGGATTAGTCATTGCACACCAGCGCATGTCGGTGCTTAAAAATACCCATCTGTGTTTATCATGCACCTTTCATCTATTAAATACTTGAAGATACTGACAGCATCCTTGATGTTGTGCCCTCTCTTCTGCCTTGACATAGATCTGAAATGAGACTTGAAGATGACTCCTCTTTTCCTTGACTCAGAGCTTCTATCCCTTTTAGCTCTTCCTACTTCCCATCCCATTGACTTGCTCTCCTTGAGCCCAGAATTCCCTCTGCCTTTTTGGCTCTGAAATGGCCAGGGCAGGTGGGCCAGCTCCCTCTTTCTCTTCTGAGTCCAGCAGGATTCTCCCCTCCTCGTGCCGAGTGGGAGGGCAGAGCGCGGGATTAACCGCATGGGTAGCCGTGGTAAGCCAGGAGTGACCTAATCTGGGTGACATTTCCAATGAAGCCATGAGCCCCCTGCCAGGCAGAGACTATCTGGGTGTCGTGGTCATAGGCACCTGCGTGACTTATAGGCCTTCGGGGAGTTCTGTATTCATTTTTATTCACTTTCATTATAGGAGTGCCATAAAATTCCTCACTCAGTGTTGTGTGAAAAATGCAGAAATTAATTGCTCCTGACAGTTAATTGGTTTATGCTCCTCTCTTCCACAATCTCGGGCTGCAAGAGACAGGGAAGCTAGTTGGCATGTTTCTGCCATCACTGAGGATTATATGCTAAGAAATTGGCCTTTTCGTTCACTCTCGCAGTGAATTAAAAATGCAATTACAGAAGTGTGGGGAGAGAAACAAAATCTGCGAGGCCACATTCCACATATGCCGAGAGCTTCCGAGAAGGCAGTTGTCTGACTGCCAGACTTGCTGAGGTTTTTTTTCCACGATCAGCGTGCAGGTTTTCAAAAGCACATTTTTGTACCTCTGTGGACATGGCGGGTTGTTTACAGCACTGACACTGTCATCTGTTTGTTCAGATATCTCATCTGGCATAAGGAGCATCAGGTGTCTGTGTGGAAACTCCTTTCACGTCCTGAGTGGTTCAGGGTTCGGGTTCTGGAGGAGGCCCCTTGCAAATGAGAAGAGGCTAGAAAAGCATTAATTTGGTGATATTGGGGGGCCAGGCAGAGCCTTCCTCCAATGAGAAGACTCCCTGGCTCTGGCCTTGCTCTTCCTTTTATTGAGACTTTGGACACACCCACAGCCTTTAGGCAGGAAATTTCAATAACAAAAATACACAAGACAAACAGAGATGGGGGATGCTTCAAGCTTCCACTAACAAGGTCTCCTCTAAACAGTGAGTGGTCAGAGCAATTCAGGTTGTTGACCAGCCTTCCCGGCTCCCTGTCCACATCTTTCTATGAGTGAGACCATGTCCGTTTTCCGGCATGTCTGGCTGTGGCCAGTGACCCTATGTGATGGCTTGAGGAAGTTGGACCTCAGTGGGTGAAGGGCCTCTGATTTCAGGATGGGTGAGAAGCTTCGGGAAGCATCCCTCTCCTGTGATGAATCCCAAGCTTCAAGGGAGAAAACGATAAGCTGACTTCCATCTGACACACAGTCATGGAGCACGTGCCCAGAAGCATGACGCTGTGCCTGCATCTTGAGGCGTGCCCGGATGAAGGAGGCGGGCACCTCGCCCTCAAGCAGTTTGTCATTTGAGGCAGGAATGTCCTTGTACATGGTCGCCACATGCCAGGCAGGCTGGTAAGAAGGCGAGTAGAGCGAGAACATCCAGAGAGAGGTGATTCAGGAGAAGACGTGGCCTTGCCACACTGGAAAACAGGACTGAACTGGCAGTGTGGCTCTTTCAAATGTAAAGCCTGGCTCCAGAAGAAGCAACCTGTCTGCATTTCCCACTATCAGCTCTCCCCTGCTAGGTTCTGCAAGACCCCAGGAAATAGATTAAGAAAATATAAACAAAGCCAAAAGGTCAGCAGCTGTCAGATGCTATTCTTTAATTTGTTTATCCCAGAACCTAAAAAAAAAAATGTTTAAAAACAAATAATCAAACAGAGGTGAGAACACTTGTCCAAGTCTATTTCCTTTATTTTATTCATTAATACGCCATGGGCTAATAGTTACAACACAGCAAGGGTAAGGAAGAAGGGGGGAAAAAATCCCAAATCCATCTGCCATTAGCTTCTTTAACAACACAAGAATTCGCCAAAACTGGTTTGGCTCAGTGGATAGAGCATTGGCCTGGGGACTGAAGGGTCCTGGGGTCGATTCAGGTCAAGGACATGTACCTTGGTTGCAGGTGCATTGCCGGTAGGGGGCTTGCAGGAGGCAGCTGATTGATGTTTCTCTCTCATCAATGTTTCTAACTCTCTATCCATCGATGTTTCTCTCTAACCCTCTCCCTTCCTCTCTGTAAAAAATCAATAAAATATATTTAAAAACAACGACAAAAAAATAAGAATTCCACTAATGTCCTTCTTCTCCACCTTTCCCTCGGGGAAGTCATTGGATAAAATAATACACATGAATGAAATGATCAGGGACTGCTTGCTGCAGGGAGGCTCAGTGGCGATAAATACACGATCTTTGAGGTTAGAGTGAGTTAGGGCTGCATAGGGGCAAGAGGCTTGTCAAGCTGAGCAGAACAAGAGGCAATGGAAGGACCACCATCTGGGAGGGCATTTCCAAACGGTGTCAAGTGGCTGAAGCAGAAGGCAGGGTTGAGGACAGACTGCTGATGTAAAGCACCCAAGTGAAGATGTCACATGGGCTAGGGAAGGCAGTCTAGAGGCAGAAATCACTAGAAACAGAGTGTAGAGCACGGCCCAGACCTGTCCCACAGTGAGAAAAATTCCATGTCCATGCAGGAGGAAGTCCTGTGATGTCACTGTTCAGAATGCCCAGACTGTGCTTGCTTGGGTGTGTGGGCTCCTTCCAGGTGTAGCATCAGGAAGGCCAGATGATCCTCATTCCTGAACAGCTTAGGCTCCCAATGAACATTTTTTTAAAATATATTTTATTGATTTTTTTACAGAGAGGAAGGAAAAGAGAGAGTTAGAAACATTGATGAGAGAGAAACATCCCTCTACTGGGGATGTGCCTGCAACCAAGGTACGTGCCCTTGACCGGAATCAAACCTGGGACCTTTCAGTTCACAGGACGGTGCTCTATCCACTGAGCCAAACCAGTTTCGGCTCAATGAACATTTTTTAGAGAGTAGTCCATGTTCCTTTGGCATCAGAACATCAAGATGCTTGTTGAAAATGCCCATCTCCAGGGCTGACTGTATAACCCTGAAATGGAATTTCTGGATACTAAAGTTTCAATCTCTCATTGGGTCAACAGATGAAAAGAACACGTGACAATCAATGACTCACACAAGGCCAGAAATACTACATGAGAAATAACTGGACCAGATAGTAATGCACTAGGACGTCGGGAGAAATAAAGATGAATATGAGCTGAAGAGCTCAGAGTACATTTTATAAGATGTGAAGAATTTTATTCAGTGAAGAAGTGAGAGCAGTCTTGAAAAAAGGCCTAACATGAAAACCCTTAGGGAAAACTCAGTGTGGCTTTAATGGAAAAGGCCATGAACTTTGAAGTTTGAATCCTACTCTAGCCATTTTCTATTTATATAACCTTTGACAAGCTCACCATTCGGAATCTTCATTTTCTCATTTGGAAAATGGGACTGAGAAGAGCCATTTCCTAAGGTTATTGTAGATTAAATGTAACATGAAATATAACATAAAGACCATCTAGGTCTTAGTAAGTACTCAGTATTTGTAATTTCCCCCATACCCAGGACTAATATTTTATGAATATATATTTCAACAAGGTTTCATTTAGTCCTGCCTGTATTTGAAAAGCAAAATATCAATGATTCCCTCAAGGTGAGGCTCTGAGTGCCAGGACAGATGGGATGAAAATGAAGTTTAAAGAGAATTGAGTTTAGGGGAGAGAGCATTGGGATCTGGTATGGGCAGGACAATGTGATGTAGATGATTAAAAATAAGTCAGGGGGAAAAGATAAATAAGTAAATCAGAAATTAAAGACTGACTCAGTGCTGTAGGTTTGCCAGTCCAGAAGACAGAGAATGTGGGATCTATTGAACAGTGATTTTCTTCAGGGGGGTAAAACGTACAATAGTTATTGAACCTGTACTCTTTCTGTATCAAGAATTCCATATTGTGTGAACTACCAGAGCTGGTCAATTCACATGCTGGAGCAGATAACCTGTAATAGAAAGAAGGGGAGAAAGCAAACCTTTCTCTCAGAAACAATGCAGTTGAGTGTACCAGTTGGCCGGACACACAACCAAAATGGGGAATTGGGCTGGTGGTGGGTGAGTGCCCTATTGCTGGCAGGCAGAGGGATTGTAGGACAGGTTACATTCCCAATGACAGTTGTCCCTAGCTCACTAGGGTCAGTGGCCCTTGCAGCTTCCTTCCTTTAGAAGCCCCTCTGTTAAAAGTGAGGACAGTGAAGGTCCCCGCGACCAGGTACCCAAAGTCCCTTTGATGTAATCCCTGTCCCAAGCCCGCCTCACTGCCGCTGTGCCCACACCCAGCCCCTTTGAGGGCCAGCACAGAGCATCGCATGGGCTGCATTTCCTTGGAGCCCACCTTGACAGAAGGCAGGGAATCAGCTGGTCTTGGCACGTGAGGCTTCGTTGAATTTGTTGTCAAGAGTTACTGAGTGGTCTGGGCACAAGAAGATTCTTGGTTAATCCTTCAGATTGATGATCCCGTGTGTTTGCCAAGAACAGGAGAGGGAGATCAACGGAAGGATACAGTTTTTCATTTCACCTTGTAGAACCTCTTTCTTTAGCTCTCAACTGCCTGAGGGCCCCTGCCCTCCTTGCGATGCCCTTACTTCAACCCTCTCTTGCCTACAGTATTCGCCAGGAGGCCCTGATACTGATGGCATTGCCAACGGTTCCAGACCATTCTGCATTATCTTACCTCATCCAGGGTTAATGACTTTTTCTTATCATATTTTTCATTAAACCAAACTTTGGAAAAGAGAAAAAATGGAAAATATTTATTAACATGTATATGATACATTTTTTATTTTAATATTAATTTTTGTAAGGTTAGAAGGAAGTAAGACACAAATAATACTAAAAGTGAATGAATGAATAAACACAAATTACAAGTGAATATTTGGTTTCTTCTCCAGGAGGAGGGTCATCAATTGGCTAATGTGAGAAAACAATGAACATCATTATGGCCGACAATATTCTAATGTATTTTTTCTCAAAGATGCAGAAATAATTCTGCCTGGCCAGCGTGGCTCAGTGGTTGAGCTTCCACCTAAGAACCAGAAGGTCAGGTTTTATTCCCTTCAGGACACATGCCTGGGTTATACACACCATCTGCAGTGGGGCCTGCAGGAGGCAGCCTATCACTGATTTTCTCTCATCATTGATGTCTCTCTCTCTCTCTCTCCCTCTCCCTTCCTCTCTGAAATCAATAAAAAATATATTTAAAAGAATAAAGTATGCAGAAATAAGTCTGAGTCCTGGAATAATGTTCTATGTGGAAATATTTTACACACAGTTGGAACTAGTGGCCGTAACCATTACATCAAAATTGTCCACTCTGCTCCATTGGCTCTTATTTCCATGATGTGGCTGGAATGGTGGCTATACCATTTTCCCTCTGTCCTCCTCATCACACTTCATCAGCAGATGGTGGTTGGGAAAGCTGTGGATAGTCCCAGAGTAAGAAAGGATGCACCACCTGAAATGAGAGTTCCTAGTACGTTTGTTCACAATCATTACAGGTTATATATTTTACTGATTTTTTTACAGAGAGGAAGGGAGAGGGATAGAGAGTTAGAAACATGGATGAGAGAAAGACATGGATCAGCTGCCTCCTGCACACCCCCTACTGGGGATGCGCCTGCAACCAAGATACATGCCCTTGACCGGAATGGAACCTGGGACCTTTCAGTCTGCAGGCTGACGCTCTATCCACTGAGCCAAACCGGTTTTGCTCAGATGCACAGTCTACAAGATGCTGTGTGAAGCTGGAAAAGAACCGTGGCGGCAGGCAGAAGTGAGAAAGAGGCCGCAGGGTGAGTTCATAGCTGAAGCAGTGTGGAGATCCTGTCAGTGGGCTGTGTAAGAAGGTGCAGCCGAATCCAAGGCATTGAGCATATAAGAAATCGGAGAATTAGGAAAGTCAGTCAGCATCTGATTCCAGGCTATTCTGCTTCCTCATGCTTCTGTTAACTATAGTTTGGAGTGCTTGTCCACGTGGTGGTAGGGCCTTAACTGTGTAGACCTTTGTGAGAGAAGACAGAGTTGAGCCGAAAGATGAGTCTTCTAGTGACATGCATTTATTTAACAAGCAGAGTCGGAAAAGTGAAAGTTCATTCTGATCCTCAAATCTTTTCCAGAACCCATGTCTATAGAATTTAATGTGTGCCAGACTTTGTAGTAGATCCTGTGGGGAGAGGGAAGATAAATGAGGCAGTCCTGCCTGTCTGTGGCTAACAATCCCTGAAGAGAAAAGGTGAAAATGTGCCCATGTAATCTTCACAGGACCCTATAGGCTGTGCACACAGCAGTGTCAAACCTCTTTGCTGGATGAGTTCATGAGAAGAGATGTTTTCACATGGCGCTACCTGGAAAGTCTTCACAGAATGATAGGATTTAAGCCTTGATTTCAATATTTCGGAAGGGATTCTGGGTAGATCTGACCACTGGGTCATAGAGCGTTTGGATCACCCGTCCCATCCCAGTATGGTGAGTGTATCAGCTTGAGGCCTCTTGACCACACAGATCCTTCAACCCCCGGGACATGAGCACAGCGGGTGACATGGCCTAGATGGCATCTGCAGGCCTCCTCCTGTTTCCTCCATCAGGAAAAACATCCACTGTGTCAGGGAACAGAGCGGGGGTAACAACAAACTCTGGATACAAAACAACAATTCATTTCTGTTCATACATCCGTGCCTGGGACTGTTTTCCCATCAAACTTCTGAAATGTGCCTTCAGCTGTTGTGGTTTATGACATTGATGAGTAAGAGCTGCTATTAAAAGGGGGAAAAAATAATGCACAGCAGGGAAGTTAAAGCGAAATGTATTTTGGGACTGAAGCATATTTCTTGAACATGTTTAAATAGAGGCCTTCTTTTTAATCTTTAAAAATAGACGACTTTTTTGAAGACAGTGATACTGGTGTGTTTAAAAAAAAAACACCCTCTGGTAATGTTGTTGTGAAGGGCAAGAATTTTGTCCTCAAACCCTTTTCTCTCCAATACTTGTTTCTTTATTTCTTTCTTTAAAATATATTTTTATTGATTTCAGAGATGAAGGGAGAGGGAGAGATAGAAGCATCAATGATGAGAGAAAATCATTGATGGGCTGCATCCTGCACACCCCCACTGGGGATCGAGCTTGCAACTTGGTCATGTGCCCTGACCTGGAATCGGACCATGACCTCCTGGTTCATAGGCTGATGCTCAATCCCTGAGTCATACCGGCTGGGCTAAGACTTGCTTCTTAATCACTCTTTCTAGAAGGTTGTGGCTCAGTCAGTGGTGAGAATTTAGTAGATTCTTGTTCTGGGCTCCTTTGAATAGGATGGTGAATGTTTATGTATATGTAAATTTATTTACTAATTTTTTTAAGTTTCCAATTTGAGTTGTGCTTCACTGGAGCTGCTTCTAGACAATTTGGCTTCACTTATAAGTATTTATTGAAGGCTACCATTTATTAAGCTCTAACTGTTTCAGATAGCGTGCTCAATAGATCTTTCTTAACCCTTTTGGTACTGATAATGCCAAGTACTATCAGTAGCAATTTATAGATAAGACAGTGGGATCAGGGTTGGGGGTGGGGGTTCAAGCTTGAAAAACGTTGGTCTGGTCACTGCTGTGATACTAGCTCTGGGCACAGGCAAATGCCTCAGTCACTCAATCACACTCCTTCCAATCCCCCCTCACCTCTCCCATAAAGGACAAGAGTTGTAGGGGAAAAACGAGTGTCAGACAGAAAAAAATCCATGAATTATTTTTAGGTATGTTTAGTGCATTTGTGAAGAATACTGATTCGGTGAGTAAGGTGTAGTTCTTCTCGTGATGAGATAAGATATAGATGACGGAGTTACACTATAGATGACTGGATTGGAGCCACATGGAGTGATAGTGGTGGTAGAGCCAATTGGACCTTGATGACTCCTAATCCAACTAAGTTATAGGATGTGTCTAGATCCTTCTATTCGAGAAATGGCCACACGGATTCTAAACTGTGCAGAGCACTTACCGCGTTACGTGTGTTCATTTATAATGTGAGCATAGATACGTGAGAAAATTGGAACTCCTGCAATACATCATCTAAATGGGACTTAGTATAGAGCAATAGGTGGAAAGCTTCCGTCTCTGCATCAAACCTAAGATCAATGCCAAAGTATCATATTTTTTCTACTTTTTTTCATGCATCTCTCTTTCTCTCTCTTATTTTCTGTCTTATTCCTGCGTTTTTGTTCCCCATGTCCCCACAATTTGTTGGGCAGTGCCACGTCTAGATGTTTTCTGTATCAGAATGTTAATCATCCACATAGCTTAAACTGTGTTACAAGGCAAAATGCATGTAGTTCTGATGTGAATTGTCAATGTCTTCCTAATGAGGTATGGATGGAATCAGTAGCCAGGTGTGCTTTCTTTATCATCATCCTCAGATATTTGAACATGACAGGGTTCTAAGTCCATGGCGGTTCATGCTCCCTGCATTAGACTGGTCTTTTCCTGAATTAGAGATAATGTAGACTTCCAGTTGGTGTCTGTAGTGATTTCAATTTAGTTGCTATAATGCAAATACTTTTGGCCTCCACTATACCAAGGACCATCAATCAGCAGTTCCATGTTTCCATCGCTCAGACATGTGTACATTGGGAATGCTATGACTATCCCCAAAAGAAAGGCAGAATCTTTGAAAGTGGGTAGACTGAGCTTGAATTAACGCCTCAGGGGGTAGCAATGAAGTGACATTGGCATGTGATGCCAAAAGTATTTATACATAGAAAGGGAAATAATACTTATCTCCCATGGTTGTTGGAAGAATTTAAATAAAGTTTTATTGTCTGTGCACATACAGTGTAGTCAATAAAGGTTAATGTCATCAATCCCCATGGTGTCTTTCTACTTTTTATATCAAATGTTTATATCTGAAATATTTGACTGAAGATTTCACACTTGTCACCTAAGTGATATTGTACTTAGCTGTTTTATATTCATACAGAAGCACTCAACAATTCCTATTTCACAGATTCATCTTAGATACCATCTACAACAAGATTTAAGTTTATCAGTTTTGAAACAGCTTTTTGTGAGCATCAGACCAGCCTGACTATCACACTTAAGACCCTGTGGTGTGGGTAAAACGCCGTGTTCTCTAGCCAGTAGTGTAAACACTCGTTTCTCTCCCAAGAAGAACAGAGCAGAAAGTAGCCTTACAAAAGCATGTTCTACTGCCATGCTTTTTTCTCTCTATCCCTTACTTTAACTTGACAGATTGAAGTAAAACTGCGCCCCAGTTGATTTGTTTGAGAATCTTCCTTTCCCCTCTGAAGTGATGAATGCCAAACAAGGTCTGTTTTATGTATCCCAAGTAAGAGTCTATGTTTTTCAAGAAATAAATCCCCAAAGTGAGTAACTTTCCAAAGGAATCAATAACCACACCAGCAACCAGCAACAAAAAATCCACACAGTGCCCTAGCCAGTTTGGCTAAGTGGATAGAATGTCAGCCTGTGGACTGAAGGGTCCTGGGTTTGATTGCAGTGAAGGGTACAAACTCAGATTGCAGGCTCAATACCCAGTAGGGGGCATGCAGGAAGCAGCCAATCAATGTTTTCCTCTTATCATTGATGTTTCTCTCTATTTCTTCCTCCCTGAAATCAATAAAAAATTAAAAAAAAATACACAACAAAATATTTGAGGACTTATAATTTCTAATATCTACTGATAGTTCTAGGAAAGGAATTTTTAAAAATGTTATTTTTATTGATTGTAAAGAAAGGGAGAGGGAGAGAGAGAAAGAAACAAGGATGTAAGAGAGAAACATCAATCTGTTGCATCCTATACCAATCCCAACCTGGGCATGTGCCCTGACCAAGAATCGAACTGGCAGCCTTTTAGTGCATGGGATGACACTCAAACAACTGAACCATGCAATCCAAGGCTTATTATTATGAAACGATTTTTTTGAGAAAGGAGTTTTTGATTGTTGCTGTTTTAGTCCTTTTAGAGGATCCATGTTACCAATATATGAATAAAGAGAGATCTGCAAATAGCTTGGTTCTTGTGCTAATTATTATTATACTAGAGGCCCAGTGCACAAACTTGGTGCATTCGTGGGGAGGGGAGAAGGGGGTTCCCCAGCCTGGCCTGTGCCCTCTCACAGTGCAGGAGCCCTGCAATCTATCTCACCAAAGAGATAGGCTCCACCCATCCATCCAGGGGTCCTCCATGCATTGCCCCAAAGAGGTAGGCCAGAGCTGCAGGTCCTGCCTCCATGCCAATCCACGGAACCCACGGTGTCACCACACGGAGCTGCGGAGACCCACCTCTGCACCATGCACACAGCATCAACTCTCTGCCCATTCATACATGCCTTGCCACACATACAGCCTCTCTCACCCGTATGCACCCGCTACACACGCAGCCTCCTAGTGATAAATTGTTAGGGCATGAGGGTGTGTTGACCACATAGGCTTTTTTTTTTAACTGTAATAAATCTCTATTGTTCAGATTATTACAATTGTTCTTGTTTTTCCCCCCATAGCTCCCCTCCACCCGGCTCCCACCCCTCCCTCTGCCCTTACCTTCCCCCACATTGTCCTCATCCATAGGTATACATTTTTATCCAGTCTCTCCCTGCACCCCTCTCATCCCTTTCCCCCTGAGAATTGTCAGTCCACTCCCTTTCTCTGCCCCTGATTCTATAATATTCACCGGTTTATTCTGTTCATCAGATTTTCAATTCACTTGATTTTTAGATTAACTTGTTGATAGATATGTATTGGTTGTTCATAATTTTTATCTTTACATTTTTCTTCTTCTTCCTCTTCTTAAAGAGTACCTTTCAGCATTTTATATGTTACTGGTTTGGTGTTGCTGAACTCCTTTAATTTTTTCTTATCTGTGAAGCTCTTTATCTGACCTTCAATTCTGAATGATAGCTTTGCTGGGTAGAGTAATCTTGGTTGTAGGTTCTTGCTATTTATCACTTTGAATATTTCTTGCCGCTCCCGTCTGGCCTGCATAGTTTCTGTTGAGAAATTAGCTGACAATCATATGGGTGCTCCCTTGTAAGTAAGTAGTTGTTTTTCTCTTGCTGCTTTTAATATTCTCTCTTTGTCTTTTGCTCTTGGTATTTTATTATGATGTATCTTGGTGTGGTCCTCTTCAGATTCTTTTCGTTTGGGGTCCTGTGCGCTTCCTGGAAATGGCATATGGGATCAGATAGGTGGTTTGTGGCTCATAACTTGCAAAAGAGCAGGGCTGAAATATCAAGGGCCTTTTGGCATGGTCCAAATTTCTCCTTGGACATTTGGACAGCATCAAACTTCAAGAACCTTTTAGGTAGACCAGATAAATCTGTGGATGTTTTGGATAGGTGCAAATGTCCACTACTCTTTTAAGTGGCTTTTGGAATACAGCCTTACTCCCCTGCTATCAGAGAAATAGAATTTATAGATGGGGAACTATCTTTCACCATAATAACAAAAACTTAAAAATTATAACCAAGGTTTTCTGAGCACTTACTATGGGTCAAGCACCATTCTAAATTTCTGATATGCTTCATCTTACTTTGACATGATTTATCTCACTTAATTCTGACTATAATCCTATGATGTAAGTGTTGTTTTATTTGCATTTATAGATAGGAAAACAGATTCAAAAATTGCATAACATGTTCAAGATCATACAGAAAATTAATAGTGAAGTTGATAGCATAATCTAGATCTAGTTTCCAGATTTAAGTTTTTAATCCTTTCACTAAGTACAACTGGAAGAGAAGTTAGAGACAACCTAATGTCATTTCCCCATTGTGATGAAGAGGAAACTAAAACATAGAGAGCTGAAGTGATTTGTCCAAAATCACACAGCTACCTACTGACAAGCCTAGGATGAGAACTCATATCCATGATGCTCCTTAGGGTCTATATATCTCTTTGTGTTATGCTACGTCCAGGGTTATTTGTCCCTGTTTACTTTCTGTTTGTTGTTTAAGAACTCTTTAAATTTATTTTTTAGGAAAAAAGAGAGGAAAGAAGGGAGGCAAGGAGGGAGGTGGGGGTGGAAGGAGAGACAGAGAGAGGGTGAAGGGAAAAGAAGGACGGGGGGGGGAGTGGGAGGAGGGGAGAGTTGAGGAAGGGAGGAAGGAAAAAGAATGAAAGAATGAAAGAAAGAGAGGGGGTGGGAGAAGGGAAGAAAGGAAGGGTGATAGATAACATTCAGATTTAAGTCAGTTCTGCCAAATGAAACAGGGTTTACCTGATCGAGGGCCTGAGTCTGAGGCCTTTGACACCAAAGGACGTGACTGACGTTATTGAAGAGAAATAAATATGTTCTTTTTCTAAGAGATTTCCTGCTTTAGACATGATTCCTCTAAGGGACAATATTTGCACTTACTAGTTAATTCCCAGAGGTCAGCTGCTTACTTAACAATATGCTCATTCTGTCTTTCTCCATTTTCTCATAGTTCAGTACTGTTTTTCTCTCTAGAAATCAGAGAACATTTAAACTATTTTTTTTCCACAACATGGGAGGCACTGGAAATGTTATTTCTCACAGATGATAGGTAACCAAGAGGAAAACACTCTTGTTCACCCAGATCGCGTCTCCATGACCCAATTGTTGTGGCTTATTTTCTCATGTGCTCATTCTCCTGGGCCTGGCATTGGGAATGCTGTTGTCCTTCCTCCTCTCTTTTTAAAATCGACTTGCATTTTTATTTTATCATCTTTTCTCCGTACCCCCTTCCTCGTCACTTAGCTTTACTCCCCAAATTGCCTCTGCATTTCTACCGGCTCTGTAGTTCATTTCTTGAGAATATCCGTTGCTGCCTTGCTTCATGGCAAGTGGTGAGCAGAATTGTGTTTAACTCAAGTCATTTTCACGAACCTATTTTCTGACTCTTTCATATGAATATTTCTGAGACTGTGTTCCTATTAGAGCCGGAAGTGTTAAAATATATTTTTGTGTTTGTGCTCTCGTAAGATTAGCTAAAAACAAACCCAAGGTGCTTTCACAGTTAGAAGGGAAATTTGATGTTTACAGCATACATAGAAAGAATGGTTTGGGCAGAGCACAAGGTTAACTGCACTTGTCACAGAGAATATTTGTGCTTTCATATGGAAGCTTGAAACACAGTAACAATAAATGATACACCTGTTTTTAGAGCTTAATGATTTAATCCAATGTGCTTTTAATTGGACTACAACTGATGTACATTATTATTGTTATCATTAGCCTTATTGTTACCAAACTATTGGTGAGTATAAACTTGGTGCTAGGCAATTTGTGGGAGACAGATGAAGCAATGCTAATTAATTATATACTAGTGGCCCGGTGCATGAAATTTGTGCACAAGAGGGGGTGTCCCTCAGCCCAGCCAGCATACTCTCCAATCTGGCACCCCTTGGGGGATGTCCAACTGGCAGTTTAGGCCTGAACTGGCAGTCAGACATCCCTCTCGTAATCTGGGACCACTGGCTCCTAACTGCTCACCTGCCAGCTTCTTGCCCCCAACTGCTCCACCCCGCTGGCCTGCTTGTCCCCAACAGCCATCCCTGCTGGCCTGCTCACTCCCAACTGACCTCCCCGACCAGTCTCATGGCCCCCAACTGCCCTCCCCAGCCATACTCCCCATCTTATTCGCATATTACCCTCTTTTTAGTATAGATATATTTTTAAATCTTCACCAAAATAAAGCAAAATAGCCGAGACCGGTTTGGCTTAGTGGATAGAGCGTCGGCCTGTGGACTGAAAGGTCCCAGGTTTGATTCTGGTTGGGGCCAGTTGGGGACATGTACCTTGCTTGTGGGCACATCTCCAGTGTGGGGCATGCAGGAGGTAGCTGATTGATGTCTCTCTCTCATCGATGTTTCTGACTTCCTCTCTGTAAAAAAATCAATAAAATGTATTTTTTTAAAAAATTAAAAAAAAATAAAAAATAAAGCAAAATATTCTGGATCTTCAATTTTTAGATATGTAATTAAACTCTTTTTTTTTTTTAATCCCTGGAAACTTTCATGGGATGCAAATCCTCTCATTGAATGATGGGGGATTAACACTGGGGCTGGCAAAGCCACACACATGAACACAGGAGCAATAGACTGCCTTCAAAACACCCCCCAATTGATCTTTTCATGTTTTAGGAGAGAAAATTATGCAGACAGATGAAAACCTTTGTCCAGTCCCTTCCTGCCATCATCTCCCACCTCTGTCCTCTCTTTAGTGTTCTAATTCTGCTATCTAAACATCCCCATGCCGCTCCAAAACGCCTGCTCCTCCTGCTAGTATACACCGGCCCTTGAATTTTCTAAGAAACATCTGCCGCTGTGTGGGATGCGAAAGCATCTTAACATTTCATGTGAGAATGGCAAGAGCGTTTTAAACTGAATTTTATTTGGCCACGTGAGCGCTTTGTATCTAGTAAATGAGTTTACCGTGGGCCTGTTTGAATTTGGTGTTTGTGTGTCTGAAAAACACGCGTCCACATAAGGCTCTTCTGATCTGTTTTGATTAATTAAGCCTCATCTAAATCCCAGAATAGTTGTGTTTTTAAGTTTCTCATTTGGCAATACAGTGGTACCTCGAGATATGAGTTTAATTCGTTCCATAACCTTGAGGCGTGGGAAACTATGAGACATCGAGTCGCAGTAAACTGGTGGGTCGTGTGCAGCCGGCCAATCCGTGCGATGACTCGTATCTCAACTGCTGCTCGTATTTCAAAGCAAAAATAGCTCTTATCTCAAAAATCTCATATGTCAGGGCACTCGTATCTCGAGGTACCACTGTACCGTCATTCCGTCCCAGTAACATTCTTCCCAATCGAGCCACCGATGACAAGCTTTGACTTAATTCTTCCAACTCAGTGCAACCTTTGTTTATTAGGAGTAACTGCCTTCATTCTGCCACCACATACATTACTTTTGGAAATCACTTTTAAATAATTCAAACCTGGCTCCAGCTCGTAGGAAGTGTATGGAGTAGAAACAAAAGCAGATTTAGCACCATCAAGTCCAGAAGTCAGTAGGGTATGGGGGCTAAGGAAAGAAATAATGGCTTTTGAGCAGGGCCTGGGAGAATTTACCAGACTTGAGCAGTGGATAAGGTGTGCAAGAATATTTAAAGTAGAGGAACAGGTGCAAACTGGGAAGAGCATGAAGCAGGTCGCAGCGAGGCAAAAGGTGCAGATAAAATGGACAAAGAATGAAAGTTATAGCTGAAAAGTGGGCTGGCCCAGGCTAGGCCTGAAGGGCGTTTTGATCCCCCAAGAGAATCCCAACCTTCGTTCTTTTTTTAAAAATTTATATTTTATTGACTTTTTTTTACAGAGAGGAAGGGAGAGGGATAGAGAGTTAGAAACATCGATGAGAGAGAAATGTTGATCAGCTGCCTCCTGCACATTCCCCCACTGGGAATGCGCTCACAACCAAGATATCTGCCCTTGACCGGAATTGAACCCAGGCCAAAGCTCTAGCCACTGAGCCAAACCGGTTTCAGCCCCAACCTTTGTTCTCTTGATAGCAAGAATCGTGGAGAGGTTTGGAGGCAGGAGAGCAATAGAAACACACCTCTCAGAAACATAATGCTGACAGCCCAGAAAGATGAAGAGGGAGAGACACTGTGGATACGAGCTTCATCAGAGTGTTGCTGCAGTGTCCCGGTTAAGGAGGATACATTTCTGAACTAAAGCAACAGTGAGGAGGGAGAAAAAGGTGTGGTTATCACATATTTTAGAAACAGAATAAAGCAGTACTTCGGCCAGTTGTTTGTGAGATGTGGGGAGAAGGAGGAGTCAAATGTAACTCCGAGCTTCTTGCCCGGGGCAGACAGGTGCTGGATGCTGCTGGCTGGGGACAGCTGGCCAGCCTGGGAGATGAGGGATGTGGCTGGATGCACGGGGTTTGGGGTGGGAATCTGGAGGGAGATAGCAACACTCCTCGCTGATTCCCTCTCTAAGTTAGGGTGCAGATGACAAGGAGGAACTACTTGAAACCTCAGTGAAACCAGCCCATCTGTGTATTTTTTTTAAAATATATTTTATTGATTTTTTACAGAGAGAAAGGGAGAGGGATAGAGAGTTAGAAACATCGATGAGAGAGAGACATCGATCAGCCGCCTCTTGCACCTCCCTCCCCCCGGCACTGGAGATGTGCCCGCAACCAAGGTACATGCCCTTGACCGGAATTGAACCTGGGACCTTTCAGTCCGCAGGCTGATGCTCTATCCACTGAGCCAAACCGGTTTTGGCCATCCGGTCTGTTTGGCAGGCTCCCCGTTATGCCATTGCTGGTAGGGACTTCTCAGTTAGAGTGAAATGCACTTGTTCAGGCTTAAAGGAGACGGTGCAGAAAGCACTCACACTTGGAACTCAGCGATGGGAAAACACACCCAGAAAACCTCCGCTAAGAAGATCCCAGGCCCCGGCTGCGAGCCATGCCAGGCACTTTGAAGCCCGGCTTAGAGGGTGTGCTGGTCAGTGTTGAATGCCAACCTCTGTTCAGAACTCACAGATTCCTTATTCATGTGCAGCCGAGAACTTGCTAGAAATGCTCATGCGGGGGCCCCTCCCCCGATTTACTGAATCAGCTGCAATTGCACTGGGGAAATCCGAAAGCAGAAATGCTGGGGTTGGGACCCAGCAAGCTGAGATGTTGGGGTAAATCCTCCAGGAGATTTTGATACTTGCTAAAGTCTGTGAACCCCTGTTGTGGACCCAGAGGTTTAAAAAAAGTGATAAAAAAAAAAGGAGAAAATAACTTTTTCCAAAGCGAGCATTCACTTTCTGTTGGCACCAATGAATGGACATTCTTCAGGGCAGTGCTGGCCATGCCCCACCCCTTCCCACCTCCATTCCACAGGTATTTCTCAGTGCAGGGACTGAGCCAGGGGTGCATGGTCAACAGGGGAAACTCATGTCGTGTTTCTGGGTTCTTAACTAAAATCTACACTCATAAAAGAGAAATATGCAAATTGAACGTACCTTTGCGACACCCCCCAGCCAATCAAGAGTGGGTATGCAAATTAACCCAACAAAGATGACAGGTTAACTTGCATACATAGGCGCCGAGCAGCCCCATGGAGTGGGATGCTTGTGTCCTTGCCATGGCCACACACCCCCAGCCTCTCCGGGTCTCTGGGCAGTGTGGGAAGGCGGAAAGGCGGCTCTGGGCCAGAGGGAAAAGGCTGCTCCAGCTGGAGCGAAGGTGGTGCAGGCAGCCAGGGTAAGAAAGGCCCGTTCTTGCAGGAATTTTCATCCATCTGGCCTCCAATATATATGTGTGTGTGTGTGTGTGTGTGTGTGTGTGTGTACAGTGGTACCTTGAGATTCGAGTTTAATTCGTTCCATAACCTTGAGGCGTGGGAAACTATGAGACGCTCAAGTCTCAGTAAACTGGTGGGTCCTGTGCAGCCGGCCGATCCTCGCGATTACTCGTATCTCAACTGTTGCTCGTATTTCAAAGCAAAAATCGCTCGCTCGACGGCTCGTATCTCAAAAATCTAGTATGTTAGGGCACTCGTATCTCGAGGTACCACTATATATATATATACACACACACACACACATATATATATATTGTTTATCCTAAAGCGAATTACTGCATTGTGTTTTCCGAGATGTAGAGGGGACTGGCTGCTCAGGGTTCAAAGGCCAGTGCCAGGAAGACTGGTGAGAGGGCAGTCATGCCTCCACTCGGCCTGACCCTGAACCCAAAATTCCTGAGCCACAGGAGCCTTCTCGGGACACTGGCCTTCCTTCCTGGGCCAAGTCAGCCCCAGAAGAATGGCTCACCCCTGAGCCCCGGCAACTGCAACATCCAGCCCATTTGATGCAGCTTGCGCTGCCCATTCCGCTGAAGGGAATCGAGCGTCCATCCCTTCATCTGTTTCACTTCGTGGTCGAGGGAGGAATCATCCCTCCGACTCTGACACCTTCAGAACCCCAGGGCATTCCAGCAAAGCGCAGAAATGTCAGAACTGCCACCGGGTCCCCCTCCCAGGCTACCTGGGCCAGCACAGCCTTGGGGCGCCCCTGGCTGCTTTTATCTCCTCCCCCTGCGCTTCTCCTTGTTGCTGTGCTATCCAAGCCCTGTAGACACTCCTGCTCCTGGTCCCTGCCTCGCTCTCGGGCCCCTGGTGGCCCTGAGCAGCGCTTATCCCCCACGTGTGGCCCATGTCTTGTTCCTTTAATGAGACTTCGCTCTTCATCGGAGCCAGCGGGCCCAGGTCTGGCCACCCCCGGTTCAGGGCCTCCTGCTGGCTTGGGTCTCCCCTGGTGGAGAGGACATCCGGGGCTCTGTGGCGGATTTGTAGCTGCTTTGATGTGCTCTCCTCGTTCTGATGCAAGATGCGCTTTTATGTTCAAGGGGGGAACCAAACCAAGAACTGTGCCTGCTGCTTCTCGCAGCTGACTTTGCTGAAACTCCCTCCGATGCCATTCGTGTAAAGGAGCATTTCTTCGGACAATGTACAACGTCATTTCACCAGGAAAAAAACAACAAGTGATACAGACAGGCTGAATGCAGGCATTCATGAGGTCTTAGGCCGCTTTCCATCACTCCCCTTCGCCTCCTGTTGCGTTTGCATAAATGGTTCTTTAGTGCCGAGAGAATCGGCTGAGGATTAAAACCAAGGCAAGTTCTGAAAGAGGCCTAAGGTTTATCATCACTTCTGGGCATGATGATGAAATATACTCTGAGTCTATTTTTTTTTTTAAGCAACATCGTCAAAGCCTCATGCTGTGAGTGGCAGGTGCAGGTATGCTCTCTGAACTCACCTGTGGATTACCCTGGACCAGATGGCGAGCATCCTGGAGACCTGAGAGAGGGATACTGGCCAAGGCAATTCTTCCCTGACCGCCCATCTTTCAGTGCCTTCTGCTCCCTAACATCTGGCCACTAATAGTAATTTAGGCCTCTTATCTGGACAGAGGCAAATGAATCTAAAACAAAAGAATCATAGATTTATTTATTGACTTATTATTCACTCACCTTTACGGGTGAGAAAAATCAATGGGGTCATTATGGTTAATGAGGTTTATGGATGCTATGAGAATTTTATTCGTTTTGAATAGCCTCGATGTATTTATATTTGGGAGATCTATCACTGGGAATTTTTATAGAAAATTCTACTCATTAGGGTTGCTTTACAACACAGTAACATTTTTCAATGAACCTCTTTTGCCTCCATTGAAACCTGAGAGAGAGGAGTTCTAATTGCAGAATTGTGTTTGAATATGTGTAGAGTGTGCATGTTGATTTCATATGCATTTATGCATTTGGATCACATTTGTGTAAGAAAGGCAGGATAGTTATTATTGGTCCTATGTTACAGTGAAAATAACGGAGGCTCAAAGTCAAATGGATGCTAGGACTGAGTGTGGCCGAATTTGATGCTCTTTATAGCATATCAAGTCCAATTTCACATCTCTTGCAGTACATAATAATTTGCTAAAAAATTGTTTCTCAGATGCACTAAAGACTGTTTATCCATCACAACAACAAAAGACATATAGGGAATGCTGCATGAATTATTACAATTCAGAACGTGTTTTTTTGTGGTACCTGAAAAAGTTAGTCAAAAATTGTAGGTCAGTTGTCAACAATCAGGAGATTAATCTTTCCTTTACATTTAACTTCGTGCTTTTTCTAAATCTGATTGTTTCATTTGGTCATTGACAATAACTAACACTCTTATACTTGGTCGGTCCTATTTTTGTCCCTCTCACAACAGATGGAATGGAATTCTGTCATATTTTGGGATCTAGCCTTTGATAATGGGTATATGCAGAGAGTATGATCAGGTTCCCTGCGATATGGGCCATGTCAGCTGAACTTAAGTATGACAAGCACATAAATCAAGGTGGTAAACATGTCACACATGCAGCTACAGGGGACACAGTGAGATGGAAAGCAGGAGCTGCTAGTCAAATGTGTGATATAGATTTTGATTGTTGGTTATTGATTAGCAGACTATCTTACAGAATCAGAGGATTTTAGAAAACTCATAAAATGTATGAATGGTTATATAATTCATTTTCTAAGCAATGAAGTCCATTATTTCTCTAGAGCTGTTCTCATTGGATTTACCTCTGTGACTAGCTAGGTAGCTAGCATTAGCTATTCTTTAGACAGCTGGTTCTCAAATGGGGATATTTCTGCCTCCCTGGGGACATTTGTCCAGGTCTCCAAGTAGTTTTATTATCACAATGAGGGGGTGCTGTTGGGATCTATGCGTAGAAGCCAGAGATGCTGCTAAATCCCCTGTAATGCACAGTGGGGTCCCACAACTAAGAATTATCTTATCACATTAAAAACAAGGTTCTCATTTATTTCAGAGGGAGGAAGGGAAAGGGAGAGAGAAAGAAAAACATCAATGATAAGAGCGACAAACATTGATCAGCTGCCTCCTGTACACACCCTACTGGGGATCGAGCCCGAAACCCTGGCATGCGCCCTGACTGGGAATCCAACCTGGACCTCCTGGTTCATGGGTCACTGCTCAACCACTAAGCCACGCCAGTGGGTTTATCACATCACATTTTTACTGTATTCTAATGTTGTTGTTTCTTAATTAAACACTTTTGCAAGAAAAAGAAAATGGTCTCAATCAAAATGTCAATAGTGCCCAGTTTGAGAAACTCTGATTTAGGCAAAGTTGCTACAATTACTCATAAAATTGAACTCCCTGCAAAACCATTTTTTTGAGGAAATATAACAATAAAACAGTGGTAATATGCTACATGAGCTATTTTAGATAATTAAATTAATTCTCCATTCTACTTAATGCTTGTATGCATATGCGGCAGTATTAATAAACCAGGAGGTTAATTTTTTTTTCTGAACTAAGACACTTATATTTATTTGTAATCATCACCCAATGACATGTTTATTGATCTTAGGGAGAAAGGAAAGGGATGGGAGAGAAGGAGAGTTAGAGAGAGATAGAGAGAGGGACATCCATGTGAGAGAGAAACATAGATGGCTTGCCTCCCATTCTCACCCCAACTGAGAATCTATTCCAGGTTATGTGTCCTGACCTGGAATCGAATGGCAACCTTTTCTGGTGTATGGTAAGACACTCTATGAGTCGAGCCATCTGGCTGAGCCAGATACATGTTTAAAAGCTCAAGAATTGCCGAAACCGGTTTGGCTCAGTGGATAGAGCGTCGGCCTGCAGACTGAGAGGTCCCGGGTTCGATTCTGGTCAAGGGCATGTGCTTGGTTGCGGGCACATCCCCAGTAAGGGATGTGCAGGAGGCGGCTGATCGATGTCTCTTTCTCATCGATGTTTCTGACTTTCTATCCCTCTCCCTTCCTCTCTGTAAAAATCAATAAAATATATTTAAAAAGAAAGAATTTCTGTACCTTTTTGGTTACTATTTGCTGCATCTTAAATATAGCACCAATTTTTTTCTCTTACAAATGGAGTGAGGTGATCATTACTTTCATGTTAGCTCTTTAAGTATCAGTCACCCAGTCCTGACCCCACCCCTCCAGCACCCCTCCTCTCTTGGAGTCTCTGATTCTCCTTCCTCTAAGTTTCCATAGCATTGTCCCCCCACACGTTTTAGCGTGTATTCCTTATACTATCAATAAATCTAGGCATGGCTCAGTGGATAGAGCGTCGGCCTACGGACTGAAAGGTCCCAGGTTCGATTCTGGTCAAGGGCATGTACCTTAGTTGTGGGCACATCCCCAGTAGGGTGCATGCAGGAGGCAGCTGATCGATGTTTTTCTCTCATGGATGTTTCTAGCTCTCTATCCCTCTCTCTTCCTCTCTGTAAAATATCAATAAAGTATATTTAAAATAAAATAAAATAAGTAAATAAACCTATGCATGGACATATTTGTGCTCCTAGCTCACCATCCATGCTTTTACTTTTAGTTTTTTGTTTGCTTGTCCCCCCACTACCCCGCCACCCACCCCCACCCCAGGAGGACTGGCTGGTTTGGGTCATGTTGCACTGTTTCTGAACTTGACTTCGTCTCTCAGGTACGCTGACCTCTCGCTCTGTGTGTACGCACATTCTGGCCCGGGGAGGCCGGGACTGGTATCCGTGCCTTTTCAACACGCTGTCTCATCTGCTCACCTTCTTGCCTGGCTAACCTGTCAGGCCTTTACCGTTTATAATATTTCTCCTTCAGCAGTTTTCCCTGCGACCTTGCTGATTGCTTTTCTGCACCAAGAAACTCCAGCCCAATTTGTGTGTGTGTGTGTGTGTGTGTGCATGTGGGTGTATGTAAGAGCTCTGCCTTCCTCCAGTGCAGTGATTCTCAACCTTCCTAATGCCGCGACCCTTTAAGACAGCTCCTCATGGGGTGGTGACCCCCAACCATAAAATGATTTCCGTTGCTACTTCATAACGGTAATTTTGCTACTGTTATGAACTGTATGTAAATATCTGATAGGCAGGATGTATTTTCATTGTTACAAATTGAACATAATTAAAGCATAGTGATTAATCACAGAAACAATATGTAATTATATATTGTGAAATATTTATTTCTAATTACAAATAAATGAAATGTTGTCTTAAATCGTGGTGTAGCATGGGTAACAGTCTTCCTATAACGACAGTAAACTACATTGCTACATTTTGCTACACCGAGGAGCGGTGTGTTGGTTCCTAAGACCATGGGAAATAGGTGTTTTCTGATGGTCTTAGGCGACCCCCAAAGGGGTCGCGACCCACAGGTTGAGAACTGCTGTTCTAGACCCTAGTGAAACACTTCTCACAGTGCTTCTACACTGGCTACTCACCGAAACCGGTTTGGCTCAGTGGATAGAGCGTCGACCTGTGGACTGAAAGGTCCCAGGTTCAATTCTGGTCAAGGGCATGTATCTTGGTTGCAGGCACATCCCCAGTAGGGGCTGTGCAAGAGGCAGCTGATCGATGTCTCTCCCCAATGTTTGTAACTCTCTTTCTCTCTCCCTTCCTCTCTATACTGGCTACTCAGCCATCTGCCTGCCCATGACTCACAGCATCAGTCTCACTTGCAGGCCGGTGCCAGATGCAGTCTGGGGTCCCTCCCTAGATTCACCAAGTCATGATCTGCCTATAACCAGATTCCCCGTTGCCTCGTGTGCCCAGTAAAATGTGAGCTGCTCTCCTTTCTCTGTTCCTGTACTGCATCCTCTGAACAATCCTCTCTAGAAAGGATGAGGCCCCCCCATTTTATAGAAGGGGGCACTGATGCTCTGAGGTGGTGAAGAGACTGGCCCGCTGTCAGCGGAAATTCCATCTTGTCTGTCCAAAGGCCATCTTCTTGGACCACGGAAGGATGTTCCCAAAATGTATGCACACACTTTGAATAATGATCAAGGCAGTGTTTATTAGAATACAGTGCATGTTCAAAATGGAGCTAGCAGCTTTTAAAGAATGTAGATATTTTGGAGGACATCATATATATATATTATTCATGATGAAGCTAGCATTACTCATTTTGCTTTCGAACACAGCTTTATTTTTTTAAATATATTTTATTGATTTTTTACAGAGAGGAAGAGAGAGGGATAGAGAGTTAGAAGCATCGATCAGCTGCCTTCTACACACCCCCTACTGGGGATGTGCCCGCAACTAAGGTACATGCCCTTGATGGGAATTGAACCTGGGATCTTTCAGTCCGCAGGCCCACGCTCTATCCACTGAGCCAAACCGGTTTTGGCCGAACACAGCTTTCAATATCAGGAAGGAGATGGTCTGGTCTCTGAGATGTCAGAGTGCCAAACAGAAAAGCCATGGGCGAGAGACCCTTAAAGACTGGATGGAGCGGGCGCAAGCTGAGATAGCACAGGCCTGGCCCAGGTTCATGGGTCGCCACGGGCCAAAAAGAGAACACAGCGGGCCCTGGGCACACCGGCAGAGCCAAGCTGGCCACCGTGAGATAGGTGATGTGTTAAGGACATAATTGCCAGGCCTGTCCTCTGAGCAGCAGCTGGAAATAGGCTGCAACAGATGGAGCCAGAAATAGCGCAAAGGCTGTGGCAGCCTCAGAGGAAAGGCGGTCGTCCTGAGAGAGACCAGACCGTGTCAATCAGAGCCCTTGCAGGACTGTGGCTGTGGACACACACCGGGCACCAAGGGTGAATAGGGCTTGTACCGCTTGTCCTAACTGGAGTTCATGGTTCTAAAAAGGAAGACAGATAATCAATGGGATTTATTTTTCAGTTGTATTTTTTGTTGACCTATCAGGAAAGATTGGTTTATAAATTCTATTTATGCTGATTTCAGTGGTCTCAGGGACAATTTTAACCACTGAGTGGCGACATTACAAGTCCTCCCAAAGTCATTCTTCTGAGGGAGTCACCTGTTTGCATTGTTGTCTGGTCCGCTTTAAATGAGCACTTAGATGCCAAAATCAGCTAGGCGGCCCCTCACTAGTTTTCACAAATATTGGTGTTCAGAGCCAATGGCCCAATGACGGCTTTCGGGTGAAATGGTGACACAATAGACTCACTGATTACATGGCACTCAACTGTCATCACTCTAAACTCTCCCCAATTGTCAAAAACCAGGTCCCAGGGGCTAGAGTTTCTTCATGATTTGGCTGCTCATGTCCCCACTTCCCTCCATTAGCTCTTGGCATGCAGAGTTGTTGGTGGGCCATATCTGTGATGCCCCGAAATGACCTTGAGCAGTATGGATTTCTGCCACTCTGAGGGTCTCTTGGCTTCAATCATGATCATTCTAGAGCATTCTTTCTGTATGTGGTGTGGCAGCAGATGTTATTGGGGGCCACTAAGAGTGTTGCAGAACAGATAGTTTCTGTTCTAATGGCCCACCCAGAGTCAGGAAGGAGACGTTTATTCAGTTTTCCCATTAATATCATCCGTTTCGCTCACCGACTCTTCCCTTTGGAAGACTCTGCGAGATTTCATCATACGTCCCCAAACACGATGGCCCCAAACAAGAGTTTTACAACGAGGTGAAAATGGAAACCTTTTCAAAGTCACATTCTGGCCCTGATAGAAACAAAAATCTCTTTCTGAACCAGTCCCTCTATTTCGATCGAGTCGTAAATTAAAATACATACTCTTTACACCTACCTAGGGCGAGGCCACCATCATAAAGCGGAGCCGTGTATTTACTTAGCACTTCAGATTTCCAAGTGTGGCACCGCTATTTCATTATCCTATGGAGCACTCCGCCTCTCAGCCCAGCAGAGAGCCTGCCGCTGAAATGCCATAAAATGTATGAATGCAGTAAATGGGTAAATTACTCATGGTCTGGACTGAGCAGCGCTGAGCCTCAGGGACCCATAACTCTCACCCTTCAGAAACCAGGAAGACTTGCAAAGATCAATTGCCAAGGTGTGAGCAGTGGCTAAACACTTTTATTCTTCTGTACAGCGAAAGCATAATGGCTTTTCTTTATGATAATGATCGAGCTCAGATTGTTCCGACAACGTGTGGGAGCCAGAGGAGAGAGGAAAATTAGATTTTAAAAAAATTAATAGAAATGTTCTTCCAGGTTTGGCTAAGAAAGTGCAGCAGGGTGAAAAAAAAAACGCACCAACACACACAGATATTTGTACAGTTTCTCTAATTGCAGGACAAAATGTAGGTGGCCTCTGGTGACCGTGATTAAATAATATAGGTGGAGAGTATGTATCAATAAGGAAACCTAAGTTCATAGTGAATCTAGTGACACATTAGTGGTAGTTCAGTTTGGGGCATGGGATTTAATTCCCGAATTCCCCACATTTGCTTGCCTCTGGCTCCACTATACATTAGGATGAAAAATGGCCTTATTTCAGGTGAGGCGCACGGGCCATTGTTGACCTTGCCCCCAGGTTCAAAGTTCCCACATCATTTACTCCGCAGATAAGACACCCTATTCCGGTCCAAAGGCAAAACACAGAGGATCGAGGTTGGGGTTGGAGTCTGGGTCTTTTAAGATAAAAAGGCCTAATTGAATGTTAACATCAATTAATTCAATCTCTGCAAGAGCAGATGTCTAAGGGACCCGACATAGGAGAGGATCCATCAATAGAAAATAACTTTTCTCATCTCTGTATCCGCAGAATGTAAGAGTTCTCAACAAAAATGTTCCTATTAAATAATTAGTTATCCCATTAGGAAATGATGGGACACATGACTAAGAGATGAAAAAGTATGAAGAATGGGGCATAGATGTTTTTCTAGGAAAAAAGACCACGTGGACTTTAGATGGGACATAAACGTGGCTGCATTTCAGAGGAGAATGTGACATCCAAGGGACGTGGAATAAAAAGCATCCAATTTTGCTCTTTCATGTGGCTGTTGCTATCCCTGCTCAAAGCAAAAACTCGCAGTAGATCCAAAATTGAAACACACATCCTTTCCACCCCCCTGCCTTTCATCAGGGCTGGTTATGAAGAATGGAATCTTCAAGAGAATTTCTTCAGACTAATAACCCCTCTCAGGGTAAAAATCTCTCTGAGAGGCCAGTCCCCGCTCACCTGCTTCAGAGCAACAACCTCTGAGGAAAGTTCTTAGAAGCTCGGTGAGGTTTTGCTGGCTATTCTTTTCTTTTCATTATCTTTTCCTTTTTTGTTTGTAATGAGTGAGCTTGATATTTATAGCGCTTCTCCATCCCTGGCTTTCAGACCTGTGAAAAGGGCTGTTTGCTTGCCCATTGAGTGTGAATTATAGGGCTGACATTTAATGGTGCAGTTGCTTTTGCTCGGTGCCCTCCGCAATTGAGAGATGAGTTGGAAGAGACTCATCTGATTGCATAGTAAACGTCTCTCACAATGGAAACTCGCCATTTGGATTTTATTTTATTTTATTTTTAAATGTAAAGTTTGAAAAAATAACGTGTGGTCTATTGACATTATTCTAAATGGCACCGTTAGGAGAACATTAAGTTTTTCATTTCACACTTTCTGAGTCTTAAGCACCATTGCTATATGGGGAAATCAGTCATCTTCTGATGATTCATGTACAGATTTGTACCCAGGAGAATGGGCCGCAATTATGCCCGGGGCCCTCTTTCAAGGAAGTTCACTGAGGGCACGATAAAGGAAAAGCGAAAGGAGGCTCATCCTCTGTCAGTATTCTATGTAAACGCACAAGCCATAAAGGTACAGGTAATTTCATAGTACAGTGGAAATCTACCTGGAATATACTGTTCTCATAAACCGTACAGCCGTCGGGGAATCCCTTGATAGGGACTTAACGACAAATCTGTGGGCACCTTGATCTTTCTGGAGTTTGCCTTGCGGCTGTGGACATGAGAATATAGTCAATGATATCTGCCTATGGTTCATTTCTGCTGAAAATCACGGAGAATTGGAAATCCCTGGTTTTGATCACCGACTTCTCGAGGCGCTGGGAAGTCCTGGAAGATATTCATGTGTCTGAGACCATTTCTTTTCAGAAACAGGAATCCTCGCGTGCCAGGGAATCGGGAATGGGAGTAAGAGGAGGCCACAAAGATGGGATGGGTGGCTGAGGTATTAGGCGTGAGAAATGTTTGTATGGATTCGAGTGTGAAAAAGAGCACCCAGTCTGTGTCTTATTCTTGCCAGCTCCTCACATCGTCTTCCCTCCTGTCTCTGAGATGTGGTTATGGATAAGCTCTTACTTATTTTATTTTATTTTTTTTAAGTATTTTTATTGATTTTTCACAGAGAGGAAGGGAAAGAGATAGAAAGCCAGAAACATCGATGAAAGAGAGACATTGATCAGCCGCCTCCTGCACGCCCCCTACTGGGGATGTGCCCCCAACCAAGGTACATGCCCTTGACCAGAATCGAACCTGGGACCTTTCAGTCCCCAGGCCGACGTTCTATCCACTGAGCCAAACCAGTTTCGGCCTTATTTTATTTTAACCTTCCTGTTAGTCACCATTCCAAAAAAAAATACACCCAAGGCACAATTATTGCTTTTAACATCCCTCTTTCTTTTCTCTCCTCTTCAGAGAGCTTTCAGCTGCATTTTAAAACGCCAGCATTTTCATCTTCTTCAACTTGACGTAATCACTTTGGAAAATCTGAATCCATAGGGGCATCTTCTAGCTGCATTTGATTTTATTATCGCCCTCCTTTAACCTTCGAGCCTCAAAAGGAAGTAGACCAGGCACCTGAGGGAATCTGGCGAGTAATAGCAAACAAAAGTTCAAGATGGGTCAGGCTCCACAAAGGAGAATTAAATGTATTTTTCTCCCACAACGAGATTAGCACATCATCCCTCGGCCTCGGCCCCTCTTGCCTTCTTTTTATTCTAATGAGGTTAGTGTGCAATCGTGATGGTGCAGGCTTCATCAGAATTCTGTCAGGGGAGGTGCATTTTCGAACTCCTTGGGCAAATGAAATGTGCGCCATAAACCATCGTCATCCATCATCGGGGAGTAGCGTAGGCTTGATAAGAGGCTGTTTGGCCAGAGTCAATCAAATGAGCGTTATTAGAGCTTGGTGTTACATTGTCCATCCGGGGATGGAGAAGGGACGTAATATAGTTATGGGATGTGATTTTTTTTATGGCTCTGTCCCTTTTGGAGGACTAAACTCTATTCTAACATGAACATTTCAGAGTGACATGCATACTCTTTATTATGAAATGGGTCCTGCTATTTCTCCTCTGTCAAGAGCAGGTAGAGCTGGGTAGAGTTTTCATGAGAGAACTAACGTTACAAAGGCATCATGTTCCAGCTAAGATCACAGCGCATAATTGTTGGTTTTAAGGGAAGGGAAGTTGAGCACCTGTGTTACTTAAATGAAGATAGACAAATCACATAACTTTTACTATACCACAGCCATCATTAAAGATTATATGTGTCTTTGGGCAGAGTCCGAACTCAATAGATGTCTGTTGAACTATAAAGAAAATCAAAAAATGTTAATATTAAGAAATTATGTGAATTGAGAAGTCAAATAGTTGTATTAGAAGTTAGCTCTTGGGATGTTAAAATAGTGGAGGAACATAATTTTGTTAAAATGTTTGCGAATCATTGCTGTTTTTCTATTTGATATTATCTTAATGGTTGGGGATTCACAAAATTACCTTTGTAGTTTTATAGAACTTTTCTCTGCATAATTTAGCAGTGTTTGATAAGTATTTTAAGCACGTATGTTAAGTAATGACAGCTACCTCCAAAGATCAATATAAAGTGAAAACATCTTTTATGTTGCCAACATACAGAAAGAGATGGTATTGTAATTATATTATTTTGAAAAATTAAAAAAAAATTTGTCTCTAAACTATATTCTTTTTCTGTTTTGAGATTGTGTTTAAGAATATGATTTTTTTTAAAAAGCATTACAATTATAACAAGGATTTTGAGCCGATATGTCCTTTAGATGCCATCTAATTTAGTGGTTTTCAACTCTTAGGTTAATGGATCCCAGTTTCCAACCAATTATTATTTGGCATTAGTAGTTCTCATTCTCATACAGGGAGGGGGCCTTGTCAGTTTCCTTTACCCTCCCCCACGCTTTGATGAGATTTTGAAACAGACTTAGCTAGCCCCTGTTTTAATTTGTATAGATTAAGATACTAATGGCCAAAAACATTCACAGCATTGACTAAGACTGCAGAACTCTCTGATTGCAAGGCAAATATCAAGACTCTGAAGTTTTTACTTCTACACACATACCCACTGAGCAGAGCTTCTCAGTAACACTGCTCTACAGGCCAGCAGAGGCCAGAGTTCTCAGGAGGGAAGTGGGGTGGATCTCAAAGTTTACACCCCATGTAAGGAGAGCTGTTAGGAAGTTTCAGGTGATGCTTTATACGAGGAAAATAGAGCCTGGGATCCCTGACTTCTGTATTTAAGCAGATGGAAAATTACAACTTTAGTAGAATAATTATAATAATTTAATATCTTAATTTCATAATAGTAATAACAATAATTAAAAGTTACTCTACCGGTGAATAAAACTCATTTACAAGTCAAATTCAGCTAGTTACCCAGTCACTATAAACACTGGTATGTTTAAGGTTGTGATGCTGTGTTGTCAGGAACACTAAAAATTAAAACAGCCTTGTGATTAGATCCATGAGGTATAACCAACTATTACCCTTCTGAACACTCCTTAACACTCTTAATAAATATTCGTTTAGGATCTACTACATCCTATGAAAAGCTCATACTCCCAGAATTTCCAGGACTTGTATTCTAATGGAGGAAGCCAAATACAGTGGTACCTCGAGATATGAGTGCCCTAACATACGAGATTTTTGAGATACGAGCCGTCGAGCGAGCGATTTTTGCTTTGAAATACGAGCAACATTGGAGATAGGAGTCATCGTGCAGATCGGCCGGCTGCACATAACCCACCAGTTTACCGCGATTCGAGCATCTCATAGTTTCCCACACCTCAAGGTTACGGAACGAATTAAACTCGTATCTCAAGGTACCACTGTACAACAAGATATTTGCAAGAAGGTGAAAAGAGCTAATCTTGAGATGTTCTTAGTTGTTGTGAAGCCACTAAAGAATAGCACTTGCACAGCTCTGCTCAGAAAAGACTTTCCTGGGAGAATTCTGAAAAACATAGGAGTTGGCCCGGCTGGTGTGGATCAGGAGTGGAGCATCGACCCATGAACTAGGACAGTAGTCGGCAAACTGTGGCTCACCAGCCCTGGTTCGCCACTCTGTTATCAAATGAGTTTGCCGACCACTGAAATAAGAGATCATGGTTCGATTCCCAGTCAGGGCACATGCTCAGGTTGTAAGCTCCATCCCCAGTAGGAGATGTGCAGAAGCAGCAGATCAATGATTCCCTCTTGTCACTGATGTTTCTATCTCTCTCTCCCTCTCCCTTCCTCTCTGAAATCAATAAAAACATACTTTAAAAATAAATAAAAAGGAGTTTATCAGAGAGGCAAGAAAGAGGTCATTCAAGGCAAAAAGAACAGCACTCATACAAGAAAGGGATGGAAAAAGTCATACCTTGATTGAAGAACTGCAAATAATTTGTTGTGATTAGTGGAGAATGGAGAGAAAAGGGAGATTAGGCTGGAAAAGGAGACAGCAGCTAGTCCATGAAAGACTGTCAGATCTGTGCTGAGGACTTTGGACTTTATTGTATAATTCCTGGGACAGTATTTAATGACAATAACTAGGGTGAGGGCATCACCTTTTTATTTTAAAACTAGACGCCCAGTGCATGAAATTCATGCATGGGGACAGTCCGGACAGTCCCTGGCATCCCCTAGCTGCTGGCTGGGGCCTTCCTTCATTCCATACTGCCCACCCCCCTGTGGTCAATGCATGTCATAGTGAGCTATCGAACTCCAGGTCTGTTGAACTCCCAAGGGAACACTTTGCATATTAGGCTTTTATATACATAGATGATTCATAGGAAATAGAGGAATGGGGTGAAATAAAGACAGGAGAAAGTGGCCAGAATTGAGTACACCAGGTTATAGTTAATGAGGGCTGCAGGCTGGAAGAATGAAGAGGATGGGTTTGTGGCAGTGAGTTCACTGGCCAAGAGAGAGGAAAAGGAAAAACTGAGGTGACAGACACCCACGTTTCTGGCTGCATGGGGCATACGGAGCCTGAAGATACTGGCCTCAGCCCAGACTGGCTTCCAGAGGGTGGCTGCCTGCTCCAGGGCTGGCAAGGCCCCCGCCTGCTGTATATCTATCTAGTCAGTGGCCTGAAGAATTCACCACTAAAATGAAGTGTTTTCTCATTTTCTTTGGCACATTTTCCAATTATAAACCCAAATATTATGTTGAAAATCCAAACATCCTAAGTTAAAAAAAAAAGAAAACTAATCTTATTAGAAATAGCTCAGTCATGGGAAAATGTTTATGCAAAGAAGCTTAAAATTAGCTGATTTTTTATTTTAGTGTAACACATTTCATTGTTAAAAACAAACAATAGCAGAGCCAATAAATGCCTGCCAGACGTGACCAACAGGCTTTCTCGGCTGTTTTAATGAGCACTGAACGAAAAGGCGGAGGCAGAAGCAAACAGGGGTCTTGTTTTTGTTTTTTTCTTCACAAATACAAACTTAACCTGTTTAGCATTTATATTTGCATTGGAATATGGAATGGTTGACTTTATTTAGAACAGGACGGGAAAATGGAAAGATAGTAAACCACACTTTTGTGTCTATTGTTTTGAAATCTAACCTTTTCCTTCTCCACAGTGGATTCTTAGTATTCATCTCAAAGGCTCACAGAGCCTAGCTGGGGTGGCTCAGTGGTTGAGCATCGACCTAGGAACCTGGAGGTCATGGTTCTGTTCCTGATCAGGGCACATGCCTGGAGTGTAAGCTTGATGTCCAGTAGGAGATGTGCAGAAGATAGCCTATTGCTCAATGATTCTCTCTCATCATTGATGTTTCTCTCTCTTTCTCCCCCTCCCTTCCTATCTGAAATCAACTAAAAAATATTAAAAATATATTTTTTAAGAAATCATGGAAACCCTTTAGTGGCGGAGTGACCTGAGAGACAGCAATTGACAACCTATATTTTCAAATTAGAATAAGTGTAAACCTTAATTATGGTTAAGAGCAAAGACAATTATGTGGTCAGTAATCCAGCAATTACGGACACATCGGATCACAGTATAATCCTAAAATCATGGGCCGCTGTGAGATCAGTGGGTATTTTATAAGCAGGCTAATGATTTCTTTTAATTTACAAAACAAAGCCTTTTTTCTTTTCTTTATAAACAATGAATGAGTTTAGTGAGGATGAAACATACCAGGCGGGGGCAAATACAAGATCTAGATGACAATTGTAATAATGACATCATTGCAGAAAAAATAAAGAGAAAGAGAGAGTCCCAGCTGGAATGGCTCAGCTGGTTGAGCCTTGTCCTGTGCACTGAGAGGTTGTCAGTTCGATTCTGGGCACATACAGAAGGCAGCTGATGGATGTTTCTCTCTCACCCTTCCTATCTCTAATCATGTTCTCAGGTGAGGATTTAGAGCAGTGGTTCTCAACCTTCCTAAGGCCGCAACCCTTGCATACAGTTCCTCATGTGGTGGTGACCCCCAACCATGAAATTTTGCTACTGTTATGCATCGTGATGTAAATATCTGCATTTTCTGATGGTCTTTGGCAACCCCCGTGAAAAGGTCGTTCGACCCCCAAAGGGGTCTCGACCCACAGGTTGAGAACCACTGATTTAGAGAGAGGGAGTGAGAAGGAAAGGGGTGGTGGAGAAACGAAAACAGCAAGGTGATAACTTTTTTTGTCCAATCCCTAAATAATAGCTTCTTTCAAGGGAATTTATGGTTATTCTACTCAACAGGAGAATAATAACAACAGCTATTAATAGTCACAATTGCCAGTGAATGCAGTGGTGACTGTGGTCTCTGATGTAACCTGCAGGTTTTGGAATGGCAGGGGTATCACTGGTGACTCGATTTCCCAGGAAGGTTATCCGTGAAGAATCCTGCAGCTGCACTCCTTCCCCTCCCTCTTCACAGCATCATTCTGCAGACACGAGTGCTGAGAAAAACTCTTACAAAACTCAAGAGACTGTATAACTCTTTACAAATATAGCCACTTTATATGTTCACAGACACGGTGTGCTCTTCAAATGCAAGTGTTAAATATTGTTCAGCTGTGACTTCACTAGTTGTGCCTCCGTGTGTATTCTGACTTTAGGTAAGAACATGTTCAGATGTTCGGTTCCTCCAGCGCACGAATGGATTGGGATCTGTGATGGGGACCAGTTCCATGAAATGAAAGGACTGAAGAGATCAAAGCGAAGCTTTGCTCGCGGAATTCAGATTCAGAGGAGCCCTAGAGATGGTTCTCAGAACCCTGGCTTTCTAGCCGCTGGCTTCCAGTTGGGGAATCTAGCATCGCAGGTGTGTTGGGGAAGGTGGCAGCTAAGAGAAGATAACTCTTGAGAATTCTAGAAGAGAAGGATGTGAATAAAGGCCATATCCTGTAACTCCTCAGCACTTTCTGTAACTTTAAAGTCTCTCTTATCCCTACACAGTGGGCTCTATGTTCAGTTTAACTTGCATTCAAAAGAAAAACCATAAATGTTGTGGATGTTTAAAACTGTTTATACTGCTTATCCACAACCCGCCTGGTCCCTCAAGTCGACAATCAAGTAACCTGTCACACCCATAGAGGCTTTAACATCTTTCTTCTTTCTCTGATGTCAGTAACTCCATCAGCTACCTCCTCAGATCACATCAGATCCTTTATTGTGTTCGGCCTCATATCATTTACTGGCCCCTCTACCTACATCCATCTGAAATGTTTTCTGATTTTGCAGGTAATTTTAAGAAATACTTTCGGTAGGAATTCCTAATCTGGCTATGACACTTTCATTCCATCGGCATGGCTGATGTGTATTCATGTGTCATCGATAATGTCACCTGACATTCTCCCTGCCACTATCTTTTGGTGTTGATGCTACCCTGGCAATTTGCTTACGCGTATCATGGAATCGTTCTCCTGTCTACCTTTCGCTGGCTGCCATTCAGATGGCAAAGGGCGCTAACTCGCCCAGCCCGCTGAGATTCCTTATCTCCTTAGCAGTTCATTTTTGCAGGGAGCAGCCCAGAAACTTCTCTCAAATTTTAAATTGTGGGGCTATATTCGATTCATCATAATGCCCCGAGAGACATTTAAATTCAATTGATTGATTTTGGTGTTCCAGTCTCAGGAGCACTATTTGCCAGTTTCCATTCTCGGTTCTGTCTGAGTGGTTCGGAGAGAGTTACACTGTTCACAGTAATAACCTCGGAACAATTTTGAAGCAATTCTCTTCTCCATATTCTTAAACGGACCTCAGACTTCGGTCCGCCTGCGCAAACAAAATATCTCTTACAGATGGAAGAGGCACAAGGGACATCTTCAGGTGCTTAGGGATTTCAAATAAGCTAAACAATTCCCCCATAATAAAGAGCACCCCCTCCCCATCTTGGTCCATTATATTCATTCTTCTAACCCCATGATACTGTTTTCAAACAACACCATCAGCAGAGAAGCAGGGCTAAAAATAGCAAGGGAATCAAAGCGGCCTAAAGATGGCTTTTGCCTTCAAGAAATCTTTAGCATAGTTGAGAAGTCTGAGCATAAGATTTTTAAAAAAGTTACATAGCTGAAACCGGTTTGGCTCAGTGGATAGAGCGTCGGCCTGCGGATTGAAAGGTCCCAGGTTCGATTCCGGTCAAGGGCATGTGCCTTGGTTGCGGGCACATCCCCAGTAGGGGGCGTGCAGGAGGCAGCTGATTGATGTCTCTCATCGATGTTTCTCTCTATCCCTCTCCCTTCCTCTCTGTAAAAAATCAATAAAATATATTTTAAAAATAAATAAATAATAAATAAATTCCATAACTATAAGGCAGCATGTGTTAAGTGCTGATGGTTTGGAACAGGAAGTGGTTACTATACAAGTTAAGAGGCACAGGACTGCGTGTGTGCTAAGTGGTTGGAACAGACTTTCCAGAAGAAGGGCAACTGATGTAGACCCCAAAGGATGGGCTAACTTAATCTTGTGAGACTGAGGGATATGTCAGTTCCATCTTGGAAGTAGAATAATGTGGTTGTTTTTTTGGTGGAGGAAGTGTAGACATTCATAGAGAGCAGAATGTTCATGATAGGAAATTGTGTTCGATGAGCTGATGGAGAGGTTTTGGTCCTGTGCACTGTGTAATAATAGAGGTTTTAATGACTGGCTAAGAATGCTGAATTTTATCCAAGGGAAATGGAATCCATTGAACAATTTTAAAGACTTTGAAGAGAGAGATTTTATCTAAGATTTATCTGATTGAATTGGGTAGATGGGTGGATGGCCGTGGTGGAGGGAGGAAGATGAGAAGACCACATTTCATTGATTTTGGTGTTCCAGTCTCAGGAGCACTCTTTGCCAGTTTCCATTCTCAGTTCTGGCTGAGTAGTTCTGAGAGAGTTACACTCACATTTCATTGGAGATCAGCCTATGTCATTAGAGCTTGACAAATGAGACCCCCGTGTCTTCAGATCAGGATGGTGGCGTGGACATAGTCCTTATACGTAGTCTCCACCCGGGTCATTCTCAATGGTCTGAGCACCTCTTGGTGCATTTGCCTTCCCACCTCACATCCGTTCCTTTCCCTCTAGTTTCCCCCAGTGATTTGCCAAACGCGATAAAACAAATTTGGAGGATAGTTTCGCAGAAAGTGAAATGGAATGAGAGTCCTAATCTCAGAGCACTCTGAAAAGTAGACAAAAGCTATGAAATCTCCCGGAGGAAAACAATACGCTCTTCTAGACAAGAGTGTGCATAGGGTCTCAGAATGCGCTTGCCTGGATCTCACCGAAGAACCCTTCCAGTGATGTTTCCTTAGTGATTTAGTGTAGGTGAGGTCTACACAGAACCCGGGGGGCAGTGATAACGGTACGGCATTTGTTCCTGGCTCAGAGGCAACGACATGATGACATTTGGGTTGACAAACCCTTAAAGGAAGAACAGTTGGGAGGGAGCTTTATTCTTCAATTAGAGCCTTATTTGAGACTGCACTCTGATAAATCCAACCTCTCCGAGTGAATAACTGGGAGGAATTTAGCTAAAAGGTTAATATTCAGCTGGGGAAAGAAAGGAGCATGGGAGGCAGAACAATTTCAGTAACAAGCTTGTTCCCAACAAAGACTTCAATGGGAGAGGGCTGCCTTCAGTCCCTGTAATTTTCCTAAGTGAGCTCTCAGGCGTTGGCCAGCGGCCATGTTATTCCATCATTTTTATGGTAAGCCAGATTGGAAGTGACCAAGATTTTATTAAACGTGCTTATACGGATGGCAGAGAGCATGAAGAGTTAGTCCATGAATGATTGCTCTTTTCATTAATAATTGAGCTGCATGGCCCCTCTTATTCATACCTTTTCAACTTATGTGGCAAATGCTTATTGAACACCTACTATGTGCAGGGCATGGTATGTCTGATTTTCCAGGGAACGTCCAGCCATATGCTAATGACCCTGTGTCATTATTCACAAGGCCACTTTTTTTCTCCCGGAAGTGTCCTGGTTGGAGCTATAAATTAGACTATTTGGGGACATGTCACCTCAGAGAAAATCTGCGAGGGCTGGCCTTCCTAAGCTCTCTGCACTGCAGCACAACGGCCTGTGGCATTTTTAATATAATGTCAACCTCAACGAGGCAGGTGCCTTGTCTGCTTTGTTCATCAGTATCTCCCCTGACCCAAGTTGCTGTTGGAACATAGTAGGGATTCTACAAGTATGTGCTATAAATGAGTGAATCCTCTCACACAATTTCACCATTTGAGAAAAATTGTGCCACCAGAGTTGCCTAGAGAATTACGAATAATCGATACCCACTTAAGCAGAGAAGGTTTAATTTGAAAGAGGATCCACAAAAAATAAAAATAAAAATATTTTAAGAATTCAAAGAAGTTACAGTGGTACCTCAAGATACGAGTGCCCTAACATACGAGATTTTTGAGATGCGAGCCGTCGAGCGAGCGATTTTTGCTTTGAAATACGAGCAACAGTTGAGATAGGAGTCATAGCACGGATCGGCCGGCTGCACACCACCCACCAGTTTACCGAGACTCGAGCGTCTCATAGTTTCCCACGCCTCAAGGTTACGGAACGAATTAAACTCGTATCTCGAGGTACCACTGTATTTGGTTACCTAATTTTATTTTAGAAATACGATCTGACTATCCTTACTTTGCTTTTAAAATCCAATCTTCCGTAAATAACATATAAAGATATTCACATTGTTTTCTCGGTTACTAAAGCTTGAAGGGACAGCAAATTATTGCTGAAATACCCATGCCCACATTAGAATTCCATGCAGAATGCTGGTTATCGGGCCTGATTCTCCTGACTCGGGTCTCTGTGACTGAGGCAACTGGTGAGCAGCTTCTTAGAGCAGCACCAGACCTAGCGAATGCCTCTTCTCCCTCCCTCCTTCCCGTTGCAGATTCTTCTGTATATAGAGATCATATTCTGAAGAGGTGACCCAGGGTACAGGAGCTGCGCTCTTATTTTATGCGGGAGTCCGTCAAGCCCGGTTATCTTATTCCCCAGCCTCCAGAAGATTCGAGGCGGAAAGTTAGACGGAAAGCCGTGCCGGGCAGGCAGATTTATGGTAATGGGAGAGATTGAAAACGCACACAAAGGAGGCTGGGGATTCTAAGAGCATCATTTCCCAGGCCCTTGGGAGAGGAGATAAAGACCGTGCGTGCACACCCAGCAGCGCAGCGAGCATCCCTGCGTCCCAGCGCCTCGCTGCGGCTGGCAGTACCGAAGGCCGTCGGGAAAGGGGTCCATCAGGAAAGGGGTCCAGCAGGTTTGTCCTCCTTCCTTCAGTGAGAAACCGGGGTTTGTGATCCGTTTCAATGAGACTGGCCTTTTACTGGGGCTCCTTTGGTAGTAAGGAATAGAGCCCCTGACCACAGTCTAAGGCAGTGGTTCTCAACCTTCCTAAGGCCGCGACCCTTGCATACAGTTCCTCGTGTGGTGGTGACCCCCAACCATGAAATGTCGCTACTGTGATGCATCGTGATGTAAATATCTGCATTTTCCAAGGGTCTTAGGCGACCCCTGTGAAGGGGTTTCGACCCACAGGTTGAGAACCACTGGTCTAAGGGAAAGGTGTGCGCTGGGGGGTTAGAAACGATCAGTAAAGTGCTCAGAAGCTAAGTCAGCCCCTGAACGCACTCCTGGATCTGCCACTCTTGTAGGTCCCTGCTTTCTTCTTGACTATGACGTCTCTGTTTCTGATTCTGACCCTTCCCATCTCGGTCTGCGATCACTCCTCTGGAACCTTCTCAAAGCCTCCGTTCAGTTTGAACTTGTGCTTCTCCCTTATTCTCTTTTCTCCTTTTTCTTATCGAATTCCAGCACCCGTATCCCGTTCATCTTTTCCCACCGGTGCTGTCCTCATTTGCCAGCTCTGCAGCCACTGCCTGCTGCTGCCCTAGTTTGGGGACACAGCGGGGAGAGGCTTGGTTATGGGGGCTGATTCCCATGGCTCAGGAGGCAGAAGCTGCGGATGAGCTGGTTCACCGGGACCGGACTGAAGGGGTGGAAGATGCTTAAACAGATCCAAACATCGATAAATGTGCCAAAGTCCTGAGATGTAGCGCCATGAGGTTTAGTTAGCGGATAAATTTTATTTAAGCAGAAACTTATTCCACTAAGGTTATATAAGTAAAACCCTACTTCTATGAACCTCAGGCAAATGCAGAGTTCTTATCAAATAGCAATAAATTACTATGATCATGCAATTTTTATTCCATTGTCCATCCCCCCTCTCCCCCCGGCAACCAATATTTGAAAGTAACTTCCACATTCTTCTCGGCCTGTATTACTCACTCATGCGCAGTCTCTCTCCAGTGTTCTCTTCCATATTGCAAGGGGGATGTACCGATCAATCCGTGGTCTTCACCATTTCCTCCTCGGCTCCTCATTCCCCACCAGCTCCACCCTGAGGCAAATGCTTTCAGGCTCAAAGAGGGAGGTCTCTGTTTCCAGTATGTGCAAGTGTATGTGGGCATCCAGGGTTGCCATACAAGGTTTTGCAAAAAGAATCTGAGGCTGAGACTGGTTTGGCTCAGTGGACAGAGCATCCGCCTGCAGACTGAAAGGTCCCAGGTTTGATTCCGGTCAAGGGCATGTACCTTGGTTGCGGGCACATCCCCAGTAGGGGGCATGCAGGAGGCAGCTGATAGATGTTTCTCTCTCATCAGTGTTTCTAACTCTTTTTTTAAAATATATATTTTATTGTTTTTTCACAGAGAGGAAGGAAGAGGGATAGAAAGTTAGAAACATCGATGAGAGAGAGACATCGATCAGACGCCTCCTGCACGCCCCCTACTGGGGATGTGCCCGCAACCAATGTACATGCCCTTGACCTGAATCAAACCTGGGACCTTTAAGTCCGCAGGTCGACGCTCTATCCACTGAGCCAAACCGGTTTCGGTTGTTTCTAACTCTTTATCCTTCTCCCTTCCTCTCTGTAAAAAATCAATAATATATATATATATATATATTTTTAAAAGGATCTGAAAAGTTGTGAGAACAGTGATTCATGTCCCAGCACCCCCAGATCTTTATACCAGTGCCAGTGGATCAGCACACTGAGGCACAACCCCCCGGCACCATTCATAGGGCATGGTTAGGGTACCACATGTGCTCAGAAAGTTCTGTTTCAGAGCCCCCGCAAAACTGGGATAAGAACATCAACAGTTAACTTTTTAAATGTTTTTGGTATGTTTCTTTATTTCCAATGATATCTCCAAAAGGCACTCTGGGGAGAGATCAGAATTTTGCCTTATCTATGGAAGTGGGTGTGGGAATGGAGGATCCTAAAGTTTTATCAGTTCTTAGGGGCTGGAAAACAGGGAACCTTATCTCAGTCTACTGACCCTGGGCCGCTCACTGTCTCAACACCTGCAACACATGTGCTCATGTGAATCCTCCAAACCTGTCCCCGGGAATCGGAATTTATGACCCCATTTTAAAGTTGATAAACCATTGGCAAGAGGTTTAGTCAGCTGCCCAGGACCACAGAGCTGCTAAGTAGAGAAGCTAGCATTCCAACAGAGCCATGTGTCACTCACTGTTCCACTAAGTGTCCTCATGTTCGCATGGGTCTTGCTGTCTATACATTAAAGGCCACGGGCCGGGTCTGATTTTTTTAGAGTCCCCAAAGCTTATCAAGCTGCATCACTTTATACACGCAGCAACCATTACTCACTGAGACAAAGATGTGTCCTTCAGGTCATGTAGCTGGTTAGTGGCAGAGTTGGATTTGCTTTGGAGTTGTCGAGAAAAAGAGAGGACTCAAAAGGGTAGCGGGTATGGAATAAAGACCCAGTGGCGCCGAGACCGGTTTGGCTCAGTGGATAGAGCATCGGCTTGCGGACTGAAAGGTCCCAGGTTCGATTCCGGTTGGGGGCATGTACCTTGCTTGCGGGCCCATCTCCACTGTGGGGCGTGCAGGAGGCGGCTGATCGATGTCTCTCTCTCATCGATGTTTCTGACTTTCTATCTCTTTCCCTTCCTTTCTGTAAAAAATCAATGAAATATATTAAAAAAAAAAAAAGATCCAGTGGCTCTGAAGTCTTTGCATGATCAGGGCGGAGGAATAGATGGTGTGAATCAAGGCAAGTAGCGAAGGGAACTCAATTGAAATGTGAGAGGAAGGTTACACTGAACATATTGATGGAGATTCCTGTACCTGAAATACAATACCAAAAATAAGTGCAATTCAATCAGAATTGCCTCTCAATCTGCATTAGTAATCTAACTTTTACGAAATGAATCAAAATGAGCGTAAAAGCCATGGCAGGACCTAACTTTCATAAAGGAATTTTAACCGCATAGATTTAATTCATATTATAGAGTTTAATGGTCAATGCTACAAGAGGGAAATAAGATTAATAAATTTGGATGAAGCACAAGTGCAAACAATTGCACTAATGCAAAATGAATCATTTGATTGGAATTGCATGCTACGGCACTCTATTACCAGCAGCCTTGCCGTTACAGTGGAAGTGCAAGCAATAAACTATGGAAATGTGTCCTCTCTTCATGGGTATTGGAAATATGATGGTCCGAGTTAGTGTCAAGGTCCTTATAAAAGGCTAGAAAATGAAATGAAAACATCGCCTTCGAAGCTAAATGTTTGTTAATGCTTCCGCTGAAAGGCATGCTGAAGAATCAATAACATAATCATAAAGGATCAAAGTGATGACCAATAAATGCAAGTGATAACATTCCAAATAAGAGTCTCTCAGATAAGGTGAGGGTCAAGCTTCCTATTTTATGTTACTACAGGAGGTTGATGAACTCGGTAGTGACCGTAGTCAATAGAAGTGGAATTAACAATGCCATTATTTCTGTTAGTGATCACAAAATAGAAATAACACGGTGGAATTATGGAGAAAAAGTTGGCTCATTGTCAGAATAGTCTCTGATATTATCAAATGAATCTTGGGCACCTCATTCTGGATCATACTATCACCTGTACATTTTGCTTTACTTGGCAAAATGATCCTCGATGATTTTGTGAGTGCTAAGAATACATATGTATTCTTTTTTTTCTTATTGACTGGATTTTACTATTTGCTTTCAGGGATTCAATATATCAAACTACCTGGAAAACGATTTTTTTCATAAAGATTATGAAATTTATTCATGTTGTTTTATAGCTTTTGCTCTGAAAACTGTACATGTGAAAAATTCACATGCCGAAACCAGTTTGGCTCAGTGGATAGAGCGTCGGCCTGCGGACTAAAAGGTCCCAGGGTCGATTCCGGTCAAGGGCATGCCCCTTGGTTGCAGGCACATCCCCAGTAGGGGGCATGCAGGAGGCAGCTGATCGATGTCTCTCTCTCATCAATGTTTCTAATTCTCTATCCCTTTCCCTTCCTCTCTGTAAAAAAAATCAATAAAATATATTTAAAATAAAAAGTCACAGCAAGAAAAAAATTTCATGGATTCCTTCCTTAATATACTTTTTTTAAGCTTTAAAGTTGATGATCCAAGAAGTCCCTCTGTGGAGAGATCAGAGTTTTGCCTTAAATATGGGAGTGGGAGTAGGCATGGAGGGCACTAGAATTTTATCAATTCTTAGGGACTGGAAAACAGGTGAGCTTCTTTACATGACCTTCCTTATTTTCCTGTCTGAACCAGATAGAAAGGAAGCTGACATATCCAAGCATCCTTGGACCCCCCAATAAAGGAGGACTTCACATCTGTGAGCATGGTCGATTAGTTCTTTTCCTAGGCGTGCTCCAGTGACAGGGAATAAAGGATTTCTAGTGACTGCTCTATAGCTGCTAATTCTCTCTCAAGATGTAAGTCACTTCATTTCCGTAAGCATTAACCTGCCCCTGACCGGAGTTAGGCCCTTGCGAAGTTGGGAATGCATTCAGGCTGAATTTGAAGCGATGGTTTGGAAAAAAAAGACAAATCAGTTTATCACAACAGTCACAAAGCAAGATGTTACAGGGAAATATTCTTGAGTATGAAGTTCAGTCAGTACTGAGCAACATTAAAAAAAAATGTTTATTGATTCCAGGGAGGAAAGGAGAACGTGTGAGAGAGATAGAAACCCCAATGAAGAGGGAGAAGCATTGATTGGCTGCCTCCTGCACACCTCACACTGAGGATGGAGCCTGCAACCTGGGCATGTGCCCTCACCGGGAATCAAACCGTGACCTCCTGGTTCATAGGTCCGCACTCAGCCACCAAGCCTGCATTTTAAATGCAGTCGCCTTATATTCTCAAAAGAACAGGTGGTTCAATGCATGAAATAAATATAGGTGGAGTCTATTTCTGTGACATCTAAAATCTGGGATAGTTTAAGAACAGCTGGCCATTTTATGCCATTGCGCTGGTCTGCAGAAATGCGTGCTTAATTAATAGAGAGAGGCCATAACCATTTCTCTGGTAATGAAAAGCCGCGTGGATCGCACTAATGAAGACCTGACTTTGCCTTTCCCATGCTGCCCATCGCGTGGTGCAGGGGGACCGGCGTGACGCCTGAGGGACAGGGAGATGCCGGGTGCTCCATCGTTTATCATTGTCATTAAACATCCACCTATCCAGTGTGTCACACCGCGCTTTATTAATGCTGCACTTATCAACTCTTCATTGTATGGCACTCACACGTAAAAAATGCGTTCTACCGAGCTTAATGGATCTGCGCTTTAACTGTCTGATTATTTAGGGAGTTAATTCCAGGGGACAATTTGAAATACTGAAGTCTGCGCTGACTCAATATGTCATGTTCAAGAAGAGCTTAGCTGATCTCTTATTTGGGGGGTAGTTCCACGTTTTGTTGATACAGGGAGAGTGGCAGGTGTACTGTGACATGGAGAGGGAGCATACCCGTGCACACACACAGACAGTGCACGCAGATCCATTGCACATACATAATGCACGCATACTGCTGGGCCACCATTTGGGCCACCATTTGTCATTTATGTCAGCATGCTGGTGTGGGTTTTAGTCTTGCCATTAGAACTGCTGGTGGGAATGCAGACTGGTGCAGCCACTGTGGAGAACAGTATGGGGTTTCCTCAAAAAACTAAAAATGGAACTCCCATTTGACCTAGTAATCCCACTGCTAGGAATATATCCCAAGAAACTAGAAACACCGATCAGAAAGGATATATGCACCCCTATGTTCATAGCAGCACAATTTACAATAGCTACAATTTGGAAACAACCAAGGTGCCCGTCAGCAGATGAGTGGATCAGAAAACTGTGATACATCTACACAATGGAATTCTATGCTGCCATCAAAAAGAAGGAATTCTTACCATTTGCAGCAACCTGGATGGAACTGGAGAGCATTATGTTGTAAAATAAGTCAGTCAATGAAAGAAAAATACCACATGATCTCACTCATTTATGGATAAGAAAGAACATTATAAACTGATGAACAAAAAGATAGATACAGGGGCAGTAAAGCTTCAAACAGACTGTCACATTACAGCGGGAAGGTTAGGGAGAGGTGGGGCAGATAAGAGATGAACCAAAGGACTTGTATGCATGCATATAAGCATAACCAATGGACGCAAGACCCTGGGGGGTTAGGGTATGCATCGGAGTGAGGGGGCAATGGCAAGATATGTATACATGTAACACATTAATAAAAAATTAAAATTGAAAAATAAAATAAAATAAAATGATTCAAATGCTAAAAAAACAAAACAAAACAAAACAAAACAAAACAAAAAAACTGCCTGAGAAGATTCAGATCAGCAGCTTCGGTCAGGATCTCTGTGTAAGCTGTATTGAGGTTCTAGACACTTGTCCTTCTGGGTCTTTTCTGTCTCAGAGTTCAGGGAATTGCCACTCTTGAGAACAGATTTCCAGCTTATACTTATTTTGATACATTGTAGGTGTTCATTGCTGAAAATCATATTTATCTAAGGATACACCTTCAAATACTCCTGGAGGATTTATCCTTAGGATTCAGGTGTCCGACTTAAGTGGGTGATCAGTTATATTCCAGGGGTAATGGAAACAAATGACAAATGAATTTCATAATAACATGTAGTGTTGTTATTATTATTAGTGTTTCAAGTTACAGATATGTATGATACTGCGTTTTCCCTCACTCATGTCAATCAACATTTGTTAATATATAGGAGGTATATATTCATGGATACTGCAGAGTTTCTGTTGCCTTCATGTGAAATTGGTAAGAGCATTGTTGTCCAGAAGAGTAATGGTGTACAATAGCCTCTTTCCCCCACACTCATTTGAGATATAGTAAAAATTATTAAAAATGCCAGATGTTTCTATGATAACTTTGTTTAGTGTACCAACTTAACTACATATCAGTGTCGGCTTGCGGACTGAAAGGTCCCAGGTTTGATTCCGGTCAAGGGCATGTATCCTGGTTGCGGGCACATCCCCAGTGGGGGGCGTGCAGGAGGCGGCTGATCGATGTCTCTCTCTCATCGATGTTTCTAACTCTCTATCCCTCTCCTTTCCTCTCTGTAAAAAAATCAATAAAATATTTTGAAGAAGAAAATGTATATGTATATCCCCATACACACACACACAGACACACACATACACACACACACAAACACACACACACACACACACGCCTTATAGATGGATTTCATAGAATCTTAGACCTTAATTTGACTCAAGAATAAGCTGGCATCACCCTTTATTTCACAGGTGACCAGCTTTACGTTGCAAAGCTGGGGCAGAATCCTGTTTCCTAATACTAATTCTGAGGTGTTTTTGATGTTCAGCATCACTTCCCAAGTACATTACTCCCGGAGAGAATTTATCTAGCATTTTTATTTTTCAGACTTTTCTCAGACAGGAATTTTGTTTCTGATTTGTACTGAGGTGAATAGAATCCCCATTATACTGTGCTTCATGGAAATACAACACGTGGAGGCTTTTTGTCTCTGCTTTTCATTTCTGCTGCTTCTTGTCACAAAAGGCGCTTCGCTATTGTAGGTGAAATCATTTGTAATTATGAATTGTGCTTTTAAAAAATCATCAATGAAAATCTTTGATTTAAAACGAGGTGCCAGAAGGAGAAAGGAATGACTGGAATTTAATGCAATAGAATAGTTATACAGAAATCACAAAAGAGAGGCATCTTACCTAGAGTGTGTCTCAGCAGGCGGCCGGAAAATGAGTGTATCACATTTACTCCTATTTTGCAATTTTTTTCCCAGTGTTACTTGATACAACAGTACACAGCAAATACCTTTATGCCACTTGTTAAATATATGTGATATATTCAATATGTTCACACAGGGAGCCACTTACAGCGGAAAAGGAGATTCAAAGGTTTAAATCCTCAAGCTTCTTTGATTGCTTTTGTTATTTTACATTCGGAGCTATTACAGAAGAATTTTATGCTGTGTTTGTAAATGTACCCATATCTATTAATTAATAGCACCCTCGGAGTTTCTCTCTCTAAATAATCAAATAAGAAGCACTGAATTAAAAATATGCCTAAGTGAAAGAGAGTGAAAAGAAAGTAAACAAGTATTTCTAAATATGGGTTTTGATAAGTTCACCCCTTTAATCAAAATATTTGGCTAATTAGGGATCACATGAATTGCTTCACCAGCTCAGAGATAATATAATCACAGTCACTTAATATTATACTATTGAGTATGTGTATATATGTGTGTGTGTGCATCTATATCATGTAGATTCAGTATATATAGATCTACAAATGTAAAATACACACACGTATGCAGAATATTATGCCTTCAGTCTCCAGTAAACTGTCACTAGACACCCTAACTATCCTTTTAAAGATCTTGCCCATCTGTATCATTTCAACTGCTTAAAAGAAAGGAGGGAGAGAGGAGGATGGAAGGGAGGGAGTGAAGGAAACAGAAGTTACTCAGGTCAAAGTGGTATCTTGATGTAAAATTTAACTCTGGAGAGATCCAGAGTCTGGTCAGTCCAGTCTGCTACCGCCTTTGGATGATGCCCCTTGGGGTCACTGATGGAGACAAGCGCTATGCCATCACACAGATACCTCCTCTTGATGCCTTTAGTGGTCCAGATCTTGGCCAGGCCCTGGTGCTCTCCACAGCACACTGGAAGGTTTTATTCTGCTGGCAACCCCACAGCTGAGACCACCCTGCCCCATCAGACCTTGGCAGTGGCTGCTCGTGTGGCACCTTCATTGCCAGCTGTGTCCTCGTAGCACTTTCTCCCAGGAGCCTCCAGCTTTCCTCTTGAGCAAGGGTCATCAATAAGTATATGATTTGGGGAAAACTCATGAACCTTCTCTGATAAGATATCTGAGGTACGGTGACATGTGCACCATTCTGTTATTAAATAGACTATAAAGCTTGGGTTTCCTTCTTCCCAGAATCCTTAGGATTCTTATCAAAACAGAATCTCCTTATACCTTGGGACCAACTTGAATGACTGAAGGAACAGTGAAAACAGTCAATGTCTATGAGATCGCTTACACTCTTTTCTCCCCCTAATTCTTCTCCTATGCTCTTCTTGGCCCAAATTTACATAATTTAAGGATGCACCACTAGTGATTCATTGAAGCAAATATGCTTCAGTAACATGTTTTGACTCTACTACTTGATATCAAAGGTGCTGACATAAAAATTTTAATTACCTCTTACTCAGTGTTTAATCTTTGCCAACAATGGGCATCTTGTTATATACTTTTAATTTTTTTGAATTCTCCATTAAAGAACTTAAGGATATCTTAGAGTTAGATCACCCTAGTATGCTATTTTAAAAACTCTCATTTTTTAATGGGATGCAGGAGTGTAAACAATAAAAACATTTAATTGTCTTTTTTACTCTTGCTTTTTGGATGGAATGATCATATTGCTTGAGTCTTCAACAATGAAAAGAGCAGTTAAGACATAATAACTTCTGCTATGCTGAACCATGTGATTTGCACCTCAACGAATGAGTTTTTAACTCCCAACCTCCAAGCATCCCATAAATTAGTCATAATCTTGATGTACCCTGTCATTACAGAAGGCTCAGAGGATCAAAATCTCATATCAGCTTCTACCCAGCGAATTCTCTGCTCACTCACATCCACTTACCCTTTCCACGAGGTCATGCTTATCAATGCACAACCTGCTGGCATTTCCCCAAGCTAATAATCAAAACCATCCTCTTTTGATCCCGCCTCCCCATTTAGATATTGCCCTATCTTACTGCTTCGCTGTCCTTCAAAACATCTTGAAGATGTTTTCTTTTGTTTTATCTCAATGCTTCTTATTATTATTTTAGTCAACCCCCCTACCCTAGTTGGGTTTTGGGCCCTCATTCTTTTCATCAAAACTGCTGGTGTTGCTGAAACAGGTTTGGCTCAGTGGACAGAGCATCAGCTGCAGACTGAAAGGTCCCAGGTTCAATTTCAGTCAAGGGCGTGTACCTTGGTTGCTAGCACATTCCAGTAGGGGGTGTGCAGAAAGCAGCTGACCAATGTCTCTCTCTCATTGATGTTTCTAACTCTCTATTCCTCTCCTTTCCTCTCTGTAAAAAATCAATAAAATATGTTTAAACAAACAACAAACAAACAAAAACACTGCAGGTGCTAAAGTTCCCAGGGACTTACCCAGTGCTCAGTTCTCAATGGTCCTCTGAGCTAAACCTCTTCAACATCTGACCCAGCGAATCTCTCCCTCCTTCTTTGTACCCTCTCTCCACTTGGCTTCCAGGATACCAAACTCTTCCAGCTGGCCTCCTGTCCAATCAGTTGTTGAGTCGCTCCTTGCTGTTATCTCTTCATCTTTCTGATCGCTCATGTTTATTTCTTCTCTAGCCATGTTTATTCTTTTGGTGAGCTCATCCATGTCGTGGTTTTAAGATGCATACAGTGTCCCTGTTTTTATCTCCAGCTCAAACCACTTGCCTGAACTCTAGATTCAATTCATTAATTGCCCACTTGCACAACTAATAGACACATCAATCTTAACCTGTCCAGACCGGAACACCTGCACTCCTTCCTGCCTCAGGCTGCTCCTCCTGCGGTCTCCTCTGAGCTAGTGAAAACTCTGTTCTTTCAGTTGCTCAGGCCAAAACTAGGGTGCCACTCTTGACTTTTTTCTCTGCAACGTGTGTCTAATCCATCAGTACATTCGATTGGCTATGCCTTCAATTCCTACACAGAATTTAACTACTTTTCACTACTTGTCAGTGTCACCATCATCTCTTACCAAATTATGGCAATAATGTCCAAGCTTGTCTCTTGGCCTCTACCTTTGGCCACTACAGTATACTCAACAGACCAACCAGAGGTACCCTCTTAACTTGGAAGTGGGGGCCTCCTCATCTCCCTGTTTGAAACCTTCCAATAGCTTCTTCCAAGCTTGATCAGAGCAAACAAAACCCTTCCGATGTCCTAAAGCTTCCAGCCAATCTGTGCCCTCATTTTATCAGTGAGCCCATATCCTGTTCCTCTCAATCTGGCACACCCTGCTCCTGACTCACTGGCCTCATTCCACCCCTAGGCCTGTGTACCTATTTTCCTTGCCTGTAATGCTCTTTCCCTTGATACAGTGGTACCTCAAGATACGAGTGCCCTAACATACGAGATTTTTGAGATATGAGCCATCGAGCGAGCGGTTTTTGCTTTGAAATACGAGCAACAGTTGAGATACGAGTAATCGCGTGGATTGGCCGGCTGCACACGACCCACCAGTTTACGACTCGAGCGTCTCATAGTTTCCCATGCCTCAAGGTTACGGAACGAATTAAACTCGTATCTCGAGGTCCCACTGTATTGCAATTCAATGTGTTTGTCACCTGTTTTCAGTCTGGACTCAAATGTCACTTTCTCTGTGAGGTTATCCTATCTATCTTCCTAAAAATTATAATGCTCTCCCCTCATCTCTATTTCCTTTCCCTGATTTGTCTTCATAGGACTTAACACCATCTAGCACAGTGGTCAGCAAACTGCGGCTCTTTGGCCCCTTGAGTGTGGCTCTTCCACAAAACACCACGGCCTGGGCGAGTCTATTTTGAAGAAGTGGCGTTAGAAGAAGTTGAAGTTTAAAAAATTTGGCTCTCCAAAGAAATGTCAGTCGTTGTACTGTTGATATTTGGTTCTGTTGACTAATGAGTTTGCCGACCACTGATCTAGCATACCAAACATTTTAATCTATTATTGTGATTATTTATTGCCTATTTCCTTCTACTAAGGCGTAAGCTCCACTTGGACAGAGATTTATGTCTACTGTTCCTTGCTTTCTCCCTGGGGCCTAGAACAGTTGCTGGCACAGAGTAAGCACTCTGAAGTTATTTATTGAATGGATTGATTAATTATAAAAATGTCCTCTCTATTTCAGTTTTTTTCTGGACAATTCTCCCAGTCCCTAATTTCAGCTCTGAAGGGGGCCCAGGGATTCCTTTCCTTCTCCCAGACCTGATGGGAGATCCATTGATTCTTAGGAAGCCCAGGTGAGGCCCATCTACTGCTATGGTTGCCATGTTGTTTTCAGTTCTCTCACCTTCCAGTAGTCATAGTCACAAACGTACACCAGTGGCCATAGTTACTTAGTGCCAACTCTGCCCTAATTGCTTTAATCCTCCCAGCGTAGGAATAAGGACAGTGGGGCTTGGTTTCCTGCTCATGTCATTTTTTTTCCTTATATCTGATGCTGACCTCATGAGTCCTGTCCTCTTGGTTACCTTCAAGTCGAAGGCACAGTAGCTGCTTCTGCTGACTTTCTCAACTGGGAGTGAGCAGGAATAAGACTAGAGATGAGGAGTCTAGCTAGAAGGATCAGATAGGTAGAAGGGTTGATGTTTTGTTTAGGGACATAAACTGCCGGATATTGGGTGTCATTTAACTTCAGTGGGTATTGATCTGGCATCTAGAAGGGTTCTGGAACATGGAGAAGGCTATGTGCAGATTAAGTAACAGTCCAAAGACGAAAGATAATTTTGAAAGGCATTGGGGTCAGAGGAGCCTAGCTAAAGGAGCTAAGTTCTCCTTGTCTCAGGACACCTTGCTTTTTATTAACACAAATTGTCCTAAGGCAAGGTAGAGATGTACACTTCAAAGGGTAGGGTACAGAAGCATTTTCAGATTGGGGAATAGCCTACAGCTGATCAGGTGTTTGGCCAGTAGGAGGTAATAACATGTAGATTAAGATGCCCTGAGCTGTCTGGCAGCAAACAATCATCCTATTCATGTTTGGGAGAAATGCCTTTAGCCATTCCATGTGATAACACATGTGACTCAGCCTTTGTTGAGTCCCCAAGTTTCATCAACCTTTTGATCAAACTCTTGCAATTATGACATGCTGGAATGGCTTCCAGCAAGGACTGTGCTAAGAGCTCGATATCAGTATCTCTTTTAGGTAGTAATACTGACTTTGTTTGCCAGTGAGGGGAATGTGGCTTATAAGCAAATGGACCATAGTATAACAACTGACTGCTCAGTACTGATTCTAGGTTTTTATCTTGGTAATTTGAACTCAGAGCCCTTGATCATAAGCACCAGTTGGAGATACCTGCAGAAGGATGAATTGAGTCAATATTCTTCAATTGCATACCCTGTGCCTGGCACTGTATTAAGTATTGAGGATATAATCAGAGCACTGGAAGTAGAGATTCTTTCTGTATTATACCTTCCATCCAAACCAGAATTATACAATATGAAGCAAAGACTGACGTCTTTATGTAGATATAAATAAGGATCATCTAATGCCTTTGGAAGTGTGTGCCTTACCATCCTTTAGTGTTTAGTCTTCATAGCTTCCCTTCAGAATAGGCCAGTCAGGTTTCTATAGCGGGTCCTCTTCTGTACTTATAAGTTCAATTTCTCTGAAATTACTAAAATTGCATTTGCAATGTGCCTTTTTGATATGCGTGCGCGCCTGCTTAACTATGCTCTATTATCAGCTTATTGAATGTAAAGGCTTTCTCTTTATTTGATTGCCTACTCCCCTAAGATTCTTAGTTTTCTCCCCTTCAAAAAGGATGTCTAAATATATATATGCACACTGAATTCCATCGAGGTAAGGAGACAATTTTTTTTATATATACTTTCCTTTTGAATGGGAAGATGAAAGTACCGGTGGCTAATGTAATTTATCAAAAGCCCTGGAGCTGGGCATGAAATCAGAGCACCCCAACATCTGAGCTTAGGATCTAAAGTGTGTGCTTTCGTCCCCTGCTGCCTTAAGAAAGATGCTCAGATGTCAGCACTCGGTGGATTTTAATAGCAGAGGTGTAAGCTCTCTGTGTGAAGAGCTGGGTTTCATGGAACGAAGCAAGCGTTTTCGTTAGGATCCACAGGTTAATGAGCTGACCGAAGATCTGCCCCAAACACGGACAATGGCACCAAGGGGTGATTTTTAATCTGCAACCACCTGCTTGACTCATTCAACAGGTGAGACATGTAGATTGCCCTGTATTTGGCAGTTCTCAAACTGTAGCATGAAGCATCACTTTCAACTTGAGTTTCAAAGAGGAGGCCCCGGAGGGAGACTTTCTGGGGGCCGTTGCCACTGTCTGTTTGTTTTGCTGTATCATTCCTCCCCGTGGAGATTTCATTTCTGCTACTTCCGTTTGCTGTGCAAAACGGCCCTCTCCTGTCTGTGCCAGAGCTGAGTTCTTCGGAGGTGGTTCTGATGGGAGGCGTGTGTTTTCATCGGCATCTTTCCTTTCTTAATCATTTCTGAGGATATAAACAAATCTTTCGAGTTTTACAAGTGGTCATCTTTGGTCTGAGTATTAAGTTAACGACGAGGAATTGTTTGAGACTAAGGTACCCGGCTTTGCCATTTTGCCTGGGAATTCCTGGAGGAAAACTAAGGAAATGTGGGGCATTCTAGAAAAAGCTGGTCATCCTATTTACATCCCTCTACTAAACTTTGGAATGATTTGAACCCACTAATTAGGAGGGACCCACACCTGCATACTAAGTACTGGAAATTGCTAAATATGGCTTCTTTTTTTATTTTTTAAAGAACTATTCTGCCTTTGAGACAATATATTTTCCAGAAGTTAGTGGTGGAGCGAAGGTTTGTAAAGATTAGGGGAACTGGGAAAGGTAGTTCCCAGCCAAGGACCCATATCTTTGCTGACTTTTTTTTTTTAATATATTTTATTGATTTTTCATAGAGAGGAAGGGAGAGGGGTAGAAAGCCAGAAACATCGATGAGAGAGAGACATCGATCAGCCACCTCCTGCATGCCCCCTACTGGGGATGTGCCTGCAGCCAATGTACATGCCCTTGACCGGAATTGAACCTGGGACCTTTCAGTCCCCAGGCCATTGCTCTATCCACTGAGCCAAACTGGTTTCGGCATCTCTCTGCTGACTTTATCTTCCTGTTTCCCTGGGTCAATGCATGTCCCTCTCATGTAGCCAAGCCAAAGGGATTTGTCCACAGAAAGTGCCTCAGGCTCTCTGGGGCTCTGTTTTCTTGAGTCTCACGGTCATTAGAGACACAATGGCCACCTCCTGTCACTGACACTCCTGGAGTTTTGGGGTGATGCCCTCGGGGCCAAGGCACCACAATGGGTGTGGAAAGAGGTTTAGGCCCCTTATCCTGACAAAGGAGCTTCTGTGGAAAGCCTTTTCCATGAACTGGTTCCATTCAGGCCTAGGCCACTAGCCTGGTCCTTTTAAACTGCCGGCCCCATTGTTCAAGGTATTTCTTGAAAAGAGGAATCCTGTGTCTGTCCTTTAACTTGACCTGTTCAGTTCATGCTGAAAACATCTCCCGTAGCATCTCTCACCCACAAGACCCATCACAATCACCACAGTCACCCCCTGTCACCAACTTAAATTGATACGGCTCTGCCTGTCTCTCTCCTTGCACTGGCACAAACAGTATTTCTTTGAATTCTTCTGGGGACACAGAGGAGATAGCTTCGATCATCCTTATTTTATAAACAATAACATGTGCTTGTCTCTTCAAGCCCAGGGAGCTCGTTGTGGATAACAATTAGCTCAATGCCAGGTGAGATATGACATCACCAGAAATAATGATGGAATTGTCTCTTCTTACTGTTTGATATTCAGGGGCTTTATCACTGAACTCAATGAGAAGACAGATGTGTGGCTGGTTGCAAGTCTGTCTCTTGCCCCCAAGTCTTTTCTAGAGCAACACTGCTCTCTAGACCAGTGGTTCTCAACCTGTGGGTCACAACCTGTGGCGGTCGAATGACCCTTTCACAGGGGTCGCCTAAGACTATTGGAAAACACCTATTTCCCATGGTCTTTGGAACCAACACACGGCTACTCGGTGTAGCAAAATATAGCAATGTAGCTTACTGTTGTCATATGAAGACTGTTACCCATGCTACACCACAATTCAAGACAAAATTTCATTTATTTGTAATTAGAAATAAATATTTCACAATATATAATTACATATTGTTTTGTGATTAATCCCTATGCTTTAATTATGTTCAATTTGTAACAATGAAAATACATCCTGCCTATCAGATATTTACATTACAGTTCATAACAGTAGCAAAATGACAGTGATGAAGTAGCAACGAAAATAATTTTATGGTTGGAGGTCACCACCACATGAGGAGCTGTCTTAAAGGGTCTCGGCATTAGGAAGGTTGAGAACCACTGCTCTAGACCTTTTGTCTCGTCTAGTTCCATGCTTCTAGAACAGGAATACACAGCAGGATGCTGAGAAGATGCTGGCTAATATGTTTATGGTTGATCTAACATAAAAATAACAGGGTTTTACAATAACGACATTATTTTTATGTTAGATCAACCATGGATGCAATATGAAAACTCACATAAAATTGTAATGAAACTCAAGGAACTTCTGAAAATACTTAGCCTGACCGAGGCCTCCATCCATCCATTCCATCTTCTCAATTGTTAGGGGAGTGGGCTGCTTCAGGGGATGTTTACTGAGTTGATATTTCAAGGGAACAATTTAGGAGTCATTGTTTCTAGTCCAATTCTGCCTGTTGTTCATGGATGTCATAGTCTGTCCCTCACAAAAGATGCGTTGACCTTGATTGAGCTTCTAATATTTATGTTGTCTGCAGCAGCAATATTGGCTTTATTTCTGAGATAACAAAATTCAGCGACGACATTTCTTTAATCATAATTTAAGCTAAAATGAGACTATATTTAGTCTTTTTTCAAATTAGAACACACTGTACAATGTGCCTTCTGAGCTTCCATAATAAAAACAAATGTGTCTAATATTTACTGAATCTCTACTCTATGCCAAACACTTAGCTAAGCACTTTACATGCACTTGTTATACACAAGTGCTATAAGTTGCCTTTATTAATTTCCTCTTTTTGAAGGTGAGAAAACAGGTGCTTGGAGATGATTATCAACTTGCCCAACAGGTGGTAAGGACAGAGCTGGGATTTCAAACCTGGACAACCTGAGGTTGAGCCCATGTCCTAACCTACTCTTTATGTGGTTCTTCTCTCCGAGTGATTTAATAACAGTCCCATAAAGCAATTTCTGATGAGTTCCATTGCTTTGATGATATTTTTATATACATAGATATCCATCATAGTCAGTGAAGAAATATAGTTATGCTCATTCATTCAACAAAGGTTTTTTTTTGAATTCCCAACTGTATGCTGGGCTCTATGGCTGTAGATAGGAGTAAGGGAAGATATCTTCCTTGGAGTAGCTCACAGTCATGTGGAGGAGACAGGCATATAAATACAATGTGAAACAATCAAATAATGACAAGATGAAACATTATGTACTATAAAAAAGGCAGACAGAGCACAGATACCACCTGGACTTAGAACTCATATGGGGAATTGAGATGATGTAGTAATCATAAAAATTGTCCCTCCTAAAGGCTGAATATAGTGAAGGAGAGAAAGGCGCGCAGACAAGGATGAAGGTGAAATAAATCTCAAGCGAGCCTTTCAGTTTCCTTGGATAATGTTTCTGGGCTATTTGGAAACATTTCATTGTTAATTATTATTAGTTTCTGAAGTCAGTTTTATTGGTCAACTTGATTCTAGCCCTTCAAGTAAAACTTCAAGTAAATGGTAGCATTTGCTTCTCATTAATCTCTTTCGTTTTCTTAATGGCCAGTATGAAGGCTTATTCATAATCAATATGTTTAGCAATGCAAACTTTTACATTTGTACAACTGACACAAAATTACTGCCTCAACCAACCGTGGTAATGAGCCAAGAGATTTAATAGTAATAGAGTTGGAGCATGATAACCCTCAGAAGACTAAGAGCCTTTCAGTTGTCTTATTCTTGAAGATTACAATCTGCACAGCTATAACAAACTCATAGATATTGCTACATTACACTTGTTAGTTTTGTTGAATAACGTAATTCTAAAAGCCAAGTGTTTACTTAAATGCTCTTCTTATTTCAGGACTAGACATGCTACCAGTATACATAATCTATGATTTTCTTAGGCATAGTTTTAACCACCTGTAGTTGTGTCAACTGACAACAATAAGACAGCTAATATATGCCGAACTTAGGTTTTTCTTCATCCTTATCAAAACATCCTAGAGCCATTTCCTAGCGGTGCTATTGGCAGAGAACAATTTAGTTTAGACAACATAACAATTTTGCATAGAAGAAGTGTTTAATTATTTAATATTGAGGTCTATTTATTTTATAATAATGAATGGAAAATGGAAGGCTGGTAATTACAATAATGGTAAGCAGTATGATCTCATAAACTTTGACTGATAACTGCAGATAAAATCGGGTTTAACAAAATGGCTCTAACTGAATGCTCATCTGACTTAGGCCATTGTGTTAATCAGGTTGTGCTAGCTGCTATAGCAAAATCTCAGTGGCTGAATGAGTGCAGTGAAGGTGAGGTGACTCATGATACACTCACATAGGAAGCAGTGTGTATCTCTTTCTGGTCCATGTAGTGATTCAGAGACCTAGGCAGCTTCTTCCTATGGCCATGAATAAGTAGGGCTTTCCGGATTTTTGTATCCTCAGTCAGATTCCCTGCCTCCAGCTGATAGACCCTGGGTGAAAGAATAGATGGAGATCACGTAGAAAAATTGAGAGCAGGGAGACTAGAAGTGATACCCACCATTTTTACTCACTTACTTTGGATAGATGTCAGTTCCTGGCCCCAGGTAACTGCTGAGGTGCCAGGTTGTGTGCTCAAGAGGGAAAGCAAAGGGGATTTAGGGATTCTGTGGCATTGTCACAGCTGGCCAAATGTGCGTTTGATCATGAAGAAACAGAAGATTTAAAATCATGTACAAAATGCTGGGAAGATGATCAAAATTGCCTTACAAGAGGCAGGATATAATTAGGGATTTGGGGGTCTCTGGCGCTTTAGGCATACATCTGATACAACCCTCCCCCACTGTCCCCCTGCTCTGTTGCCTGCATGTCTATTGTGGGGTTATGTAAATATGTCCAGAAGTAGGATAGACGCAGTAGGACTACAGATAGCTTCTCCTTCTGCAGGAATTAAGTTCTAGACAATTTAAGATGAGATATAAATTATAAACATGTTTCCTAGAAGACCCAGAATGCAACTGAAACACACACACACACACACACACACACACACACACACACACACACACAACTTTTTTTGAAATATGACAGATTTTTCTACCTGACTTTCCAATCTCTGGTCATATCAAGGAAGGTATGTAAATGTCTCACATCATGAGCATGCCCTGGGATGGTCAGGGCAGTGTGTTGGAGGAATGTACTGAAAGGGGGGTGGGGGTGGAATTGCAGAGTGACAGGAGAGAAAACATTGCCTCAGAGGGGCTTCCAGGGACTCAACAAATGGGAGACTTCCCAAGACTTTAGCCAGGAACCCCGTGATTCCCCACCCAGGTGTCCCTTTGTGTCAGCACAGAACATAAATATTCCCCAACGGGAGACAAAATATCCTATTTCCTCACAGCATTCCAGCAACATAAAGCTAGGAATCCTCTGATCCATCTAGCACACTCAAATGTTTCTGGAATTAATGCCTATCTCCTGTAGTACAGGGCCTCTCATCTTCAGATCTAACTCTGGGTCACAAATACAGTCGAAGTGAAATAACCGCCTACTTGTAACAAATAGTCAGAATCTACCATAGACTCTTAAAATGAAGACTCTCCCCCGAATGCTGACCTCCCAGGGCTGAGGCAATCCTTTGTCTTTTGTGGGAGCAGCAGGTGACCTGGGTTCTACTCTAATAACTGTTTGCACCCTGAAAATAGAAGGTCAGTTCTCTCCTCTGGCGTACTTCTTCTTGTGATGTGTTAAAGAGAACACACGTAGACCATTTTCATCACCGCGTGCCATTGCCAAGCATTATCATTCATGCCTGACCATTTTGATGAGACTAAACTGATCATCTGTGTATGATCACATTCTGTCATCCGAGGTAAGAGGAAGCAAAAGCAACCACAGAAAGCATCCCTCTGAGAAAGCTGGCTTCAGCAGCCCTCAGCGCAGGCTTGTGATGAGAAGCTCGCAGTCCTGCACGTGGAAGAAGAAATTAGATGGAGCTTATTGGAAGCAAACCTGTGGCAACGATATATCAGGATAACGACCATGTTCTCCCCACATTACTTCTAAGCCGTGCAATCAGAGGAGCCCTACAGAGCCTTTTTAATCATGGAGAGGGCTAATGAAACATTGGCATTCTCCGTGGCATTGGAATGCTTTGTGTGACCTTGATGAACCTTGGATTTTCATTATTGTTTCTCTCTTATGGAAATGTGCGCAACTGTGTCTTACATGAAAGGCAGAAAATGAAGGGGAAAAAAAGGCATTGATGACAAAGTCAGTTTTCACTGCAGAAGAATGACCTCATTGCTTCTGGAGGGAGCAGGAAGGAAAGGTCAGGTCTTCTCCAGGCCTTCCGGACACTGTCCTATTGGACGGAGGCTCTGAAACCAGGTAGGGTTACACAAAAAAACCCAAGTTTTTTATTAGCTGTATTGCCACCCACACAATTTCCTGAATACAAACTGGACAGCCTAGAAGAAAATGTGTAAGGGATTTTTGAGCAAGGTGTGATAGGCTTTTATAAGATAGCTTGTACAGTGGTACCTCAAGATACGAGTGCCCTAACATACGAGATTTTTGAGATATGAGCTGTCGAGCGAGTGATTTTTGCTTTGAAATATGAGCAACATTTGAGATAGGAGTCATTGCGCGGATCGGCCGGCTGCACACAACCCACCAGTTTACCTTGACTCGAGCGTCTCATAGTTTCCCACGCCTCAAGGTTACAGAACGAATTAAACTCATATGTATAGGGATTCATTTACATTGTGGTGAAATAAGCCAGAGGTAGAATAACATGCTTTCACCCCTCATGGATCAAACTGCCTGCTGTCCTGGTCTCTTCTCCGCACAGTCCCCAGTCCCTGGACCTCATTTTTCAAGCTACACCAACTTTCTCCTCTATTCAGGCCTATCATCTGTATTCCCCTTCTCTGTCCTCTAGGCGGCACCCTTCCCACCATTCTTCAATCCCATCAAAATGATTCCTCTCAGCCCCTTTCAGAGATCGGCTTGATAGAAGGAAGGAAATTTCAAGAGCAAAGACACTGTTCTTGCTGTAGTAGGCTCATCCCTTTCATTTCTTCCCTAACACTTAGTACATGCCTATTTTGTGCTAGTTTCCATGGAAAGAGGTTTCATTTGCCTCCCCAATGAACACAACCCTCTGGAATGTAATATGTTTTATTTCTCTGATATCATATTAGTATTTTAAAGGGCCATGCAGGGCTGAAGCCAAAGGAGCAAATGGTATTGAGCAGTCCAGGCAGAGATCATAGAATCATCCTTCCGGTTGGGGTCTAGGGAAATAGAGGAGATGGCCGAAGCACTGAGATCCAAAAATAGAGTTGGTCTGACCGTGTATGTGACGGGCCACCACCCAGGTGCCATGGGCTCAGGTTCTGGCTATTCCATTCCCATGTGGACAGTGGAGAAATCATGAAGGAAAAACATGTTTTCTGCCTTTGCCTGCAGAAAGAGTCAGCATGCTGCATGCTAGCCGTCCTCTGGCAATGTCCCACACAGCCATTGCTTTCCCTCACACCGGATATTTCTAGAGATCTGTGAAATTCAGTTTCTGTGTCACTGACTCAGTGGATGGACTTGGGCAGATGAATTGAGAGGGGGGAGATTAGGAGCCTGACACTGAACTCTACTTTTGTCTTGGGATCTGATCCACCTGCTGACTAAATGAATGTCATTTTCCAAAGCGCAGTTTCTACTCTTTAAGGGAATGGGTGGCTCTCTGGGTGACTTGACATCAACTCTCGCGTTCATGGACACAATTCTCTTGGCTCACTCAGGTCAGGTTTGCAGCCCATCCTCACAGGATAGACCCTAGAAAGCTTTTGGTCGGGGACAGTATCTGACAAACCCCAGGTTCACATAGAAAGGGGCGACAGGGGTGGAAGTACCAGTGCTAGACACTGTTCTATGAGAAGGTACATAACAGACCCTTCATAATTTGATGGCTTTCTCACCTCATCCAGGCCCTGTGCTCCAAAGTGAGGGATGTCAGGCATTCCTGTCCTCATTAGGAAAGCTTGCAAATCAAAACCCAAAACTGTGTGTTTGAAATGTCTCTCTTAGAAGGTCCATTAGTAAGGCGCAGACATGGCTTTCAAAGAAATCAAGTTGTTTCTAAAGTAGGGTGCCTTCTGAAAGCCACAAGATGGTTCCGTCGTTTCTAGAAGCTGGGTTCTGCTTGGAGGGTAGGGACGCATAGTGACTGGAAAGGACACATAGGAGTCAGAACCTGTGGGCTCAGCCTCCGCTTCTAGGTATGTGGCTGCCCAAAGTCCCCAGACATGGATCCGTGACTCTCTGGAAGCTCACCTGGTAGAGGAAGACCAGGGCTATGTGAGCTTCTGTGTTTCTTCCTTTGTTAAAACTCTACTATTTTAGCCTAAACCGGTTTGGCTCAGTGGATAGAGTGTTGGCCTGTGGACTGAAGGGTCCCAGGTTTGATTCCAGTCAAGGGCATGTACCTTGGTTGCGGGCACATCCCCAGTAAGGGTGTGCAGGAGGCAGCTGATGGATGTTTCTCTCTCATCTCCCTCATCTATGTTTCTAGCTCTCTATCCCTCACCCTTCCTCTCTGTAAAAAATCAATAAAATATATATTTTTAAAAAACTTTAAAATTTTAGACATTTGGCTGATGACACTGGTCTCCAAAGTCAATCTCAAGTGATAGACTTGGCGAGTCGTTTGGCATCTCTTGGAGAATATCACCTTCCGCTATGTTTCACTTAAGGTCACTCGTCTTCCCCAGGGCCATCATTTTATTCCTCAGTGCAGTCCTTCTGACCAAGACTGAGTCTCCCTTTCAGTTTCCCTTGAGATGGGTGAGGTTCCGCTGGCGTTCCTGCCACATTCCTTTGATGTCTTTCTCATGTTCAGCAATGACCCTGAACTCAGCTGACAGGCCACATTTTTTTGTTGGATTGTCTTTATTTGGTTGTTTTCCTTTTTCGAATCCATTGATATAATGCTGCTAGAAACTTTGCCATCGCTGTGAGGTCTTTTCGGATTAATTATAGTAAAACTTCAGGAGGGCTACAGCCCAGCCTTAAGCTACACAGACAATTTAACAGGAGAAAATCACTTCAACTTACATTCTAATAGGCTTATCAGAGAAAAAAGATGAAGCCGTTTATAAACCACTACCCTGCTTATTTAAAGGTGGGAGGCTGGAGTTGGCCGAAACAGGTTTGGCTCAGTGGATAGAGCGTCGGCCTGCTTGACCGAAAGGTCCCAGATTCAGTTCTGGTCAAGGACATGTATCCTGGTTGTGGGCACATCCCCAGTAGGGGGCGTGCAGGAGGCGGGTGATGGATGTCTCTCTCTCATCGATGTTTCTAACTCTCTATCCCTTTCCCTTCCTCTCTGTAAAATATCAATAAAATATATTTAAAAAATAGTTTAAAAGAGGCTGGGGTTAATGGTCCAGAGGTTAGGAGATGTGTCAGACCCCCTAAGAGAGGGAATAAAAAGGAAAATACCCAGAATTCCGAATGAATCAACTCTACGTGCTTCTCCTCCCAGTCTCACGTGCAGATTTGAAATCAGTCAGAGGCCTTAGCTTACGGTTCATGTGTGTGACGGTCATGGGTACTCATGGCAGCTTACCTGGGCTCGCCCTTTGGCTGCTCTCCTTCTGGTGATGACAGTGAAACCATCTGCCACCCACGGGACTCACGGAAGCTGACTCCACCTGCAACTATAGGAGGCCGTGGCCTCCACCCTAAATGGCCATGCATGTCGAGTTGCAGAATTTTCTAGGTAGAGAGATGGGGGCCCAGAGCGGGTCAGTAAATTCTCTGGGACTGCACAGCTTGCTGGACACAGACCCAGGAAAGTAACTCAGATCTCCACTCCTCCGTCTGGTTCCTCTCTCTGGAGCTCATGCTTTCTTGTCTCAGAGAGTGGGGGGATGATTTTCTAACTTTTTTTTTTTTAGAAAACATTGACATGGTACCCCCCCCAAAAAAAGCCTATTTTTATTCTGTTGGTTAGTTGGCTTTGCCATTTTATCTTTAAAATTCTTCCCATTCCCTGAATTGGCGTCTGTCTTAAGGTTAGGAAATGAAGTTCTGCCTCTAATACTATTCATCTAGCGGTTCTCAACCTGTGGGTCGTGACCTGTTTTCTGATGGTCTTAGGCTCTACAGCAGTGACCCACAGGTTGAGAACCACTAGTAGGGTCACCTAAGACCCTCAGAAAACACAGATATTTATATTACGATTCACCACAGCACGAGGAACTGTATTAAATGGTCGCGGCATTAGAAAGGTTGAGAACCACTGCCGGATTACACTTTCTTTGAGTTAAGTCTGAAAAACAGGGAGATGCTCTAAGGCAGCGGTTCTCAACCTGTGGGTCGCGAACAGTTAGCAGGGTCTCCTAAGACCATCGGAAAACACAGAGATTTACATTAAGATTCATAACAGTAGCAAATTACAGTTATGAAGTAGCGACAAAAATCATTTTATGGTTGGGGATCACCACCACATAAAGAACTGTATTAAAGGGTCACGGCATTAGGAAGGCTGAGAACCGCTGCTCTAAGGGAACTGGGGCTAATTTCAGTCATCCTGATGTTGACTCTCTACCCTCACTTTGGCAAGTGAAGAGGCTGACTATAATCACACAGTCTGGGTGGAAACATTGTAGTTTATTTTATACCTATAGATAGATAATACTTTAGCAACTTTATGGGGATGTTTTAAGGCCTTTCTCCTGACATCCAGGTGGGAAATGCAGTGTGTTCTAGAAACACTCCAATTCCGTGGGGACTGCCAGGGGAAAGCTAATGTGAAAATAACTGCTTGTAAGGAAATGAGCACGAGGCTCCGGTAGTGGCAGAAAATAATGTGTACGAGGCAGATAATAAATAATGCCGCTAAGCCCTTGTATCCTTCCCACTTCTGTCAAGGTAAAAAATGTGATATTTGTCGTTGGGCTCATAATTACTTTTATGCTTTAAAATAGGAAAAAATGGTTTTTTTCATACAGGAAGGTATGTGCTAAGTATTTGTGTTGTTGGGGGTAGAGGTAGCTATAAGGTTGTATTTTTCTTTCTTTTTTTAATATATTTTATTGTTTTTTTTACAGAGAGGAAGGGAGAGGAATAGAGAGTTAGAAACATTGATGAGAGAGAGACATTGATCAGTTGCCTCCTGCACGCCCCCTACTGGGGATGTGCCCGCAACCAAGGTACATGCCCTTGACCGGAATCGAACCTGGGACCCTTTAGTCTGCAGGCTGATTCTCTATGCACTGAGCCAAAGGGTTGTATTTTTCTTAAAAGGGAAGGGAGCGATTAGCACTATCCTTTTCCTAACCAACCGGCCGGCCCAAGAAAACAGGGACTGGACCATGCCAGCCCTTCATGAGACTGTTTTGCCTTTCTGAGCTTTGTGTTTGTGGAGATTATAAAAGAGGGGGAAAGAAAACATGGGGTGATCAGGGTGAGGTAATGGTTCGTAGAAAAAAGGATACATATCAACTTAAGGTAATGATTCTGAATTTCCAAAAACAACATATTTTTGCCCAGCCACATAGAGTATGTGGAAAGACTACAAGCCTGGAATCTCATTTCCACCAGGGCTCCCAGCACACAGTCCCATTGCCTCCTTCTCTGTGATTACCGTCCATACTTTAAGGCAGTGGTTCTCAACCTGTGGGTCGCGACCCCTTTGGGGGTCGAACAACCCTTTCACAGGAGTCGCCTAAGACCATCAGAAAACACATATTTCCTATGGTCTTAGGAACCAACAGACCACTCTTCAGTGTAGCAAAGTGTAGCCATGTAGTTTACTGTTGTCATATGAAGACTGTTGCCCATGCTACACCATGATTCAAGATGAAATTTTATTTATTTGCAATGAGAAATAAATATTTCACAATATACAATTACATATTGTTTTTGTGATTAATCACTATGCTTTAATGATGTTCCATTTGTAACAATGAAAATACATCCTGCCTATCAGATATTTACATTAAAGTTCATAACAGTAGCAAAATTACAGTGATGAAGTAGCAAGGGAAATAATTTTATGGTTGGGGGTCACCACCACATGAGGAATTGTATTAAAGGGTCGCGGCATTAGGAAGGTTGAGAACCACTGCTTTAAGGAGCATCATTTGCAATAATTTCATCAGGAATATTAGTTCTTCTCCAGCTGAGGCCTGGATGCACTACTGGGGACAGAAGTTGGGCGCCCTGTTGAAAGGTCTGAACCCTAGAACAATGAAAGCAAAGCTCTAGAGGTAGATGCGAGCCCGTGGTGCCACTGAGTCAGCTTCCTTTCCCACAGCAGCAGCTCCAGGAGAACAGAACTCTGTCCTCTGCGAGTTTCAGGCTGAAAACAGGGTCCTTGGCCCTGCAGCAGCCGAGGGCTGGGATGGTCCATGATATTCCACAATTGTGGCCACGTTGTCTCTTTTCCCTTTGTCTTCTCCCATTCCCGACAGAAACCATTGGAAATGTTATTTTAAATCACCTGACTGCCCTGACCGGTTTGGCTCAGTGGATAGAGTGTCGGACTGTGGACTGAAGGGTCCCTGGTTTGATTCCGGTCAAGGGCATGTACCTTGGTTGTGGGCACATCCCCGGTGGGGAGTGTGCAGGAATGTTTCTAACTCTTCATCCCTCTCCCTTTCTATCTGTAAAAAATCAATAAAATATATATTTTTTTAAAAGAAATTAAGGCCGACTCAGTGGATGATAGAGCGTTGGCCTGGGGACTGAAAGGTCCCAGGTTCGATTCTGATCAAGGGCATATACATTGGTTGCGGGCATATCCCCAGTAGGGGGCGTGCAGGAGGCGGCTGACGATGTCTCTCTCTCTCATTGATGTTTCTGGCTTTCTATCCCTTTCCCTTCCTCTCTGTGAAAAATCAATAAAGTATATTTTTTAAAAAAAGAAATTAAGTTTAAAAAAATAAATAAATCACCTGGTTTGTTGGCATAAGGGATCTGCAATTTCGATTTGTGATTGATTCTTTAGGCTGTGTGTGTGTGTGTGCGTGAGAGAGAGAGAGGGAGGGGGGGGGCTCGCAATCCTGTCCGTGTTTAATTAAATCAATGTAAAATGCTATTTGAGCCGAAGGCAAAGACTCTTCCTTTACTCATTTAATGTCACACAGATTATGGCAAGCTTTTCATTCGAATGATTTGTCATGTACTGCCATTGCCTGTTAAGCAAGCTTGCTGGCTTAGTCAAAATCAGTCATTTACATGGGAATAAAAGTTTAATTACTCCCTTTTACCTTTGCACGTGTGTTACAAATCAGGTAGTGCCTTGAAGAGACTGCTTTGAAGAAGCAGGAAGATTGCCATCCCATCCCAGGACTGTGCGACTTTGGATAAGTCACTTCCTACGGTAGTTAGTGAGGGCTAAATGCTAACAATAACAACAACAACCCACAATAGGGTTTTTCCTCACTTAAGTAAGAGTGACATTTCGGTTGTGCTGGTAAGATGGGCCATGTAAAACCTGCACCATAAGCATGAGAATCCTGTAAAGCGCCACTTATGCATGCCTTGGGGAAAGCAATAGGGAGTAAGCTGAAAGTGTGATATGATGAAGGTTTGCTCCTCTTAGTCACCTGTGACTAAAACCCAATTGCAACCAGGTTAGCAAAAAGGATAGACTTGCCGAAATTGGTTTGGCTCAGTGGACAGAGCGTTGGCCTGCGGACTGAAGGGTCCTAGGTTCGATTCCAGTCAAAGGCATGTATCTCAATTGCGGGCACATCCCTAGTAGGGGATGTGCAATGAATTAAAGTACAGTGGTACCTCGAGATACGACTTCCCTAACATACCAGATTTTTGAGATATGAGCCGTTGAGCAAGCGATTTTTGCTTTGAAATACGAGCAACATTTGAGATAGGAGTAATTGCGCAGATCGGCCGGCTGCACACCACCCACCAGTTTACTGCTACTCGAGGGTCTCATAGTTTCCCACATCTCAAGGCTATGGAACGAATTAAACTTGTATCTTGGGGTACCACTGTATAACAAAAAATTAGAGTTCAAAGAGCACAAAATGTTGCTTAGATGGTGGCTGATCGATGTCTCTCTCTCATCGATATTTCTAACTCTCTATCTCTCTCCCTTCCTCTCTGTAAAAAATCAATAAAATATATTAAAAAATAAAATAAAAAATATAAAAATAAATGATGCATACAAACATGTACAACGCTTAGCCCAGGAATTGGCTCATTGTAAAGGTCCAGTGACTCTTACCTTTCAAACGCTAAAGCATCTATAGCCTATCATTGCTTAAGAAGATGGATTCAGTCTGCCCTCTCAAGCTGTATTTCTATGTTATACTTTTTAGTTGCTGCCTCGTGTTTAAAAAGTCACCATCCAAATCCCATTTCATCATTTTAGAGCAGCTAAGCACTTTGTTCTTAGTCCCTTAGTCTTAAGTTGGATTTTCATCGATAGCCTGTAGTTTGGTCACACATAATTCTGGGGATGTCTCTGGCCAATGAAAGCCACTGGGACATCTGTACCTTCTTCCTGCCCTGTGCGATCTCCCGCTCTCTCTTATTCTGAGTGTTTTATGTCAAGTGCTGCTCTCCTTCTCACACATGAATTCCAAATGATGGTTGTGAGCTAATCCATTCAAGTGTCATTTGACCACAGATGCAGACACCTTTTCTGTTACATTTGATTGTTCTGTATCAACATGACTAATACAAAAAAAAAAAATCAAGAATGAAAATGAAGACCTACCATTGCTAAAATAAAACTCTGAAGACTGCTTTCCTTTCTCTTTCACTTGGGTTCTGAACTCTGCTGTAACCATACTGAAGGAAACAATTTTTGAGTATTTTTGTTCTCAGATCCGTGCTAGCAAACCATATACTTATAATCAATCATCAACGATGCTAACATAAATGGAGCATTAACTCTGTGCTATACATTCTATATAGTTCCCTTTACAACACAGTCAAGTTGTTATTAACCCTAAGACTCAGAACAGAAATTTGCCCTAAAATTACTTGAAATGTGGTAGCATATGAATTATAAGAATTGAATTGCAATTAGATTTCTTTTATTAAGTTATTACAAAAATATTAGTGATCCTCAGCATTAACTTTCAAATTATTTTCATGATCCTTTTGATGTTCACTATCATATCACGTATCTAACATGCTTACATTGCTATTTATTTTTCAGTTTTAGGGACATGGTTTTATGAAAGATGAGGATATTCATTCTCACTTTTGCCCCAACATCCTCACCCCCACGTACATATAACCACACTCATGCACACACTCATACTCATCTGTAACCCTCCAGTACAGTTAGATCATAATTCTGATGAGATCGACACTCATTATTTACCCTATTATGACCTTTTGTAGATCTTATTTACTTTTCCATCCTAAACTTTCATTTGCTTAATTTTCTATACAGTTGCCACTAATTCAGCCCAATCTGTTCTGATTGCACAGTAATCATGCTGGTCTGTTTCTGGGACTTCTAATTATTTGGATGCTGAACTTTCAGTGATGTTGTTTCAAGTTCTTATGTATCTTCATGCATTTTCTATCTTTGATCTTTGAGCGTTACTTTCTAGGAGAGCTCTCCATCTGCACATATTTATTAGCAATAATCAGTGGACAGAGAGTCAGAATCTATGGAAATTGGCCCAATTCTGTTATTCATAATGTCTGAGGTTGGAGGACAAGTGATTTAGCCTATTTGGTCTTAATGTCCTCATCTTTAAGTTTAGAAGGAGTTGTATTAAACCAGAAATTTCTGAGCTTGGCTAGTTCTATAAAAGTGCCGGAAGTAGATCTCTACCAAGGGCAGGGAGAAATCAGACAACTCTCACCCCTTTGCCCTCCAAACAGGGTGTTTTGTTTTTGTTTTTTGCCTTTTTTTTTTCATTTACATTTCTAAAATTCTTGTCATTTCATTGCTTTTTTGGGGGGACAGCATGTTTTCCTCCCCATTTTTTTGTGTGATGTCAAAGGTTCTTTTTGTCTCTGAGATCCTGCGACTTGATGTGATTGTTCTGACCTTCTATTGTTCTGACCTTTGAGACTAGTAGCAGGGAGAGCACGCATGGTGCCTGGTGATCTGATGCATGTCTGAGCACAGTAACAGTCCCTTTCATTACATGATATGCAGTTCCTTCCATGGTTCCGGAACTAGGCTGTAGGTGCTGAGAAGTCTTGGTAGTCAGCTTAAATTAATAAGGAAATATGGTAATAGACGGGAGGTCTCCCCACTGCAGGCTTAGGAAAGATTATAATAGCTCCGACAGCGTGGAAATGGGCCTTAATTTTTTTAAGAAACATGGGCTACCTCAGCAGGCGGATGCTTACGGATTACTAATCACTTACAGCTCTGTTGGAAACCAGTTATCCATCATCGCCATGTGGACAGAGTTGCCGGAGAGAATTTGAGGAGGTTTGAATGCAGAAGGCACTGAGAATGCAGCACAAAAAAGAGTGATTTCTTCCAGGCGATGAATTGTATCTGGGAGATAAATTGTATCATTAGACATTTTTATGTACTGTCTGGCTGTGTACCGGCACCAATAGCTTCTACTCACCCAATGCTCGTTACAAAGCATTAGAAGCAAGTGGCGACTCTTATCGAGTATCAGGAGACAGAGGGAATACTAAAAAATGAGCAGAATCTCTTCCTACTAAACATGTGTGCCTAAAGAGAGTGTTCCAGCAGGTTCTTACTAATAGAGGAGAGTAGGTAATGCCAGAGAGATTAGGGAAACAGTCATACAGGTACTATGAGTATTTCATTCGTGATGTTTTCTTATATTTTAATGAAAATTAAAGAATGAATCAAAGTATAATAAATAACTCGAGTTCAATGAGCACAAAATGTTGCTTAGGTGGTGGAAAGAGAATGCCCTTAAACATGCAAAGCAATCTTTCTCCAAACCAAAAGGGATAATCCCATAGTAAATATGACCTATGAAATTACAGTTGACCCTTGAACAATGCAGGGTAAGGCCCCCCAACCCACTGCCCGGTTGAAAATTAGTGAATAACTTTTAACTCCCCCAAACTTCACTACTCATAGCCCATTGGTGACCGGAAGCCTTCCCTATAATATAAGCAGTCGGTTTTTAACACATATTTTTATAATTTATGTATTATGTAATGTATTTTTAGAATAAAAAAGTAAGTCAAATATTATTTTAAAAATATAAGAAAAATAAAATACATTTATAGTATTTATTGAAAAAAATCTGTATATGAAAGGACCTGCACAGTTCAAACTTGTGGTTTTTCAAGGGTCAACTGTAATAAAAAATAGGATTATAATTTTTTTCTATATATTTTATTGATTTTTTACAGAGAGGAAGGGAGAGGGATAGAAAGTCAGAAACATCAATGAGAGAGACACATCGATCAGCCACCTTCTGCACGCCCCACACTGGAGATGTGCCCACAACCAAGGTACATGCCTCCGACCGGAATCGAACTTGGGACCTTTCAGTCCGCTCTCTCCACTGAGCCAAACCGGTCTCAGCAAAAATAGGATTATAATTTTTATTTGAAAAAATATTTTATTTTATAAATAACATATTTTAGGGGACAAAATGGAAGCATGCAGAAAAACAAGACTATAAAAACACTAGTACTACTTTTTCATCTTTTCCAAGCCAGTAAATCCTTTACAACTTATTTTACAAGGTTGTAGATATGGTTAAGATGGTGGTTCTCAAACTTTAATATCTGACTCACCTGGGCAGCTTGTTAAAGCACAAATGGTGGACACCCCAAAGTTCTGACCCATGAGGCCTTCTTGGGGTTCCACTTTTCACAAGGTCTATTGGATACCAATACAACTGGTCTGCTGATTGGCTGTCTGAAGCAAGAATAGGGTTCAAGGTTACAGATTCCTAAAGATAGTCAGCCAGATCTTCTGTCATCACTATTTCTTTCCAATGCTTCTACAAAATAGAAAGTGATTGATTTATACCAACAAATCAAATGAACTTATATTATCTACTAAGACAGATGGTGCGATACCAAAGAAACAAACAATCACTGAAGTTATTTGTTTTTCTTTTAATCACCAAAGTCGGAAAATCTAGTTACTCAGACATGGGAACCAGGAGAAATTCTTTCAGGCCTCGAAAATCACTCCCTGGCTCATTGTCTTTCATCACCATGTGCTACTCATCTGAAAGATAAAGTACGAACGACAAATCTGTGCGTTATATCTGTTAATTATTGACTAGAAGAAAGCTTTATGGCAAATGGTGGGTTTCAGCTTTGATAAATAATGGGTTTGATTCTGCCCAATGACAGATGCGTGTAATTCTCATTAAAGCCAGTGGCAGTTGCAAAAAAAACATCAAAGCAAAACGGTGTCTTTTACCGAATGCTCTCATGTGGTAAATTATTCACTATCTCCCCAACAGTAGAAACATATGCTATCGTTCTCGGTGGGGAATAAGAAAACTCTTTTAGGCAGGATGTAGTTTCAAGTTTTCGACTTGGAATGTTCAACTAAGATACGGTCCACTCCAAAACCCTTAAATCAGCGGTTCTCAACCTGTGGGTCGCGACCCCTTTGGGGGTCGAACGACCCTTTCACAGGGGTCACCTAAGACCATTGGAAAATGCAGATATTTACATCACGATGCATCACAGTAGCAAAATTTCATGGTTGGGGGTCATCACCACATGAGGAACTGGATGCAAAGGCTGTGGCCTTAGGAAGGTTGAGAACCACTGCCTTAAATAGGTAGGAATTAATAACTGTATTGAACGCTGCCATATTGAGCTATGGAGCAGGAGGGTTGGTAGATACCTGGATGGATACCTGCTTACCTCTGGATTTTCCAAATAGCAAGCCAGTCCAATGGTCTCTGACAAAGTGTGGCAACTACCAACAGCATTGCAGTCAGCGACTGAGACATCTAAAGGGAACGGAGTCATTGAAAAAGGTGAGTGCAGCTAATAAGGTTAGTAGGTTTAAGTATGAAGCAGCACCTTAGGAGCTGAACTGAATTCTTGTCCTCATTTTATAATCGTGAGTCTCTGGACCTAGAAGTGCTTTGGTTAACAGGTCTATACAATGGAGAAAATACTGGCTGTCTAGTCTGTCCCCTGGGAAGCTGTGGTCAGCAATAATGGAAAACATGTTGAAGTCATCAAAAACACTAAATCAATCAGGAATTAAGCAACTCCCACTATCAGGGCTCTTACATAAATACATAAACCTTTCTCTCTGGTTGCCAGGCTACGTTTGTGGATTTAGGAGACTCCTTCAGCATCGTCCACCTTTCAGAACCTGAGGTCTTCCGTGATGACACATCTTTAATCCTTCAATGGGATAGTGGCCAAAGGTCTGGGTGTTTGTGCTTGTGACCGTCTATATCCAACCCAAATAAATGTTTCTCTAATTCTTCCTTAGCGGTATATTTTCATAATCTTGAGGAAACTAGGAAAGAAAAAACCCTGAAATTAAGTAAAACACTGTTTTCTGTTTATTCTTTGTTCTACCAGCATTCTCACAATTAGACCTCACTTTTGAGACTTGGTTTAACGGCACTTTGTCAGATACGCCAATGTTCTATAATTATTTGTGGTTCACGGCATAGCTGTTAATTAGAAATGGCTGTTTGTAAACCACTTAAATGGTTTCTAAGTAAAACTCAAACTTTCATAAAGCAGCAGCACTTGAGAAGAAGGTGGAAACAAACTCAAGGCAGGTACCGTATTTTCCGGCGTAGAAGACGACTTTTTCACCCAGGAAAATCTTCTCAAAAGTCAGGAGTCATCTTATACTCCAGGTGTCATCTTATAAGGCGGGTATATCCCAAACTCTATATTTTAACTGGAAAAGTTGGGGGTTGTCGTTTACGCCGGAAAATACGGTAGTATGCTCTTCCTCCAATATGAAAGTGCTATTGTAAGTGATTAGAATCCTATCTGACGTAGAACAGCATGACGATGCTGATGCTCTGTGATCCTAAGAAAAGTATAGTGTTTCAATTTAGAAGAACATTTGGGTTTAATATGGGTAGCTCAAAATTTTTTTTAGCCAAAACCGGTTTGGCTCAGTGCATAGAGCATCGGCCTGTGGACTGAATGGTCCCAGGTTGGATTCCATTCCTTGGGTTCGGACACATCCCCACAGGGGGCATGCGGGAGGCAGCTGATCGATGTCTCTCTCTCATTGATGTTTCTAGCTCTCTGTCCCTCTCCCTTCCTCTCTGTAAAAAATCAATAAAATATATTTAAAAAAATTTAAATATATTTTTATTGATTTCAGAGAAGAAGAGAGGGAGAGATAGAAACACCAACGATGAGAAAGAATCATTGACCAGCTGTCTCCTGCACATCCCCCCCCACCCCACATTGGGGATTGAGTCCATAACCCGGGCATGTGCCCTGACTTGGAATTAAACTGTGAACTCCTGGTTCATAGGTCGACACTCAATCACTGAGCAACACTGGCTAGACTAAAAAAGATTTAAAGTGAAAAACTCATATCATAATCTATATCATTTTTTTCTGTAATAATTATTTTTTAAATATATTTTATTGATTTTTTACGGAGAGGAAGGGAGAGGGATAGAGAGTTAGAAACATCGATGAGAGAGAGAGACATCTATCAGCTGTCTCTTGCACATCCCCCATTGGAGATGTGCCCACAACCAAGGTACATGCCCTTGACCAGAATCGAACCTGGGACCTTCCAGTCCACAGACTGGCGCTCTATCCACTGAGCCAAACCGGTTTCAGCTGTAATTATTCTTACATATGAAATATAATGGTCTTTTTCTGCAAAATACAGTAAGGTCTTGATAGTCACCCTGGAGAACAGAGAGACTGCTGGAGGCAAACTAAAACTGAGTCCATGAAGGAAGAGAGAGAGAAATCTTACGTGGTGAGACCTCAAAATGATGAGAAGTAAATCTTCCTGTCAAATTAGAAGGATTGCTTCTCCATAGCCTATGTCTTAGAGGCAGGAAGCAGTCATTCCTGGCCTTGATTCTACTGGCTCCTGGCAGGAGACCTTTGCCTTTTGGGCTATTTTATTCACCATGGACACTGCTCTTACTAGGTCCCCACTTTGTATCCGATGGGAAGGACTGCGGTTCCCCACTTCCACTCTGCTCCAGGTGAAGAGCAGCTTTGGTGGGCAGACTATCAGTCAGGGCTCCCTGAGAGGAAGTTGCACCTTGAAGCACATCCCTTTCATCTGAGTTTCCCCGAGGTGACCGGTCTAAGACCCCACGCTGCGCATCACCCGGGGTGACCTGGTCTGAGCCCATTCTCTCTTTCTCTCTTTACATGTTGCTTCTACAGTCAGTGGGGAGCACCAATGCTTCTCTTTTTAGATGCATTCATTGAGTACACGGTACATATTTTGACAGTCTTCTTCTTTTATAAGTTTACTGTAAACACAATTAGAGCAGATATAAATCAAAGCGATGGCAGTCCTTCAGACCGGTGTTTTGAAGTTCCCGGGAGTGCTGTGGGCTCTTTAATTGCTTACTAATGGAAAAATATCATTGTTAGCAAAGCATAAATCATGGCAATTCTGGCCCACTGGAGGCTAAAAGCAGCACAAGATGCGATAATTAAGATATACTAATAGATCTGGCAATTTCTATAATAGGAGCTTTTAACAAGTAGGACAAATGGCATCTCTCTTTGCTACAGTGAGGCAACAAATAAAAAAATGACATTCGCTTCCTGCAAAAGAGATTACCTCCTCAACAACAAAACAACACAAAACAGGCACAGTCTTTTTGCTTTTCTCATTCTTCTTGTGTTCCTGGCCATATGGCGGCTGATGAATACAGCTTCAGGTGGAGAATAGCTTCAGACCTTGTAAGGACTAGACAGGTCTGTAGTTTGGAACCTGTTCTTTTCTTTCTTTCTTTTTTTAAAATATATTTTATTGACTTTTCACAGAGAGGAAGGGAGAGGGGTAGAAAGTTAGAAACATCGATGAGAGAGAGAGACATTGATCAGCTGCCTCCTGCACGCCTCCTACTGGGGATGCACCTGCAACCAATGTACATGCCCTTGACCGGAATCGAATCAGGAACCTTTCAGTCCGCAGGCCGACGCTCTATCCACTGAGCCAAACTGGTTTTGGCTGTTCTTTTCTTAATGACCAGAAAACTGGGACTGAGGGACAAAGTGTCTGGGTTCAGTTGGGAGCAGAGCTGGGACTAGAAACTTGATTTGAAGTGAAGGGCTCTTTCCATTTGGGTAGCCTCATCCTTCATTTAAGATGCTCAAGTTGCCAAAACCGGTTTGGCTCAGTGGATAGAGCCTTGGCCTGCGGACTGAAAGGTCCCAGGTTTGATTCTGGTCAAGGGCATGTACCTTGGTTGTGGGCACATCCCCAGTAGGGGGCATGCAGTAGGCAGCTGATCGATATTTCTCTCTCATTGATGTTTCTAACTCTCTATCTCTCTCTTTTCCTCACTGTGAAAACATCAATATAATATATTTTTTAAAAAAAGATGCTCAAGTCTTCAAACTATGCACATACCTTTTTTATTTTACAACCCACCTCCCTTTTCAGTGACATCTGGCATACATATTTTAAGTCATAATGGTGTTGAACATCACTGACAATATTTGCTTTGCATAGGACAAAATTATTTGAATTCAAATACTCAGAATGAAAGACCACCCCCTCCCCACCTCCTCTTGAAGGACAGGGACAGGATTTTCTCCCCAGACCAACACTGATGATTCCCCAGGGTCTCTAAAGTGAGGTCTGTGTTAAAATGAAGAGTGGTATGCCTTTTAGCCCTGATGTTCAGGAGCTGTATGCAAAACAACAAAAAAGTACTCTATTTCCCCTTGATGCATATGTAAATTCAATTAGCATTAATTAGAATTATGTATGCACAGGAGGGGGCATACTCCATAGCCAAGCAGCTTCAGTTCTGCTTACCACCGGTCTAATTTTTCATCAAAGTCTTCAGAATGGTTTCAGACCAGGACTTTTGTCTTTTGTTTCACTAACTTATGTGCCTCTTTTTGTTTTATGCTTTCTATTCACTCATTTATCCCTTAGCCAGAGCACCTGCTATATAGTATATGTTGTATGTCATCTCTCTGTGCCAGGTAATAGCAATAGAAGATAATCATACCCATATTTAATCCTCCCAATGGAACTCATAGTCTGGTAAAGGAGAAATACGGAAGTAAAAGACATGCAAACAGATACATATAAAATTTCAAAGTGTGGTGTGATCCATGAAAGGAAATCTAGGTGCAGAGAGCAAACATGCTTAGGTATTTATAGAGTGAGCTGGGAGTAATAGGTGAGCTAGGGAAAGAAAACTTCAGATAAAGAGAAAAGGGGTGAGTTGTGAGCAAGGTCAGCCTATTGGGGTAATGAAAGAAGGTAGATCATGAAATTAGAGCATAAAAAGCAAGGGATCCAGAGGCACAAGAAAAGGTGAAGAACTGGGCAGGAAGCAGGCGTAAGCCAAAGCAAAAAGTTTGAATATTGTCGAAACAGGTTTGGCTCAGTGGATAGAGCGTCAGCCTTTGGACTGAAAGGTCCCAGGTTCGATTCCAGTCAAGGGCATGTACCTTGGTTGCAGGCACATCCCCAGTAGGGGGTGTGCAGGAGGCAGCTGGTTGGTGTTTCTTTCTCATCGATGTTTCTAACTCTGTATCTCCCTCCCTTCCTCTCTGTAAAAAATCAATAAAATGTACTTTTAAAAAAAGTTTGAATATTTATTTAATTATTGGAGGCCCATTGCAGGAAGATTCCTACAAGAATAGGGCTTCCTGCAGCCCTCTCTGCTGCCCCGCCTGCTTCCCTCCCTTCTCCATTGCTGCTCCTCCACAGCATTGCCCCTTCTGCAGAGCTTGGCTTCCTCCTACACTGTCTTCGGTCTTCCCTGTGTGCCTAGATATGCAAATTAACCACCATCTTGGTTGGGTTAATTTGCATACTCACTCCTGATTGGCTGGTGGGTGTGGCTGGTGGGCGTAGCAGAGGTACAGTCAATTTGCATGTTTCTCTTTTAATAGATAGGATAATGGAAAGTTGTTAGATGATTTTAAGCAAAGAATTGTTATCAGTTTAACTTTAGATTCCTCCCCTGTAGTAGTGGTCATGTGAATGGATGTGTGATCAGATGGCATAGACCTATACACACTCATTGTGTCATTGTTAACCTTCTGGTATTGATATTTACTGTAGCTATGGAAGAAAAAACTATTGGGCAAACTGAGTGAGGGACACATGGGAACCTCTCTGTATTATGTTTGCAGCTTCCTATAAATCTGCAATTATTTCTAAGTAAAAAAAAGTTTAAAAATATTTTCTAGATGCTTGCAGAGAGTGGAATATAGGGGCATGAGCTCAAGCAGAGACCAGGGAGAGGCCATTTCAGTAGTGCTGATGAGAGGTGGTCAGGACTATGGTGGTGGCAATAGAGACAGAGAAATGGATGAGCAGAGTTTACATCACCATCCAAATTGCTCCTCTGAGTTCCGGCAGTAGACAGGTTATATTGAGAGAATGATGAACTGTGCCTAAAACCATGCCCCAAGGGAAGCCCAGTGATTAGAAAAAATAAGAAGTCACAGCAGAAGCCTTTTGGGCTCAGTAGAGAGAGCATCGGCCTGTGGACTGAAAGGTCCCAGGTTTGATTCTGGTCAAGGGATATATCTTGGTTGCGGGCACATCCCCTGTGGGGGGTTGTGCAGGAGGCAGCTGATCGATGTCTCTCTCTCATCAATGTTTCTAGCTTTCTATCCCTTTCCCTTCCTCTCTGTAAAAAAATCAATAAAAATATATTTAAAAAATAAATAAATAAGAAAGCACAACAGCTGCTGGCATAGCATGAAACCCAGAGGAGAACAGTAATATTTAAACCAAAGAAAGAAGGAAATTCTTGCACAAAGGAAGGCATGGAAGATGGTACAGATATCTCTAAAAGCTTGAATAGAAAATGGGTGTTGACTAGATTCGGCAATGCAACATATTGATGATCTCACTAGAGAAACTTGAGCTGTAGTGAAGATATGAAGTGGATAACTCTGGAGTAGAGAAATGCCGTGATCACTAGAGATAGATATAGAGTCAAAGTATAGACGGTCCCTGACTTGGGACTTATTATTTTATGACTTTTGAATATTTATATTTTCTGGGTTAGCAATATAAGGTACACTAGTCTCCTGTGATGCTGGTCATTGGCAGTGAGATGCTTTTGCCCAACCATGGGCTAATGTAAGGGTTCTGAACACCTTTAAGGTAGGCGAGACTAAGGTACCTGTTTGGTAGGTTAGGTGTATTAAATGCATTCATCCATTTTGGTTGCTATCTATTTACTTATTATTATTTTTCTATTGGTCTCAGTGATTTCAATACTATTTCCCTTTGTCTTTATTATGCTTTTCTACAATTCATCATTTCAGAGCTATTCAATTTTTCACTCTAATAACTTATTCGTTATATATTTATTTGCTATTTAGTGCATACCCTGGAGATATCAGTGGGTGCCTTTGATTTATGATCATTCATATTATTGCTATCAATAATGGTGGAACCTTTGAATAGTTGAAAGGCATTGGCCCCTCCGTTTCCTCTGTTTATTGTCACGCATTTTCATTCTAAATAAACTTTGAAGTCCTTAAGATAGTAACCCCCATTGTAATATAGTTACCCACATATCTACCCTTTCTGTTTCTACTTGAATTTTCCTTCTTTCTTTCCACTTAGAGTTCTCTTGTTGCAGGTTTGCTAGTGACAAATACTTAGATCTGGTTTTATTGTTATTCTGAAAATGTGTTTATTTTATCTTTACTTACACAGTGAGTAAGTGTATGTTTGAGTGGCGCAGAACTCTAGGTTAGCAGTTTTTTATTGTTGTTTTGTTTTTTACTTGTATCATTTCTGTTGAGAAACCAGTAGTAAATTTATTGTTTGTTTTTTCCTTTTAGAGTAATGTCTGTTTCCCCTGTTTTTACTGTGTTTTTCTGGGTGTTGGCTTTTGGCAATTTAATTAAGTGTGTGTGTGTGTGTGTGTGTGTGTGTGTGTGTGTGTGTGTTGATGTTGTCTTGCTTGGAGTTTACTGAGATTCCTTTTTTTAAAAATATATTTTATTGATTTTTACAGAGAGGAAGGGAGAGAGATAGAAAGTCAGAAACATCAATGAGAGAGAGGCATCGATCAGCCACCTCCTGCACACCCCACTGTGGAGATGTGCCTGCAAGCAAGGTACATGCCCCCAGCCGGAATCGAACCCGGGACCTTTCAGTGCACAGGCTGATGCTCTATCTACTGAACCAAACTGGTCTCAGCTTCACTGAGATTCTTTAGCGATATTATTACTCCTCTTGATTACAACCCAGTCATTAAGTTAATGTTCTTTCAATTGGGAAAATTCTTAGCCAATATGTTTTCAGCTGCTGCTTTTGCCTCTTTTTCCCCCTCTCGATAGTATTCTAGTCCCTGGCCTACTATGTCTTTTATAGAGCGCCACCATCTTTTACTCACTTTTCTGTATTTTCCTGTTTAAAAAAATGCTGAGCTTTTCTATTGACTTTCTCCATTTTATGAGACTTGTTTTATGCCGTGTCTAATTGGCTGATAAACTCATTTATTGGGTTCTTATTATTAGTTGTTATGTTTTATCGTTCCAGCACTTTCATTGGATTCTCTTTACGTAGTTCAATTCTCTAGTGAAAACACTCATTCTTTCCATCTGTTATATCTTTATTTTTTTTTCAATTTTGAATTAAATTATCTGGTTCGCTGTGGGCCTATTTCTATTAACTTCTTAAAAAATTAGATATATTCTCCTGTATCTTGTCATGTCTGGCACTTTTTAATTAGATGCTAAAGAGTGCGAGTGTGTGTGTGTGTGTGTGTGTGTGTGTGTGTGTGTGTGTTTATGTTACGTTATCTTCCTGCCCAGAGGTCTTACTCATTTCTCTGCTAGAAAGATAGAGTAGAGGCTGAATCAGGACTGAATTGTATTTTCCCTTCCTTGCTTTGATTCCTAGGATGCAGTCCTTCGGGGCTTTCAACAAAGAGCCTGCTGTGATCCCCTGGATTCCCTCCCCTGATGGTCTCACCCTCCCTCTGATCCCTGTCTCCTCATCAGCCAAGGGCGATCAGAATACTCTAGTCCGCTTCTCAGCAGCTTTGTCACTAGCTCTTTATCCTCCCGTAAAGCTTGGGAATCCGGCCTATGTCTTGAGGAGAAAACTGACAATGTCTCAGCCTTCCGTCCCTCTTCTCAGTAGGACTCTAACTGAGCCAGTCTTCCTTTCTGTCTCCGTAAGACCCCCAAAAAGTCTTTGTGGTTTCTCTGACCCCACCTATAGCCCTCTGTTCTGGCCACCCTGACTTCTTTTTTTTTTTTTTAATATATTTTATTGGTTTTTTTACAGCGAGGAAGGGAGAGGGATAGAAAGTTAGAAACATCGATGAGAGAGAATCAGCTGCCTCCTGCATGCCCCCCACTGAGGATGTGCCCACAACCAAGGTACATGCCCTTGACCGGAATCGAACCTGGGACCTTTCAGTCTGCAGGCCGACGCTCTATCCATTGAGCCAAACCGGTTTGGGCAACCCTGACTTCTTAGGTTCCTGCCCGGCACCTAGAATTGCAGGTACCCCACGCAAAGGCTTCTGTAGAACATGGGCTCACTTTTATAAAACTCTCCTCTTTCTGAAATCTTGACCCCTTTCCTTCTCACTGCTTCAGCAAAATTCTGCTACCTGGAAGCAAGTTTTTCGTTGGTTTGTATTTTTCCCATCTTTCCCAGTTTGTCCAAGGTTGGTTACAGGATATTTCATATTGCCTAGAGAAGCAGACATTCCAAAACAATGCCATGTTACAAAATAAATCATCCGAAGGGATGTTGCACATCCATTGCGGAGTTTGAAAGGCTTTGCAGGCTGACTGCATTTCTTAGCCATCTGGAAGCTTGTGAAGCTTTGCTCTGGACACGTTGTCAGCTGGGGACAGGAACTCCAACCCTGGCTGAGTCTCTTACTCTCTGCAACTGTGACCAAGTACCAGATCTCTCTCCACCTCAGTTTCCCCATCTGTTAAAGGGGAAGAGAGAAACCTGCTTCCTATGTTTGTAAGGATTATGAAGGAAGAATATATTTATTGATTGCTTGCTTTTATTATAAGAAACTAGGAGCCCAGCGCACGATTTGACATCGGGTGATGCCGCCTACCCTCGAGCTGCCAGTCCGGCCCTGCCTCCCTCTCTGGTCTTTGAAGCAGCTGTGGCCGCTGCTGATCAGGCCCTCCCCCAGCGCAGGCCTGCAGAGGCCTCGGCCACTCCACCCCCAACACTGTGCACGCCACCTCCTCCTGTCCGGTCAACCCGTTACGGAGTCCTGGTTAATTAGCATATTTTTCTCTTTTTGAATATATCTGTACATATACAGTGGTACCTCGAGATGCGAGTGCCCTAACATACGAGAATTTTGAGATACGAGCTGTTGAGCGAGTGATTTTTGCTTTGAAATATGAGCAACAGTTGAGATATGAGTAATCTCGCGGATTGGCCGGCTGCACATGACCCACCAGTTTACTGCGACTCGAGCATCTCATAGTTTCCCATGCCTCAAGGTTATGGAACGAATTAAATTCGTATCTCGAGGTACCACTGTACATATATATGTCTAGATAGACAGATAGATCCTTTTGTATATTATCTCATTTTAATGTGGTAGGTACCCAACTACATACTAAGGATTCAGCAAGGGGAAGTGATATTATTACTCATCTTGATTACAACCCAACCTCTGTCTTGACTTCAGGTGAAATCGCTAAGCACACCCTGGTTCTATTCCTCATACCTCACTCTTTTCAATACAGGATATGAATGATGTCCATACAAGTCCAATATAATTGTTTCAGGATAACACACACAGTTGGTGCTGCCATTGGCCATAAAACATGTATAAATAAACATCACAAGAAGTAAAGCTCATTGTTCATACTGTGATACTCAGGCTAATGTGGAACTATGCAGTATGCTTTCCATATCTACCTTTTCAAACTAGCATAGCTAGCCTTACAGTGGGGCTCAAGAGGCACCCTATGCAAAGACGTTTGACAGGTGTTAGCCCCAAATCCTTAAAATGCCAGGTTTCACTTGGTGGTGGACATGACAGGCGGGGCCTCTGCCTGGTGAATTTTCACCCAACCACTTGCACCTGTGTGGTTCACAAGCTGGGGTGCCAGGAGCGCGGGTGTCAGCCGCTCCTGGGTGGTGGTATTTGCACTCCATTCTGCCTGCCCTGTATATCTGAGCTGGTGAGATCTGCCAAGAAGACAGTGGACGTGCATATAAAGTCCCGGTGAATACGGCCTGCATGTCAATGAGCTGAGGCGGCTGTTACCTCGCCATTTATTCTGTGGCCTTTGGGGCTGTGACAGGCGATGTCCAATATGTTTCTCATCAGTTTAAATCTCAATATTCACTTTTAGATGTTCTGCCCTAAAAGCTTTTGTTAAAAAAAAGAATCGTGTTTGTTCACACCATAAAGAATTGCCTTCTTTTGCATCTTCAGAAAAGATAGTTGGGTAGAACGTATAAAAGAAACAAACCGTTTTACATATAATGAAACATAATTATCAAAGGGACAATATCAATAGAAAAAATGAATCTTTACTTTAAAATAAGTTACTAACTTTCAATTTAAAAAATATATGTGTGTGTGTATATATATATATATTGATTGATTTCAGAGAGGAAAGGAGAGGGAGAGAAAGAGAGAAACATCAATGATGAGAGAGAATCACTGATTGGCTGCCTCCTGCAGGCTCCCCCACTGGGGATCAAGCCTGCAACCTGGGCATAAGCCCTGATTGGGAATCGAACCATGACCTCCTGGTTCATAGGTCCATGCTCAACCACTGAGCCCCGCTGGTCTAACTTTCAGTTGTGACTTAGTTTGCCTCCTTTTCAGTGGCTTTCAATTGTCAAACATAAGCCAGAGGTTCCCTTTCTGTCCTTGTCCTACCCATCCTCTGTTAGGACTGCTTTGTACAGTGTAGGAGGAACTTTAATACAGCTCCTCATGTTGTATAACACCCAACCATAACATTCTCTTTGCTACTTCATAACTGTCATTTTGCTACTGTTAATGAATCGTAATGTAAATATCTGTGTTTTCCTTTGGTCTTAGGTGGTTCTCAACCTGTGGGTCTCAAACCATAGTCCTTATGGCGGGATTAGCGACCCACAGGTTGAGAACCGCTGCTGTAGAGCTTAAGACCATCGGAAAACACAGATATTTACATTACGACTCATAACAATAGCAAAATGACAGTGATGAAGTAGCAACGAGAATAATGCTATGGTTGGGGTCACCACAACATGAGGAGCTGTATTCAAGGGTCGCGGCGTTAGGAAGGTGGAGAACCAGTGCTCTGAATGAAAAGCAGAATCTTCGATAAAATGGTCTGAACCTTCCTAGTCAGGTGGTGGCCCAGGTCCAGTAACAGCACCACCCGCAGGAGATCCTGGGAAGGTCAGCCCCTCCTGCCCCATCCCAGAGAGTAGACTGAGTATCCACTCTGTGACCAGGGCCCCAGCACATCCATGTGCAAATTCAAGTGCAAGAGGAACCTAGACGCAGGCTTGCCATCTTCCTCTCAAGGGCGGAGAGGAAATGATTTCTTTGGGGCCACACGGTCTGTAGCAATTCCTCAGCTCTCCTGTGAGAGCTTGGAAGGAGCCCTGGACGGCACACAGAGAGCATGTGGCCGTGCTCCGTTAGAGTTACTCATGGACGCTGACATTCTCATTTTATCTCATTTTCCCACGTCACAAAATGTTGTTCTCCTTCTGCTTCTTTTCCAACCATTTCCCTGTGTAAACCATTCTTAGCTCACAGGCCATGCAAGAAGAGGTGGCAGGCCGAAACCGGTGTGGCTCAGTGGAGAGAGCATCGGCCTATGGACTGAAAGGTCGCAGGTTGGATTCCGGTCAAGGGCATGTACCTTGGTTGCGGGCATATCCACAGTGAAGGGCGTGCAGGAGGCAGCTGATCGATGTTTCTCTCTCATTGATGTTTCTAGCTCTCTATCCCTCTCCCTTTCTCTCTGTGGAAAATCAATAAAATATATATATACAAAAGGATAGGTGGCAGATTGGACCTAGTGTGCTGGCCCCTGATCTAGGTCACACCCTTGCTTTCCTCCCTGAGGGAAGTATTGGGCCTCAGTCCCTCTCTCAGCTTATCGGGCTAACATCAAGATTCTGTGCACGAGGACTCAAACAGCAGAAGTTTACTTGTCCACATTCTGGGGCCTGAAAGTCCCAATGGAGGTGCCACAGAGCTGGTTTCTGGGGAGAGCACCCTCCCCACTTGTAGCCAGGGCAACATTCTCACTGTCTTCACAGAGTGGAGAGAAAGGGAAAGAGGGCAGGGCAGGGGAATGGGGAGCTGAGGGAGAGGGAGAGGGCGAGCTCTGGTGCATTATTATTATTATTATTATTATTATTATTATTATTATTAATCTACTGGGCCAAAACCAGTTTGGCTCAGTGAATAGAGTTTTGGCCTGCAGACTCAAAGGTCTCAGATTCGATTCTGGTCAAGGGCATGTACCTTGGTTGTGGGCACATCACCAGTAGGGGTTGTGCAGGAGGCAGCTGATCGATGTTTCTCTCTCATCAATGTTTCTGACTCTCTTTCTCTCCCTTTCTCTATGTGAAAAATCAGTAAAATATATATTTTTTAAAAATCTATAGGGGCGACCCTCATCAATGAAACCATACAGGTTTCAAGTGTTCAGCTCAACAACATATCATCTGCATACTGCATGGTGCACTCACCCCCCAAATTCAAGTCTCTTCTCATCACCACTTAACTGCCCCCACTTTTCCCTCTTCTACCCCCCTCCCACTAGGGTGTCTTTTCTTAAAAAAACATTAATCCTATTAGATCAGGATCACCCCATTTAGCCTTAATTACTTCCACAAAGGCCTTATGTCTAAATACAGCCACATTAGGGAATACTGCTTGAAGATTTAGATTTGGGGGGACACTATTTACTCCACGGGAGTGCCCAACCTAGTTTTCTCTAACATTTTTTCCTCATCGTGCCACCCACAATGATCTCCACCCTCCGTGATGCCCTCTCATTCTTGTTAACTGAGACTCTGGTACTGAAACGAAGGCTTATACATTTATGATCACATATCCCATTCCTTCAACTAAAGTGTAAGCTCCTTGAAGCAGAAAATGCTGATTAAGGATCTAGAGCTCAAACAGGTTCCAGTGACTGGGGTGAGCTGACTGGTTAAAGATTACCAACTAGAAATGGCACCGCCTGGGGGAGGTCATGAAAGCAACTTCAGGTTCTGAGCATTCTTTCAGTCTATTTCCCCATCTCTACCTCGAGGAAGAGGTGTGAAGGTGCATCTGTCTCCCCTCTAGAGGGATCAGAGACTCATCATTAGAGGCTCATTTTTTAAAAATATATGTTATTGATTATTTTTACAGAGAGGAAGGGAGAGGGAAAGAGAGTCAGAAACATCGATGAGAGAGAGACATCGATCAGCCGCCTCCTCCACGCCCCCTACTGGGGATGTGCCCACAACCAGGATACATGCCCTTGACCGGAATCAAAACTGGGACCTCTCAGTCCGCAGGCCGATGCTCTATCCACTGAGCCAAACCGATTTGGGTGAGGCTCATTTTGAAGAGCCAGTGTTTGTAGCATCTGGCCCATGGATGGGGACAGGGCTCCAGTGAAGGCCTACAGTGTGTAACTTCACCGTTTCACCTACTTTTTTGATGCCATAGGAAGACCAGCTACTCAGTTCCCCTGTTCTGGATGGCGTGTTCTTTCTCCTTTCTGCACCTCTTTCCTCACCATGGGCCTGTTTGGCAGCCATCATGAGCACAGTGTCCTCACTTAACAAAGACCTTGCAGTGCATTTTAGTTACTATTAATGTCCCAACATTGTCGGCTATCAATCTGAAATATCTGGTCACACTGAGTGGATTCTCGAGGGCACCATTCTGTATGGCTCCCTGCTGAAGATTTCCTTGTGTTTCTCCCCGTCTCTTTATAATGACTCCCGAGACACAGCTTCTCCCACTCGCTTTGGAAATGTTTGCATTAGTGGCTCGTGGTGCCAGCAGATGGGGACTCCTGGAGAGCCCCCATAAATCATCCTCAAGGGTTATCTATGCCACAGTTATGACTGAAAGCCCGAGGGAAGAGTGAATGACTTCGGCGTAAACCCTGTATCTGCTTCTCTGGCTGTTAGAGGGAATTGACATGAATTAACACTCTTCCCTGCTTATACCTTTTTATTGCCTCAGTAAGTTAAGTTCAACTAACATTCGGGTCCCTGATGCTATTTGATTGTAGGCATGCAATGCTCTTATGGAAATAATTGTCACCAGGTTTTCCGCTCACACCAAGGAGAAATGCAGGTGACAGGGTGCAAGGGTTCTGGGCATGTGACACACGTCCACCACAAAGTGGCTGCACCCTGCACTTCCTCCTGGAGGCGAGTTCTTTTATTTTTTTAATATTTTTTATTGATTTGCTACAGAGTGGAAGGGAGAGTGATAGAAAGTCAGAAACAACAACGAGAGAGAGACATCGATAAGCCGCCTCCTGCACGCCCCACACTGGAGATGTGCCCGCAAGCAAGGTACATGCCCCTGACCGAAATCGAACTTGGGACCTTTCAGTCCGCAGGCTGACGCTCTATCCACTGAGCCAAACCAGTCTCGGCTGGAGGCGAGTTCTTGAAAATTGCCTACCAACAGCGTGGCCTCCAGCCAGGGGTGGAAGGACACGGGCAAAGATTTCACGAATGGCAAGTGGGGAGACGCAGAGCAAAAGTGCTTTGAGGAGGAGTCGTGTATTAGCAACCAGAAGGAATGGCCTCCTAGGGAGGAATTCACCTCTTTGATATTTCATTCATTCCAGATTTATCATGTGGGGAAGCAGGCAGTCTTGTAGTATCCAGTGCAGAAGAAATAAAAAAGGAAAAAAAATTAGAAGCATTATGATACTTGTTGCAGGCAATGCCAAGCCAGCTTCCATTTTTGTGAAATTATTTTGTGCTAATAACTGTGCCTCTTTAGCCTCCAGTCCCGTTCCTTGCATAAATCTCCCTGCCGTGTCTACTCCATGCCAGAAAGAAAACTTCAGATGAAAATCATTTTCTATCAAAAATTCACTTGTGTCATTTAAAACGATGATACATGAGCCTGCATATCATTGCTTTAATACCAGAGCGCTAGTGAAATGATGGGAAACTTATTTTTGTTTCACCCAGCAGTCAGGAGAGAAGGTTGGAATTCTTCCCTGTGATCTTATATAAGTGCCCTAGTGTGGGGTGCTGGCCCGGGCATACGGGGGTCCTAGAGACCTGAATGCAGGCTCTGGACATAGCTCTCTGCTTTCTCACCTTCAGTTTAATAAACAGAGATGTGAATGCAGAGTTTAGACATAACTAAACAGCTTGGCTGAAAAAATGATGATGCCTATGTGCAAGATCTTGCAAGGTCTTGATTACTTAGAAGGTCAGTGACTGTGTTTGCAAATACCTGATTCGTGTCACTCCCTCCTCTGCTTGTGCTTAAATACTGTGCTGGACATAAACTCGGGGCTGCAGACTCAAGTCTTAGACCTCCCAACCCCATCTTTTCTCGTCTGTCTGATCCTCACCCCCTCATTCAGGTACTGTTCGATTGCCGGCAGGCTCCGGCACCTTAGCCCTTTGCATCCTCAATTTTCTCACCTGCAAGATGGGGATAAACTATGTTATCTTCCTAAAAAATTGAAAGCAGCCGAGACCGGTGTGGCTCAGTGGATAGAGCGTTGGCCTGCGGACTGAAAGGTCCCAGGTTCGATTTCGGCCGGGGTCATGTACCTTGCTTGCAGGCACATCTCCAGTGGGGGGCATGCAGGAGGCGGCTGATCAATGTCTCTCTCTCAACGATGTTTCTGACTTTCTATCCCTCTCCCTTCCTCTCTGTAAAAAATCAATAAAATATATTTTTAAAAAAATTGAAAGCATTAAGCAATGTCTCCAAAGTCCTTAAAGCAAATGACACATGCCTATCGTAGATGGTCACTAATTTGTGATGGTTATCATTATTTCCAATAGTTAAAGTGGAGCTTTACAAATAAGCTAATGGTCACCGATTCTCATATGTCACAGATGCAATCAAATAACTGTTAACATTGAATGGAAGGAGCAAAAAGAAGGCATCTCTGAGAGCACTTTATTGGGAATCTTGGCGCATTGCTAATTTCGTATTAGAGATTGTATTCAGCCGAGTGCATGGATTACTCTTATTGCTGAAATGCTAAGCAGCGGCATGCTTATTCCCAAAGACTCGCAGGACCCTTTTATTAAAGATGGAGCAGGTATCTGGCAACGAATCGGAGTCTAGTAAATTGTGAAACAAATGATATGCCAGAATCAATTTACTGCACTCCCCAAATACACCTGCTTTCTCTTTCTCCCTTTCAAGCAGGGACCCCGAAGCGCACCTCATTTGCATGCATCACACAGACCTGAATGCCTTTTTGTTGTCTCACTTAAGGAGAAGTTGATGCCACAGGAGGTAATGTGAAAAAAGAGCATCGCCATCCAGTTGCATTTCAGTCTTCTGAACTGTCACTGGGGCGAGGGGGAGCAGATGTAATCATCAAGTATCGGGGTGAGGAGGATTCTTGAGAATTGCAGCTGCCTCTTGATTGCTGGGAAACTGAGTCACAGAAAGCAGAAATAGTATGGGTCTCTCCTGAGAAAGGAGGAGTCGCATGTACACCCAGGCCTATCATGTTTGAGGCCCCCTTTTCTTTATAATTTGTTGCTCTCAAATGTCTGGGTGGATATCTTTCCTAATTTGTTGTTGCTTAAGGTAATGTTATACTTCCTTTAATCTAGTGCCTATGATGCAAAACAGACTAATCAACATTCACCTACTGATTTATGTACTGTTCCTCTTTGTCTTAGGACTGTCTAGGTTACCTTGATTATCTGAATGAAGTCAATAAAATCAAAGAGGTGAATGATGTCTTCTCAAGGCCTTAAAGTTACCTGAGCATCTACTGATTCTTAAAATAAAGTCAATGGCTAAACAGAAGTTCTTAGTGGGCGAAGTTCTGAGATACTGACTCAAGGCTCCGCATTTGCGCATAATGTTTAGAAGATCGGGAACTTGATTTTTATACAGCATGTTGAGCAATGGTTTGCTTTATAGACATTTCAGTGGAAAACTTGGTTCTACGACTTTCTGTTTTAGCCGCTTAGAATTAAAGAAACTTTAGTCTAGAAGAGAAATATCAGAGAAAACAAAGGAGAAAATGTTTCATTCACCTCTGTAGGAACAAAAATATTGAATACATTTCAAAAACCATGAGATAGCCGAAGCCAGTTTGGCTCAGTGGACAGAGTGTCGATCTGCGAACTGAGGGGTCCCGGGTTTGATTCCGGTCAAGGGTGTGTACCTTGGTTGCAGGTACATCCCCAGTGGGGGACGTGTAGGAGGCAGCTGATTGATGTCTCTCTTCAATGTTTCTAACTCTCTATCCCTCTGTAAAAAATCAATAAAATATATATTTTTTTTAAAAAACATGAGATATACATAAGACCATCTTAACTAATTTTATTTCTGTGGTCTGGGTGCCCATCTCTACCAGCCTTTCCCATGGAGCTAGGTACCCTGAAATTCCCTTGATTACAAACACTATTTTAAGAATTTGTAATTTTGCGAGGATGGAGGCTTCCATGAGTGGAGGTGGGAGATACCCTTGTCTGAGAGGAGGGTTTTATGAGAAAATACACCGGGCCACTGCCCTTCCGGAACTGGCCCCTCCATCCGTTATCCAGGAGTAAAGGATGTTTGCATCATGCCTTCAGAAATAGCAGGGTTGCAAATAGGCAATTCATTGTTGGCTCCAATTTGGAGGCTGACAAATACTTGCTTTATTGCCCTGTCACATGCAAAGTCTGTGTTTCTGCCTACACAGCACAAGTCAGGAGCCTCCATAATTCTTCCGGGATATTCTAAAAGCCCCAAGGAGGGAGTTGATGCTGTATATATATTTGACATTCCGAATCGGAAGGGGAAGTGAATTCAGTGACACTCTGGGAGAATTTCCAAATATTCCCAAACAATGTTTTTGCAGTTCCTCCTATTTGCATTCTTTAGTCGGTGCTGTACTGCCAAATGTTTGCCTTTGTCATATATTTGTCATGTACTTGCCGTTCGGGATTTTGATTCAGGAAAATAAACTAATGTATTTAGCTGCTTTGCTTCTTAAAGGGGTCAGTTTTACCTGAAGGAGCTGAAAAGCCAAATCAAACTGGGGAGAAATGTCTTTTATTATTTTATTTTACCTTTTATTAAAAAATACATATAGCCCTACCTGGCTTGGCTCAGTGGATACAGTGTCAGCCTGCAGACTGAAGGGTCCCGGGTTCGATTCTGGCCAAGGACACATACCTGGGTTGCGGGCTCGATCCCCAGTGAGGTGCATGCAGGAGGCAGCTGATCAGTGATTCTCTCTCATCATTGATGTTTCTATCTCTCTCTCCTTCTCCCTTCTTCTCTGAAATTAACAAAGAAAAATATATTTTTAAAAATACACATAAAAATCTGTGCCTAGCCAAAACCGGTTTGGCTCAGTGGATAGAGCATCGGCCTACAGACTGAAGGGTCCCTGTTTCAATTCCGTTCAAGGGCATGTACCTGGATTGCGGGCACATCCCCAGTAGGGGACATGCGGGAGGAAGCTGATAGATGTTTCTCTCTCATTGATGTTTCTAATTCTCTATCTCTCTCCCTTCCTCTCTGTAAAAAATCAATAACATGTATATATATAAAAATCTGTGCCTATTTTACACCAAAGTGAAATATCCCATTTGTAAGGCAATGAAAATAATAGAAATTAGAAGTTGAGTGACTGTGTAATCCATCACCTAAACTAGAACCCTGTTGAGAGTGTAAGTTCATGGCGTTGCCCATGTGTTAGACAAGTAGGAACTGAGTCACCTTCTTAGAGGTGTGTTATGTTGCTGCTCTAAACATGTACGCCCGCCCTGGCTGGTGGGACTCCATTGGTTGGGCATCTTCCCATGCACCGAAGGTCACTGTTTGATTCCCAGTCAGGGCACGTACCCAGGTTGCAGGTTAGATTCCCGGTTGGGGCATGTGAGGGAGGCAGACAATAATTGTTTTTCTCTCCTATTGATGTTTCTTTCTCTCTTTTCCTCCTCCCTTCCTCTCTCTCTCAAAATTAATTTTAAAAAGAAAGCATTTAAAAATAATAAAAATGCATGCCCTAATATTATAAAAATATCCATATCGCCCCGAGCTATCCACAGATTCAATGAAATCACTATCAAAATTCCAGGGGCATTTTTTTTATGGAAATGGAACAAGCAATCCTAAAATTTCTATGACCTGAATAGCAAAGCAACCTTGAGAAAGAAGAAGGAAGTTGGAGGCGTTATACTTCTTACTTTCAAACTATACTGCGAAGCTAAAGTAATGAAAATGGTGTGGCACTGGAATAAAAACAGGCAACCAGATAGCTCAGTGGAACCGAATGGAGAACCCAGAAATAAACCCAGGCATCTACGCTCCATCTCTTGTTGGTTTTCATCCCTCCTTCATGTTGACATCTGCAGCCTCTTCAGGCTCCGAGATCTAATTTTCCTGTTTCCTCCTCTTAATTCTTTTCTCTTTCCTCCCCTTCCCACCTCAAGTTCAGAGGATCTTTGCCCGGTATGTACAGGGGCAGAAGAAGGGCGATGATTGCTGGGTATCCTGGGTCATTTATCCTTCTAATATTCTACTTATATGTGGACCACGCTCCTGCCCTCCATCAATACGAACCAAGAATTCAACAACTTTAGTCTTTCATTCTAGCAGGAGACCTTGCATCTAAGCAGTATATGTGAGAAATGGTCAGCGCCAAGGAAGATGAGATGAGGAGAGTACAGTAAGATAAAAGCGAGAGAACTGAGATAAGGCTGAGATGGCAGGGGGCACGCTGGTAACCAGAAACGCGCTAGAATTTCATTATCGTGTTCCACCTTCACCCTGCATTCCTAGAGAGCAGGAAGCAAGTCCATTCAACTTTTTTTTTAAATATGTATTTTATTGATTTTTTACAGAGAGGAAGGGAGAGGAATAGAGAGTTAGAAACATCGATGACACAGAGACATCGATCAGCTGCCTCCTGCACACCTCCCACTGGAGATGTGCCCGCAACCAAGGTACATGCCCCCGACCAGAATTGAACCTGGGACCTTTCAGTCCGAAGTTCGACGCTCTAACCACTGAGCCAAACCGGTTTCGGCAAGACATGTATTTTTAGAAGAAACTATGCATTTAAAGAAAAGAGTAAATCTTCACCAATGTACCTGAAGGAAGTTTTATGCATAGAATGTCAGGAAAAAATTAGATTACTTAATCATTTTCTAATTTCTGGAGGGATTAAAATGAAAAGCTGGTAGTATGGCTAAAAAGCTGGAAGCATTTGCCTTTTTCTCTGTCCTAATCTATCATCGAATTGAATCTGACATGAAAGACGAAGATATAAGAAGACACCTATTTTGTCTATCTTGCAGACATATGAGTTGTCAAGGGAGGGATTTACTTTTAAAAATTCAAATCTTACAGAAAATGGAATGGAAATTGGAACGATGACCATCCGTCTTGGCACATCTGATGCTGCCAAAATGTCATGGTTTTTGTCCCAAAGAAATCCTGAAACAGTTTTGATATTTTTGAAATACTTGTTAATGCATACCAGTTGTACCAAAAAGATAATTTATAAAAACCTGTCAATTTTCTTGAAATATTTCTTTTGGTGGTGAGGAAACACATTTCCATTACTATGTCAACAGAGCGGCCTGCCAGGGTCTTTAGAAAGTGAAAAATTATTCATGTGATTACAGCACTATCGTTCCTTATTGCCTATGCAATACCAAATTCCCATAGGGAAGGTATTAGAGTAATATTTGTTTTCCCCTTTGTTTTGCAGATAATATTGTGATTTTCTATGTAATTTGGTGCATGAATTATTTTATGTAATTCTAGACTAGGCAACATATTTTTAGGACTAATTAACAAAGCTAAAATTTGGAAATATTCTGCTCTAATGGAATACCCTTTTAATGTCCATGATTCACTATAAAAGCCTTTGTTTAATGCATAAGATTTATAATCCTTTAGATTTTTTAAAAACTGTTTGAGGTTGACCTCTGGAAGATACAAAGCCATGTGAACATGATTCATATTATAATAGGGTTTAACCCTGTGGAATATAGCAATAAATATAAGGTAGTCATACAACCCTTCAAATGCATACCCATACCAAATGGTCAGTTTGTAAGGTAATCATTACTTTTGTAGTAGATTCTGGCTGTATGTTCTCAGGACAAATGAATCAATATCTCTTTTATGATATTAAAAATTATTAAGCCAAACATGTTTTTCTGTAATACTTCAGTATCAGTCAGTATGATTAATGTTATGTGATTTTTTTAAAAAAAAATTAAGTCTATAAATTCCTACCCCTGAAAGAAACAGGTATTTCTTACCAAGGTATAGATTACTCAGCATTGCTATTAATGAAACTCTGATTACTGGATATTATATTGCCACTTTATTATATCTATTTAGTCATTCTAGAAACTTTTTGAAAAATGATTATGAATAATAAAGTTTGTGGAGAATTTAAAGTGACAGTGGTTATTGGTATATCATTGATATTTTGAATAATTGCATTTGAAGTTCAAATTGGTGATGGATTGTATTCGAACGAGAAGGAAGTGGCTAACTAAAGAATTCCAAAGGAGAGCTTTGGAATCAATTCAAAGATAATACATTGCAAGATGCAAACCAGACACCAATCTGTTAAAAAAAAACTAATACACCGCGGCTGTTTGTTACCGTGAGATAAAATGCTAATCCTTGCGAGCCCAATAGGAATCACATACCTTCCCTTGGAGACTTACTCCATTGGGCTTTCCGTAGCCCCCTCTAATTACTGTTATCACAGTGAGCCAATCAGGTAGAACTAATGAATTTTTGTCAAAGGCAACATTTTGGTGAATAGCAATGATATGTTATTTTTCTAATCATTTCGAAATTCTTAGAATCAAATATATGAACGCAATGCTTGTAAGTATATGCTTACAGGAATGATTGCCCTGCAGGCTGGTGGGAAAACGCTCTTGGTCATGAACATAGGAAGCCTTTGCATTCTTCTTTTTTTAAAAAAATATATTTTATTGATTTTTTTACAGAGAGGAAGGGAGAGGGATAGAGAATTAGAAACATCGATGAGAGAGAGACATCAATCAGCTGCCTCCTGCACGCCTCCCACTGGGGATGTGCCCGCAACCAAGGTACATGGCCTTGACCTCAACAGAACCTGGGACCTCTCCGGTTTGGGCAGCATTTGCATTCTTAATGTGTGAATCATAGAAAAAAGATTGAATAGGATAGTGGCCCAAACAAATGAGAGGTAGTCAGGCCTTCTGGTGCAAAAACAAAACCAAACCAAAAACACCTTGCAGTGGTTTCTCTTGCCGGATTCAGCACTTAATCCATCAAGTGCCAAACCATAAACAGAGCCAGTGGCAAAGGGAAGTGTTACCTGTCCTGTTCCCAGCCCAGGCACAGCAGTGCGCCTAGCCCTGCGAGTTTGCCTTTTGTCCCGCAAGTTGTCCTTAGATTGACCCTGACCCTCTCGTGTGGATTAAACTCTGCTCCGAGCTTCTTTTGGTATCAAAGCATTGTTTTTGGTCCGCCTTTGCTATTCAGAAACTAAATACTTATTTCATTCTAACCTGTGGGGGCAGTATTTTTTTTTAAATATTTTATTGATTTTTTACAGAGAGGAAGAGAGAGGGATAGAGAGTTAGAAACGTCAATGAGAGAGAGACATCGACCAGCTGCCTCCTGCACACTCCTTACTGAGGATGTGCCCGCAACCAAGGTACATGCCCTTGACCGGAATCGAACCTGGGACCCTTCAGTCCACAGGCTGATGCTCTATCCACCGAGCCAAATCGGTGTTGGCAAGGGCAGTATTTTTTAAGTGCCCTCTTAATTTAGAGAAAAAGGTAACTGATTTTTTGGTTACATTTTTTTTTCTTCTTCTTGGGACAATGCCTCACCTACCAGTAGTGTGTTAAATTTGAAGTTTTCAGCCAAAACCAATTTGGCTCAGAGGATAGAGCGTTGGCCTGCGGGCTGAAGGGTCCCAGGTTCGATTCCTTTGGTTGTGGGCACATCCCCAGTGGGTGCTGTGCAGGAGGCTGCTGATCCATGTCTCTCTCTCATCGATGTTTCTAATTCTTTATTCCTCTCTGTAAAAAATGAGTAAAATATATTTTTTTAAAAATTGAAGTTTTCTTGTTTTAGTGTAGTGCACACATTTTGGGCAAAATAAGGAATCACCTTTATAAGCATCCTCGTTAATACTAACATGTCCAATTCTCCTTTAAAGCTTCTTGTTCTGTGAGAACATTCATAAATGCGGTCTATTTGAAGAAAAATAAATCCTTTCTTTAGACATTGACAATTTTAAATTATAAAGCACACCTTTATATTGAGGAAATGTTGGGCCACATTTAGAACATTATTTTGAGGCTTGATCACTGACACAAATGAAATATCCAAAAAAAGCTGGAGAAGGTTCAGATAGTAGTACAGTAACTCACTTGTTTGGGGGTATTATGTGATTTCCAAAGGAAATTGACTTTAAAAGCGTGGAGGATTTATATTTAGGAAATGTTAACATTCAGAACTGATATAATCAAAAACTTTGAAAGAATTCATAAAGAGGGGAAAATTGCCTAATCATAGAATACTAGATAACAGAACTTCTGGAAGTTTGAAATGAGAGATTTTAGAACAAATATGTTATTCCACAGAGTGAATTGTGTTATTTAAGCAAAGGCATATTCTAAATCCTCACTGTCTCATATAGTAGCCACTGGCCCAATGTGGCTATTGAACACTCAAAACGTGACTCGTGACTAAGAAACTAATCTTTAATTTCTTGTTTTATAATTAACTTTAATTTAAAAGCTAATATGGGAGACCACTGGTGGATCCTGTGGTGCTTGGTTTCCTGTTAACTCCTCACTTCTACAAATGTCTGATGAAAGTTCCTTGAGTTTTTTTTTTTAATATATTTTATTGATTTTTTACAGAGAGGAAGGGGGAGAGAGAGTTAGAAACATCAATGAGAGAAACATCCATCAGCCACCTCCAGCACGCCCCCTACTGGGGATGTGCCCGCAACCAAGGTGCATGCCTCTGACCAGAATCCAACCCGGGACCCTTTAGTCCGCAGACCAATGCTCTATCCACTGAGCCAAACCGGTTTCGGCTCCTCGAGGTTTTTAACCTCACCATTATTGATATTTAGGGCCTGATAATGCTTTCTTGCTCCAGTTGACAACGTCTGAGTTTGGGACTTGAAAATATGATTTGCTTTGTTTATATGCATGAGACTGCTGATTTGTTTCCTTAAAATTTGAATCTGAACCTTTTTTTCCCTGCCCAGCCCCTCCCCCCATCACCCCCGCCATGACCCTCAGTCCTCTGTCTGCTGGCAGCCCTGCTCTCACCACCACTGCTCCCATGCTCTGGGGGTGTGGAGAGGTTGGGCCAGTAACAGCAGTGGGTACAAGTGTCACCAGTGCTGGCAGTGGTGCAAGCAGTAGCTCTGGTACTGGCAGTGTGTGTGAATGGGACCATCACCAGCAGTGGATGCAAGAGGCGGCTGCTGGCCCTGATTGCCCCTCAGGAGCAGGGGGAAGTGGAGAAGCACCAAGGGGCAAAGAATTTTCTGTAACCACCAGAGGCTCGCCCCATGACTGTGGCCTGTGTCCCACCTTGGTCTGGCGCCCCAGGTCACCTGCTGTACCATCCCACTGCAGCCAACTCCCACCATGTTCTGCACTCTGCCACCTGCTGCTGACACCCGCCATGTTCCATGTGCGCCCCCTGGTGGTCAGCGCACATCATAGCAACTGTTTGTTCGGTTGTTCCCTGTTTTGTCTAGTTGCATATGAGGGTTTTATATATAGAGATGGACCGTCCTTCCTTTATTTGTTGGCTGTTAGGAAGAGTGCTGCTGTGAACATTCTTGTATTCTCCATTTGTTCTCATTCCAGATTGTAGTGTTACTTTTGCTCAAAATCTGACACTAATTACCTTACTAAATTCTTGACTCTTCAAATTGAAAAAATATATAAACGTAATGTCCTAGAAATAGAAAGCAATCTGCACAACAATACAAATAAGGACTGATAAGCCACCAGGTTTGAGTCCATAGGCTAGCAGTGTGGGAATCTGAGAGAACACTGAACATAGTATATACCCTGAGTCTGTGATTTCAACCATCAGAGCATCACCAGGAGCTGCGAGTGGTTGAGGGCAGGCTCCCCAGGTGACAGGGGACACTCAGAGTTGGTGGAGCTGTGGAGATTTCTTACAAGGGAGGATAGAGAAGTGTGCGAAGGCATGGCACGGAAAAACCAATTTGGGGAGTTAAAGAGATTTGTGGAGTGCCAAAACCGGTGTGGCTCAGTGGATAGAGCATCGGCCTGTGGACTGAAGGGTCCCAGGTTCGATTCCGGTCAAGGGCATGTACCTTGGTTGCGGGCACATCTCCAGGGTGGGGCGTGCAGGAGGCAGCTGGTCGATGTCTCTCTCTCATCGATGTTTCTGACTTTCTATCCCTCTCCCTTCCTCTCTGTAAAAAAATCAATAAAGTATATTTAAAAAGAGAGAGAGAGAGAGATTTGTGGAGAGAAACAATTCCTTTGCTCTTAGGTTCTGTAGCTGAGGGGTGAGTAGACATAAAAATCACACTACAACGCTGCTACCTTACTGTATCTTAAAAACCAAAACAAAAAAACAGTGCAATGTTAACTGGGAGGCAAGTGATACATGATTCATCGTTATTCCTATTGATCTTTTAGTCCTCCCTCTCCTGTGTGCATCTGCATGTGGCAGAGAGCACGGTGCGGACAATTACAAAAGCGATCTTTATCCATAAACTGAGTGTGTTCGACAGCAGAGCCAAAGGAGAGAGAAACTATGGACCCTCTCGTGTGTTTCTGTGTTAGCTGCTTTAAGAAAATATCTACACGCCCTGCCCATGAGCCTGCAGACCCTCTTGCCTTCCCTTTCTCGCAGGCAGATTAACCGCCCGTGTCAGCCTTCGAGGCTCTGATTACTCTGTGACCCCGAATGCAGGCCAGGAATTCAGCTCCTGCCCCCTGAGTCGGAACAGTTCGGCAGGTGGCTGAGAGTGCTAATTATATTTTTGGGTAACAGATGACAGTACGTGGAAAGGTTTCCTCCTCGGATGATTAGATCTTTCCGAGTGACAACTTTTCCATTTATTCGCGCCACGTGGCTGCCCAGGTTTCTGCTTGCTCTACCTGGGCGTTGCTTTCTGCTTCATCTTCCTGGGGTTCACTTACAAAGTGAGGTCTTATTTGCCCCCGGAATCAGACCCCTGGGTGAAATGTGAACGGCAGCCCAGTGTGGATATTTTTATTCACATCCATTTTTTAAAAAGGACCCGATGGGGGGTGTAAGCGATCCAGGGGGTGGATAACGATGCGCAGATTTTGCTGAGAGAAGAAAAGATACCGGGTATTAGAAAACACACACAGAAGTGTAATCACCGGTTCTCAACCTTTTTTATTTTTTAAATATATTTTATTGATTTTTCACAGAGAGGAAGGGAGAGGGATAGAAAGTCAGAAACATCGATGAGAGAGAGACATGGATCGGCCGCCTCCTGCACACCCCACACTGGAGATGTGCCTGCAACCAGGATACATGCCCCCAACCGGAATCGAACCCGGGACCTTTCAGTCCGCAGGCCAACGCTCTATCCACTGAGCCAAACCGGTTTCAGCAATGCTGTGACCTTTTAATACAGTTCCTCATGTTGTGGTGACCCCCAATCTTAAAATTATTTTCGTTGCTACTTCATCACTGTCATTTTGCTACTGTTAATGAATCATCATGTAAATATCTGTTTTCCGATGGTCTTAGGCGACTTTGCTTGCAGTTTTCAACCTGTGGGTCGTGACCCACAAGTTGAGAACCGCTGCTGTAGAGCCTAAGACCATCAGAAAACACAGATATTTACATTACGACTCATAACAGTAGCAAAATGACAGTGATGAAGTAGCAACGAGAGAATAATGTTATGGTTAGGGGTCACCACAACATGAGGAACTGCATTAAAAGGTCACAGCATTAAAAAAAGGTTGAGAACCATTGCTACCTAGGCTGCCAGAGTGAGCTTCAAGGGAATTGGGGCAGGTAGAGGGGAGGGGCAGGCGGGGCAGGGATGGAGAGAGCAAACCTGGAAGAGAAGGAGAGACCGGGAGGAACTGGTTATGGTTGGGGCCTTGGGGTGACTCTCTTGGCTCCATTTCAGGGTCATTGCAGCTTGAAAAGGTAGCCCTGGAGGGTCCACCTCTACCTCAGCTGTGATCACTAAATAAAGCAGAACCAGGAGGGAGGCTGCAGGAGGCCGGCAGCTGGCTAATTGCTATTCCAACCGGAGTTGCCTCCAGTTGAGTGGAAATTGCTGGGAGATAAAGGATCTTCAGGAGCTCCAGCGAGCCGTGATGGGCAGAAGTGAGGGGCACAGAGGGAGCAGGACTCAGCCGGGAAGGAAACTGCCTGCCAGCAGGAAGGATGCTCATCTCCCCCTTCATTCAGCTGGATCTCCACAGTAAGGGTTACTCCCTTCACCTCAAGCGGTTTGCAAAAACACTCAGGGTACCCTGAGAGGCAGAGAGGCAGGCCCAGCCTCAGCTGCATTCCTTGGTCTTAAGGTTGACAGCGCCCCAAGTCTACCTAGGGCCAGAGGTTCCTCCTGAGCCAGTGCCACCACGCTGGTCTGGACCCAGACCCCCCAAAGCACCATCCCCCATGCTGCCCCCTCAGCCAGGCCCTGGGGTCCTTTCACAGCACAGAGGCTGAGGGTGGCTTTTGAGTCTTAGAAAGTTTCCCAGAAAGGTCACTTCTGGGGCGCAGGCTTCCTGTGGCTGGGCCCGTAGTCATTAAATCCATGTTCATTTCCCCCAAAATGTTAGTTTCCTCCTTTCGGCCTGTAGTCATTAAATCCATGTTCATTTCCCCCAAAATGTTAGTTTCCTCCTTTCCTGTCGCCCATCCCCCCAACAGAACTTCTCGGGGCTCTGATTACTCTGTGACCCCGAATGCAGGCCAGGAATTCAGCTCCTGCCTCCTGAGTTGGAACAGTTCGGTAGGTGAACTGTTGTTATTTTAGAAAATTTGAATCTTTATTGTAGAAAGCCTTACATAGGTGATTCTTCCCTTCCCCTACCCCCACCCCCACCCCCCATTAACCTTTTCCAGCCTGCTCCCTCCCACTCCCCTCCAGGCGCTCCCCACCCCAGTGTCTGTGCCCATGGGCGATGCCTATTTGCATACAAGTTCAAGGGTTGATCTCTTCCTCCCACCCTCCTCTGCCTTCAGTGGCTGTGTGGAAACCAAGGTAGATGACCACATGGAGCGATAGGAATGCCCGGGTTGTGTGGAATCTTGGAGTTGGTGGACAATGCTCCCAGAGGAGGAATTTGTGGGTACGCCATGCTTATGGAACTTTTCACGTCTCCCCTGGTTTGGGGTTTGGTGGGCAGGGGTGGGGGTTGGGGATCTGGGAGAAGCCTTTTTGCTGATGTAGTTCTTTCTATTCATGGCTTTGCTCCTATATATGTGGTCTGCTGGTTGGATTCAAAGTAAATTTTGTCCTATTGCTATGCATTGTTGAACCTAGGCCCTTTTTTCAAATCTGGAATTTCCTTGTTAATTTTGAGGATCAGAGAATCAAAGTCTTTTCATTTTTATAACTCACCTGTTCAAAGTGACTCACAACAACAGTTCGTGTTTTGCTGCTTTAGCTGGTATTGTTTTCATGCTTCAGAATTCACGCAGGTGGATGAAATCTGTGAACAAACTCTTCGGCCTTAGGAGCAGGTTAGAAAATGGCTATAGACTTTTCTAACAAGTGGATTTCGGGTTCTAGTTGAGTTTGCAAATCGAAAGGGACTGTTAGAGAGAAGATATTGTATTCTCTTCTGTTTGAACCGCTGGTGTGTTTCAGACAAAACTTCTATGGAGGGACTTGGTGCAGAAGAGAAACTGCTTTTGTTTTCCTTACCCTGTAACTCCAGGTTCAGACAGAAGATGCTGTGGTTTAGAAAAACAGAAACAGAAAGCACACAGGCATGCCTTGCTGACTGCCCTGCACCTGTGCCTCTCTCAGGTGGCGTGTGTTTTCCGCAAGTGGAGACAAGACCCTCCACAGGCAGCGAGAGTACAGCTCCCCTGAGTGTTGTTGACAATTGGTGTAGTGGGCACTGAAACCTACCCCCTACCCCGTGTCTCCATGGGTGCTTGTACTTGATGGATACGGTTTTTTCTCTGAGATTTAACTATTTCGTGGTGAGTGGAAATTAATAAGATAAACGGTGTTAGATTGGGGAAGGTATACCAGATTTGGGTTACGTTATTTTAAGAAAGTTATCATGCTTTTAAAACTAAACAGGAAAAGGGGAATGGTTTGCCCAGGGATTGTTTATTAATAAACCACAGTTTTCTCTTCTTCGCTGATGAAAGGGGACATAAAACTTCACGTTCACGTTGGTTAGAAGTTGAGTGCCAACCCCTCATCCTCAGAGTGCCTCTCCAGGCAAAAAGGGTTGCAAACTTAAAGGCGGTGCTCAATAAATGTTTGTTGGAGGAATTAATGAATAAATGAACAATTTAGGCAGAATCTACCAAAATGAACAAAATAAAACAAAACAAAACAAAAAAACCCTCAGTCCTAAATCTTAATCAAGAAATACTCTGCAAAAAAAAAAAAAAAAAAAAAGCCAGAACCAGTTTGGCTCAGTGGTTAGAGCGTCAGCCTGCAGACTGAAAGGTCCCAGGTTTGATTCTGGTCAAGGGCATGTACACTGGTTGTGGGCACATCCCCAGTAGGGGACGTGCAAGAGGCAGCTGATCGATGTCTCTCTCATCGACATTTCTAACTTTCTATCCCTCTCCCTTCCTCTCTGTGAAAAATCAATAAAATTTATAAAGAAAAAAAAAAGAAAAAAGAAATACTCTGCAAGCTTATTGGGCAAAGTGCAGTAAAGTAAAATGTCCCTGTTTTTAAGAAACTGGTGGTTTAGTTGGGGAATTAAGACAGATGTAATGGAATCATTAAACAGTCATAAGGCAATAGCAGAGATTAAGGCGTGCTCAGCTCCTTGGGAATAATTACAGGGTCTGTGGATGCTCACTCGCAGACAGACCAATCCTTACACAGCATCGTTTTTATCTGACTCGCCAGTTTTCCCAGGAATTCTGTCCGGCTGTTAGGGCAGAGCTGGACGCTCCCCCATTAAACAAAACGGCCACTTCTGGAGATGTCACTTCGGTGCTCTCCACTGTCCCAGGTGCAGTGTTCTATCCTCCCACTGCCCAGGGCTCAGCGGATTCCCTAATGAGGCCTGCACCCACTTCTGACCCTTCTCCACAAAAGCCTCTTTCTTTCTCCAGGCTGGGGTTGCCACATTTGAATGTTGAGTAAACAATACATGACTTTTTAGTATAAGGGGAAATTTATTACCTGGCACTATCTGGGATGCACGAATGATAAAATAATTTGTAATTTATCTGAAATTTGAATTTAACTGGGCATCTCAAGTTTGTATTTGCTAAGTCTGGAAATCTTACTCTGAGTCCATCCCAACTGACACTTTATTATTGTATATATTTCCATCCACCTCTCAGAAGACAGGTCTCTAATTGGGGAAAAAAAAATCACACTCAGGTATATACATCTGTTAGCTAGATGAATGTATAGAAATTAAATTAAATATCTTCTTATAGTTCAAAGAGGACTTGGTTGATCCAGAGGATCAGGCTTTTGGAGGCACATTCTGACCCGGGATCATTTGTAATGTTTTACCTCAAAGCATTCACACCTCCTTATCCTGTTTCCATAGCCAAGTTGAGGTTACTAGTAGGTGTGGTATTTCTTATTGATTCTCATCTGGAAAAGTGATAGTCCTACAGCAATGCAAGTCATATAACCTTTTTTGAAAATACTTAACATTGGCCGAAACCGGTTTGGCTCAGTGGATGGAGTGTTGGCCTGAGGACTGGGGGGTCCCAGGTTTGATTCTGGTCAAGGGCATGTACCTTGGTGGCTGGCATATCCCCAATAGGGGGCGTGCAGGAGGCAGCTGATCATTGTCTCTCTCATCGATGTTTCTAACTCTTTATCTCTCCCTTCCTCTCTGTAAAAAATCAATAAAATATATTAAAAAAAAAACACAAAGAAAAACTTATATTGACTGTTGAAAGCATTACAGATGTCCCACTGTTTTCCACTTTAACCCTCTCTACCCTGTCCTCACCCCTCAGGCCTTCGCCACACTATTGTCTCTGCCCCTGGGTTTTGCATATATGCATATAAATGCTTTGGTTAATCTCTCCCTGCCCTATTTGACCTTTTTTTGTGCCTCCAGGTTTCTCATTTGTAAATTTGACTTTAAAATAGGACATACCGCAGAGGATTGATGTGAGGATTAGATCAGTTAATATATTTCGGTACTAAAAATAGGATATGGCCCATGTGAAACATGCGTTAGCCATGGCTGCCAACTATTCCAGGGACATCAGTACCTATTATTTGCTCTCGGGCAACACATTTATCTCCAGTAGATACTTTCTTTGCCCTGAAAGGTGAGAGAAGAGCACTGGATTAGGAGTCAGAAAATAATGGATTTTGCCTCCAGATCTGGCACTGGTTTTTAGGTGTCCTTGTGTGAACCGGGCCACAGTTTCTCAGTGGTTGAATGATCCATAAGAAGCATCTGAGGTGCTTGGGGGAAAGTGCAGATTCCCAGGCCTCTCTTTAGACCTCTTGATGTTGGAAGCTTCCGAGTGGGTCGGAATGAAGAGCAGCTTCAATGAGCTCACAGGTGACTCAGATGCAGGTGGTTCATGGACCACACGTTGGGAAACATTGAACCACATGACCTCTTAATGTCTTCCCATTAAGTAGTTAAATGTAGACATCTGTGAGGCAAACGCAGCAAAATTGTTTACCTAGAGGTTTAACTGTGTCCTATAAATGCCCTACAAAACTCGCGAAAGCTCATTTCAAAAGCTGTATTAGCTCTACATTATAAATGCCTCTGGTTACTCATTATTGGGAAACTTAATTTAGAAGGGTTCTTTCATGAATTTTCATCAATTTTTTAACAAAGCTCTGTCGCAAATGGTGAATTATGCATCAACATATGTTCATGCTAATTTATACACTGGTGACAGATTTTTGGCATGGGATCAATAATTTATAATTATATTTTTGAAGTTTGTTTATTAGGAACATTAGGGAATTCTGATTATCGTTTAGATAGTGGGTCATTTGAACCTGATATAGAAAAAAAGAGCAAAAGTTTCAGTTTTCTGATGTGTGCATCCTTGTCCAAGGAACAACCACTGCACCTGAAACTAACAAGAGAAATATCTCCTGCTCTTCTCAGTTAGTACTTCTGACAGCCCTGGTGGATTGTCTTACGTCACTGTCTTGTCAGCAGATGGAAATGAAGAGTATTATAACACCAGCTTTCTCTAACGACCCAGTAATTATAGGTTAACCCAATGGTTGGGCAAACCGTGGCTCTTGAGCCACATGAGGCTCTTTGGACCCTTGAGTGTGGCTCTTCCACAAAACACCACTGCTTGGATGAGTCTATTTTGAAGAAGTGGCGTCAGAAGAAGTTTAATTTCTCCAAAGAAATTTCCATCGTTGTACTGTTGATAGTTGGCTCTGTTGACTAATGAGTTTACTGACCACTGGGCTAACCTATTTGTCTCATGGAACAAGACAAACATTAACATCTTGACATGCCTCTTTGGAAAATGTAATGCCATTTATACTTATGTCTGCAGTCTTAAAAGTTAAGACAAAAGTTCCTATGAAGAAGTGAAAATAACCCTGCCAAGAGCTTCTTCAGGATTTTTCTGTTTTTCCAGTGCACTTTGTTTAAACACACGTGGGTGTTTACATTCTGCATTTGTGGCTAGGGTTGCTTTGTACTTTTTGGTAAATGTATATCCAAATGGGCCTGGTCAAAACTGTTGACTTTTTTAAACTCCTCTCCCAGTCTTTGCACAGTCCAGCCCTCCCCATCTAGGGCAGCCTGTGGTAGAGCTTGGCAAACTGTGGCCTGCAGGCCATGTCTAGCTGCCCATCGGATTTCATTAGTCAAGTTGTAGTGAGCGATAACCATGCACATTCATTTACATAGTGTCTATGGCTGCCTGTGTGCTTTAAGAGTGGATGTGAGTATTATAATAGAGACTTTATGGCCCACAAAACCAAAGTGACTTACAATTTGATCACATGCAGAAAAAGCTTGTGAACTCTTGATCTATTGCCTGACACAGAATAACTGGACTTTTTAAAAAAGGTATCTGATTAGGAAGTAAATACTTACAAATAAATGCTAAGAGAATGGTGATTACAAAAAAAATTGGTAGTTGTCATCATAGACAGATTTTTTTTCTTTTTTTTAAATATTTTTTAATGTATTTTATTGAATTTTTACAGAGAGGAAGGGAGAGGGATAGAAAGTTAGAAACATCGATGAGAGACATCGATCAGTCGCCTCCTGCACGCCCCCCACTGGAGACGTGCCCACAACCAAGGTACAGGCCCCTGACTGGAATTGAACCTGGGACCCCTCAGTCCGCAGGCCGACGCTCTATCCACTGAGCCAAACCGGTCCCGGCATAGACAGATTTCTTACCTTTCCTCCTAAGCATGGTGACAATGAGGACAGAGAAATAATATAATTGAGAAGAATCGAAAAAGATGGTAAGAGGGAAGTAAGAATACAGTGAAATGTTTTCCATGTGGTAGTATAATGGCTATGTCCCACTCATTAACTTCTGAATATGGCCATAAATCTCCGGAATACTACCTTCAGGTAGCGATATTTAAAGACCCAAGCTCACACATCAATACCTTTCTACCCAGGGAGCAAAAGAAAGCTCTAGGGTGAAATCTTTGCCTGATGTCGCTGAACATGGGCAACATCTTTATGATAGATGTGTGAAGAGGGCTTTCCCTGTGTTCCATGTACCTGGATTAACAGACATTTACAGATATTTCTCATCTCTATGCGACGGACAAAATAATCACTGAGAGGTGATAACTTGAATAGAATACTAGGTTTAGAACAACTTATTCTTTCTCTTTTCCACTCTACGGTAAATGGCGTTCACATAATGTATTCGGTCTGCTGGGAAATATGATGAGAACAAAACAAACATAATCTTCAAGCAAAGGGGTTTTTATGTAGAATACATGAAACAGTGGTTCTTTTGTTATAATAAACGCCCAGCTAGTAATTCCACCGATGAGCAATTGGTTGGAAATGTTTTATTGGTCATGATTAATGGATGACAAGTTTGAATAATTATTAAGCTTAATTGCACTTAAATGATGGATTTCCCCCCCAAATGTTTATCTTCAGGGCAAAGATGAAAGCAAATGTGTTAGAAACAGGCAGAGTTCAGTGGTTGCTAAATGAGCTTATTAATGTTTACATATATAACAATTTAGTCAATTAATATGTACATGCCGAAGATGCTGACCATCTCCTCTCAGTCAGCAGAAAATGCCAGACCCAACAACCATCCTTATTTTACTTCTGGATGAACACTCAGCTGTTGAATTTCAATCACAAGTTCAGGTTTTTCAGAGGTTAATGTTGGTCGGTCTGTGGCTGGGAAAAGTATTTTCAAGAAAATGAGATGACTACACCTATTTGGCATGCAGTAGGGCATCGGGTCAAGAGCACCCAGGCACTGCCAGTCCTGGGAGGGAAGGCAACCAGTCTGATCCCCAAGAGAGTTGTCTTATTTCCACAGAATGAGTTTCTAGGCAGCCCGTTTTACCTTTCATAGAAAGGGTCAGCAAAGCAAATGTGCCTGCTTTTGCAAATCAGAAATAAAAACCACTGAATTGCTAGCTCTAAAAATCTTGTTGCTCTTTATGACAGCCAAAGATGATGTAGAATCTTGTTACAAACTTCATGATAGATGCCACAAGTGATTTACAAATTCTCAAATCAAAATCCTGGTATAATGGACTGATCATGGGTTAGACTAGCCTGCCTGGGCTGAAATTTTCTTTCCTCGCATTTTTCCTTTATCTCACTAGTTCTCTAATAAATACATATTGCACAGTTCATAACATTCTTCAAATATAAAACATGTATGTTTTAAGACATATTTCAAATGCAGCGCATTAGATTTTTTTCATTTTTTATTGCTAAGAACCAAGATTTATTCAGCTGGTCTAAGAAATGGGATTTTTTTTTTTCAAATAAAGTATATTGACCATGTTTCTGGGTTTTAGACAAGAACTCAGAAAAAAATCTGTACCACCAAGTTTCAAATAACAAGTTCAGTGGCACTGACTGCATTTTAGTCCATTTGAGCTGCTATGAAGATGACCAGAGACTGGGTGGCTTATACAGCAGAAGTTTATTTCTCAGTTCTGGGGGCTGGAAGGTTAAGATCCTGGTGGCATCAAAGTCTGGTTCCGGTGAGAGTTGCCTTTGTGCTGTAGAGAGCAGCCTGCTCGCTGTTTCCTCACCTGCTGAGAAGAGGGGCAGGAACTCTGATGTCTCATATATAAGGGCACTGATCCCATTCATGAGGGTCCCACCCTCGTGACCTAATTACTTCCTGAAGGCCACGCTTCCTAACACCATCACGTTTGGTGTTCAGATTTCAACACAGGAACTGGATAGAGGAGGGACAAAAGCATCCAGCCCAGAACAGCAGCTTCCAAGGGACAGGAGCCTTTCAAGACCCATCAGCCCCAGTGACCTGCTCATACTACACTACAGTGGCACCTCGAGATACGAGTGCCCTAACATACGAGATTTTTGAGATACGAGCTGTTGAGTGAGCGATTTTTGCTTTGAAATACGAGCAAGAGTTGAGATACGAGTCATCACGTGGATCGGCCGGCTGCACACGACTCACCAGTTTACCGCGACTCGAGCGTCTCATAGTTTCCCACGCCTCAAGGTTACGGAATGAATTAAACTCGTATCTCGAGGTACCACTGTAGTTTGTTCTTTGTTTTGTTTTTTTATCTTAGGGTTTGCCTTACTTATGTTTTCTGCTTACTGGTAGCTTTCAGACCTCATAGATTTTACTTCCTGCAGTAAGTCTCAGGACTGCTCAACTTAAGATTGTATAGGCACCACCGAAAACCGGTGTGGCTCAGTGGATAGAGCATCAGCCTGCGGACTGAAAGGTCCCAGGTTTGATTCCAGTCAAGGGCATGTATCCTGGTTGCGGGCACATCCCCTGTAGGGGGTGTGCAGGAGGCGGTTGATCGATAATCTCTCTCTCATCGGTGTTTCTAACTCTCCCTCTCCCTTTCTCTCGGTAAAAAATCAATAAAAAAAAATATATATATATATATAAAAGATTGTATAGGCACCAATATCCCATTTAGGACCAGCTTTCCCAGTTAGGCCACTGGTCAGCCTGCCTGGATGCTAAGTTTGGCTCACACACCTGATGTTTATCAGTCCGCTGTGACCAAGGTGATCTGAATACAACACTGTGCACACCTGGTGCCAGGCCATGAACAGGAGGCGGTGGGCATTCGGAGGATTGGCGTCTCCCTGCCATGGGTTTTCTCAGTTGACCAGGGTGATCAGCAGTGGACCGATATTTCTGTGCTCCTCTTTGTGCCTGCTTTTCCCAGACAAAAACACTTCTCTACATTGTGTGATGAGTAGTGGGAAATATTAAATAGTCACAAAAATTAATTAATATTCAGGATGGGTACTTTTTCCTTAAGGTAAGAGGAAGAACAGTCATATTGTCATATTCCTTTTTTTAAAAAAAATATATTTTATTGGTATTTTACAGAGAAAAAGGGAGAGAGCTAGAGAGCTAGAAACATTGATGAGAAATATCGACCCACTGTCTTCTGACACCCCCCCACTGGGGATGTGCCTGCAACCAAAGTACATGCCGTTGACCGGATACGAACCTGGGACCCTTCAGTCTGCAGGCTGACGCTCTATCCACTGAGCCAAACCGGTTTCGACAACAGTCATATTCTTAATACTGTTGGCATGCACAGTACAGGAGTCCCACATGGCTTTTTCCTTGAGTTTTTCCAGATTTCTTCTAAGTCCATTGGTATCAGCTCTTCTTCTGGGTCTCAGACTCTCGTCTGATATGATCACTCAGCAAGGACTTCCAGATAGTGGGTATTCCTTATCATATACCTTATCCCTAGAGAGAGGGGCTTTCACCTCTCGCTTATCTACCAAAGGCACCTTGTGCATGCAAAGATCATATCTGCTCCAGGCAGACTTCCCGTGCTGTGATTCAGAGAAAGGAACAAATGCACCTCTTAACCTGTTTACTTTTCTGGGAAACTAATATGGTTACTCCTCCTCTCCCATCAAAGGGAAAAATTTTTGCAAATTTCTATTTTAAAAGTATAATAGAAAGCTAGTAGTTGAATCAAACTTTCAGTGCAGCTAAAAGCTATTAATAGAGTTCAGGGATATAAAAATATGCTGTATATAATACAGTATATATTACATATTGAAAAGTGAAATAATATACTGTTAACATGCTATATTTTCTTTATTGATTAAGGTATTACATATGTGGTCTTACCCTCCAAAGCCCCCCAGCCCCCCTCATTTCCTCACCCCCCCCATTTTCTGTGTCCATTGGTTAGGCTTATATGCATGCATACTAATCCTTTGGTTGATCTCTCCCCTTATCCCCACCCTCTCCTGCCTTCCCTCTGAGATTGGACAGTCTGATTGATGCTTCTCTGTCTCTGGATCTGGCTCTGTTCATCAGTTTATGCTGTTCATCATATTCCACAAAGGAGTGAGATCATGTGATATTTATCTTTCTCTGTCCGGCTTATTTCACTTAGCATAATGCTCTCCAGTTCTATCCATGCTGTTGCAAATGGTAAGCATAGTATTCCATTATGTAGCTGTACCACAGTTTTTTAATTCATTCATCTGCTGATGGGCACCTAGGCTGTTTCCACATCTTAGCTATGGTGAATTGGGCTGTTATGAACATAGGGGTGCCTATATCCTTTCTGATTGGTGTTTCTAGTTTCTTGGGATATATTCCTAGCAGTGGGATTGATCACTGGGTCAAATGGGAGCTCCATTTTCAGTTTTTTGAGGAAGCTCCATACTGTTCTCCACAGTGGCCGCACCAGTCTGCATTCCCACCAGCAGTGCACGAGGGTTCCCTTTTCTCCCCATCTTCACCAGCACTGGTCCTTTGTTAATTTGTTAATAATAGCCATTCTGACAGGTGTGAGATGGTACCGCATTGTCATTTTGATTTGCATCTCTCCGATGATTAGTGACTTTGAGCAGGTTTTCATATGTCTCTTGGACTTCCTTATGCCTCTTTCAAAAAGTATCTATTTAGGTCTGTTGCCCATTTTTTTTACTGGATTGTTTATCTTTTGTTGTATGAGTTCCCTGAAATGTTGGAGATTAAACCCTTATCTGTGATAACATTGGCAAATATGTTCTCCCAGGCAGTGAGCTTTCTTCTTTGTTGATGTTTTTTGTTTGTTTTTTTGTTTGTTTTTGCTGTGCAGAAGCTTTTTATTTTGATGTAGTCCCATTTGTTTATTTTCTCTTCAGTTTCCATTGCCCTACGAGCTGTATCGGTGAAGAAATTGCTTCGGCATATGTCAGAGATTTTGCTGCCTGTGGATTCCTCTGGTATTTTTATGGTTTCCCATCTTATGTTTAAGTCCTTGATCCATTTAGAGTTTATTTTTGTGTATGGTGTCAGTTGGTGGTCTAGTTTTATTTTTATTTTTTTGCATGTATCTGTCCAATTTCCCAACACCATTTATTGAAGAGACTGTCTTAACTCCATTGTATGTCCATGCCTCCTTTGTCAAATATTAATTGAGGATAGTGGTTTGGGTCGATTTCTCGGTTCTCTATTCTGTTCCTTTGGTCTATATGTCTGTTCTTGCGCCAGTACCAGGCAGTTTTGAGGACAGTGGCTTTGTAATGCATGCTATATTTTAGAGCAGTGTGTTATTTGCGAATGTTTGCATCGTCGGGCTGTTCCCAACTTTTGTCATGTGTTAGTAGAAGGGACAAGCATCAGCTCCCCTTGAAGGGTGATGCCTGATAAACACACACAGGGATACTCGCTGGATGAGGAGCTGCCAAAGGACCAGTGGCAGTTGAATGATTTGTCCAAGTTCCTCAGTCAGAAAGGCAGGCCGTAGATGGAATGAAGCAGTGTGAGCATTAAGTCCCAGTTGGACCACCTTCTAGTTGTGTGACTTCGGGGCAGCTATTACACATTTCTCAGTAAGCCTCATCTTTATCAGATGCAAAAGGAGGAAGGTTGGTTGCAGGGTTGTTAGGAAAAGAGACACAATGCGCCGAGACCAGTTTGGCTCAGTGGATAGAGCTCAATCCCCAGTGGGGGGCATGCAGGAGGCAGTCAATGATTCTCTCTCGTTTGTTTGTTTAATTTTAACATATTTTTCTAATTTTTATTTTTTATTAATGTGTTACATGTGTACATAACTTTCCATTGCCCCCCCTCTTCCCATGCATGCCCTAACCCTCCAGTGTCTTGTGTCCATTGGTTGTGCTTACATATATGCATGCATACAAGTCCTTCAGTTGATCTCTTATCTACCTCACCTCTCCCTAACCTTCCCACTGTGGTTTGACAGTCTGTTTGATGCTTCTCTCTCATTGTTGATGTTTCTCTCTCTCTCCCATTCCCTTCCTCTCTCTGAAATCAAGTAAAAAAAAAAAATATATATATATATATGTATGTGTGTGTGTGTGTGTGTGTGTGTGTATATATTATATCTTAAAAAAAAAGAAACACTGAAATTTCACAGAGAGAGAATGTAAACAAAGATGGACAACTTGGCCTTCTAAACGTCTTCTGCTATTTAATGCAGTCTCTGTTAACTTGACTAGCCTTTGGGTGACCGGCTTGTGCTCAAACATCTGCTCCAAAGCAGCCATTGCCTATCCATTGCCTATCACCCACCTCCTGTGGTCAGGGCTGTTTTGGAGGAAATTCCTTCTCTCCATGGCTGCCTTTGAAGTGGTGAGCCAGGCAGTCACCAGGTGTTATATCAATCCTGCTAATGTATTCTGAAATGTGCAACCCCTATAAACAACAAAAAAGCCAGGGCTACTCTCTACAAGGGTGCAGTCCTTGTATGGCTGTCTCCAGAAACAGCAGGGGCTACTAGAAGTCTTTGAAAAGCAATGGAAAACGCTGAAGTTCTCTTTTGTATTTGCCTATCCCCCCAAAAAAAATCCTTCAACACCAGCTTTAATTTTTAAAAAATTATGATAGTCAAAAGATATACCAGCGTCAATGTATTTTAAAGTGAGGCAATATATTCATTACAACATGGTTTGGATTTGGCATTTAAAAATATCACAATTATTTCCCTAGAGAGGTGTTTAATATTTCACAGCATCCCTCTTCCTGAAAGGAGACAGTTGAAATATGTTTTTCCCTCATCCTGATCTATAGCCTGTTTGGACCCAGGAGTTTAATGAGTTTTCTGGTGTGGGTTGCTTTGAACTCTTTGTGGCTGGTGAAAATTACTCAATAATATGCTATCTTCGAATATTTCAACCACCTCCATTGGCACCCACACTCCCACCTCCCTTTTATAGTTTCTTCTGCTTGTTGTTACCTATTGTTAACGCCTTTGGAGGCTCAGTGTCTGTACTCACACCTCCCAAAGTGTCTTGACATAATCTGGCATAACCCATATCCTATCCTTGATCTTAAATTAATGAAAGAAATTAAATCCCCCAAATCAACCCACCAGCTTATGCAACTCTGAGTCATTTTCATACCTGCCTCCACTCTTTCACCTTACCCAACGCAATCACAGCCAACATCAAATGAAGGGTGTCTGCGGATGGCCTCTGTGCCTATGCATGTATTTGGGGACATGTGTGCAGAATTGCTCTACATTCATAAGGGATGTCCATCCTCGAATTTCTCCTATTGTAGGAAGAAAACACACATGCTAGCACTTAGAAATCGGGTCCAAAAGCACACTGGAATATGCACTGTGGGTCATGATTGGTAGGAGGATTTTATACCAAAGAGTTAAGATCTATTAATTCTGCTGGCTCCTAACCACTCGCCTGTCTGCCTGATCTTGCCCCCCAACTGTCATCCCCTGCTGGCCTGATCTCACCCCCAACTTCCCTCCCTTAAAAAAAAAAATCAATTCTCTTGAGTATTCATTAAGCTTTTTTGTTGTTTGTTTATCTAAATTACAGAAACCGGATAGATCGCATTTTAAATTTCATCAAGATTAGTTCTGGAAATTGCCCCATTGTTGCAAATTCTGTGCCGTGGAAAACACTATTAGCACTAGATTGGAGTTGAGGGCTCTCTCTGCACAAGGCAAGTGGCATTTTCAAGGCATGTGCTGGGAGCTGAGATTTCTGTTCGGGTGCTGCGCAGTGGGGAGATGGGAAATGTGCGTTGCCATTGATTGAAGGGCGTGTGTGTGGGAAGCCATTCTTTCAAATGAATTCAATGAAGGTGAAGGGAAGAAGTTTCTTGCACCAAGGATGAGGGGCATGAGAACAGTTATTTATAAAATTCTGTCCTATTGTCTTTTTTTTTTTTTTCCTGAGGAGCAAACTGGAGAGTTTCAGATCCTGGAGACACACTGTCAGGATGATTGGGATGTAATTCATGCAACATAAAATTCATCTTTGAAATGTGCGCTTGTCGGTGGCTTCTAGCATAGTCACAGAGCTGGGCAACCACCTTCACTATGTAACTGCAGGAGATTTTCATCCCCCTAAAAGGGAACACCATGCATATTAGCGATCCCCTCTTTTCTACCATCTCTCCTCTCTACTATTTCTTTATGAAGATGCCTTTCTGGACACTTCACAAACAGAAGGTCAGACAGTATGTAGCCTGTGAAATTTGATAGGTATTTTGAGATAGAGACTCACATGACATTGTAAGAAACAGTACGCAAAGGTCCTACCCGTCCTTAACCCAGTCCTGTCCCACTGTGAGCTCTTGTGTCACTGAGGGATGTCACAGCCAGAATACTGATGTGGGTGCCAGCCCGCCCCCCCACCCCCTTATTCAGATGTTCTCAGTTTTACTTGTGTCTGTGCAAGTGCATGGCTGTGCATTTCATTCTAAGCAATTTTTAAAAAATATGTAATTTTATTGATTTAAGAGAGGAAGGGAGAAGGGAAAGGAAGGGAATGAGAGAGAATCATTGATCCACCGCCTCCTGCACGCTCCCTAGTGGGGATGGAGCCTGCAACTGGGGCATGTGTCCTTGACCAGAATCGAACTCGTGCTTCTTCAGTCTGTAGGCCTATGCTCTATCCACTGAGCCAAACTAGCTAGGGCATGGTCGGCAAACTGCGGCTCATGAGCCACATGTGGCTCTTTGGCCCCTTAAGCGTGGCTCTTCCACAAAATACCACGGCCTGGGCGAGTCGATTTTGAAGAAGTGGCATTAGAAGAAGTTTACATTGAAAAAATGTGGCTCTCCAAAGAAATTTCAACCATTGTCCTGTTGATATTTGGCTCTGTTGACTCATGAGTTTGCCAACCACTAGGCTAGGGCAAGTCTAAGCAATTTTGGCACATGCTCGTGTGTGTATTCACTGTTCCATCAAGATGCTGAAGAATTCCAACACCAAAGGGATCCTTGTGTATTGCGTTACTCTTTGATTACTCCTAATTGCCCCTCATCATTGTGACCACTAATTTATTCTCCATTTCCAAAATGTTGTCGCTTCAAAGTACTGAAATCAGACAGTATTTACCTTTGCGATGGACTTTCTCTCCTGGCCATATTTCCTTGGGGATGATTTAAGTAGCTGCATGTATCCATAATCCCTCTCTTTTTATTGCTAAGCCATATCCCATGTAAGTACCACAGTTTAACCATTTACCCACTGAAACGACAGGTTAGAAGTTTTTGGCTCTTATAAAGCTGCTATGAACATTCTTTTTTTTTTTTATTCTTTACTGTTTAAAGTATTAAATTAGTATTACATATGTCTCCTTTTCCCCCATTGATATATCCCCGGTCACCCCGTCACCCCCACCCCCCAGCACATGCCCTCACCCTCTTCGTATCTGTCCATTGGTTAGGCTTACATGCATGCATACAAGTCTTTTGCTTGATCTCTTACCCTTCCCCCACTTTCCGCTGCCTTCCTGTGAAGTTTGCTATGAAATTCTTGCACAGATATTTTTGCATGAGCATAAGTTTTCATTTCTCTGGGATAAATGCCGTGAATATGATTTGGGGTGGAATAGTGATCGCATGTAAGTTCTATAAGAACTTGCCAAACCATTTTCCGGAGTGGCTGCCTCATGTTCAATTCTCATCAGCAATGTGGGAGCCATACAGTTCCTCTGCATCTTCTCTAGCATTTGCTGCTGTCTCTGTTTATTTTTTTATTACTTTATTTTAGCCATTTGGATAGGTTTATAGTGATTATATGGCACTTGTGACTGGCTTATTTCACTTACCATATTTTATGGTCCATCCATATTGTAGCACGTATTGCATTTTATTCCTTTTTATTGTCGAATAATGCTCTCTTATATGGGGAGACCCACGTTTTGTTTATCCATTCATGAACTAATGGGAGGCTAGGTTTAATAGTGAGCAAAACGCTCTCTAATGTCTTCATGTTAAAATGCTACTTAAGGTTTAAGCTCCTGTTTTTCCAAGTAGCAAGCCCAGTGTTGGCGCTTCCTATGTAGTCTTTCACATGCGTTTCCTAACGACCATGTCATCCAAGTCATAATGAGCAAACTGGATGCTCGCATATTAAATCAAGCTTGTGGAAGAAGTAACAAATCTAGCGGAAAGACTTGCTGACCTTGAACCTGCCCGCGTCTATTTTTAAAAAAAAATGTGAGTTCTTCTCTACAGACCCCACTATCTGCTTCCTCATGCTCCATTAGATTAATTCACACACGTGGCCTGAGAGGAATTCGCATCTGCAAACTTAACTTCCTTCCTAAGCCATCTTAGGGTAGAGAGATCCCGACGCATCCCGTCCCTGCACAAATATTTGTGGAGAGGCAATATGCACCAGGCATGCAGTAGAGGCTGTGACTCAAAAAAGGCCAATTAGCCGAGACCGGTTTGGCTCAGTGGATAGAGCGTCGGCCTGCGGACTGAAAGGTCCCAGGTTCGATTCCGGTCAAGGGCATGTACCTTGGTGGCGGGCACATCTCCACTGTGGGGCGTGCAGGAGGCGGCTGATCGATGTCTCTCTCTCTCATTGATGTTTCTGACTTTGTATCCCTCTCCCTTCCTCTCTGTAAAAAATCAATAAAATACATTTAAAAAAGACAAAAAGAGACTTTGCTATACCGCAAAGTGAAGGCAAAAATTCATCTTTGATACTTATTTCCCTTTTGGATCCTAACTAAAGCAATCCAGGGAAATGTTTTCAACTTAAGGTACTTCATCAGGGATCATTAAATTTTCTTTTTACACAAGCGAAATATTTATTTGGAAACATCATTGCCACTGAGCTTGTCTATTGCGTTTAACTTCGCTGGCGATGACTCCAGCAGGCAGGGTCCCTGGCACCCCATTGTGAGTTTCATCCCATCCCCTCCTGTAGAGCTGGAGCCCCGATATTGAGCACCATCTATCATTCAGTCACCAACACCCTCGAATCACTCCTTTTCCACTTTGCTCCATTCGCCCCTCGCCGGTGAGCAATTTATCTCGAGCGGCAATATGCATACGTCGCCTTCGAAGATGAGGGACATGGCATTATTAGTCACCGCGTGGACGCGTGAGAGCCAGCTCCATCCTGGGAGCAGAGCACATGATTACAATCAATAATCAATCAAAGAGCGCGTGACAGTAATCATACATCATCTCCCGCGGTGCAGGTCTCATCCCCGGCCCGATGCTGCAGGATCCGATTTCTGGATGCGCTGGCCACTTGGCCCTTAGCCTGTGGCCGCTTTCGGAGAGGGGAGCCCGGAATGGGGACCGTCCACTTGGGGTCCCCCTTGGGGCACCTGTAGGAAAAAGCAGAATTGAACGGGAGAGAAGAAAACAGATGCTCCTGTAGTTGCTGATCCCTCCCCTCACTGTACCCATCTCTTTTGCAGATCAAGGCGGTATCCGCTGTCCACCTGCTATACAGCTTTTTAATCCAGCTCATGAACTTGGGGAAACGTGTCGGCAGAGCTTTTATAACTGCACGTTGAACGCACGTCCAATAAAATAGACTGGCCCATAAAAGGCGCCTGGTCTCTAAAAAAAAACAAAACAGAATTAATTTGGGAAAATGATCTGGAAGGTTTATTGGAGAGTGGATGCTTTTTAAAAATATTAAAACAGTTCACGTGGACACAACATAATACCAAAGCCTTGCCCGGCCTCAGCAGCGGCTGAGCATCAACCTATGAACCCGGAGATCAGGGTCTGAGTCCCAGAAAGGGCACCTGCCTGGGTCACCGGCTCACTCCCCAGTGGGGGGCATGCAGGAGGCAGCCAATCAATGATTCGCTCTCATCGTTGATGTGTCTAACCCTCTCTTCCTCTCTGGAATCGATAAAATTATGTATTTAAAAAATACAACAGCCTTTCTGTATGAAATGGCAGAACTCTACCTTGTGAACATTGGCACCTGGGATTTTCCTAACTCGGTCACTCCACAGGCATTTGCCGAGCCTCTGCTGTGCCCCAGGACAATATAGCCCCCCTCCTTCAGGCCCAGAATAGCAGGTGCAGGAGAAACGTGAACGACCATGGTTCACTGCAAAGTGCGTGGGGTTGTATGAGCTTGTGAAAGCGCTTTGGGAGACAGAGGAGGTTATAAAGGTTCCTCCATGAAAAGGTGGCTTTTAAGCTGGGAATTGAAAGAAGTGGGGAGCCGAAACCGGTTTGGCTCAGTAGATAGAGCATTGGCCTGCAGACTCAAGGGTCCCAGGTTTGATTCTGGTCAAGGGCATGTACCTTGGTTGCAGGCACATCCCCAGTAGGAGGCATGCAGGAGGCAGCCGATTGATGATTCTCTCTGATGTTTCTAACTCTGTCTCTCTCCCTTCCTCTCTGTAAAAAAAATCAATAAAATATATTAAAAAAAGAGTGGAGGGGGTTGAGGGGACTAAGGGGGTAGAAAGAGCAAGGCATTGCTAGCAGCATCTGGAGGTCTGGGTGGTGGGCCCGCAGAGGAAAGGGCAGGGGGCCTTGCTGGGAGGAAGGATGGCACGTGGGAAAGAGAGGGAATGAGCCACGCAGGTGTGCTGAGAACTTGGAGAAGCGCTCTGACCTTAAAGGGGAAGACAGACAAAGGGAAGCGGGGTCCGATGGACAGGGTACAGGCTGTTCTTCCTGAGCCAGGTCTCCTCACTGGAGCTTAACGTCCGCTGTGGACTTCCCCAGACGGTTTTCCCTTCCCCAGCTAAGGGGATTGTGTTTTATCAGTATGAGGATGTTAATAAAGCTCAAGCTATTGTATTAAAACTTGAACATTCCTTGGGAGGAGATGGCTTCCATTCCAGACCTCTGACAAAGCCCCCAATTGTGTGTGTGTGTGTGTGTGTGTGTGTGTGTGTGTGTGTGAGTTTGGGAGTGGGGTGGGATTTTTATGAAGCTGATTTGGGCCAAAACTGACAGCAATTGTCAGGAAACAAGGTCTAAAATGCTCCCAGAGCTCCCCATTTAAAAAAATATATATTTTATTGAGTTTTTATAGAGGAAGGGAGAGAGAGCTAGAAACATCAATGAGAGAGAGACAAATCAGCCGCCTCCTGCACGCCCCACACTGGGGATGTGCCCACAACCAAGATATATGCCCTTGACCAGAATCGAAACCAGGACTCTTCAGTCGCAGACCAATGCTCTATCCACTGAGCCAAACCGGTTTCGGGCAGAGCTCCCAATCTTATAGAAAGTCTAGAGCAGTGGTTCTCAACCTGTGGGTCGCGACCCCTTTGGGGGTTGAACAACCCTTTCACAGGGGTCGCCTAAGAAAATGCAGATATTTACATCACGATGCATAACAGTAGCAAGATTTCATGGCTGGGGGTCACCACCACATGAGGAACTGTATGCAAGGGTCACGGCCTTAGGAAGGTTGAGAATCGCTGATCTAGAGGAATGTTGCTGTTTGATTTAACCACACAATGGGATCCTCCTCAGAAATGACTTTGGAAGTAACCCACATTCTATGCCGCCCCTCAGGTGTGTCATCTTGTTACAGGAGACCAAAGACATACCAAACACATTTTTTCTAGAGAAAGGGAGGGCCCTGTTTATCAACACTAGGGGACTCTGGGAATAATTTCCAAATCAGAGTGAGGAAACAGGCAGAGGGCTTCACTTTTTATAACCTTCAGGGTCTTTGTCTTGTAGATACAGGAAGGCCCCCAGCCCTTGGGGGTCCCCAGGCCATCGATAATGAACTCCCTCCACCCCCCACCCCCAGGTCAGTGCATTGTTCAGTTTTTATGGCTCGACACACCCTACAAGACCAGTTTCCTCCTCAACCTTTCTTTCTAGTTAAAATGCCTTTTTAATTTTATTATTGACTTCTCTTTTATCTGAGGGATCATTTTAATGTTTTGTAAAAAAATTAAAAATCCTTAAATCCCCGGGAAAACTAACTTTTTGACAAGAGAAGTTTGCAGCTTTTAAAGCAATCTCCTCTTGCCAAAACCGGTTTGGCTCCGTGAATAGAGCATTGACCTGCAGACTGAAAGGTCGCAGGTTCGATTCCGGTCAAGGGCATGTACCTTGGTTGTGGGCGCATCCCCAGTAGTGGGTGTGCAGGAGGTGGCTGATCAATGTCTCTCTCTCATGGATGTTTCTAATTCTCTGTTCCTCTCCCTTCCTCTCTGTGAAAAAATCAATAAAATTAAAAAACAAAAACAAAAAACAATATCTTCTTTAAAGTACTGTGTTGCCCAAAGTCAGGCTCTCTTGGAGAACTACGTCTGATTATTTCCTTCCTGAGTGATGGAGACTTCATGCAGTGCCTTTCTGGTGTGAATCCTCCTTAAAGTGAGAGAAGCTTTTTATAAGAGGGTGAGGGGCCGGTGCCATGGGGGTGAGGAGTTATTTGATTCATTTTATACTGGAGAGTATAAGGGGGTTCTGAGTCCCCCCCACCCAGGTCCGAATCTTCCAGGGGGAAACTACCTTGAGTCTAGAGGACGAACAGCAAGTGAAAGCAGTAGGTTCCTGTGATTTTGCCTCAGGAAATGAAGAAGTGCAGGCAGTAATAAGTAAACACATAGATCAAGCCGCATTTAAAATCCTCCTCCTGATATATTTAGACTTGGGTGGCAAAACATAAACAAGAAACGGTTGGGTAGAATTTTGAAATTATTAGCTTTCAAAGGCTCTAAAATTAGGCCGTTGTAGGATGGGTTTGGGGAAATGAGCTTTTGCAAAATGATGTTTTCCATTCAGTGCTGGGAAGTAAACATAGCGACTGTGGAGGCTGCTGCCTGGAGGCAAGTCCACAGTTATCTGGAATCTTCTTTCTGGGTATACTTAGCTCCCGGGTTTCTGACTGAGAGACGTAAGATGACAGTCTAGAGGAGGCAGCTGCGGACCCCGGCGTGGATGCATCTTGGACCTCCTAGAGCCATCTCGTCTCCCCAAATAATACTTGTCTGAAAAAAAAAGAAATGACAAGGAGAACAAAGATGGAGATTGCTAGAGACAATTTCCCCAGCGGGAAACGGATGATGCCATATGCCAGTCGGGGGTCTCCCCATTTGTACCCCCTTTTCCTGCCTTTCCATCCCTTACCATACCTTACCATGTTGCATCTCTGATGAAGTATAGCACTTACGCATGAGCACTAGAATTGCCTCTCTTAATGCCCATCATTGTAAGATTACCCCTTTCTCTTCTTCTAAAAATCTAAATCTTTTTCTTAAATATATTTTTATTGATTTTTTACAGAGAGGAAGGGAGAGAGATAGAAACATTGATGAGAGAGAAACATTGATTAGCTGCTTCCTGCACACGACCTACTGGGGATGTGCCTGCAACCAAGGTACATGCCCTTGACGGGAATTGAACCTGGGACCTTTCAGTCTGCAGGTTGGCGCTCTATCCACTGAGCCAAACCAGTTTCGGCTAAAACTCTAAATCTTAACATTTGGCTATGGCCACCTGAGCAAGCTTCCTGGCCTGGATTCAGTCTGTCTGTGAAGCATCAGCAGGGGACCTTCCTAAAACAGAACCTTAGAAGCATCTCTTCCAGCGTTCACACAGCTGTTGGGTCTGGCTGGGATTCCTCCATCCCCAGCAGAGCAGCAAAGCTCCATGCCCGTATCCCAGTATGCATGTTCGGTACCCTCAGTACCCTCTGCTGCTTTCCTCCAGGTCCCTTCTAACCCCCCGGGGCCCTGAAATCTGGTCCCTTCCTTCCTTCCTGCTGCCTTTCTGCCTCGCTCCTATTACTGAGCCACCTGAACTAATTTTTTCATTTGTTATACTTTTCAAATCTCAGGGATCGTGATATCCTATTCTCTCCTTTTTAATTTTACTTTTCTAAATCTCATCCCATATTACTTTCACAATAACAAAAATGCGTATACACACACACACACACACACACACACACACTGTGTGTGTGTGTGTGTGTATACTTTCAACAACAACTATGAAGGCTTTCCTAAATTAAGCTGTTTATTTCTTCCTTTTCTCTTCCAGCTATATTTTCTCCTTATTTTTTTGAAATACATTTTTTATTGATTTTAGAGAGGAAGGGAGAGGGGGAGAGAGATAGAGAAACATCAATGATGAGAGAGAATCATTGACCAGCTGCCTCCTGCATGCCCCCCTACTAAGGATCATGCCTGCAACCCAGGCATGTGCCCTTGACCAGAATCGAACCTGGGACTCTTCAGTCAGAGGGCTGACACACTATCCACTGATCCAGACCGGCTAGGGCTCCTGCTTATTTTTTATTTCAGGATACATTCTGCCTTGTAGGGTGGTTGGTCTGTCTCCTTTCATCTCTTGGTACCTTAGACCGGAAGGAGTTTCCGGATGCCACCTGCATCTTCCTCACCTTTGTATATCCAGGGGTCCTTCCAGAAGGCCCAGCTCAGAGGGCGAGTTTTGTGAGACTAACTCCCTGCAGGGCCCAACTTGTCTTAATAGCATTTGCCTCCAGTAGTTCCTTATAAACTTGAACCTCGATTGTGAACTCCTTCGTGGCAGTGGCCATCTGGTCTCCTTTTGTGTTTTCCTTCAGAGCCTTAAGCAGTACCAAATGCAATCTAGCTTTTGAAAAAAGTGTATTGAGTGAGTGAATGAATGAATGTTGTATGGTGAATGGTGTGGCCTCAATACTAAGGCTGGCTGGCCTGGGTTTGACAGACATATGTGTAAAAAACTAGCTTCTTGTTTTTTCCAGATGGAAAGAAGTCTGATTTCAATAATTATATGTTAATTAGTAATTGGGGTTTTGATATTAGAATGTAAACTGGCATTGGGATTTCTCCAAGTCATGCCTCTGACTATATATATATGTGTGTGTGTGTGTGTGTGTGTGTGTATGTGTATGTGTGTGTGTGTGTGTATGTGTGTGTGTGTGTGTGTGTGTGTGTGTGTGTGTGTTTATATGGTGAGTTCTTTCTTTAGTCCCAGATTTTGAGATTTTGTGGGTGTTGAATGAATCCTGGATACAAGTCCTCAGAATTCCTAAATGAAATATTCTCTGCAGAGGCCCAAGAGGAAGTTCAAAGTGAATCCATGAAAGTAATCTTGGGTCAAAGTTCAATGGGAAAGGTCAGTGGGAAATTCTGGTAATTCCAGCAGAATTGAGATGCCAGAGATGGTATTCCCTTCTTTCTTGTGCCATAGGATGTTTCATGACATTGTATGTTGACTTGGTGGAAATAGTCCTATATCACAATGACCATTTTTTTCTTTCTTTTCTTAAAATGTACACACTAGGCAGTTAATGTCCTTCTGGATTTTAAAACCATGTCATTCCTTTCCATTTGATATCACCTTGTCGTCTTTTCTAAAGGTCCTTCAGTTTTGGTGGCACTGGGGCATGTGGTCTGAAGTATGGTTACTGTTGTTTTTCTGAAGAAAAGAGTCATTGACAATAATATAGGTATTTAACTTTATTCTCTTAATAGGGAGAGCGAGGTATCCTGTGGCCTGAAACATACAATTATATGGCCATGAGTTGCTAATAGATTTATAGAATATTGCAAGAAGACACTTTATCTTAAGGAGAAATTTTAGGAGTTAATTATTTGAGAAAGGCAATCTTCCTTACTGTAGTGTTACCTGTACCGAGGCAAGAATGTTATCATATTTCATTTGTCTTTTTTTAATGACCAAAACAGGGACTTGTTCAATTGAATTGAATGTGTAATAATAGCAGCATTTATTCTAAAAAGCAAAATAACCGATAACAGAGATGCTCATGAGAAAAATGGGGGGGAATATAAAAAATAAGTACTATGATTCCCTACTCTCTTACCTTTTTAGGAGGTAGCCATACATGTAACGATTCTGGAGTAATACCAGGCAGTGGACAGTGAAATGCTTGGGGAAAACTGTCAACCATATTAGTCTTGGAGATTTTTACGCTTGAGAAAGAACATCCAGTGAGACTTGAAGGAAGTGTAGAATTTGAATTAGTGGAACAGAGGAGGAAATAATTCCAGAAAGGAGAAAGGTACAAGTACAGCTAGGAAGAAAAGAGGTATCATGGTTATCTAGAATGTTCAGAGAAAAGGCCATCTTGATGGGGAATAATTGGATAGAGTAAAAAAGCAGAAGAAGGTGAAGTTCTTTGGAAAGTATACCTACATTTAAGCAGAGAGCTTGAATGCTTCCAGTGGATAGGTATTACCTGATAGGGGTAATGATTCATCTTTTTGGCCTCTAATCTTTCCTGTGTGGGATTGGAGGTAAATTTTTCATGCTGTGCTTCAGCAATTATCTGGAACATATTAGAGTCCTCTGTATTCACAGACACTAGGATAATGGTTTTTGTAAATGAGAAAGCAACCAGGATTGAACTACTCAAGAGTGGGTGTGTGTGTGTGTGAGAGAGAAGGAGGGCAGGGGGTGGAACAGGCATTTGAAGAGAGAGCCTCTGAGTATCTGAGGAAGGAATTGCTCAGCAAAATCCCAGTGATTTTGATTTGGGATGTGGAGATATAGAAAGGGAAAGTAAAGATAGGGGGAAGTAGGAAGAAGAGCTGAAGGTTGGATCACTTTTCAGCGATATTCAGGAGAAGGGTTGGGACATCAGTGGAGCAGGCAGAGATCATGGGAAGCAGAGTCAGATGGGGGTGTCGGGAGGCTCTAAGACAAGATATTACCACCTTCTCCAGGATGTAAGCCAATGTCATACATCCTCTTTCTCTGTTTTCTCTTTCACACAATGAGTTTTTGAACTAGTCCTTCTAGACCTCTATCAGCCCTATAAATTCTACGAATTGAATTGCTTTATTAGATTAAACATGTTGTTCTGATTTCATTCTTTTTGATGAGATGTGCTAGTCTCATTTCCACGTGGAGTTATCATGGGATTCAGAAAACAGTGGTTGAATTTAATTGGTTTCTATGCCAATGCCTCCTGAGCTTTTGATCAAGAACACTATTGTTATGCTAAAGACGAATGGTGGTGGGAAAAGAGGAGTCTGCTTTCACATGTCAGAGAATAAGGGAAGGGCAGGCGAACTTCAAGATGAGTTTTGGGGCTTCCCAAAAACTTAAATTACAACCCAGGAATGAATTGTGGTAGATGGGAATGTTAAGGTGGCCTTATGCTCTTGACTTGAAAATCTGTTTTTTGGTTGTTAGAGATCCTTTGAACCATCCTGCATATAAAACTGTCATCTATTATACCAGTAAAATTATTCTTGATTATATTGCACTAGAGGCCTGGTGCATGAAATTCATGAAGGGGGTGGGAAAAAGGTGGTGTCCCTCATCCCAACCTGCACCCTCTCCAATCTGGGACCCTTGGAGGGATGTCTGACTGCCCGTTTATACCAAATCCTACCAGGATCAGGCCAAAACAGGCAGTCAGAAATCCCTCTCACAATCCAGGACTGCTGGCTCCCAATTGCTCACCTGCCTACCTTCCTAATTGCCCCTAACCACTTCTGCCTGCCAGCCTGATCACCCTCTAACCACTCCCCTCCCAGATTGATCTTGACTGCTCACCTGCCAGCCTGTTTGCCCCTAACTACCCTCCCCTGCAGGCCTGGTTACCCCTAACTGCTCTCTCCTGCAGGCCTGCCTCCCCCCCCCCCCGGCCCCCCGCAACTGCCATTCCCTGCATGCTTGATTGCCTCCAACTGTCCTCCCTTGCAGGCCTGGTTCCTCCTAACTGCCCGCCCCTTCTGGCCTGATCACCCACAACTGCTCTCCCTTGCAGGTCTGGTCCCTCTAAAATTTCCCTCTCCTATTGGCCATCTTGTGGTAGCCATCTTTTGTCCACAAGAGGGCAGCCATCTTTGACCACATGAGGCAGCCATCTTGTGTATTGGAGTGATGGTCAATTTGCATATTACTCTTTTCATTAGATATGCTTTTCAACCTATCACATTTTTTCCTTTCTTTGTGTGTGTGTGTGTGTGTGTGTGTGTGTGTGTGTGGTATGTGTAGTGCTGATGGGCACAAAATAAAGAAAAACATTGCTTAAAGTATAAAGAAGAGCTAACTTAAATCCTAAGCTTGTTTATGTCTAAAAACATCCCTTCAGCCCTGACTGGTTTGGCTCAGTGGATAGAATGTCAGCCTGCAGATTGAAAGGTCCCATGTTCGATTCTAGTCAAGGGCATGTTCTTTGGTTGTGGGCACATCTCCAGTGGGCAGTGTCCAGGAAGCAGCTGATCAGTGTTTCTCTCTCATCAATGTTTCTAACTTTCTATTTCTTTCCCTTCCTCTCTGTAAGAAATCAATAATATTTTAAAAATATATTAAAAATACAAAAACATTCCTTCACTACTATAATTAGTCATTCCCATGTGAACTCTGCTCTGTAATTTATTATTCATCATTTGATTGGAATTTATTAATGTTCCACTAGCACTTCTTTAAGGAAAACTAAACTGTTGTCATATTCCTGTCATCAATCAGGATGTCTCCATGGAGATCCTCATCAGATTTTTTTGTTGTTGTTGTCCTAAGGTAGACTTTGGTGCTATAAAGAGTATTTTTATGTTTAAATATTGATTATCTGTCATGATTTGGCACCAACTTGAGTTTTCAAGTTCCCTGAAAAATCATCTTTCTTTTTCTTGCTTCTGTTTTTTAAATTGCCAGCTGACCTGTCTTTAGGGCTAAGACCTACAAGGAGAGATGAAGTCTACTGTCCTAGGAAAGGGCACTTATGAAGGGCCAATGTCTGTGGTAAAAATTGAGTAGAAATCCTAGAAAGTCAGAAAAAAAAGAGCTATGAGCATTTTTTTCTAGAAAGTTATTGGGCAGCAGAAATTTGTAAGCAACAACCCATTCTTGAGCAGACATTTATTGTCCTAAATGCCTTTCCAAAGGCGTTACCTCATTTGGTTCATGTGATCACCCACTGAGCCAAGTAGAGCAGATTACACTGTCTCTACTTTATGGAAGAGACTGTGGCAGCTCTGTGTCTGGATGAGACTCAGCCTGATAACATGGCACACAAGGGGTGGAGCCAAAGGTGGAGCTAGATCTTAATTATTCCAGGGCACTGTTCTTCCTGCCACTCTTGGCCACCTCACTCATAATTTATTTCTGCTCAGTATCCATATGGTCTTCTCCTTCTGCTCAATGAAGCAAGAACAAGTGAGCTCAGAACTGTGAAGACAATTTTAATTATATCTTCACATTACCCTCAACACTGCTGATTCTCTTTAATGCAAAAAAAAAAAGTCTTGGATGGATAAAAAACATTAACTCATTTTCTACAAGCAATGTAGATAGCTTTTGTAAAGCTGAGAAGAGAAAGATTGAATTGTATTCTCATATCCTCTATGTTCTATTACTTTTGAAAGTCATTTTATTTTTGTGTTATTCTTAGAACTGGAGAATGAAGGGCATGAACAGATAAACACTAGATTCTTTTTAAAATATATTTTTATTGATTTCAGAAAGGAAGGGAGAAGGAGAGAGAGATTGAAACATCAATGATAAAAAGAGAATCATTGATAGGCTGCCTCCTGCACACCCCACACTAGGGATCGAGCAGTAACCTGGGCATGTGCCCTTGACCAGGAATCAAACCTGGGACCTTTCAATTCACAGGCTGATGCTCTATCCACTGAGCCAAACCAGCAAGGGCATCATTATAATCTTTTCAATTTTGGTATTTAATAAGGTTTAGACCTGAGTTTTGCTCTGTTTGTGGAGCAAAAGGGAAGATATCCTTTGATCTTAAGTCTTGCTAAGTAGCCATTATATGGCCTTTCATTATTTATATTCTTGTTAAATATTGTCAGTAGCTCTCAAATCCATGCAACTTAGTCATTTTTTATTTGTGTTCTTTATAAATGAGCCTGTGGCTCTGGGACCCAGATTCTCTGCGAAGCTCTGAGTGTGTAAGTTAGAGATATGGGACTGGTTTAAAGTATTTTGCTTTTAAAAGGATATTTTTATCATTAAAAAGCTGAATTTTTATGTTTATTATAATTCTAGTGGCCCAGTGCATGAAAATTCATGTACTGGAGGGTGGATCCCTCAGCCTGGCCTGCCCCCTCTCACAGTCCAGGAGCCCTCAGGCCAGGAGGTGACCCAGCAATTATGGAAAGGAGATGCCCCATCACATCTCTGCTGCTGCCACTGCCAGCAGCACAAGCCTCAGCCAGTCCTGGTTACCTGAGTCTCAGGCAGCTGGGTAGCTGGGCAGCCACCATCCAAGGCTTGCCTGTGCCTTGGGCTGATCCTGGGCAGTGGGAAGCTGCCATCTGAGGCTTGCATGTGCCTGGGGAAGACCCTGGGTGGCTGGGGGGCTGTGGGAATTGGAATATTCTGGAGGCAGGCACAAGGAGTGCTGGGCCCACCTGGGGACTGGCCCAGCTTTGCTGTGCACCTACTACCCTGGCGTGGCTGAAGGGACTGGGTGCCAACATCTTGTAGCTGTAGGCATCTCCATCTTTAAGGGTGGGGCAGTCAATTAGCATATTCCCTCCTTATTGGTTGTGGGTGCTGCCATCTTGAAGGTGGGGTAGTTAATTAGCATATTCCCACTTTATTGGCTATGGGTACCACCATCTTTGAGGGTGGGGTAGCAATTAGCATATTCCCTCCTTATTGGCTGTGGGTGCTGCCAACTTTGCCTCGTCATGAGGGTCAATTAGCATATTCCCTCTTTATTAGATAGCATTACCCTTATATTTCAAATTTGGATATCGGGACCTATATTGCTATGGTCGAGTAGCTTCCGAAAAAAATCTAATAATATGAATAGTTCTTCTTATAGAGTAATCCAGCTCTCATTTAAGATGCTACCTCTGAATTTGAAAAACTTTAAAAATGTTAAATTCAATAGCATTTTTTTCAATAATATTGAAAGAATAAGTAGTTTTAAGCATATAACAAGGGCATGTTTAGAGTACATGATATGTGCTCATTTGAAGCTTTGCGTAAATTTAAAAATTGAATTAAATGTCAGCCAGAATAATTTAAATGAAACCACAGAACCAAAGCATACAACTGTAACTATGGAGAATCACTTACGTTGTGGTACTACAGATGTTGCAAATTTTCTGTTTAAGAAGTACTATCAAACATTCTAATGGATTGAGAGGGAAAGAGGTTATATTTCAAACTCTAGTCCAAAAGACCAAAGAAAATTGAAGAGCATTCTGGAAGGAGATTTCAGACACAAACCGGGGAGGGAGTGGAAGGTGTTGTGAATGTTTATCCTGCAGAGATAATGGGAGGTATGACTGCAGCTGTGCCAGGAAGAGTTGGCCTCTACCTCCCTCTAGTTCCCTGAGTTCAACCGAGCATTGAAGACAATGAGAAGAGACAGGTTATATCTGAACATAAAAAGTGCCTGTTTATTGATCGGGTCTCTCAAAGAACAGAGAGGGGGGAGGGCGGTCACGTGGAGGCTGAACAGAATATCTCAGAGCAGCCCTGGCCAACAGAAATACCCTGTGAGCCCAGTAACGTATATAGTTTTTAAAGTTTATTGACCTTATTTTAAAACATAAATATCACCAGA
>JAAGEH010000480.1:57898824-57918605 GCA_011751065.1 Lasiurus cinereus
CCACAGTCACAGCTGCCCCTGTTCCTCCTGAAGACTCTCTGGTGTCAGGAGGCCGAGAGGACAGGGACATCGGGGATGCAGAGACGTCCTTATCTCTCTCCTGTCCCCAAGAGCGTGCATGGATGGGCACTGAGAGTCACCAGCTTACCTCGTTCAGCTTGCCAGGTCACTGTTTTCTCTGCAGTGGGGGAGGATTCTTCTCCTGCTGTCGCTGGATCTCCCTGCGGTCTCACCTTGTCATGCTGGGGAAGAGAACCCGGTGGTAACTGAATGGAAGCATGGAATGTTCTGACACCAGCCAAGGAGCAAGCAGGTCATTGGGTCTATTTATTTATTTATTTTTTACTTGGAGGATCATTTGATTTATTTTGTTAAGGCTCCAAATTTATTTATTTATTTTAAAGCTTTTATTTTTTTTTAAATTTAATAAATCTTTATTGTTCAGATCATTACAATTCATTACAATTGTTCCTCTTTTTTCCCCCCAAAGCTTCCCTCCACCCGGTTCCCACTCCACCCTCTGCCCCCACCCACTGTCCTCATCCATAGGTGTACGATTTTTGTCCAGTCTCTTCCTGCACCTCCATCACCCCTCTCTCCCCAGAGAATCCTCAGTCCACTCCCTTCTAGGCCCCTGATTCTATTATATTCACCAGTTTATTCTGTTCATTAGATTTTTTATTCACTTTATTTTTAGATTCACTTGTTGATAGATATGTATTTGTTGTTCATAATTTTTATCTTTACCTTTTTCTTCTTCTTTCTCTTCTTAAAGAATACCTTTTGGCATTTCATATAATACTGGTTTGGTATTGATGAACTCCTTTCGCTTTTTCTTATCTGTGAAGCTCCTTATCTGACCTTCAGTTCTGAATGATAGCTTTGCTGGGTAGGGTAATCTTGGTTGTAGGTTCTTGCTATTCATCACGTTGAATATTTCTTGCCACTCCCATCTGGCCTGCATCATTTCTGTTGAGAAATCAGCTGACAGTTGTGTGGGTGCTCCCTTGAAGATAACTGTTTTTCTCTTGCTGCTTTTAATATTCTCTGTCTTTTGCTCTTGGCATTTTAATTATGATGTGTCTTGGTGTAGTCCTCTTTGGATTCCTTTTGTTTGGGGTTCTCTGTGCTTCCTGGACTTGTAAGTCTATTATTTCACCAGGTGGGGGAGGTTTTTGGTCATTATTTCTTCAAAAAGGTTTTCAGTATCTTGCTCTCTCTCTCCTTCTGGCACCCCCATAATTCAGATGTTGGTACCCTTGAAGTTGTCCCAGAGGCTCCTTACACTATCTTCACATTTTTAGATTCTTTCTTCTTTTCTGTTTGGTGGTTTTTTGTTTTTTTTTTGCTTCTTTATATTTCAAACCTTTGACTTGATTCTTGTGATCCTCTAGTCTGCTGATGGATCTCTGTGTATTATTTTTTATTTCAGTCACTGTATGCTTAATTTCTAATTGGTCCTTCTTCAGATCCTTGAGGGCCTTGCTAAATTTAATGGCCTTTTCTAGGAAATAGTTGAAAAACCTTATAACCGTGGTTTTGAACTCTATATCCAGTCTTTTGCTTTCCTCCATTTCTTTCATTTGTGATCTATTTCTTTGTCTCCACATTTTGGCTGCTTCCCTGAGTTGATAGAGTGGCTTTGTGTGCTAGGTGTCCTATAGGACCCAGTGGCTCAGCCTTCCCAGTTACCTGAGGTGGACATTCTTGCTGTATCCCTTTGTGGACTGTGTGCGGTCTTGTTGTAGTTAAGCCTTGATTATTATTGATTTCAGAGAGGAAGGAAGAAGGAAAGGGAGAGAGAAACATCAGTGATGAGAGAGAATCATTGATCAGATGCCTCCTGCACTCCCCACACTGAGATGGAGCCTTCAACCCCAGGCATATGCCCTGGCCGGGAATGGCACCACGACCTCCTGGTTCATAAGGCACGCTCAACCACTGAGCCACACCAGCCGAGCCATTTTCACTCTCTTATAGAATCTCTTTCCCCTTGGATTGACTGCATGTTTTCTGGAAAACTTAAAAGGTTGGCAATAGGTAACAAGTTTCTTTTTCAGCCTGTGTTATACCCGTTACAGTCTCCAATTAAACCTAATGAAGGTTAGGTATTGAGAGCGACACTGTGCTGTGTTATTCCTTTGCAAAATTGCACTTGCAGCTCAAGTTGGAGACAGAACAATTAAGAACTGTTTTAAGAACGCTTAGCAGTTCAGAGGTGTGTGATCGGTGAAGGAGGGAAGAAAAAACATTCCGAGAAGCAGACAGCCCATCCAATATGCAGGAAGGCGATACCCTCAATTAGATTGTGGGGGAAAGGAGCTCTTAGACCTGCAGGAGAAGGGACTTGTGGGATTTTGTTATCGGGGTTGGTGAGATAATCAGTCAAGCTTGGAAGCTGCTGCCTGGGGAATTTGAGACCTGCAGAGCAAGTGCCCGAGATGGCTTTTGAAAATATAGGGATAGCCGAGACCGGTTTGGTTCAGTGGACAGAGTGTCGGCTTGCGGACTGAAAGGTCCCAGGTTCGATTCCGGTCGGGGGCATGTACCTTGCTTGCAGGCACATCTCCACTGTGGGGTGTGCAGGAGGCAGCTGATCGATGTCTTTCTCTCATCGATGTTTCTGACTTTCTATCCCTTTCCCTTCCTCTCTGTAAAAAAATCAATAAAATATATATTTTTTAAATTAAAAAAAACAGACAAAACCCATGCTCCCCTGGCACCCCCTTGTGGGGATCCCTCACAGAATGGGCCCCCCTCCCAGCGTGGTGATGCGATGATAAAATGTTCACCCTGGACGGAGGGTGGGAGGCATCTGGGCCTCGTCTCTCATTTTGCAGATCGAGAAGTGGAGGCACAGAGCAGGAAAGGGACCTGCTCAGAATAAGCCAACCTTGTACATTAGGGGGCAGCACCCAGATATCTTGCAACATTCCGGAGCGCTCTCTACCATTAATATTCTAAGTTTCAGAGGACACTTGGGTTGTTAATTGGACAATTCTCAGGCCCCCCAAACCTATAAAGCAGATGGCAACTACATGTATCCCGCGGAAAGAATGCCAAAGAAAACTTGTTCCTACCAAATGGCTCACAACGGGTCCAATCTAGAAGTCTGCCAGAATCTGGGCAGCTGATGGAGAGGTGCTTACGGCTCCGTTCTGCCTTCCAGGTCAGAATTGCAAAGACTACTGTGTCTGGGATCAGATGATTAGGTTTGAGACACTAACTCGGTTGCCTTGTGTGAGTCATGTTGTTATCCTAAAGTTTCTCAGCAGTAAAATCATTAGGTAAATTTAGGATTCCTGTGAAATAATAATAATAATAGTAATAATAATAAAATGTTATTGCAGGCACAAACTGATGTTCTCAGTTCTCTCTTGGCCAAATTGCCCAGCTACTTTAGGAGTCGCATTGGTGCTTAACACATAGCAGATATTTTGTTGAGGCTTTTATATATATATATATATGTTGATTTTTTTACAGAGAGGAAGGGAGAGGGATAGAGAGTTAGATACATCTATCAGTTGCTTCCTGCACAACGCCAACCGGGGATGTGCCCACAACCAAGGTACAAGCCCCCAACCGAAATCAAACCTGAGACCCTTCAGTCCGCAGGTCAACACTCTATCCACTGAGCCAAACCGGTCTCGGCTGTTGAGGCTTTTCTATACTTTATCTTGTAAGGGATGCTGAGCCTGCCCTGCCTTGTCTATGGAATTCTTGCAAAATGGGAAGGGCAGGCAAAGAAGATGCTCAGAGCTTGCTGCTGGAATATACTTCAGTTTTGAGCCAAATGACTCAGTGTCCTTATTTATGCATGCTTGCATTCAACAGCTATTTAGTGAGTACCTGTTGATATAGCACTTTGCAGATACAAATACATAATTAAATTCTGCCCTCAAGATATTACTACTTAAGGTGAACAAAGCCAGTTACCTAAATAACTGAATATCATGAAATAACTATTCAGATATCTGGAGGGTGAGTGAAGACATTCTTCTAATTGCAAGTTTCCTAGGGTCACAAGGAAAAGGGAAGTTAGCCAGCTCCACTGAGCAGCGTTCAGTTTAAGTCTGTGAAAGAGAAAGAAAGGCATTTTAAGGTGAAGAAACAGCATGAGCACAGATAGGATGGCAGAGATGTTGAGGGGTCCCGTGGGAAACTGTAAATAAGTTTGACTAGGACAATAGTTGGCCAACTATTTGGTAAGTATAATGGGCATTTTATATTATACTGGTTCTGGCCCATCTTGCAATAGCAGCTGCAGACAGTCTGTAAGTGACTCTGAGTGCATATGTTTTGGCAAGACTGTACTTACGGAAACCAGCAGTCAGCTGGATTTCCATCAGGCTGTAGTTTTTGCTCTCTGAAAGCATGTATGGAGAGATGGCACAGAAAGAGTAGGCTGGAAGAAAGACTGGGTCAAAATATCTCAGGCCTTCTACCACCTATCCCAATTTTATTATCTTATTTGTTTACACAGCTTTTCTTTTGTAGAGGGTGTTACTCAGATTTCGTTTCATTACTACTAAAGTATAATAGAATACCAGAGTTTATAAGTACGGAACTATAGTCGAGGGCATTCTGTGTTGTACTAATTTTACTTTCGGTTAATAGCATTTTCTATTTTATCAAGTATTATTAACTAAGAGTGTTATCTCCTACCATGCATGGCATTATCTGGTATGAAAAATATAAACTGTGGTTTTTATGTCTGATGTTTATTTAATACTCCGTTCCGCACTTAGGGCTTTACATAAGTTATCTCATTGAATCTTCATAACAACCCCACACATCTATACTAATAAAAGAGAAGCATGCAAATTGACCATCACTCTGCTATGCCCACCAGCCAATCAGGAGGGAATATGCAAATTAGAAGGACAAAGATGGTGGCCGCCCAGCTGCTCCAGGCCTGGAGTGGCTGGGTGGGGCAGGACGCCTGCTATGAGAGGGAGAGTGGAGATGGGGGCAAAGGGAGGTGCACTCCACCACAGTGAAGATGAAGACTGCAGACTCTAGAGTCTGCAGCAAAGACAAAGACGACGGACTCCGGCCAGAGCGAAGGTCTGGGGTCCTGGATGCTGGAGGAAAACCAGTGCTGGAAGCCGAGGGAAGGAAGGCCCATTGCACGAATCTCTTCGTTCAAAGAGCCTCTAGTTATTACTATAATCACCATTTTATGGATGAAAAACTGAGACAGGGAGCTTAAATAACCTACCCAAGGTCATATACCAACCAAGAGGCAAAGCTGAAATGTGAACTCAGGCAGGTTAGTCCATGCTTCTAACTACGCTATGTGGTCTCCTGATTTCAATGTAATTCTTCTGGGCCCTAGTCCTTTAAAATTCTCAGAGCTGTATAGTCATTGGTATGAGCATTAGTTCTAATCATACCATCTGAAGAAGAAATTAAAATAGGAGATTTTAAAATAGGAAATTCCTCTTGAATTTCAAGGGAAAGAATTGCCTTGGGTGAGTTTTGAAATGTGAATGGTCACCCAGCAGTCCACACCGATATAAATCAATGATTGAATAACTGGGGAATAAGAGACAAATATCCCTTGCGGAAGAATTTGAAATAATTTACATAGATAGTCCCCTCTCTTTCAAATTAAGAAACAATCCTGCATAGTACATCATAAAAACAAGTCAAAGAAAAGAGTATTGGGAAATGATCCAACCAGAAAAAAATGCGGTCAGTGGCAAAAGTACTAAAACTGTGCCAATGATGGAGGTCAGGACGGAGCGGGCAGAACAGGGACTTGGCAGGAGTGTTCTCTTAATTGAAATGTCAGCTCAGCAGGGTGCAATCTATGTAGCGGAGCTCAGAACAGAGAGGGAGGCAGCGAGGTGGCATCATACTTCTGAAATATTAATAGTGGCAATGAACTTCAGCTTGTCAATGGAATGGATAGCAGTGCATTTAGGAGAGGATACAGAACATTCTGAAGGAAAAACAATCCTTAGTGAAGCTCTATCCCACACTGTGATGTTGATATGATTGTGTTTGACACAATACTTAAACTTTGGCTCGTACAGTTGAGCTAGTCATGTAAGATTTAACAGATTTTTAAATCTGTTTTGCCTTTGATAAGACGATGCTCTTATCTAAGAGGAGGGATAGTTGGATGTCCTAACTAATTGTGGAGGACTAAAGCTATCAATATTTACAAACAGGCCTTGCATAATGAATGAGCTTCTCCAAGTCACAAAGTGAAGTTAGAACAACTTGTGAAAGGTCACACAGTCTCCTTTCCATTTCCAACCTCTGCCATCCCCACGTAAACTTGGCAGCATAAATTAATAGTCCTGATAGAAGAGCTGTAGAAAGAGCCTCGGCAGTCTGCTTTGGTCACCTGCCATCATAGAACTCAGCTATCCCAATAGATATGTCCCCTGGGTGTTAGATTCTGTTGCCAATGCCAAAGCTGCAGAGATGTTGATACCTTCCTCTTATTATAGTAGGATATATATATATACATTGCAGCTGAGGGACTTTTGTTTTAATGTGAGAGAGATGGGTGTATGTCACAGAAACAGAAGATGCAAGTGACCTCTCTGAGATTTTACATATATCCCAGAGGCTTACAGAAATAAACCATTGGGACAAAGAATGAAGTGAGAAACCAGCTCATCAAGTAGTAGGGTACACTCAGAGAGGTTACAAAGAGTGCTGGTTTGATAGCGAGGCACATGAAAATGGATAGATATATGTGTTAAAGGTCAAACAAAGGAAATGAGTTTCAATGTTAGAATGGAGACCCATAGGAATGAGGAAGCTAAAGCAAAGTGACTGAAGCATCATTCAAGGCCGCTTGAAGGACCTTATATCCAAAAAAAGGAGTGGCTATCACAGAAACTTCTTCTATGATTCCTGCTACCATTCTTGAGATAATCATCTCAGGGCCTGAGGTGAGGATAGGTATTAAAGGAAACTTAGATAAATGAGTGGGGATTTTAATAGATGTCAAAGCTTGATGTTGGTCAACTGTAATAGTGATTTCAATGACAGAAATAAAGATGAATCAGACTCAGAATGACAGAAGGGATGGGTTCAGGCTTCTGTGTTTTGGCCACAACACATCTCCAATTCTAAATTCAAAGCGAAACATATAGACAAATTAAACCACATCCACAGGATTGTTGTCACAAGGGGGAAGGAATGTAATCTTCCCATTTCTGGAATGTAGTTAAGATCTGACAAAGAGGAGGCTAAGGGGCCATAGTTTCTATCTTTAAAGAAGAGAGGTCATAAAGAAAAGAATTTACATTCACTTGGAGAGAACCTGGGGGTAGACCTATGATGAGTGACTGAAAGGTAAATGTCATCATGGATGCTTGCCCTAAGTCAAAGGAGTGGAAAAGGTGGAAGGTGGGAAATGTAGTGAGTTAGCTTCCAAAGATGGTCGGTCCAGTTGTACCAAGTGAAGACCTTACAGAAGAAACCATTTTCAAGAAAGAGTTGAGCTACATGGCCATTAAAGTTTCTTTTAACTCTGAAAACCTCTGTGTGATAATGAGATTTTTATAAAGAAGAAAAATGGCAAGCCATTAAGAGCAAAGTCACCATTTTGAATGTGGACTGCAAGTCCAGGAAGGTTTAGACTAATATAAAGGGAAGGAAGACTGACTAATTTTCAAATGAACATCCACAGTTAAAAGCCTTTCTAGGATTGTGTGGGGACAGGAAACTACAAGCAAAAGTGGAGGTCAATTCAATTTTCCATTTATTAATGATCTGGAAGAATTAATAGCATGTCCACTGAAGTCAATAGATGGGTCCTTATTTAGTGAATACAGACATGTCAAACAAAAGCAAATTTTTTTTTTCCTTGTGCAATGCCAATACAGCCTTATATGCTGAAAGAAGAATGAACTAGGTGATCTATTTACTGCTCCTTTGCACAGACTACCTAATAAAAGAGTAATATACAAATTGACCACACCTCTGCTACACTTACAAGCCACGCCCACCAGCCATTCAAGAGCAAATATGCAAATAAAGCCAACAAGATGGCTGCGGCCAAGGAGAACAGGAGGGAGGCTTGGGTTTCCCTGGCAATGGAGGAAGCCAAGCTTTCCACCTGCCCTTGCTGACCCAGGCCTCCACTCAGTGCTACAAAGTTTCAATGATAGAAGATAAATAAACCCCAACAGAGATGGCTGTGGCCACTGAGCAAGCAGGAGGATTGGCTCCACTCCAGGCTCCAAAGTTTCAATTATAGTAGATAAATCCAGATACCAGGGCCTCTGCTTGGATCACCTGGAGGCTTTGCTGGCCTGCAAACCACCACAGGCCCCTTGCCAAGGCCATCCCACACCCCAAGGGGACCCCCACCCTGATCCGGGATACCCTTCCGGGCAAACCAGCTGGCCCCCATCTACGTACCAGGCCTCTATCCTATCTAATAAAAAAGTAATATGCAGATTGACCATCACTCCAACAGACAAGATGTCTGCCCCCATGTGGACACAAGATGGCCAGCAGGGAAGGGCAGTTGGGAGCAATCAAACCTGCAGGAGAGGGCAGTTAGGGGTGACTAGGCCATCAGAGGAGGGAAATTGGGGGTGACTGGGCCTGCATGGAAGGGCAGTTGGGAGGACCCAGGCCTGCGTGGGAGAGCAGTTGTGGGAGACCAGCTCTGCAGGGGAGGGCAGTTAAAGGTGACCAGGCCTGCAGGGGAGGACAGTTAGGGGCAAACAGGCAGGCAGGGGAGCAGTTAGGCATCAATCAGGCTGGCAGGAGCGGTTAGGGGCAATCAGGAAGGCAGGCAGGTGAGCAGTTGGGAGCCAGCAGTCCTGGATTGTGAGAGGGATGTCCAGTTGTCCGTTTAGGCCCAATCCCAGTAGGATCATTCCTGAAGGGGTCTCAGATTGGAGAGGGTGCAGGCTCGGTTGAGGGACACCCCTGTCCATGTGCATGAATTTCATGCACTGGGCCTCTAGTATTATACAACAAAAAAAATGCAGTGGGTGCTGGGAACTTGATTTTTGTTCTATTAGTGCTGTGCATACAAAGCCCACATATTCACAGTTACTCTCTGGTTGGAAAGATTCTGGTTTGGTAATTTGGCTCTAAGAAGACTGATATAAAAAATCATTATCATTTAATTATATCAAATAAAAGGAAGCATCTGGTTTTGAATTATTTAACGTTAATGGGAAAGAACAAGTCATTACTTAAAGAGTGTCTCGTAGCCTGTGTTATTTCTAGTATTTTTAGAAATAATTTATTCCTCTTCAAGTTTATGTGCTATAATTATTCATTAATAATTCTTCTTGATGACTCTGGAGTCGTTCCATTACCCATAGTCATTATGCATCGTTTGTGAATGTTTGCGATGATATTGAGATATCTATAGCTCATTGAGTCATTGCCTCCTTTGGTGTACATTCTTATAGTGAAGAATATTCCATTTATTCTGAATCAAATTTCATTGAAATATTTTGCAGGAATTGAAGCAACCACCTCTAGAGATTGAATACAAATGCAATCCCTAGATATTAACTCCTAAACATCATATAGCAATTTCGACCTTGGTTGGTCAAAAATTCCATTCTAGTTGCTGGTATGGTGTCCCAGAAAATATTGTCAATTCCCAAATTGGAACAGAAAGAAATTCCATAAAATCGTTGTTATAACTATTTTATCCACGCACTGGTAACCTGTACTAAATCAGTTCCATTATGGCTGCGCTCAATAGCCTTTAGTGAGAAAATCTAGAAGCCTGAGCAATACTGGCATTGTGTCAGAGGTGAAATATTTAACATGGTCAGGATAATATTTTTTTGCCTTGGCGTCCGTTAAAACTTTAAAATCCATTGCAATTTTTGTTGATAATTCTCTTTTCCCAGAGGTTAAGTAAAACTAGTAAAAAAACAAAAACACAAAAAAACCCACTTTATATTTATAAATCATTTCTCCTATTTATTAGAAAAAGCCAGGTATCAACTTCAAGTCCAATGTATGACGGCAGTTTACAAAACAGATACATTAGTGTTTGATTATTCACATCACAAAAGGTTCTTTAGTTGCAAGAGCTTAAGGTTCCTTTAAATGCGAACCCTCATTATGCATTTAAAATGCCATTTAGATGATCTAAACCTTCAAGATAAATCTGTCTTGTAAAGTAACATATACTTATATTACGTTAGTTATGATCTTGGGTGAAATGAGTTATTCAGGAGGTGATTGACAGAAGTCTGGAAGGAAGCCAGGAATGTGAAAATCAGGCATTTCTAATTTTTAAAAGCTATTGTACAGTATTCCATTGGTCTCCATAAGAATACTTTATATACTGGTTTGGCTCAGTGGATAGAGCGTCAGCATGCGGACTGAGGGGTCCCGGGTTCGATTCTGGTCAAGGGCATGTACCTTGGTTGTGGGCACATCCCCTGCTGGAGCGGGGTGCAGCTAATCGATGTTTCTCTCTCATCGATGTTTCTCTCTGTCCCCCTCCTTTCCTCTCTGGAAAATCAAAAAAATATATATATATATATATATAATTATTTTATAATAATAGTGATAGTATACTTTAAGAATAGAAAGTATGAAACTTATTTTCACTAGTTAAATAGAAACTCTGGAAATAGTTTTAAAGAATTTCTTAATGCACTCAACAAATATCTGTTAAGTGCACACCATTTGCTCGGCAATATTAAAGCAACAAAAGTAATTATTAACATATAAAGTAATTATGAAGTGTTATTACTGTTTTAAATTCTGCACTGTTTGTTGTTAGGTTTTTAAACAGAACGATTACATTGCTTTTAAGCAGAAGAAATGAACAGGAACAAAAAACTATTTTGGAAAAATACCCCTAATGCCTCTATCTAGAATCAATCAATTTTAAAATAAAATTTTAAATATTTGTATGCATTGGGATTTTGCTTTATAAATAAAAGTATGTACTTATTATCTACACATATGTTTTACTGCTGTCTTTTAGGTTGTTGGCTGAGCTTTTTATACAATGTTTTTATGTATTTGCTCTTATCTTTAATGATCACACATACACTCAGCTAATCTAATCTCCAGTGTGATAGGTGAGGAAACGGAGGATGAGAGAGATGTGGTTGGCTCAAGGCCAAGTAATGAGTAAATGCAGAATTAGGGGCAAAATTCTAGCTTTCTGAAAACCAGCCTTTCCGCTGCCTTAAACAAACTTCTGCTTTTTTTTTCTCTCTAATTCATTACTGAGATACATTAAAAATATGTTATTCTATCTTCATCAATTTATTGGAGATAGGATTTCTATAAAATATATTTTCTTTTCATCTCTCATGCAAAAAGAATTTGGACAGCTATAAAGCCTAGCTCATACTGCTGACAAAACACGCAAGATGATCAAAATCAAATTAAGTGATCAAAAGCGAAAACCAAGCTGCTGCAATAAGGAATCATGTAAATCATACAGAGCAAACAACGTATAATAGAAATTCCTGTTCCAGCCTGATTCTCCCAACTCGCTACTTATTTAGGTCACAAATAACTTTGTCTTAGAAAAAAGGGGGAGCCTCAAGTCTGATTTATTTTCCCATCCTGGTAAATTTTAGAAGACTGCCAAAGCTTTCCACATAAATCTCAAGTATCTTTCCATATTGCAGAGGAGAAAGAGAGAAGGAGTTTATTATTTATGAAGCTAATCAGCTGGGAATAGGAGGAGTTAGCTTTTAACTTTTGCAGTTATGATTTCTTAGGAGTTAATATTTTACAGAAAGTCAGACTTGAAACAGTATGTTGGGCAGATTAGGAAGAAATTTCTTGAGTGTGTTTCACATTTTCAATTTTTAGTTCACGATTACATGTGTACTTATTCTCTTCCTCTTTTTTTTTAAAAGTCCCATTTCCTCCTCTGCCTTCCCTTTGGCAACTACAACTAGGGTCTGTATCTGTTTTGTTTGTTCATTTATTTCTGTGTGGTTTTTAGATTCCACATATAAGTGATATCATATGGCATTTACCTTTGTCTCTGACATTTCACTTAGCATAATGTCTTCTAAGTGCATCCATGTTGCTGGGAATAGCAACATTTCATTCTGTTTTTATTGCTGAATACTATCCCATTACATATATGTTATCCATTATAAACATACCAGAGATCCTGTGCACCAATTCATGCATGGGTGGGGTCCAGCCGGCCTGCCCCACTTGAGGCCATTTGGGCCTAGCTGAACAGGGGAAGGGGCCACCGGGTTTGGCCAGCCAGCCCCATCCCCTGGTTGAATTCCTGGTCAAACTCTCAGTCTAGGAGACAATTTGCATATTGGCCTTTTATTATATAGGATGCTTCACATCTTTTTTATCCATCTATTTGTTGATGGGCATCTAGGTTGCTCCATAGCTTGGCTAATACTAGTAATACTGCAAGGAACATAGGGGTGCCCATATATTTTCAAATTAGTTTGCTAATTTGTTTACTTCAGATAAGTACCCAGAAGAGGAATTGCTGAATCATATGCAGCTCTGTTTTCAAGTTTTTGAGGAATATTCTATTTTCCACGGTGCTGCACTAATTTACAATCCCACCAACAGTGCGCAGGGGTAACCTTTTTTCTACATCGGTACCAACACTTTTTATTTGTTGATTTATTGATGATAACCATCCTGACAGGTGGGAGGTGATTTTGCATTGTGGTTTTAATTGTCACTTCACTGACGTTGAGCATCTTTTCATATGTCTATTGGCCATCTGTGTGACCTCTTGGGAGAAATGTCTGTTGAGGCCCTCTGCCCATTTTTTAATTGGATTGTTTTGGGTGTCAAGTTGTTTGAGTTGTTCATAATTGTTGGACATTAACCTTTTTTGAAATCTATTGAGTAATCTGTCTTTTTATTTTGTTCATTAGAGGCCTGGTGCACGAATTTCATGCACTGTGGGAGAGAGGATGGCTCAGCCTGGCCTGCACCCTCTCACAGTCCAGGCATGCTCAGGGGATGTCCAATTGACAGCTTGGGTTGTGGGACATTTATGCAATGGAATACTACTCTGTCATAACAAGGAAGAATGTTTTATCTTTTCCAACAACATGGATGCACCTGGAGAACATTATACTTAGTAATATAAGCCTGTTAGAGAAATACTAGTAACGTGATTTCCCTGATATGTGAAATTAATTAACAAACTGAACTACCAAGCAAAATAGAGACAGACTCATAAAGAGCAAACAGACAGCTCTGTCATGATATGTGTGCGTGCGTACGTGTGTGGGTGTGGTGGGGTGTGGTGATGGTGGTGATGCAGATATTGAGCAAAAAAAAAAAAAAACTCATGGACACAGACAACAGTGTGGTGATTATGGGGGGTTAGGCGAAAGTAGAAGATGGCATGCAGGGATAAATAGGGATGGAAAATAATTTTAAAAAAGAATCTCATCCCTAGAGCCGTGATGGAATTCTATGTTAATGTTCACTTGGTGTTGGGGTTTACGTTAAATGGGAAAATGTCTGTGCTTAGTGCTTTGTAAATCTGAAAAGTGCTATACAAACATTAAGGGTTATCTGTTTAATTTCCCTTAAGCTAACCAATATATTTTTCTCCATCTTATTGCAGAAGCTATTTCTAATTCCGGGGATATGTGTGTTTTTCTCTGGTTTCTCTCAGTAGGATGTGGATAAATTCTGTTTGTTGTAATTGTTAATCAAGAATAATTTACCAAGTGATTGTTATTCCTAGTTCTCCATTAAAATGCCACACAGAAGACAGACATCAAAGCAAATAATGTTTCATAAGAAGGACACTGAATATGGCAAAATCAGATTCATGGACCAGTTAGGATTTCACTCTGGACGAAAGAGAGGATGGAGGTTTAGAAACTGTCATTGAATATAAATTTTTAAAAAATAATTTTTCACATTCTCCTGCAGTATTCTCTTGTAGAAGCAACATACATGAATTTTAGGTGAGATAAACGTGCATCACTGTCTGAGTTTAAGCAAGCTTTATTGACAGCAGACAGTAGGAAAATCATTGCTGGTTCAGGCCCCTTCATATGGAAAAGGGCTGGATTACTTATATTGAAATTGCCATGTTTTATTTAGCCACACAGCCTTTTATTTAAATGAATTGAAAACAGAAAATAAAAAGTGACTGTGTTACGTTTTTAAGGAATAAAGAATTAACAGGCAATGATTTTGTTAATTTTGGTGCCTTTTTCTCCCTTTCTGTGAGCAGTATTTAAGTTTATATCTCTAAACACAGAGGGTCACATGGTGTGATTTATCCTATATAATAAAGAGCTAATATGCAAATGGTCATCACGCCAAAAAGACTCAGACACTCAACACTGGGGAGAGAGCAATGGGGACCAGCCAGGCTGTGGCCCAGGAGAGGGACTAGCTACCCGCCCTGTGGTCCCAGGCGCCAGTGGCTAGGGCCGCGGCCCAGGAGAGGGACAAGCTGCCTGCGCGATGGTCCCAGCTGCCTAGACACAGCTGTTTCCCCATGGTCCCCTGCAGCTGCAGCTGACCCAAAGCCAGCCAGCCCAGGTCCCTGCAGGCAGCCAGAGGGAGGGAAGCCCAGGTCCCAGGTGTGGGGTGAGGCAGAGGTGGTTAGGCATGATCAGACCAGCAGAAGAGCAGTTAGGGGTAATCAGGCCAGCAGGCAGAGGTGGTTAGGGGCGATCAGACAGGCAGAGGTGGTTAGGGGCGATCAGGCAGTCAGGCAGAACAGTGGTTAGGAACCAGTGGTCCCGGATTGTGAGAGGCAATCAGACATCCATCTAAGGGGTCCTGGATTGGAGAGGTGGAGGCCGGGCTAAGGGATTCCCTCTCCTCCCCCACACCCATGCTAGAAATTTGTGCACCATGCCCCTAGTATATTAATATGATCAGGAGAAAAGAAAAGAGATAGATGTTGTCAAGTGTGAGGGAAAAAAAAAGTACAAGGTTTGATTCTATCAAGCTATATTAAAGAAGAAAAGGAGAGTGTTGATCATTTTCTTGAAACAAAAGCAGGAAAACGGAGTTCTGAAGTCAGCATCTGCCTTATGAATCCATCAGAGACTCCCATTAAACTTCAGGATCGCATCCTGACATCTGTTGCCCGGCTCGAACGTCGGTTTATGAAAAAGAAACTCATCGCCCTTAGTTAGGAAGTGGCAATCTTCATCACACCCTCAGTAGCTGAAAAGCATCTGGGCATGATTGGAAAAGATAAGAGGGGCAAGGCCCAAATGAAGTCGAGAGTAGTTATCTACAACAGCGTATTTGCATAATCAAAACCGCAGGTAAATAGAGGCTTTGAACGCCAGCTTCTACTTTACAATAAATATTAAGTCCCCTTTAATTACAGACATCGGGGCTGTCAGCTCGTTCAATGATTCCTCCTCACATGAATGGAGGTTGAGAAGTCAAATCTTCACCTCCCTGCTGTCAGCATCCATGAGCACCAGAATATGTGCCCTGTCTTTAAAAAAAAAAATTAATTGCCACTGGAGACAGTTTGCCAAGTTCCTGCTCAAGCATTTTATTCGACCCAGAAGGAGGGGTGGTTTTGAAAATGAGTGTAATCCCGGTGGTATCTTTTATCACCGGAGTATGTTTAAGCCGTCCCTTCTGAAGCGGGCATAGGCATATGCGGATGAGAAAGCTGACCTTCGGACATCAATTCCGGAGTCTTTAGGAACACTAAGTTTCATGTCCGTTATTCCCTGGTGAATATGCCTTGGATATGGGAACTAGACATCTTGATAATCAGGGCTAATCATTAAGAAGGCCTGGGTGGTTTTTATTGAGTTATTTTTTCTTCTGTGCCTAGACTCCATCCTCTCTTTAAAATAATCTTTTCCTAAGATTGCCGTGTCCTCTCCTGTTTCTCAGTGTTGCCTTTGTTGGTTCCACTTACTCATCTACTAGTACAGTGGCACCTCGAGATACGAGTTCAATTCGGTCTGTAACCTTGAGGCGTGGGAAACTATGAGACTCTCGAGTCGTGGTAAACTGGTGGGTCGTGTGCAGCTGGTCGATCCGCGCATTACTCCTGTCTCAAGTGTTGCTCGTATTTCAAAGCAAAAAAATCGCTCGCTCGACGGCTCGTATCTCAAAAAACTCGTATGTTAGGGCGCTCGTATCTCGAGGTACCACTATAATTGGGATCTGCTCTCTGTCATTTAGCGAGCCCGTGTGTCACTCAGTAGGGTTCTGTGCCCAAATCCCAGAGAGTACCCACCTTGCCTTGATCTTGGCCTTGCATCAGCAAAGTTCCGGGAAGCCATAGAGGAGAGTAGATCAATGGTCTGAGGCAGCATATTCATAGGCGTTTCAAAAATGCAGAGTCATGGGACTGATCATTGAGTTTCATGTCAGGTTCCATTCGTTTGAAATTGTTGCACTCTATGGTTTCTGGTGACCTGCTTGAAATGAAAGCTACTTAGCGATAGTATAGATTTGGTACCCATTCCAGTTTTCTCCTGTTGTTCTTTCCCTCAGATAACTTGAGGCTCGAATGTACTAGGAAAAAAATTACAAGAAACGCAGAAGGGTGGGTTGGAGAATAGGTACTTCATTGATGTACACATCCATAGTACGGTTTGCTGTGTACTCATTGTTCTTGGCACTTTCCATGGAGAGGAAATGATTTTGAAATACATTTTCAAGCTGAGAATCCCTTCCTCTTAAAGTTCTTTAAGCGTGTGGTCTTCTTGTTGCCATTCAAAATCCCTAAGTATGCATTAATTGTTATCTTTTTCTTCATTAATGGCAGCAGTCAGAATTAATCTCATTATTTTGTCCTCCATATTTTGAAACGCCTTTTTAAAAATTATAGGTGAGATTTTTTAAAAAAAATTTCAAACAGAAGTTCTAAGAACCAGTAATTTCGATTACAAGAGGAAAAAAAAAAACTTCCAAATTGAGATGATTCTTTCATTGATCATATATGCTTAGAGTATGGGGTATCTTATTTTAATATTTTTGAGGTGAAGGATTTCGTTCAGTATTTTCTAACAGTTAGACACACAGTCAAGGAAATGTATGTGCACATAGATAGGTGAAGTGGGGGGGGGGGGCCTGCGCAGGACCAATTAAGGTTCCTCAGGACCCAGGCAGAGATGCTCTTTGTAGTCCAGTGAGTCTGAGCATTTCCCAGAACCAGAGCACAGATTGCTTGGGGGACAGTGTATCAAGATGGGTCACTGAGCCGAAACCGGTTTGGCTCAGTGGATAGAGCGCTGGCCTGTGGAGTGAAGGGTCCTGGGTTCGATTCCCGTCAAGGGCATGTACCTTGGTTGTGGGCACATCCCCAGTGGGAGGTGTGCAGGAGGCAGCTGATCGATGTCTCTCTCTCATCGATGTTTCTGACTCTCTATCCCTCTTCCTTCCTCTCTGTAAAAAATCAATAAAAGATATTAAAAAAAAAGATGGGTCACTGAGGAGATGACTTCAGTACCAGTTGAGTTCCGCAGAAGGTAACCAGCTGAATTCTCACACTAAACAAGGGAAGACCATCAGAATGAAAAGATAAATATAAATTTCATAAAGAGCAAGGAGTTTTTAATTTTAATTTTAATTTTAATTTTTTTAATATATTTTATTGATTTTTTTACAGAGAGGAAGGGAGAGAGATAGAAAGTCAGAAACATCGATGAGAGAGAGACATCGATCAGCCGCCTCCTGCATGCCCCACACTGGAAATGTGCCCGCAACCAAGTCACATGCCCCCAACCGGAATTGAACCTGGGACCCTTCAGTCCGCAAGCTGACACTCTATCCTCTTAGCCAAACCTGTCTCGGCAAGAGCAAGGGGTTTTTAACTGATTAAGTTGGACTGTGGCATAAGTTACCCACCTAATTAGAGAGACTGTAGTATAACAGCTTCTAAACTGGGCCTCGCTGAATTCTATGTATTTTTAGCCATTTCCCAGAATTACATGTATCTGTTCTCAAAACAGAAAAGAAAAAAAATCCTGTTGTAAAACCATCTCTGTTCTATTCAGGGGTGGTCAGGAATGCGAGGGGAAATCACGTTTGTGAGCAGAGGAAGGTCAAGCAGACAGGTCCGGAGTCCTGGGGAGTAGCAGTGAAGAGAATTTACAGCTCTGACCTCCCCGTGCAGGGCAGGGTGCATTGGGATACAACCTGGCTTGGGTCTATTTGTCAGCGGTGCCATCTGACATAACAAGAGATGAAGTTGTAGATGAGCGGTACAGTAAAACCCTGTACAGCCTCAGTCCATGTACGAGCATCCCAGGAAAGTGCATGGGTTTTCCACGCCTTGGAATTTAGGGCTTGCCTTTTGTAATGATGTTAGCTTAAGAATCTCATTAACTTCGACAAAACTCCCAGGACGGTAATACCTAAGTACGGATTGTTATTCTAATTAGATTGGACCCTCTACCATGGTGATCTTCCGCTGTGTTTTTACTGAAAATTGTAATCTCCTAAGGTTCCACTTAAGATGACTTAAAAGAGCAGAGAGAGTTTTAATCACCCCTTTAAAATTTAAAACTGTCTATCCACGAGTATTTTAAAAACGAATTGAATCTCGTCACTCAAATATTCATTAAGTGAATACATATAATTTTATCTGTGAATAAAACACGCTGCCAGGGCACACTGTGTAGCGGTGATTGCAAGTGCGGTGCGGTCTGGGGTGAAAATGGTCCCACGGGAGGAGCCTCCATCCCTGAGCCGCTGCCTGTGTTACAGAAAACCGGAATAACCAAACCATGCTCGGAGAGTTTGGAGTTACGTTTATTACGTGCGGGTCCAGAGGAAAAATGTTTCTCAAATTCTGGGCCCCAACATGCAGACATTTTCTTTATTTATATGTTTTTACCTTCTTTGTCTCCAAAATATGGGATGTTTCCCGCCCCTTTGCAAGTTCTTAAAGGGCCCCTATGTGCTGAGGCCTTGAGACCTCCACCAAAGACCTGGCCTGGTGCCAGCCCTGATCATTTTGTCTGGGGAAGGTTTCATGGCCCCTCTGAAGTGAGAATAGTCTCATTTTCCTTATTATTTAAGCAAGCAAGCCTTTACAGAAGCCAATAGCACAGTTAAAATCTCAAACAGCAGTTTTTCTAGAAGATGGATGCTTCACCTGAATTCAGGCCCAGACCTTCCCAGGCATCTCCGCCTCAGGCCGCACATGTTGCAAACAGAGGTGGGGCAGGTCCCTTTGCCGGGACAGGACAGGTCTGGGTCTTGTCTGTGCTGGCGGTGCCACAAATCAAGTGTTCGAATTACATGCACACATGTACCCAGAGCACACAAAAAGGGGCACAGGCCAAAACGTGCCATCCGAGTAAAGGCTGGAGTTGATCAGATTGTGCAAATGTCAGTGTATAGATCGGAGTAACTCTTTGTTTTGATCATGATCATTCTGTCAGCTGTTAGCACGAGGCGGAGCACAAAACCTCTCCATACAGTTTTTGCAATTTCCCACGAGTCTGTAATTCAAAACTACAAGTTAAAAAATGCACTTAACGTCTGAGCCAGCAATCCAACTCATGGGTATTTTCCTTGGAGGACTGAAATAGTGTGTTTCCATGAAATGTGTACACGGCTGTGTGGAGCTGCTCTAATTATAATCACCCCCAGTGAGAAATAACCGAGATGCCCTTCAATAAATTGGTGGTTAAAAAAAAAAAAATCTGCCGAGACCGGTTTGGCTCAGTGGATAGAGCGTTGGCCTGTGGACTGAAAGGTCCCAGGTTCGATTCTGGTTGGGGGCATGTACCTTGCTTGCAGGCACATCTCCAGTAGGAGGTGTGCAGGAGGCGGCTGATCGATGTCTCTCTCATTGATGTTTCTGACTTTCTATCCCTCTCCCTTCCTCTGTA
>JAAGEH010000480.1:57919005-57950753 GCA_011751065.1 Lasiurus cinereus
ATGCACAGTTCCCATCAGGCAGACATTAAGTGGATCTGTCACCTGCATTATTAAAATGTACTCCGGGGGACAGGGATGATTCTGCACATGCAATTATTCCTAATGGAGGGGTTCCCCCCCCCCTGCTTATATCACTTCCCATAAGAAAGCTCGCTCTTGCGTTGACCTGTCCAAATGTACACGCGAGCCGTGATCTGCCCGGGCTCCAGGCCCCAAGGGAGAGTGGGAGGTGGCACTGAGCACCGCTGAGCAGGCCTGGTCTCCACCCCCCCCCTCTGCTTTATCCTGTCTTTAAAGCAAAGTCCCATGGGTAATAGCACAGCTCAAAGCCCTTGACTACAGGTCCCCTGACTACAGCAGGTCTAGAAGTTCTGACACAGGGAGCCCCTGGAGTCTGTATCTACATTGCCAGGAGCTGAATTCTGTCAGGGAACACGCTCAGACTGTCAACAGCTCAGACCTCAGAAATCAGGTAAAGATAGCCCGAGCCGCCTTGAAATCTCGATTAGGCAGAGTGGGAAAAGCAGAGCGGTGAGAAATGACACAGGGCAGTGGCAAACATCAGTTCTTCCTCTCCCTCTCCTCTGAGTTCATAACCTCCAGGTTCCATAGTGCATCTGCCCACGTCGCTGAGATTCAAAGTCGGCTGTCCACTTGTGCTCTGCTTAATTGTCACTGTTTTATTCCCAAGTCAGCCCCGATGTCTCGGTAGATTGTAAAAGCCTCAGAAACACAAATTTTTTTTCTATGGATTTTCCTCCACGAGACACACACAGCCTAATGCCCATCGATGTATTTTCATGCTGCGAAAAAGGGGAAAGCCTTCCCAGAGAATGCTTGATTATCTTTAATCATCGTGCCTTCTGTGTAACATACGTTCGACGTGGATGTTGACCTTGTCATTGGATGGCCCACTCGAGGGAACCAGCGAATGCATGTCACTAAATCATTTAGACACCTCGATCCTATAGGCTGTGCCTGCTGCCAGGCAGGTTGTAAATGTAGACACATGGATGGAGTCATGGAAGCTTCCAGTGATAGAGGGTTCCAAAGAGCCCCAGCCCGAGAGGGCTTCCCGGCATGGACAGCTTTGCCCGGCTTGAAGCAGAGACCCTGGTGTGGCTCCACCTCAACCCACATATCTCACCCCCCTCCACTACTCCAGCCCCCTCCACCCAATTTGTTTCTATGGCCACAAAGAGAGGGTCATGACGGGTACAGGTCCTCTGATGGGAAAGAGAGGCTTATAGAGTTTGAGGCGTGCTCATCTGGGGGTAGTTCAAAGCCTGTTGAAGGCTAAAATGCTGCCGTGAAAATCAAGTGTGTAGTTACTGTTCCTTCTCCTGAACCAGATTGAGGGAGGAGTTCCGAGGCCCTGGATTGATTTTCTGAGGCAGGTCTGGAAATAACAGCGGGAAATAAGGAGGAGATTAGGGACACTTCGTCTTCCTGGATGAGCAGGCGGCCGTTAACAACACGAGCACTGAGCCAGGCATGGCCTTTCTCTGGGAATTATCTGCAGTGTACAAGGCGATTCCTCTGATATATCGGCCGCTCTCTGACACCTCCACCTCCCCCCACTCCTTCTCTTCGTTCTCTCTCAGATTCTTCCTCCTGAACCTTTTTGAATGCTCAAGTGACACTCTGCACATTGAAGTTTGCGGAGCTGAGTCATGCTCCTTTCAGAGTGTTATGTTCTTCAGCTAGACCTGTGTCCTTGAAAAAAGTCTATATTTTACTCAAAAGAGAAACTTATTTTTTCTGAACCTGGCAACTAATCAGACCATAAAAATACAACTGAGTCATCAGAAGTACAGAGAACATGAATTACAAGTTGCGCTTCTATAGATCTCCGTATCCTATAGACCCACTCTCAGTATAGCACAGTCTACTGAAAAAATATTTAATTAGCCTTATTTCCTAGTAACATTTCAATACAGCAATGGCCCCCAAACACTTAGATGCTTACCTTGCCAAAATGCATAGGAAAGAAAGGAATGGTAATCAGCAAGATGATGACTTAAACACAGAAACAAACACAAGCTCATATCTAAAGAATCTTTAAGAAACAGCAATTTTGCCCTAACTGGTTTGGTTCAGTAGATAGAGAGCTGGCCTGCCTTCTGAGCAAAGGCATGTACTTCAGTTGCAGGCTCCATTCCTGGTCCTGGTTGGGGCCTGAAAGGGAGGCAACCAATCGATGTTTCTCTCTCTCTCCCTCTTCATTTCTCTCTCTCTCTCTCTCTCTCTCTCAAAAAAAGGCAATTTTATGTCACCTATTAAATCAGACTACAGGGCCCTATCTCTGTGAGTTAAGTACTGTGAGAATAAACAGTTGCTTGTGCTCAGATTTCTAAACACATTCCTAACACCGTAATGAGATCAAAATGGCTTACACAAATGTGAAAATCACGTTAACCAGGTTGTTTTAACTTCTACCAGGCCTTAACATTTATTGTTATTGCAGCATCATTGCTAATAAGCCCAGGAACCATTTTATTTATTAAACTGAATCAATGCATTTAAAATATATTCCTCCAGAAACACCAAGAGCTACTCTATCTAGAGCTTAACATGAAAGTTTTATGTAAAACCAACCAAGGACAGAAACATTTCACAGCAAACACAGTTTAAACTACTGTTGGAGGAGGTCAAAAACACCTGATCGTCAGCTGGCACAGAGCTGGATGGTGCAGTTAAGGTTCCTACCCCCATCCCACCCCCCATTCTTGGAATGTGTACTCTTTCGCCTTCCCGTGCCTCCTAGAAGCTGCTCCAAGGACTTAGCTTGAGATCGATGTGTGCTGTTGAAATTATCTGAACTGGGTACATGGCATCACACGGAAGGCCTCTTGTGTACATGACTGACAGTAAGGTGGCTACATACCAGGTGTATGGGTTACTAATATGGATTTTGTAATCCATGAAAACAATTTCAAGAGAAACATCAGAAAAACTTTATTCAAAGGAATGTCCATCGCTAGCTACACTTTTCCCCATCTTTCAGGTAATTTGTAGATACCTTCTCAATAGAATTTATTTTTGTTTTTGAGGCAAACCATTCAGCGACCCAATTTTCCACTTCATACGTTTTAAAGTGCTGCTCAGAGAGTGCGTGTGCCATCGAGCAGAACAAGTGGTCATCTGAAGGAGCAAGGTCTGGTGAACACAGCGGGTGGGTTAATACTTCCCAGGCAAGATCTTTTAACATGTCTGTAACTGGTTTTGAAGTGTGTGATGGTGTGTCACCATGAAGCAAAATTACTTTGCCGTGTCTTCTGGCACATTCTGGTCATTTTACAATCAAAGCATGGTTCAAATTGATTACTTGTTGTCAGTAGTGATTAGTATTAACAGTTTCACCTGGTTTTAGAAGCTCATCATGCATCACAGCTTCCTGATCCCGCCAAACGCAGAGCATTGTCTTCTTTCTGAAGCGATTTGGCCTTGCAGTCAAAGTTGATGGTTGACCTGGATCAACTCATGATTTTATGCATTTGGGATTCTCAAATCAACTTTTCATCACCAGTCACAATTTCATGCAAAAAAGACTTTCTTTCATGCGGTTGAAGCAACCTTTTACTGATGACTTTTCAGTTTTCCATTTGTCTTTCATTCAGTTGATGTGGCACCCATTTTCCTTCCTTTAAAATCTCTCCCATTGCTTGTAAATGATGGGAAATTGTTTGCTGAGCAACGTTTAATCTTTCTGTGAGTTGTTTTGACATTTTTAAGCGTAAAAATATCTATGATGTTAACACCTTCAGAAAATGTGTAGGTGGGTTGGTTGGTAGGTAGATAGTTGATAGCATCCTTCCCAGTTTTCCATTCTCTGGGAAATGTTGGACCTTTCTTTACCCATAACTATTTCGGGTAACCATTTATAAGAAGGAATGTGTGAAAGTGGAGCCCCATGTTTGTGATTATGGGTGTATATAAAGTAAAAGTGCCTACTTTGGCATTGGTGACATAACGGTATTTGAGATGAGAGAATTCATAACATCTGTGGGAAATTCTGTGGCACCGTCAATATTAGCAATATTTCTTTCCAGCTACATGCTTTTTCCTTAAGGCCACTGCAGCATGATATTATAACCTTCTTCAAAAGCTGTTAGATACAGTGATGGGATGGTTCTTTAAAAACCAAAGAGAGAAGAGTCCACAATGGGGGACGTGAAATATAAGCCTGCACTGATTTAAGTGTAAGAAGAAATCACACTCAAATAAAGTCAACCTTCTCAGTCAGTGCAATCATAGGTTTAATGCAGTTGGAAAATGTTTATATGAGCCAATGAACATTTATAGAGTAATGAATTCCCCTAAATAAATCTGTTGTCTTTTTTGGGGTGCTAGTGAGCATGGTTCACTGTCTTGAAGTCACTCATTGCGTCTCTTTCTGTCAACATTGTATGTTGATGTTTTTGTGAATTCACCACATCAGCTAATAACAAAGAGAATAAGGCGAGTGGAAGGGCCACATCCAATAGCTTTCCAGATTTTAAATGACTTCTATAAAAATAAAGCACATTTTATGTGCTTAGAAATACTCCTCGACCTTCTGAATTTAGGTGGGCTATACTACACTTACTATACATGTAAGTTTAAATTTTTTTAAATATATATTATTGATTTTTTACAGAGAGGAAGAGAGAGGGATAGAGAGTTAGAAACATCAATGAGAGAAAGACATTGATCAGCTGCCTCCTACATGCCCCCTACTGGGGACATGCCCGCAACCAAGGTACATGCCCTTGACTGGAATTGAACCTGGGACCTTTCAGTCCGTGGGCCGATGCTCTATCCACTGAACCAAACTGGTTTCAGCCTATACATGTAAGTTTAAGGAAGTCATTTAAAGTCCCCCAGCTCTGATTTCTGAACTCTACCACAGGGATGAGAATAGCACCTCCCTCGTGGGTTGTTATAAGCATTAAGGGTCATAACTTTCCAAGACACCTGGGATTTAGCAGCCTGTTCATGCGAGGCATTAATAGTTTCTGCTGTTGCTGATGCTGTAGAAGTGGACGGCTGAGAGCTTCACTGAGTTCTAGCTTCCTGTACCAATTCTATTTTATTGGATTTACCAGAATCAGCTTCTCACCATCTCCATTTTTTGTAGAGAAACATACAACTTACTAGACAACTCTGAGTATTTTGGAAGACTAAATTACTAAAACACATTTACTTGGATTGTGCATGTATTGAAGAGGCCAACCCAGGTGACAGAGAGAGAAGTTGCTAATGGCTAGAGATGCATTATGTTGCATTCAAGAAGGAAAGATAGTACGAGGGTGTGGATTATTCTCATTTCCTGAGGCATCCACTTGATCACAAAAGTTCTGGAAATAAAATGTTCTGTTTTGTACCCAATTCGTACTGTGTTTGCGTATCCACTGTAGTTTTCTTTCTGTTGCCTGAGATCAATTACAGATTTGGAAAACATCATATATGATTTCTAACTGTCCTTTGACTATTTGAATTCATTTCTCAGTTGCTTTTTCCCCCCTACCCTTCTAGAAAAATGACACTTGCCGTGTGAATTTTTTAGGAGATAGTGATAATAGTAAGTCCCTATACAATAAAAATAGGAAAAGCAAAGTAATTCATGGTTTCATAGTAATTCACATGCATTTCACTATGTGGTCCTCACAAATGTGTTATAAAACAGAATTTTGGTTGTGGTTTATCTTTTTAGGTATATTTAGGAATGTAAATATGGTTCTGTGCACTCTTTGTCCCTGGTAAGTTGCTCACTGAAGAAATGTGCTCTGGTAGTAATAACACCCAGCAAAGAGAATACATGTAGCAAAGACATATGTTAGCCCTCACTGGTTTGGCTCAGTGGATAGAGCATTAGCTTGTGGACTCAAGGGTCCCAGGTTCGATTCTGGTCAAGGGCATGTACCTTGGTTGTGGCCACATCCCCAGTAGGGAGTGTGCAAGAGGCAGCTGATCGATGTTTCTCTTTCATCGATGTTTCTAATTCTCTATCCCTCTCCCTTCCTCTCTGTAAAACATATATATATATTATATATATACATATTATATATATATCAGTAATTAAAGGAGGCATCCATGATTTCGTCCAGGTGGAGAAGCTAAGTAAGATTTCCTCCTGAACTTCCTCATTAGGGAGGCGGGATTATTCTAGTGTCCACTGTTTACAGGCTTAACAACCTGGCCTGTTGTAGTTTTTCCAAAAATTGTGTGACTTAAGGTTCAAACATAATAGTCATCTTCATGGTAGACAAATTCTCTTGAGGGGAATATAATTGGGAGGGAATCCTTTTCCACTTTCTAGAAGTCATTATTGACCATTGCTGCAGAGAATAAATGGCCAATAGAGAAGATATGCAGATCTCCACCATCCAGAAATACACTGAAAGTGGCAATGATCCTGGACCAGAGGCAGCCGAGTTCTGGTCTGGAAGTGTCCTCAGCCCCATCACTATCCAGGGTGCTGAAGTCCACACACTGCTTCCTGACTTTTCTCTGTGAGCTACAGGAGCCGAGGGCTGCCAGCTTCCCAGAACCACGTGTGTTCCCTCCCACCATACACTTGCTACCTCTGGTTCATCTAAAAAAAAAAAGTTTATCTTTGTCTATTTTTATAAGCGGGCTTTTTTTTATCTGTCTCTTGCACTTCTTTCACTTAGCATTACATTGGTGAGTTCCATCCATACTTTGCGTGTATTTAATGTTGCTTGCTGTATAATACTCTGTTTTCTGGATATACTCTATGCAAGCTTTGGGTTTTTCTAGTTTAGCACTACCACGACAAGGCTGCTCTGAACTTTTTCTGATATGAATCAAGATGCACGCAGGTGGGCCTTTTTGAGATCATATACTGTAATTAGGAGTCTCATTGCTAGTGCATAGAGTATGTACATCTTCAATTTTTAAATTTATATTTCCATTGGCCCTGAATGACAGTTCCAGTTGGGGCTCATGCTAGCAATCACTTGCGTTGTCAGACATTTTAATTTTTACCAATTTGGCAGATGGGTAATATCTAAAGGTAATAGCACTTTTAATTTGAAGGTAGGTCAATATTCACCCCCCCTACTGCCCTTACTAACCACAAATGAGCTTGAATACCTTTTCACCTGCTTATTAAGAGCTAGCATTTCTGCTTTTTATGATGTCTTCCAAGTATTATAACTCTATTTTCCCATTGGATAAACAACATTGTTTGTAAAGAAAGAAAATATTGCTTGAGAGTTTCTCTTCTAACACTTGTAACAGGAAGTTCAAGCAGAAGTCCAAAGTTGAATCCTTCAGTTGATGGTTCAATAGTTATTTTTAACTGTCACATAACTGAAAACTTTTATTCCTTCAAATTTCCTTTTCCTTTTCCAAATCACATCTTGACAGGTTTTTTTAATCTTATTCATTACTTCCCCCAAACTCCCTCAAATGAAGCAATGTTAGATTTATAATTCAGAGCCTAGACTCTAGGCCCTAGAGCATTCTTGAAGGACAAGAGGAAGGGAGGAGGATTATCTTTTGTCCTAAGCTCTAGGGAATCTCCCACTTTGCATTGGAAATGGTCATATTCTTGGCAGAGATTCCTCTTGTGGGGCCATCTGCCTGGAGTTGAGGAAAGGGAACCTTCTTGAGATGCCAGGCATAATATTAACATCATAGCTGGGCATTGACTGAGCGGGTGTAAAGAAGACAATGACAGGTAAGGGGAAAAGAGGTGATTTCACCTACCAGTGCTAAAAATGTCATTAGAATGATTTATATGCCATCAACTCATTATACCCCTGACTTTCTCCAAGGATCACCAAGGCAACGGGGATGATTCTTCACACCCATCCCCTCAGGCTTGATCTCCATCTTCTGAGGCGATTTTTTGATTCCTTCCAAACTGATCATTTACTCATGGATGGCAATATTTATGTGGGGCAAAGTGTAATGATGCTAGTGCCTCCCCACCTGTCCACATTCTACCTTATGAGTCTTACAACTCTGGTAAAAGCAATAGCAACTCCTCTGGTTATGTTTATTGGGCACCATCATGCCATAATTATGGCAATATATTCCTCAGACTCCTTAAAGTTGGATCCAGAAATAAGATCAGTTAAGGAGCTAATGATAGATAAGGAACATTATTCATTTAGATATTTTTAGTTTTTTAAATTTGTTCCTGTTTTATGTATATGAAATTCTCATCATTCATAGCTCTTTTTATCTATGATGCCTATCACTATTTTTAAAATATATTTTATAGATTTTTTTTTTTTTTTACAGAGAGGAAGGGAGAGGGATAGAGAGTTAGAAACATCGATGAGAGAGAAACATCGATCAGCCACCTCCTGCACACCTCCCACTTGGGATGTGACGGCAACCAAGGCACATGCCCTTGACCGAAATCCAACCTGGGACCTTTCAGTCTGCAGGCTGATGCTCTATCCACTGAGCCAAACCGGTTTCCGCTGTTTTATTTTATTTTTAATATCCTTTGTTCTTCCTCCCTGTCAATTAAATTGCCATTGTTAAGAGATCTGTGGCACTTTCATTATGAAACTATCTCTTAAAGTATACTGTAAGACAGACTTACTGTAAAAGTGTTTCGCAAAACAAAATAAGTGTAGTCAGGTGATTAAACAATTAAATTTGGGTAATCTGGGCAGTTGTGTATAAATGTGCACATTATCTTGTAATGGTAACAAAATCAGTTCATATATTTGAAGTGAAATTAATTTTAGTCTTGGATCATTTCCTTCAAAAGCAGGGGTGGGGAGGTCAATGGATTTATTTTGTGTGTGGAGCCACTGTAATCATTATTTTATAAGTGAAAATGAGATGTTCCCATTTGTTTCCGTGAGTATTTCAGCCCCCATGGCCTTTTTGAGAGTGTTTCTGTCATGAACTTGACCTTGCTTACCTAGTTTGTAGGCTTGGGCCTCTATGTAAGGAAGGTAGGTCAATATTCACCCCCCTACACCCACTCCCCTTCTCTGTCTGCTTGCCTGTGTCTTCCTAGCTGTCCCCACACAGTGCTTTACAGAGGACATGCCTATCCAAATGCAGTCCCCAGCCTGTGAGGGCAGGGTCCTGGCTAGGGGTGGGTATGGGGTGGGTTATGATGATGATCTCCCATTATTTTTGTATTTTTTTTACTAGGAGGATTTCAGTTATTATAAAAATATAAAAAGTATTATCAAGAAGGCTCTTTTGGAATATGCAACTAGAGAGTCATTGAGTATCATAGCAGGGATGGCCTTAAAGATTATTTTCTAACTTTCCTTTCAAATATGACTTACCCTAAATAGCATAAGTTACAGACCAAAGAATGGAACAGTATTTTTTCTTTCTTCTTCCTCCTAGAATAATAATAGTAGTGATTTAACTTTTATTTTGCTGTGTATAAGTATGTGTATGTGTGCTTCTTTGTCTGTTTATACTCTTCACAACTATGTTGAAGTAGGTATATTTTATAATCAAAGAAACTAAGACTTGAGATTAAGAGCATAGTTTGAACTCAAATCTTCAAATAAAAATGCATTTGCACACTTTCTTTCCATATTCACCTGTTTCTAAGGAATTTGTGGATGGACATGTCTTGGAATTGTTGTGCATTAAAAATGTAAATTAAGTATGGTGATTACTAGAAAGAAAGAGGGAGAGGAGTACAGTATACAAATGATATATTATAGAATTGTGCACCTGACCCCTATATTATTTAATTAACCAATGTCACCCCAATAAATGCAATAAAAAAGTGTAATTTAAAACTGGAAGCAATTAAATTAAAAAGGCACAACTGATGAGAAGAGACAAATACAGGAGAGTACAAATATTTCTTCTGAGGGGAACTTATATCAAAAATAGAGGCCTGGTGCATGGATTCGTGCACTGGTGGGGTCCCTCAGCCTGACTTGCACTCTCTCGCAATCTGGGACCCCTCTGGAGATGCTATAATATCAGCAGTCTGACATCCCCTGAGGGATGTAGTAATGCATGAGGCAGCAGGAAGCCAGGGAGGAGCCCAAGCCCCAGCCGCACTCAGCACTGCTTCGCTCATTCCAGCCCCCAAACGGCATAGTGCCGCCACGGCTCAGTAGATCTCTGCCGAAGAGGTGGGAGAGGCTCGCACTGCCGCAGCTGCGCTCACCAGCCTTTGCCTGCTACCTGACATCTCTCAATCAGCTGAGTGGCTCTCCCACTGTGGAAGTGCACTGACCACCAGGGGGCAGCTCCTGCATGGAACGTCTGCCCCCTGGTGATCAGTGCACATCATAGTGACTGGTCAAATGGTTGTGGGATGGTTTGGTAGTTTGTTTTTTTAGGCTTTTATATATATATAAATTATTAATTGAGTACATAAATTCCAGGAAATTTTACAGATTGGTAAAGGAGAGAAAGGTAAACACTTTTCAATATTTATCAGAAAAGAGCCCAGCTGGTGTGAGTCAGTGGTTAATTAAGCACTGACCTATAAACTAGGAAGTCATGTTTTGATTCCCGGTCAGGATACATGCCCTGGTTGTGGGACTCAGTCCCTAGTGGGGCGCATGCAGGAGACAGCTGACCAATGATTCTCTCCTCATTGATGTTTCCATCTTTCTCTCCCTCTCTCTTCCTCTCTGAAATCAATAAAAAACATTTTAAAAAGGAGAGAAAAGAATATCTCATTGATAACAACACAGACATGAATGTGTTAGGCATATGTTGTCTCACAGCCCTCATTCACTCTTTTTTTGGGGGGAAGGTAGAGAAACTGCTTTTCTCCAAGGAAGCCAGGCCTCCCTGTTCTCAGCTTCTGTGCTGCAGGTTGGACTCCCTTCCCATGTGGGTAGACCATGTGACCTGCCAGAGCCTCTCACAGCGTCATCTTCTCCTGGCTCTAGTGATTGATTTAGGGATGGCTATATATGATCCAGTGAGAATCAGAGACAAAAGAGACAGCTTTTAAACTTCTGGGAAATAGACTAGATACTAAAAAGAGATGCTCCTGACATCTGTGTCTCTGAGGAATGTCCCTGCCTCAGCGGAAGAGACATGGAGAGAGACACATCATGATAGGCTCTTGGTTTCAGTCCCCGAGGTAAGCCACAGCTGAAGCCATCTCTACCACAGTATTTTTAAATCAGGCCAAAGGATCAGTTATTTCGTTGTTGAAGACAGTTGTTTTAATCACTTGAAAATAAAAGGGTTTGAAGAAACCAAGATGGTGGTAGAGGTAAACACCTAAACTGTGGTCTCGCACAACAAGATCAAAACTACAACTAAAAGAACGGACACCATCCAGAACCACAGTTCAAATGAAGAGCTTCGCAGATAAGAAAAAGCTAAAAGAGTTCATCAACACCAAACCAGTATTATATGACATGCTGAAAGGTACTCTTTAAGAAGAGGAGGAAGAAGAAAAAGGTAAATATAAAAATTATGAACAACGAATACATGTCTATCAACAAAGGGAATCTGAAAATCAAGTGAATAAAAAAGCTGATGAACAGAATAAACCAGTGAATAGAATAGATTCAGGCATAGAAAGGGAGTGGACTGACAATTCTTGGGGGAAAGGGATAAGAGGGTTCGGGAAGAGACTGGACAAAAATCATACACCTGTGGATGAGGACAGTGGAGGGGAGGGGAGTTAAGGGCAGAGGATGGGTTGGGAACCAGGTGGAAGGGAACTATGGGGTGGGGGAAAGAGGAACAGTTGTAATCTGAACAATAAAGATTTATTAAATTTAAGAAAAAAGAAAGGGGTTTTATTTCATAGCTTAGTAAGACTATAGATGCCTGCAAGACACCGACCAGTGTTGGCAGAGAGACCCTGATACAGTAGCGACATCACTGCCATTGTCACTGTTGTCATCACCATGGTTCTGTAGCCCTCTAGCTGTCACATGGACTACCCCCCTCATTCTCACAGCAGCTCTGAAGCAGGTACAGTTAGTATCCCTATTTTCCAGATGAGTCCTATCTAGCAACTACTGTGCTCTCCACACTGAAACCAGATGCCAAAGCATCATCAGCAATACATGTGTTCAATTAACCTCAGGCCTTTTTGAACACTTCATACCCCTTCAAGTATCTGTTCAATTTGTTCAATTTCGAAACTCTTAGCTGTTTGATGAAACATGGATCTCTTCCCTCTCTAGCTGAAAGGAATCTCTGTCCTCTAGGCTCATTGAGCCCTATGGATATCCATTGTACCTTAAAAAAATTGTATTTTTACTGTATGTTTGATTTGTTCAAGAGTGAGTATTGGATCCAGAGACTTAAATTGATTGGTGTGTCACGCTCTATAAGGCCTGGTTGTATGACCTTAGGCAAGATATGTGAGCTCTATCATCAGAAATATGGTGAAAATAATGCCCAATTCACAGTATTGCTGTGGAGATTAGGTAAGCTGAGATGGAGCTTTATAGCCTACAAAGTTCTCTATAATATAAAAGATGATTATATTTTTACCCGTCACAGCACTAATGCTCTGGATGTAGTTGGAGCTCAATAAATATAGCATTTGAGGAAATGAATTCAGTGTAGGAATGAGCCTCAATAACATTAGTAAAATAAAAAGAGAGATAGATGGCACCCCACCTCTCCACACATGATTACTTTTCTTCCCTTTTCCACCTTTGTTGTCACTCTTCAGCTTTCCTGTTGCATTTAATATTCATTTTTTTTTCTTCACTCCTAAGTTTTTCAGCAAATCCACTGCATATGTTGGAGGTATAGCAGAGATTTTTCTAGATTAACAGGCTGTTGGTACTGAGTTAGAGCTTGCAAATTATTTCTCACCAGTCGCAAGGTTCAGGAACTATCGCTGGAAGATACCCTAACGCTTTCTGACCTGCAGGTTAGGTGTCCTTGCTTGTAGAATGTACTCCTGTGGCCAGAAACTGCTCCCTAGACAGAAAATGGTGAATTAACTGCTATGGCCATTAATAGACACCAGAGAACAAGATACAAACCAAGGCACCTCATCCCATTACACTCTGCCCCAGGAAGGTTTTTATGGCTTTTTATAGTCCATCAGGATAATGTGCTGTCAATAACCTGCGAGACAAGGCAACATCGAAGCGCTCTATTAATTCCCCAGAAACACACACGCGCAATGGGGTACAGCATCGTTACCATTTCTGAACTCTCGCTCCTTTAAGCTTAATTGTGGTTCTTCAGCCCACTTTCCACCACGTCCAATCTGCGGTTCCTCAAAGGTAGCTGGTTAAGGAAGGATGATTCTCATATCGGCCCAACCTCCCCATCCATGTGTTATTAGGCAATGGCCCTTCTGTGGTTTCCCCCTTTACCGGGGAGCTGGTTTTCAGTTGGGCACGCATCGTTTTCCCAGGCTAATGCAGAAAATAGGTGGATTGTGAGGCTCAGTGGCATTTAGAACCTTTAAACTCCCCACTCTCTGCTAGGCAGGTGCTTTAGCCAGGCAGTTCCTGTTGAAAGAGGCAGCAACTTGATTTTTGGCTGCAAACCAAGAAGCGGCTGTGCCTGCTTCCCATCAGAGAGAGGGGCCTGTCCTTGGAAAGTGCTGGCTTTCTTGGCATTTGCGCTATCTGATTTTCCATCGCTCTGTGGCTACTTAAAAGACAAGTCAGGACAGGACAGGGGCATTACTTTTTTGATAATTGATGGCTTCACTAAATCAGAATGGGTCGGGGGGACTTTTGTGTCAAGTTCCCCAAATGGGACTCTTCTTGCTAAATACCCAGGGACATTGACACTGGAGAGGAAGGCAATGAGGAGGACATTTCAGAGTGGCTCTGAGAAAGAAGGGAAGGAAGAGAAGCACACCTCTTCTTCCTGACATATTTCACATGGTCATGCAATGTTGTTCATGGTGGGTCACGTGAGGTGTAGGGGGCATGGTCCCGGGAAGCCTTGTAAGGATCATATTCAAGTCCCGTGTTCATGTTTCCAAACAACTGGCTTCCAGAATAGAATCAATGGCATCACAGTCATCACCAAGCATGCACGAGATGGGGAATTCAGGAGGGGGTCTTTTGCAGTTGGTTCTCACACACCCTTAAAATGGGCCCGAGACCACCTCTTTTATAGGTGACAATTCCAGTGAGATCCAATGCTTTGGTCAGATCCATGAAGATGTGACAATGTATTCTCTGCTTTCTTCTCTCTTGCCACTCCAGTGCCCACAATAGTTAGCATGAACTAGACATTTTATAAATATGTGCTGTTCATTTTTGCAATGAAAACAGCTTCTTCCTTCTAAAACGCACTTGGGGCAAAATTCCCAGAAATAAGTCTGTCTCCTCCATAGCAAGCATGTGAAGAGTTAACCAAAAAAAACCTCCTGGGATGAACTATCGGACAAGAATAGGAATTTCTCTATTTTTTCACTTAGAAAGTGTAAAGAATTAAACACATTTAGAAGTGTGTATGTAAATGCATAGTTATTTCTCTTCAAAGGTTACCTTGCATTTTGACCTCTTTCTAAATGTTGACTGAATAGTGAGTTTTTCATGGCAAGATTATCACTGTTAATCAGTTTGGTTTAACATAAATATCACACCTTACAATTTGATAATTTAAGATCTTAGTTATAAGTCACAAAATTAAATGAAAAGTGGATAACACTTAATAGGAGTTAGTACTAATTGTGGTTGTTACAGTTTTCGGGTTTAACTGTATATGGATTGTGTGAGGAATGGTTTAAAAAAAATATTTTTCACTTGGCAGGGTTTCACTTTGCATAGAAATGCCCCATTTCCATAACCTTAACTGCTTTTCTTTTTCTTTCTTTTCTTTCACTCCCTCTCATCACTGTATTGGAGTATTTTTCATCAAAGCACACCTACATACTACTGGGACTCTTGCAAAGCCTATAGTGCATGTTTTCTAAATTTGTGTTTTTTGAAGCAGCATTTTTTTTTTTTGTATCTGAATTGTAATAACGAGAAATCTGAGGAATCCAATGGTTGCAATAAGTTCAACAAAGAAATCCGGTTTCATTTTTCCAGCCAAAATATCAGCTCTACTATGAGGGCTCATTTTCTTGGTGTGATGAATCCTACAGGGGGAAAGACAGGTCAGGTCAGTGGAACCCCAGGAGGGGGTCCGGAGCACAGCTTTTAGCCCAGCACGTTGCTCTTATTTCTTCTATCCAGAGTTTTATCAGCACACGGCACATCTTGGGAAGACTGTGCATTGGAGAGAGATTTAGATACAGATCAGAATGTTAGATGCAGCTTTTCATATTAATTAGATTAACTTGATCAGGAAAAATAAAAAAAGAGAAGGCAGTGCCAAGCTGACAGAAGCAAAGGCAAATGGCTATTAATTTTTTTTTAATTAATCCTCACTTGATATTTTTCCATTGGTTTTTAGAGAGAGTGGAAGAGAGGAGGAAAAGACAGAGAAATATCGAATGGAAAGAAACACATGATTGGTTGCCTCCTGTACGAGCCCGACCAGGGCCCTGGCTGTGAAGGAACCTGCAACTAAGATATGTGCACTTGACCGGAATCAAACCCTAGACCCTTTGGTCCACAAGCCAGTGGTCTATCCATTGAGCCAAACCAACTAGGGTTAAATGAATGTTAATTTGCTGGTTCTTTTGGGAATCTCTTTGCAATGGGCAGGATAGGGGTGAAAAGTTGTTTCTTGTTGGCAGAGAGAGAGAGATAAAGAGAGAGATTTAGCAAAGCTCACCAAAGGTTTTTAAAGATGAGCTTAGGGCTCAGAAAAGCCTGGTTCTCCCCCTAACTTGTAATGACAACTACTCTCCTTCCCTCCAGATGACACAGCCTTGGGGTCTTTGTTGGAACCAGTGCCCCGGTCTGGTCCAACTGGTTGATGTTGGCAGGCTCCATTGCTTGTAGACATACACTAGCAGGTGTTAAAAAATAAACCGAGCCATGTTAAAAATGCTAAGAGCTGGAGCGAAAATCTATTTGAATTGGGTAGCATCCAAACTAACAAACAGAAAGGAGCTCTGAGGAACTGTACAAAATCAAAGGCTCTTATAGGCCGAAGGGAACAGGATCAGGGATGTTATACCAAGCAGAAGAGTGGGTTGGTTGTTTCTGCAAGTTCTTTTCTTTAGGAAATGTTGGGCGTCTATTAGACAGGCTGACTAGTGTTGATTGGGCAGTTCTTGATTCACTAGTTTAAGATTCAATTTCTGGGAGAGCCAGACTGTAGTTGTCTGAGTTTGTGGTGTGGGTTTTGACATAAGTGACTTTATTTTGTGTCTCTTTTCCTGCTTTTAGCAGTAGTATGAACTTAAGAGTTTGCTTGACATCTTATCAGTCTGGCTGTTTGAGCAGTATGTTGACCTCAAGGCCTAACTGCCTTGAGCTCACTCCATCTCACTCTGCAGCCTGTGGGTATTTCTAGGGGGAAAGGAAGGTGACTGAAAACTGTACCCATGGCCCCTCCTTGTAGATTAAGGAGTTACCTACCTTCTCCCTCTCTAGCGCCCCACACAGTCGTACTGGAGGACTTCACTGTTACCTCAGCTTGGCAATTCCCAAAGCTCTCCAAGGGTTCAGGGAAATTAATATAAAACATGGTGAAGTGCTCCTTAGTTCATCCATCTTAAGACAAGCATATTCTTTGCGGGTTTAAGTTGTTCACTAGTGGCTGGATCTTCTGAAAATAGAGAGCAAGAGTTATCTTGCATCTTTGCTGAACCATACTCAGACCAAAGGTTTCAGTGACTGTGCAGCAGCTGGGAGAAATAGCCTGTCGATCTGCTTTGTGTTGAGAGACTTAACTTATTGTCATCAAGAATCTTCTGCTCTTTTGAAATCCTGCAGAGAGGCCTCAGTCCGCTAATTCAGGCTAAAGACTGAAGGGAAAAACATGTGGACTTGCCCCTTCTCCCTGCTCTAAGATGTCACAAGCTCTGAAACTCTGACAAGTGTTTGGTCAGGTCACATTGCCTGCGGTGTGTTCACCAAAGCAATTCTCCCCCAAGCAAGACATATGGCTATTGTTACTTTTTCCTTTTTGGATTGCGTTATTTATAATAATAATAATAAGCATTATTAGTTAAAATGTTTACTATTTAAGGAAAGTTATTAAATAGTCAGGAGCAAGAAAATTACACAACAGAATAAAAGTTTCTCATAATTTCTCACACTGTTGAAGACAAATTATCAATGAAGACATGAGACTCATGTATGTATAGCAGTTCAAATTAGGGTTTTTTGTTTTTTTCAGGGTAAATTCTTTTTTTTTCTCTTATTTATTTTTATTTCTTGATTGATCTCCCCATTATTCCCCATCTCCCTACTCATGCCCTTACCACCCTGTTGTCTGTGTCCATTGATTAGGCTTATATGCATGCATACAAGACCTTTGGTTGACCTCCTCCTTACCCCCACCTTCCCTTCCCGCTGAGGTTTGATGGGCTGATCCATGCTTCTCTGTTTTTGTTCATCAGTTTATGTTGTTCATTATATTCCATAAATGAGTGAGATCATGTGATAATTATCTTTCTCTGCCTGGCTTATTTCACTTAGCATAAAGCTCTCCAGTTCCACCCATGCTATTGCAAATGGTAAGCATAGTATTCCAATGTGTAGGTGTACCATGCTTTTTTAATCCACTCATCTGCTGATGGGCACTTAGGCTGTTTCCACATCTCAGCTATGGTGAATTGTGCTGCTATGAACATAGGGGTGCATATATCCTTTCTGATTGGTGTTTCTAGTTTCTTGGGATATATTCCTAGCAGTGGGATCACTGGGCCAAATGGGAGTTTCATTTTTAGTTTTTTGAGGAAACTCCATGCTGTTCTCCACAGTGGCCACACCAGTCTGCATTCCCACCAGCAGTGCATGAGGGTTCCTTTTTCTCTGCTTCCTTGCCAGCACTAGTCATTTGTTGATTTGTTGATGATGGCCATTCTGACAGGTGTGAGACAGTACCGCATTGTCGTTTTGATTTTCATCATTTGGATAATTAGTGACTTTGAGCATGTTTTCATATGTCTCTTGGCCTGCCTCTGTCTTCTTTCGAAAAGCATCTATTTAGATCTGCTGCCCATTTTTTTATTGGATTGTTTATCTTCCTTTTGTTAACCTCTATGAGTTCCCTGTAGATGTTGGAGATTAAACCTTTATCAGGGAAAACATTGGCAAATATGTTCTCCCATGCAGTGGTGTTTCTTGTTTTATTGATGGTTTCTTTTGCTGTGCAAAAGCTTTTTATTTTTTAACAGATAATTTAAAATTACCTACATATGAAATTTTTATCTATGGACAATCTTTCTTTTAGTATTTAGATACATCTGTGCACATATAGTCATATACAAGTAAAGGTCACACAAAGTTAAAGTTGAGTTCTCTATGCTAGGGTTTCAGTGCAAATAGTGATGTGACATCAAAGAAAAAATAAATGTATGATAGAAAAAAACCCAACAGTAGGAATGGAAATGTCTCAATAAATTCAATAAAAACTTAATTAAAAATAAATGTTATAGATAAGGTATATCAAAAATGAAATTAATCCCATAGGCACTTATTCTTTTAATATATTTTTATCTCAGAGAGGGAAGGATAGAAATATCAATGATGGGAGAGAATCATTGATCAGTTGCCTCCTGCATACCCTACACTGGTGATTGAGCCAGCAACTTGGGCATGTACCCTTGACTGGGATCAAACCCGGGACCCATCCGTCCACAGGCCGACACTCTATCCACTGAGCCAAACCTGCTAGGGCCATAGGCACTTTTATAAAGTCGCAGTGAGGCTGGTAAGCTCACTTAGTTCTAGGACAAATCTCTGTAAGTGCCTGTACCACCACACATTTTCCCAATAAGAGTAGATAACTGATGCATTAGAGCAAAGAATAACAAACCATTCATAGTCTTAAGGTTACCTAATAGTCCGTGTCCTTTAGAATGTCAGGAGAATGAGTAACTTTTGGTCACTGGAGCCTACATCTTGCATGTGATACATTTTTAATATCCGTTGGTGATTTATAGAGTCCTTGTTACATACTAAGCTTTTTTGCTACATACTTTGCAGATTTTCTGTTGCTTGAAATAGGCATTATTTATTATATGCCCCATTTTGGGGGGGAGGGGCAAATAACTGAGCTACAAAGGTTAAGGACTCAAGAGTGTTACATCGCTGATGCATGCAGAGTGGAAATCCAAACTGAGGCTAACCCCATTGAAAAGTGCCCAGCTAAGCCACTCTCCTAGGCAGGAGTCTGACTCATGTCACCACCTGGGACTGTGCCTCACTGGCGCCAGGGCATGAACCCAGGCTTGTGGCTTTAGTCACCTTCCCCTAGGAATGTTCTCAGTCGCATTCAGCATCGGCATGCAATGCATACTAAACCCTCAGAATTGCATTTGAGAATAAGTAGGTCTCCTTTCCAGAGAACGCCTTGAATAGCTAAGTGTCACTAAGATGGAATAGTTTACAAAGCGCGCACTCACTGGAAAGGTGTTCACTTCATTGTCCGATGCTTACAGAATGCACTGAAACTCAGCTTTAAAAATGTACCTTCACCCAGGCCTTCTTGGAAACCAGCACAGCACACAGACCTACCTGCCAGATGAAGCGTGTTTGCTTTGAGTAGACAGTTGCATCCAGAAACAGAAATGTGCAGGTGGTAAAGCTCTCATTCATGTAGGTAGGCATGCCCTGGAGCCCAATATTTTATATGCCCATGCAGAAAGGGTAAGAGTAAATCTTTCCTCTCACTTTCAGATAGAAATTTGCAACTGCAATTTTCTTTTATTTTTTAGAAAAAGCTAACTCACATGGGTAAGATGGGTGTAGGACGGAGCTGAAATCACCGAAGGAGGTTTCTGTCTAAGTAGTACACATACTTAACACACTTTATACACATCAGGGTTTTCTATTTTTCCATTGGGGTGACCAGTTATTTCTTGGTTGAAAGGAGATCTTCAAATAAGCGTCAGTAGGAAGTGTTCACTAAGATATCCTCTGACATGCTATGCAAGTCAAGTGAGTGGGTACTTTGGTACTCTCTGATGGACAGAGAGGACTAAGTTGAAGGCAGTTAATTCCCATCACCCTCACCCAGTAATTGCAGTTGATAGTAGAAACGAAAACAAAGCCTAATCCGTTTTCTAAGTATTCTACTCTCTGCAACTTGAACCAGCTTTAACGTGGCCAAATTCGAATGCCAACATAGTCATACCTACCAGCGTCCAACACATGGTAGAGCAATCCATTCTTTTTCAATTGAATCTGAATAATTCAATATCAGCAGTAATCAAGAATGATGAACAGATTTAGTCTTTTCTTTCTGTTTTCATTTATATTCTCAATTGTAAAACTATCCTACAGTATTGGAACTAAAAATCTTCTAGTTGTTGTTGTGGTGGTGGTTTTACTCTATTTTTTTAAAATATATTTTATTGATTTTTTACAGGGAGGAAGGGAGAGGGATAGAGAGTTAGAAACATCGATGAGAGACATCGATCAGCTGCTTCCTGCACACCCACTACTAGGGATGTGCCCGCAACCAAGGTACATGCCTTTGACCGGAATCGAACCTGGGACCATTCAGTCCACAGACTGCTGCTCTATCCACTGAGCCACACCGGTTTCGGCCACTCTATTTTTTATTAACACTAGTACAGGTGTCCCCATTCCCCTCACCTTTTGCCCACCTCTACCCAGGCCTGGCCCTCCCGTCCATCTGGCCATCACCACACTGTTGTCTGTGTCTGTGGGCTTTACACACATGTTCTTTGGTGAATCCCTTTACCTTCTTTCAGCCACTCATCCCTCCCCTGTCCGGTCTGACAGCTGTCGGTCTACTCCCTCTATCCTTGCTTCTATTTCTATTTAGATCTATTGTCAGCTTATTTTGTTCATTAGATTCCACATCTAAGTGAGATCATGTGATATTTGTCTTTTTCTAACTGGCTTATTCCACTTAGTATAATAACATCCTAGTTTATTATGATTTATATTTCTGTTCTTTTTTTTGAAATGTATTTTATTGATTTTTCACAGAGAGGAAGGGAGAGGGATAGAAAGTCAGAAACATCAATGAGAGAGAGACATCGATCAGCTGCCTCCTGCACGCCCTCTACTGGGGATGTGCCCGCAACCAATGTACGTGCCCTTGACCGGAATCGAACCTGGGACCATTCAGTCTGCAGGCTGACACTCTATCCACTGAGCCAAACCGATTTCGGCTATATTTCTATTCTTAGTAGAGAATGACAATAAGCCTAAATCTTGTATTTATAATGTTTGCCTTACGTCTTTTATAGCAGGAATTCAACTTCAATGATTATGTTTTAAGTAGATCTTTTATTCAAGGCATGCTCTGCCCTTTATGATATCTCAGTTAACAGTTGTCGATCAACATGGTGGTGATATTTGTGAAACTAAGGAATGATCCCTGCTGTTGTAAAGCTGGGGCACTTGACATTCAGAACTCACACAAGAGGCTTTTGATGATACCATTCTTGCACTTTAAAAAATGTGAATGTATTTTTATTGACTTCAGAGAAGAAGAGTGAGGAAGAGAGAGAGAGAAACATCAATGAGAGAGAATCATTGATCAGATGCCTCCTACACGCCCCTTACTGGGGATGAGCCCACAACCCGGGCATGTGCCCTGAGTGCGAGTTGAATCATGACCTCCTGGTTCATAGGTTGACACTCCACCACGGAGCCACGCCTGCATTTTTTTTTAAAGGAAACTCCTAAAGATCTAACGTCATCCAAGAGGAATTATTTTTCATGTGTTAAAATGCGTGTGGAAGACAGAGAACTCTGGGCTCAGAGGACCTCTTTCTGCTGGGCTGAGAATGCGTTCCATGGGTTGCACTCCACCTTGGTCTAGTCTCTCTCATTTACAATGAGGCCACAGTTCTTTGTCATCATCACCTCTTCCAGCTTTCCTTCTTGATAGTTTTCAGCTTAAGATGAAGTCATTTGTTAGAAAACATGTCTTGGTTTGTTGTGCTTACACAATGCTGAGAGTTTTCTACACGATGTGTTCCTAATGCAGCTGTGACAAAAGCTAAGGGAATGTGCACTTACTATCATTCTCTATGTTCTCTAATGACAGAAAGGTGCTTTTACAACTTCATGCACACAGCGTCCCTCAGGGTGAGTTTCTGCATCTTTACCCAGAGGCCTGATGGGTCTACTGATGGGTCTAGAGCCTTTGGGAAGGCTCTAGGTTTTGTTTCCTCTTGACCTGAACTCACTAAGTAAGGGTGCCTGTAAGAGGCCAAAGTTAATGAAAGATGCTCTTATTCAGTAATTCAGTAATTCGATAAATGTTAGTGAGTGAGTAGAGAATGGTAGCTATGCTGGATGTACACTAGTGAACAAAAATAAAAATGCTGTCTACTCTTACTGTTTTTATAGTCTTGTAGAAAAAAATGGGTATGAACAAATAATTATACTAGTGAGTACTAGTTACAAACAGTGCTCTTTTCCCAAAGGAAAGCTATATTATTGATGTTTCTATTCCTCTCTCTCTCTCTCTCTCTCTCTCTCTCTCTCTTTAGCTACTTCATGGGTACTTTATTTATTTAATTTTTTAAATTAATTTGTTACATGTTTACATATCTTCCCATTGCCCCCCCCCCCAGGCAAACCCTAACCCCCCAGTGTCTTGTGTCCATTAATGTGCTTATATGCCTGCATACAAGTCCTTCGGTTGACCTCTTCTCTACTCCACCTCTCCCTAACCTTCCCGCTGTCATTTGACAGTCTGTTTGATGCTTTACTGCCTCTGTATCTATCCTTTTGATCATCAGTTTATAATGTTCTTTATTATCCACAAATGAGTGAGATCATGTGGTGTTTCTCTCTCTCCCTTTCTTTCTGAAATCAATAAAAAAAATATATATATTTTTAAATAAGTACCTCTTAATGTTTGGGGACTTAGGGACAAATTTCTTCTGGGAGTGTTGTTTAAACTAAGACCACAATAATACTTCTTGGCAGGGGAGGGGGGACATAGAAAAGAACCGGATGGGAAGATCTTGTATAATAAAGACCCAATAAGAACAGACAGAGGTGAAGAAAAACAAGGACACAAAGCTTTAGGGGTCTCTCTCTCTCTCTCTCTCTTCCTTTCTTCCTCTCTCCCTCTCTCCCTCCCCTCCCTCCCCTCCCTCCCTTCCTCCCCTCCCTCCCCTCCCTCCTCTCTCTCCCTTCCTCCCCTCTCTCCCCTCCCTCCCTCCCTCCCTCCCTCCCTTCCTCCCTTCTTCCCTTTCTCCCCCCACCAAGGTGTTTTGGAGCTGCCCAAGACCTTCATAAAGGTGCTCATCCATGAGGGATTATGAAAATCAGTGTTTTTGTTTGTGGGAAAGATGGTAGATAATTCTTATTCTGTGCCATGTTGATGATGTCACTCTAGCCTTTTAGAAACCTTGTCTCTATCATCAAAGCAGTGAGCAACTGTTAAAGGGTTCCATATCAAAGATACAGAATCTCCTTCACCACCTTTACTTAGCCAAGACCCACATTTCTAAATTAACTTATTAATTAGGTAATCCCAGGTGATATAATGCTTGGCTCATTATTAATTTAATTTAAATCAACAGAACAGCAATTTGGGCACTGGGTTGACTTTGAAAATTGGATATTCATGCAAGGATGAACACAGTATGTATCTGTGACGGGTGAACCATATCTGTTCCAAACTTCATATATTTTTTTAGCAACTTACCGAAGGACATAAGACTTGGGAGTCAGTGAGACATGTAGACAAAGTAAAATATTGTACAAATACATTAGACTGACACTCCAGAGAAAAATATGGGCTACAGACGCTTCTTACTAGAAACTGAGCAATCACTTTATTCCAGAAATGAAATGGGTGCAGAAACTCATGTTTATCATCATACAATGAATGTGGTGTTTTTGACACACACAACTGATTTCTCGAGAATGAAATTTTTCTAAGCTCTTGAGGTTATGTGTCTCATTTCCCTGAAGCCTCTGGATGATTTCTGGGAAGACTGTCCATGTGCCATGTTTAGATATGTTCTCAAGCTGCGTATTCACAGTCCTCAATTTTTGCTGGTCAGTCTGCAGCACAGGGTGGGATGAGCTGACCCAGGGTTTCAGCATGCCTCTTTAGAGGGTTTGGTGCAGTCTTCTCCATTCTGCCTGATAACAGGCTGATAACATTTTACTTCATCTTGGAAGCTCAGAAATTAAAAAAAAAATTGTCTAAGCCTTCCTCTGTGGATAGTGCCAATCAGTGGGAGCCGGAAAGTAATTACTGACTAATTAACAGCTCTTAGGGAAAACACAGAACTTCTTAGGGACCTAGATGTGGAATGAAAGCAAGTTGCCTTCGTAAAAATTCTACTTGGGAGAGACAGCATGGGTAAGATGCTGCTCAATTTTTAAAAATTACTTGGGAGTAGTTCATAAAAGGCAAACGCATATTCCTTCCTTAATTATTTGTTGATGATCGATTAATTTAATCCCCTGACTTACAGTCATGCTTTTGGTAAAAATACAAAGCCCTTTTTTAAATATACAATTTTCTAGAATAAAATAGCACGGTGCTCTGAGATCAATTTAAAGATGACGCTTTTATTAAAGAAAAAGGAAAAGTAATATTATGTTCCAGGATCTGTTTGTACAAAATCACTTCCTTCCATGTGTTGGCTTAAATATTATATAAGTTTTATTTTGTATAAACATTACTTTGGGTTCTGTTTTTTTTTTTAATTTAAGCTGTGTTTAATGTTATCACAAAGGAGGATAGCTCGGGACCTCAAAAGCATTAGGCTAACCAAGGCTCAATGCAGCACTACTAGTATTTACAGTACCAAGATGCTGAAGCAACTTAAGTGTCCACCAATACATAAGTAGATAAAAAAAAAAAAATCACACACACACACACACACACACACACACACACACACACACTAGCCAGCCATAAAACAAAGAATGAATCTTCCTATTTATAGCATCATGGATGAGCCTAAAGGATATTATGCTGATTAAAAATCCGATAAAGATACCGAAACTGGTTTGGCTCAGTGGATAGAGCATCAGCTTGCGGACTGAAGGGTTCCAGATTCGATTTCGGTCAAGGGCATGTACCTTGGTTGCAAGGAGGCAGCTGATTGATGTTTCTCTCTCATCGATGTTTCTTACTCTCTATTCCTCTCTTTGACTCTCTGTAAAAAATAAATAAAAAATATATATATTTTTTAAAAGTCAGACAAAGAGAAATACTCTATATGATTTTACTTATATGTGGCATCTAAAAACAACAATACAACAACCAGAAGACTCAACAAACTGGTGGCTACCAGAGGGTCTAGGGATGGGGCCGTGGAAGACAGAGGTGAAAGGGATTAAGAGGTACAAACTTCCAGTGATAAACAGGTCATGGAGACGTAATGTACAGCATGGTGAATACAGTCAATAATATGGCAGTAACGTCTTATGGTGACAATTGGTAATATCTTTTAGTGTGATCATTTCACAATGCATATAAATATCAACTCACTATGAGCTGTGCCTGAAATTAACTTTATATTATATGCCAAGTTAACTTCAATGAAAGAAAAATATCACATGATCTCACTCATTTATGGGTAATAAAGAACATTAGAAACTGATGAGCAAAAAGATAGATACAGAGGCAGTAAAGCATCAGACAGACTGTTAAATTACAGTGGGAAGGTTAGAGAGAGGTGGGATAGATAGGAGATCAACCGAAGGACTTGAATGCATGCATATCAGCATCACCAATGACACTGGGGGGTTAGGATATGCATGGAAGTGGGGGTGGAAATGGGAAGGTATGTATACATGTAATACATTAATAAAAAATAAGTAAAAATAAATAAAATTTAAAAAGGTAGTATAATGATGTCCAGGTCCCTCCATGCTGTTGCGAAGGGTTCGATTTCCTTCGTTTTTATGGCCGAGTAGCAGTCCATTGAGTAAGCATGCCCAGCTTTTACCCACTCATCTGCTGATGGGCACTTGGGCTGCTTCCAGATCTTGGCTCTTGTAAGTAATGCTGCACATAGGGGTGCATTTCCGTTATACGTGGGATCTACTGAATAAAATAAACTAACAAACAGACTCAGAGAGAGCAGACTGACAGCTGGCCAAGGGGAGAAGGTTTGCAGGACTGGGTGAAAAGGTAAAGGGATTAAGCAAAACCAATAAAAAACAAGTCATAGACACAGAGGAGAGCATGGTGATTATCAAAGGGAAAGGGGAGTGGGGGAGGGGTAGAAAATGGTATTGGGGGGAATAAATGGTGATGGAAGGAGACTTGACCTGGGGTGGTGAACAGCCAGTACCATATACCGATGGTGTATTATAGAACTGTACAATGGAAACCTATATAATTGTATTGACCAATGTCACCCCAATAAATTCAATTAAGAAAGGAAGTTTGTAAAGTTACATCATTTTTAAAATTTTGTTTTATATTAATTAAAAGCATGGAGGACTATAGACAAAAATGTTTGTTGTCCATATGCATGGTATTTAATTTGGTCATTTTATTATTTTTTAATTAAATACATCTCATTTTTCCTCTGATAAAAATACAATATCTTTTAAGAAAAATTATACATGTCACAAAAAGGAAAAGAAATTTTATGACCTTATGATGTCATCGAAGCTTAGTAATAACTACATTCAGTTTCTGGATAGAATCAATGCCTTTTATTGAATACAGCTAATTTGAAGCAATGGTAGACATTTTGCATGATTGAAAAGGCAAAATCTTCTTTTGGCTGTTTGGCTAAAACTTTTAACGTTTTGTTGATATAATTACGGAATATTTTTTAATGCTAGCTAAATTGGATTCGCTATTGATCTTTAAAGAAAAAGCCTGTTTGGAGACATTTATCTACTTGGTAATCGGCAGCACATAATCCATTACCCTAATGGCTTAATGATGTCTTCACCAGCAGGGAAAAGCAACTCTTAGGTTGGAAACTTCTCTTTGGTCACCGAGAAATGGCGAAGACTCTGTGTATCTGGCTCGGTGGAGCTTAATTAAACACAAGGATTTTTCAAGTATTTCCCCTGTCCTTAGGTCAGAGGTCAGGGCTACTGCCTGGGGTATGAGAATCCAGGAACTGCTAGGCCCTGTGGATTGTTGATGGCCACTTCCATTCTCATGGCCCATGATGCATCACTGTTTAAATGTTTTAAGAATCACAATGGCAACACTTGACCTCTACAAACTCAGCACTTCTACCTCTTACAGAGAACACATGAGTGTTTGGACAAGCATATATGTTCAGTGCCAGGAAAACTCCACAGATGTAAATTATATTCAGATTTTTAAAATATATTTTAATGATTTTTTACAGAGAGGAAGGGAGAGGGATAGAGAGCTAGAAACATCGATGAGAGAGAAACATCCATCAGCTGCCTCCTGCATACCCCCTACTGGAGAGGTGCCTGCAACCAAGGTACATGCCCTTGACCGGAATTGAACCTGGGACCCTTCAGTCCGCAGGCCGACGCTCTATCCTCTGAGCCAAACTGGTTCCGGCTATATTCAGCTTCTTAAAGAAACATTCCCTCACATAGACTGTCCATGTCTGCAGGCCAGGAAATTTGTTGATACACCTTCTTCATCCCCTATAGTGTCTAGCTTTTGGCTGAGCATATGTGCTGTATCCGCTTCTAAACATGCCCACTCTCTCCACTCTCTTCTAGAGTCACCCCAAACATGGGAGTTAGTCTCCCCTAAATATAAGTTCTCACTTTATCCTACCATGATGGTTTCTAATAGTGTTTCCATTATAACTACCTATAATCACATTTTATTGATCCTATCCCAGGTGGGATGAGATTGGTTTTCAATTCACATCCTTGTGAAGGCACAGATTTCTGAGGTGGATCTCTGAAAACACTGGATTCTACATACATAGAAACCTGTTAGCAAGAGCAAGGAGTATATATATAGGACCCATAGCTTCTGAGTTGCAAAGCTCAACCATAAGAAATCTGTGAAGAAATGTTTTTCCCTTTAAATTCTTAATTTGAATTGTCTTTTAAAGACAGTAGATTTAATACTAGCATTTTGATCTATAGTAGGCATTTTAAAAGGGTTATGATTTGAACAGCCATGATAAAGCTTTTATATAATGGTATTAGTGACCCAGTGCATAAAATTTGTGCACATTAAAAGAGAATTAATAGAGGAAATATTTTAATATTGCTATTTGCCCTTTCTCTATAATAGAAGTGTTAGAGATGAAAGAAAATTAGTAAAATGTATATGAAAATCTCCCTCCTGTCAGAGTCTGGGGTACACCGAGAGAACCAGAGTCATGTCCCCACCCACCCACATGCACCTCAAAATTGTGCAAGACCCAGACCCAGACCTGCCAGTCCCATCCCCATTGCGCTAGATCCAGACCTTGCCAGCCTTACCTCCATCAAGCCCTGCTGGGTAGGGGGCACAGCCTGAGGTCCCCCATCCTTGACCGGGGTAAGGAGCATGATTTGAGGCCCCTATCAAGACCCACCAAGTGGGGGTGCGACCTTGGGTCCTCTTCCTGGGCCAGGAGATGTGCCTTGAGGTCCCCAATCAAGCCCTGCAGGCAGGGGTCATGGCCTGAGGTCCCCCAGACTGGCACCAGGGTGGGGTGCATGGCTTTGGGTTCCCTGTCAAGCCCCCCCCCCTTTCCCCCAGGCAGAGGGCACAGCCTCAGGTCTCTGCTGATTGCTCCTTAAAGCTTGTTAGAATAACTCAGTCTCTGCCATGGGCAAAGCCATTTTGTTATGGTGTGATGGTCAATTTGCATATTCCCTCTTTCTTAGATAGGATATGTTTTATAACTCTTGGTTCTAATTCAGGTTACTCAGCAATTATCTACTTTTTGGAATAGATAGAGAAGGTACCGGTCTCTTGTTTGCTACATTCACTTTTAGTGTTCACCTAAAAATGAGCTTCTTCCCAGGGCAGCCTTCAACCCATAAGAATTTCCAAGTAATGGAAGTTACATTCTGCAATGGATTTCCAGACACACTCACTCGGGGAGCATATTTCAAATAGAATGTGTGGCAGTAAACCAATCTGTGTGTTGCTATTTCCAGTGTTGATCTAAATTACATCAGCTCACCAGTGAGTCCAATGATGTTCTTAAGCACATTGAACCTGTAGAGAGTATGGGTCACAGACTCAGTAGTTCTCAAAGTGTGATCCCAAGGCCAACAGCATTGGCATCCGGAGGAGCTGGCTAGCAAAGCAAGCTTTAGGGCCCTGCTACTAAGCTGGGGACTTTGGAGGTGGGACCATGCGCGCTGTGTGTTTTTGTTTTAATATATTTTATTGATTTTTTACAGAGAGGAAGGGAGAGGGACAGAGAGCTAGAAACATCAATGAGAGAGAGACATTGATCAGCTGCCTCCTGCACACCCCCTACTGGGGTACATGCCCTTGACCGGAATTGAACCTGGGACCCTTCAGTCTGCAGACTGATGCTCTATCCACTGAGCCAAACCGGTTTTGGCCAGGCTGTGTTTTAACTAGTCCTCCACACAAGTCAAATAACAGATTTGGAATCAATGTTCTAACTTACTCTTTTTATGGTGGAGAAACTGAAGCTGAAAGCAATAAAATGACTCATGAAAAGACACAGAATCCAGTTAGTGATGATATCGGAATGGGAACAAATCCTGGTACTCATTCAGCTATCCTCTTCGGCCAAGGAGTCTGCTCTCTATTTGCAGGAATAAAATTCTTTATTTTTCAGCAGCTAATTGCTGAATTCCCCCTACGTGGCTTTGCAGGTTGATGTTAGTACTCGACCCCTGCTCACGTCTGAATGCCACGAGCCTTTTCCATGTTGCTGCTTTTCTCTCTGTGCTCCACTATCCCAGCTTGGATATTTAATTGAGCATCTACTCCAGGACACTCGGCCACGTTTTAAACATGGCCCTTTGCATAGGAGCTTTGGGATGGTGGTGGTTGCTGTTGTTTCCTGTTTTTATTTTGTTTTTCCAAGTGCTCCCCTTTTAAATCAAACGTTTACAAACACCAGGACACACTTGCTGAAATTCCCTTTTTGCTAGAAAGGTCTAGCTGAATGCAGTCCCATACCCTAGAGTCAATTTGCAGGCGGCGTCTTTGCAAGAGCCTATGACATCGCGAGCAAATGAAGTTTCATCAGGCCGGTAACGAGGTTGCCTTGCCAAACCTGTCAGCGCCGGGGCTGACCCTCTCGCGCGCTGCTGTCTGCTCAGCTGGCACGATGGGCTGTTAATCAGAAGTGCTTTTCCTCTCTCATTCGCACTCCGTCGCCAGCAGCCTGCCCTGCTTGGTATTCCAAGCTGGTTCCTTACAGAGAATATTGGTGCAGCCCCTGTCTTGACATCTCCCTGCCAACTGGCAGTGATGGGTCAATATTGCTCCTCACTGCTCTCCACAAAGCAGAAAATATGCGATCACGCCAATGAGGTGGCTTAAGCATCTTTGTTTTTTATTCAGCCTTTCTTGTAAGCTGCCTGAACTGGTCTACAACTGAAGGGGGAGAGAGGGGATTGTTAGAGGCAGCACATTTGGCTTAGGTGCCGAGGTTAGTTGGTGAGATACCCCAATCGTTGGGGAGGGGTGAAGATCAAAGTCAGGTACCACAGGAACCTGTGACCGCTGCTCTCCTCTGCACATTGGCGGCAAATCGAATAACTGCTTCTTTGGACACTGGGTGTAGGAACCCCAAAACATATCACTGGTGGGTTGAAAGTGGTACGTTGAGAAAGATGTGCCAGAGTCTTCTCATATACTGTTTCATGCTAGTGAGCTTATTTTTAGCGTTGAGGAACCATGAAGATATTCCAAAATATATAAACTTTGTTTGATTTCGAATAGCGCTGAGTCAATGGGATGTTCTGTTCACCAATATAATTTCTCCTTATTCTTAAAAAAAAAAAAACCCTCTTTGTTTCCTGGTTTTTGACATTTGTACCTATGTGGTCTGACCACCTGCATGTCAGGCAGCATGTCACTGGAGAATGCATATATGTTGATGTCTGAACATTTTGGATTCAGTGAAACTGGGCATACATGCCAGCTTCTTATCAGCTTATGTGGCCCTTAAACAAGACATTAAACTCTTAGGCCTGTTTATATCTGCAAATTTGTGATAAAACAACAGGAAAATTAATAACATTTAATTATGTATCTCTTTTTTATTTTCTCTGGTGCCAAGAACTGTGATTAATTTGAGGCTAAGTATCAAGAAGATGTAGAAAGAGGTTTCAGGAAGAGAAAAAAGGGCCACGTATTTCCACCTAAGCACCACAATATAGCTTTTGATGGAAATAAGATTCCACTGAGTCTTGGAAAAGGATTGAGTCAGATAGGTAAATATGTTGTGGGAGGCATTTCCAGGAAAATACAGAATCTCAGAATTGAGCAGGGGCTTGGAGATGCGTGAAGAAAAAGTTGTGAACGCAGAGTTCCAAACAGCTGACATACGAAGCATAGAATTGGTGGTGGACAGTGCATGGTGGACAGAAATAAGTCGGGGGAGTCCACTCAGGACCTTCGTGCCTGTCAGAGAGCTCAGACTTTATCTTCCTGTGATGTGTAGCCCACATAGCAGTGTAAATACGGTTGGCTATGAAATTGGGGGTTTGGAGGGATCACTTGAGTAGTAGTGTATGTGGTGCATTAAAAGAGAGAAAGGCTGGAGCAAGGGCATCAGAAATGGTAGTCACTATAGGGATGTTGTGAGTAGTTTACGTTTCAGTCTTTGGAACCATGGGTCAGCAAACATTCTGTGAAGGGCCAGAGAGTAAATATTTTCAGCTTTGAGGGCCATATGGTGA
>JAAGEH010000480.1:57950763-57979085 GCA_011751065.1 Lasiurus cinereus
TATAATGGGGGCATCACTTTCCCCTGATAACTAGGTTTCCTTCCACCCCTAAGGGCTCCCGACCTGCCCCCTCCAGCGCATGAATTTCCATGCACCAGGCCTCTAGTATGAATATAAACGATGACCGCATTTTTGTTGGGCATTGTTGCCCCTGCCCTAAATAATTGTTCTGTTTTTCCCTATTTTCTCTGGTAACTAGACTATTCTCTTTTCATGGTACTTAAAACCTAGCCTTTAAACAATTTAATGGAGCTTTATATTTCAACCTTTTTTAAAAAAAATTCTTTTTTTTTTTTTTTATGAAACCTTTTTCTTTCTGACAGTTATTAAACTGTTCTCCTAGTGTTCACTTCTTTCCTTGAAGTCTCAAAGTTTTGTTCTTCACATTGAGACTTTTCAGGGGGCCTGGAATGGGGTTTTGAATACAAGGTGAAATTTGAATCTGATTTGCTGTTTGTTTTTCCCTCCTATGCTGAGAACTAATTTGCCTGGCTCTATTTATTGAAACGACCATCTTTTCCCCACTGCTCCACAATTATACTTCTGTCCTACATCAAATTTGCATATACATGTGAACCTAGATCTGGATGTTTTTCTCATTTGCATCGGTCATTTGCAAACTCTTACTAGTACCATGATTTCTACATTTTTAAAAAATATATTTTATTGGTTTTTTTTACAGAGAGGAAGGGAGAAGGATAGAGAGTTAGAAACATCAATGAGAGAGAAACATCCATCAGCTGCCTCCTGCAAACCCACCTCTGGGGATGTGCCCACAACCAGGATCCATGCCCTTGACAGGAATCGAACATGGGACCTTTCAGTCCACAGGCCGACGCTCTATCCACTGAGCCAAACAGGTTTTGGCGATTTCTACATGATTATAATTTAATTAGAAATCTTAATATTTGGGGGAGTAAATATTCCAAGCTTTCTTTTTAATAGAACTGTTTTGCATTTGGTCAATTTGAAGACAGTCAACATCTTTATGAGACGATTTTTCTTATAGCTGACCACGATATGTGTTATTTTGTGTCTTCGCTCTTCCTTCATCGCTTTCAATAAAACTTCGTAATTTTCTTCTTAAATATTTTTTTGCACATTGTTGGTTATGGTTAGTTTTTTTTTAACGGGGGAATTTTGCTTCTTAGTTTTTATTTTAATTGGCATTTTGAAAATTATGAAATACAGCCCTCTGTTTTCATGTTAGGCTTTTGTTGCTTAAGTGGAAATAACATTCATAGGTTGTAAAACATTCTTTGAATTTCAATGTTAAAAATGCTTGCCCCCAGTGGATCAATTTGATTTTTGAATATAACCCCAAATTATGCAATATCAAGACCTTTTTATGAAACCTTTCATAAAAGATCCCATTTTCATTAAAATGGAGCTGGTTGAATAAAACTCAGAAGAAGTTTTACATGTGAGTCACGGATTGCTTCTGAATAATATTTCAAAAAGAAAGCCCAGAGTGTCCTGATAATTGATGAAGTTATTCTGATTATCTTAGTAATTTTTAAAGAAACTGCTCCTCAATATACATTATTGACTACTTATTTGCATACCTACACAAATCTCTTATCATACATATTTATCACGTCATTTGTCATCAGAGCATAGATTTACATTTTTGACATTTCTCTAAAATTATAATCAAACTTTGTAGTTCACAGCTTGCTTGTTCCTGTGGAGACGTTTTTATAGATTTCTTTGCTCACCTGCCTTTGCAAATAGCCAATCTCTTGTTAGTTCGCTTCCTTGGGCTGCCAATAATCCATATTTATTTAGTTTTTCTCTGTGTATCCTGACTTCTCATTCAGAATCCTCTAATGACAAATTAAAAGAGTTTGTCATTTCCTCTTTTCCCTTACTCTCTGCCACATATGTGCGAACTTTTCTTCTCTAAATGATTTGTGACTTTCTTGGATTTTCAGCTAATATCAGAGCTTGCCAAACTTCCACAGCATGCCGGATAGATTATCCATTTCATTTTAAAACTTGTACGATTGTTATGGCACAAAGACTCGTATTCTTAGGTCTTCCTGCATTTCCATGTTATCATAATTGTGTTTATTGTCCTGGTCCCTATTTTGCTTACATCTTACCAAAATTAACTCTGGAACTTCTATATTCCATAGTCATACAAACATTTAAGTCCCTGAAATTTTTAGTGAATAATTTCTCTGTAACTTGGACACTCTTTCTAGCTTCTCTCATAACAAATGATGATGTTATCATTTCTCCCATGCACTAAACACTTGCTCTTCCGTGAATGTCCTTTACTTTGGGTCAGTACTCATCCTTGTAATTTTGCAAAGAAATGAAAGGTGAGGGAGTTTCACGTCTTACATGCAATAACTGTGCACATGTGAGTCTACTCAGCGTATATTTTCTGAAGCTGAAAGTATCCTCATATTTATGGCCCAGAAGGAAGATCTAATTCCTGGTGGACACAATGTGTTAACTTGGATATTTGACAATTTGCTGACAGTCTCATTGGTTATAGAAAGCTTTTTTAGGTTCTGTGGATAAAATAAACAGCCTTGTTTTACTCAGGCATTTTGTAAATGTTTATTTCTGTGCAACTTCTATTGTCAGTCACACAGGGCCTTCTACCTTATCTGTTAACTGTTGTTGATTTTTCTCAAACGTCTGTGTCTGTTTCCCCATAAGAGCAACTTACAATTTGTAAAAATGGAAATAGGTTTTAATTTCCAAAGCATTTTTTTAGGGGATCACTTTCTCCTTCAACATTATGCTGACAATTTGAGTCATTGTCACATAGTAATCAGTGACACCTGGGAAGAAGACACATTCTACCCGCCAATAGTAACTCATAAATAAATGGTATACCTAAGAGAACCAGTCAAACTCTTTAACTATATGTCTTTGATAAAATAACGCACGTTAAAGAATGAGTTGCCTTTTTTTTCATATTAATACTAAGGAAATTTGCTGCAAATATAGAGATTTAACATTTTTTAAGGAGGCTTTCACAAATAAGATTTAATACGTTACTTACCTTTTGTCCACTGTTTGCCATAATTGGTTTGCTTTGACTGTCAGCACTTGACAAAGGAGTACCTCCCTCCCATATGCCTTACACCTGTTTGTTCAGAACTGCATGATCAAGAGGCTCTGTTTTAAATAAAAGTTAGTTTTAAATAAAAGGTTGTCTTCTATGTTAGTTTATAAATAAATTAAAAAAAAAACCTTTGCAAAACCCTGGAAAGGTAGTCAAAATGAACCTGAAATGTTCCCTAAAGTTGGAAAGGGAACATATGTACAATGCCTGACATTGTCCATATTATAGAGCATATAGATGGGTCTTTTTCCTACCTATTGATGAGTAGATACTAAAGGGAATACATTTTTGCCCTTTTTAAAATATGTTTTACTGATTTGAGAGAGAGAGAGGAGGGGAAAGGGAAAGAGACAGAAACACTGATGAGAGAGAAACATCACTTGGCTGCCTCTTGCCTGCTCCCTGTTGGGGATCGAGCCTGCAGCCCGGGGATGGATCCCGATCAGGAATTGAACCCATAACCTCTTGGTCCATGGGTCAGCATTCAACCACTGTGCCACACTGGCTGGGCCATACATTTTTGTTGACAGGAAAAGATCAGTGCTTCCCAATATGTAGTTCAAGATCACTGCTTCAAGTCACCTGAAAAGCTCCTTTAAAGTGTAATTTTGGGACTAACTTCAGACCTGCTTGCTCAGAATCTCTAGGGATGGAGACTAGAGCAACCATGTTTAAAACTAGAGGCCCGGTACATGAAATCTATGCACAGGAAGGGTCCCTAGGCCAGACCGACAATTGGGGCTTATCTGTGGGGTGACTAGCAGGGCCATCAGAGACCCCCACACTCACACCCACCTTGGCTGGCCTGGCACTGCCTGCTTGCAGGCCCTGCCTCCCCACCACCACCACTGGTGGGGGCCTGTGGCTGGAGGCAGCTCTGCATCGAACGTCTGCCCCCTGGTGGTCAGTGCATGTCATAGCGATCAGTCATTCCGCAGTTCAGTCGATTTTAAGGTTTTATATAATCGATAAGATTACTGGGGGTACACCAAGGCATGCTAAAATGTGAGACGGCTATGTAAGTGGAAAGAACTTTTATGATCAGTGGTTTTGCTAGCCCCACTCCAGCTGACTAGAATTGGGACCTTGGGCCACTCATTTATCTAGCTTTGGGCCTCTGCCTTCTCATCCATTAGATCCAGAAGCGAGAGTATGTAATCTCTAAATCCCCTCCAGCTCTAAAATTCTATAGACACAGCATTTTGAAAGACAATAAAAAAGAGGGAGGGTAGGAAAACGATCAAGATGGGAAAACTAGATAGATATAACATAAACTTAATAAAGGCCATCAAGGAAAAAATAAAAGAAAATAGTTTTAAATAAAAGGTTGTTTTCTATGTTAGTTTATAAATAATAAAAAAAAAATCCTTTGCAAAACCCTGGAAAGGTAGTGAAGTTAACACACACAGAGAATTTGTTCTCCTAACTTACATCATAAATTGATAAAGCATTGCAAATATCACAATAACACCTGCAAAAAAAAAATCTAAAGTTAAATAAAAAGAAAAACAAAAGGAAATAATACTACACATATTAGACCTTAGGAGATATTTTTAAATCAATAAAGAGCAAAATCTAACAAAGATAGAAACTAAGCTAGAGTGTTTTGCATAAAAGAACTAAGTTTTTCTTTCATTTATGGAGGTTGCCCTATTCTTCATTTTTTACCTTTTATTTTTTATGTGTTTAATTAAAACACTAAAACTGATTTCTTCTGAATTTTTAACTTTATCCATAATTTATATCAGATCTGACCTTTCATTGTCAATAATTAGTAGGCTTAGAAGAGTGTTTGGAAATGTGTAAAAGAAAAAAAAATAAGTAGAGCCCTATCCAGTTTGGCTCAGTGGATAGAGCGTTGGCTTGAGGACTGAAAGGTCCTAGGTTTGATTCCGATCAAGGGCATGCACTTTGGTTGCGGACACATCCCCAGTAGGTGGCATGCAGGAGGCAGCTGATCAATGTTTCTCTCTCATCAATGTCTCTATCCCGCTCCCTTCCTCTCTGTAAAAATCAATAAAATATATATTTAAAAGAATAAGTAGAGAAGTTCTCAATAAATTACGGTAACTTGGCAATCTTCATCCCCCACTGCTAGATGATTTTCTCAAAATGTAATGTGTTTTCTTCTTATAATTCTGCAGTTTAAGATCTAAAAGCCTCATCTTGGCATCTGAGGATATCAGTAATCTTGGTTCATTTCATCAACCCAACCAAATGCCTCATTATCAATTTCATTATCCCAACCCAGTCACCTCCATTTCCAGTGATCAGCTAGTCAGCAAGCTTCTGAGGGAACAGGGGTGGTGTGAGCATCTGATTGTTGGTATGAAACAGCACAGACTCCATCAATGACTGGTGGTCTTTTCCCACCAGTAAGACGTTAGAAAGAATGGAGATAATGGAGTTATTTAAGCAATGTCTTCTAGCTCATGTTTCAAAGAGTGGCTCTTGCGTTTTCTCACTATTCCTGAGTTCCAAGTAGAAAGATGAGGAATGGATGAGGATTGTATCATCCGTGCCTGTCCTTTGCTATGAGTAAGAAAAAGGCTTTACCACACATAGCGTTCCCAGATTTCCACTTACATCTTTTTTAAAAAACATATTTTACAGAGAGAAAGGGGAGAGGGATAGAGAGTTAGAAACATCGATGAGAGAGAGACATCTATCAGCTTCCTCCTAGGAGCATTCATGCCGCTGACCGGAATCAAACCTGGGACCCTTCAGTCCTCAGGCCGATGCTCTATCCACTGAGCCACACCGGTTTCGGCATCCACTTACATTTATAGGGCTTTTCCCATATGACATATATTATACGTCACATACCACACATGATCACACATTATCGAATTGCACAATCCATGTCACTTCTAGCTGCGGTGGGAGCTTGAGAGTGAAGCATTGCCCGTTTTATGGTGACTGTTACAATTTTGCTTGGTTACCTTTTATGCAGTGCTATTTATTATACTCCGCATGATGATGGTGTCTCGTCAATGATGTTTCATACGTCCTCAAAGGGATTATCCCAAAGTGGACACTTAATAAATATTTCTTGGCCTATATTTAATTCACACTGGTATCCGCTTTCAGGCAATACAGTTTGCAGTGAGGGGCTGAGGTTCTAGAATTTTAAAACCTGGAATTTGAGTCATTAATCTTCTATTTCGTAGTGACGTGGCTCCTGCCTGGTCCTGTGACATCTCTGAGACGCGTTGCCTTACGTGCGGAAATGATGAAAAATAATAGAACTTACTTTATGGGGTCTGTTTGAGACATCAACATGAAAATTCATGAGAAAGCGTGTTACAAACAAACCGTCGGTTTCCAAAGAGTCCCTGTTCTTAATAGAATATTTCTAATATTCTGGAGCAAAAAATAAGGCTAAGTGACAAGGGTATAAGAGGCGGTGGAAGCGATTCTGCGACGATCCTGTGACATTTCTTTTATCGCGGCACAGCTCCCGCGGAAAGGAGACAGCAATTACAACTAATAAGCTATTGCATTCGATTTGTTAGGCCTTCACGACTGCTTCTCCGGTCTCCGAGATCAGCGTGCCACGCGTTATGATATTATTGCCGCAGCGAGCGGCAGGAAAGGATGTCGCACTTTAAAGGAAATGGAGAACTCCAGAAGATAGAGCCTCATCAGACCTGCTCCAGGTGGAATAAAAAACAAAAACAACCCAGCGTGCGACAAATTTACATTTCTGCGTAGACGGTAGCATCCGGCAAGACACAGCAGTCCCCACTCATCCACGGTCTGGCCTTCCACAGTCAACCTGTGTCTGAGAATATTAAATACAAAATCAAGAAATAAACAAGTCATGTGTTGTAGATCGGGCACCATTCTGAGTAGCAGGATGACATCCTGTGCCAGCCAGCTCCTTCCAGCTTAGGATGTGAAGTATCCCATTGTCCAGGGAACCCCCACTTTATACAATGGGTGCCTTTAGTCTGCCCTCCTGATGACCAGATTGGTGGTGGTGGTGGTATACTGCGATGCTGTGTTCAAGCGACCCTGATTTTACTTAATAACGGCCCAAAACGTGAAAGGGCTTTAAATTTTATTATAGGTACTATGTATAGGGGAAAAAACATGGTAACGGGTATACAGTGGTACCTCGAGATACGAGTTTAATTCGTTCCGTCACCTTGAGGCGTGGGAAACTAGGAGACGCTCGAGTCGCGGTAAACTGGTGGGTCGTGTGCACCAACTCAACTGTTGCTCGTATTTCAAAGCAAAAATCGCACGCTCGACGGCTCGTATCTCAAAAATCTCATGTGTTAGGGCACTCGTATCTCGAGGTACCACTGTATTTGGTTTGGTACTGCCGTCAGTTTCATTCATCCACTGAGGGTTTGCAACATACCCCCTCACACAGGGGAGGGTACCGCATCCGTGTTCTAATTACCTGCTAAACAGGAGCCCATCTTGTCTAATTGCAGCGGATGGCATTGCTGTTCTTCCTCTAGTTCTTCGTCGGTGCTCCCCTTAATCGCTGGATTAGCCTGGGCCTGTCAGACAGGGGAAGTGACCTGAGTTGGGACATATGTTACCGGTTAAGGATAGAGAAAGCGGTTACGTTCCATTTAGCGCTCAGTCCACAGTTGCTTCCTTCTGAAATCCGATCGATACCGATCCCACCTGACCTGGCTGCTGTGTGGTCCAGGCTGGATGCAGAGCAGTTGTATCAGTTAAAGAAACGGAGCAAAATGTCACCACTGATATTGTTCTGATCTCTTATATTTTCGTAAGACAGGATGTAATTTCCACCTACAGTAAAGGATTCCAGGAAATATCTCAATATTGCGTATCATGGACATTTTTCCACAAATTTTTTTTCTGACACTTGATTTTTCAAGAACAATATTGAAGCACCCTCAGTAATCACATTATCACATTAATATAACCTTTGGTAGTCTAAAAATTCTATCCTAGAATATGTCATTAGAAATTCCAGGATATAATAATATAATAAAATATAATATATATAATACATATATAATATATATATAATATATAGAGAGATATAGATATAGATGTTTTGTTGTTGTTGTTTTTTGCAAGAAAGGATAGCTATCAATTGTCTCCTAGAAAAGAAGCTGAGTCCTGAGTTTCTGGCCCTCCAGCTGCTGTTTTGTATGTTCTGACATCTTTATCAATGGCTTCATACAAAATTTATTACTTATGAGATGTCCACTTTGTGCCCATGCACCTCTGTGTGGCATCTGTCCCTCAAGGCGGCTGGGATGACCCGTCCGCTTTGATCTCATGGCATCCCATCTCAACATGGCCTTCGATGATCCCTCTAGCCAAAGAGAGGCGCTCAAGTGTTGAGCATGAGCATTTAATGTGCGAACCCAGATTTGACCCATGGCCAAACCAACTTCAGAAGAGTAGAGAGGCCCCATCATCCGAAGAGAACCAGTTTGTGCAATGTAGTCACGATGATAGCAGAAACAGAGACTTCTGTTCTTAGTGATTTAAATACTTGGCATTGTTGGATAGATTCAGAATTCACCAAGGGCAACTTTTAAGATCACGTTATCTTTCTCTTGGGATTTGTTTGTTACGAAGTCCAGATGCAATCACATTGGATATTAATCACGGATAAAAAGCACGCTGTTTCTTCTCACATTATCACTTGAAATCTGTTATTTCTAAGTAATGCGTGAATTATCTGACATTAAGAAATGAATAAAAGTGGGATCTCTTTCTGAGGAGAGATATTAAAAGGTAAAACTAGCCAAAGCAGTTTGGCTGAGTGGATAGAGCGTCGGCCTGTGGACTAAAAGGTCCCAGGTTCGATTCCGGTCAGGGGCATGTTTCTTGGTTGCGGGCACATCTCCAGTAAGGGGTGTGCAGGAGGCAGCTGATCGATGTCTTTCTCTCATCGATGTTTTTAACTTTCTATCACTCTCCCTTCTTCTCTGTAAAAAAATATAAATAAAATAAAAATATATAAAAAAGGTAAAACTAAAAAGTAGTTGATAAGTGAAAGTACATTCTTACCATGTGAAATTGGGTTTTTTTGGAGGGGGCTAGGAAAATAGTTTATGGGAAGTGGAATCTATGATATTTGCCAAAGTATTTAAATCTGAGATAGCTTATTTCTAAGATGTGGAAACCCTTCTTTTATCAGCAAATCAGTGAGGTTAATAATGCAGCATCCAAAACATCTGGCTGTGTACAGTAAAGGCATTCAAAGGCTGCTCAGGACTGTTGGTCAGAACGTCATTTGCCTCCTGCTGGAAAGGGGAGGATATCTGTTTTTATGCCCCAAATTCACATCAAGTGACCACTTAAAGCCCCTACAACATCTGGGTACCACTTAAAAGACTGGATCTACAAGACCTGATTGGGCAAGTCAGGGAGGCAATGAGGAGGCTTAAGTACATATACAGCTTTACTTTTTAGCAATAAAACCTTCATTACCTACTCACCCAGTGGTTTGTAGCTCCAATCTAAATCAAATAATTCCGTGGAAGGAGGCTATAGCTCCCTCAGAATCTTCTCTGAAGAAAGTTGCTGGCATCTCATCTTTACTTTGGATTGCATTTCTTGGATTTGAAGAAAATCACTTACATGTACCCTTCCTAGCATCCTGGAAAATACAAATGGAGTTTAAAATAACTATCTCTTCCTTTAAATTTATACTATGATAGCTGAGGGAGTATTTATTATATACAGTAATAACTCGATATCAATTCAATGTGAAATACTGTGCAAAATTATGCAAAAAGCCTTGGAAACAAACAGAAAGATGAGATTTCCAGGTATTGGAGAATCGGAGGCAGGTTTTCAGGGGGACTCATAACTAAGAGAGGACTTGAAATGGGGGGAGCAGTGGGAGAGAGGGACGATGTTTCAGAACTAGGCCAGCGGGGGTATTGTGGCGTGAATATGGGCTTGATAGAGACATGCTCAACTGAGGAGCCTATTTGGAGCCACCATGTTCTATTTTCAAGGATTTAAAAATATATACCGTATCTTCTGGCATATAAGACAACTTTTTAACCCAGGAAAATCTTCTCAAAAGTCAGGGGTCGTCTTATACACCGGGTGTCATCTTATGGGGCGGGTATATCCCAAACTCTGTATTTTAACTGGAAAAGTTGGGGGTCGTCTTATATGCCCAGTCGTCTTATATGCCGGAAAATACGGTATTTTGTGCAGAATCACTTTATAGGAAAGTGAATGTCCCGCTACTCCCTCTCAAGACCATCTCTTTCCTTTTCCTGCAGTCCCACCCCCTCACCACCCACATGCCCTGTTCTAAACCTTTGGATCTGTATCCATCTGCCTCCCATTCTCCTTATAAGTCAGGAGTCAGGGCTTCCAATAGTCTGTTAGGAGTAGTGCGAGCTCCATCTCATGAGTCTTGATGAGCATCTTATACAGTGGTACCTCGAGATACGAGTGCCCTAACATACGAGATTTTTGAGATACGAGCCATCGAGCGAGTGATTTTTGCTTTGAAATACGAGCAACAGTTGAGATAGGAGTAATGGAGCGGATCGGCCGGCTGCACACGACCCACCAGTTTACCGCGACTCGAGCATCTCATAGTTTCCCACGCCTCAAGGTGACGGAACGAATTAAACTCGTATCTCGAGGTGCCACTGTATGCGCAAGGCAAGGGCACTTGGAGATAAAAACAACAGACCTTGTTGGGAGCACCTGTAGGAACTGGGAATCTGTGCATAGAAACAAGAAATTTAATAGAAGAACCAAGGCAGAGATGTGGGTGGGTTGGATAGATGAGATCACCAAGGACTTGGCCTTCCCAAGGAGAACAGAGAGACCTCCTGGAGAAGACAATCCCTGAAGGAATCCTACAGGAAGAGGAAGCCCGGCCAGTGTGGCTCAGTGGTTGAGTCCTGACCTATATGAACCAGGAGGTCACAATTTGATTCCCGGTCAGATCAATTCCCAGGTTGTGAGCTTGATTTCCAGTGTGAGGCATGAAGGAGGCAGCCGATCAATAATTCTCTCTCATCATTAATATTTCTATTTCTCTCTCCCTGGCTCTCTGAAATCAATAAAAATATATTTAAAAAAAGAAACAGGAAGACTTAGCCACTGGAAAAATAGAAACTTTTAGCCAGAGGGAACTGTGTGAGTAAAGGCATAGAGGCGTGAAAGATTGCACTGGAAGTTAACCCATCAGCGATTTGATATCACTAGTGAAGTGGCTGGCAAACTGCGGCTCTCGAGCCATGGTTTGCCACTCTGTTGACTGAGTTTGCTGATCACTGCACTAAATGGCAATTAAGAATCAGGGAGTAGTAGTTAGGAACCTGACACTGGAAGGTATCCAGTGTAAGTTAAAAAGTTTGAATGTGCTGAAACTGGTTTGGCTCAGTGGATAGAGCATCGGCCTACAGACTGAAAGGTCCCAGGTTCGATTCCAGTCAAGGGCATGTACGTTGGTTGTGGGCACATCCCCAGTGGGGGTCATGCAGGAGGCAGCTGATCAATGTTTCTCTCTCATTGATGTTTTTAACTCTCTATCCTTCTCCCTTCCTCTCTGTAAAAAGTCAATAAAATATATTTTTAAAAAAAAGTTTGCATGTGATGGGGACAAAGATGTGCTTTTCTGGCATTTCTAGAAAAGTAGCTATTTTTTTCCTTAAACTGCACTCAAGAGCCATCACAGGTAAGAATAAACTATTGCATTTGCCTTCATAGGAGGCAATTCCTAAAACTTGCAGAGTCAAATGTATACAATTCCAGCTCTGCTTTGTGTCACCATCTGCCCTGAAATGCACCTACAACTCACAGAACTTCATGACTGTTACCAGCGATGGCGCATGTTTCCTCTCTCTGACTATGAATTCCTGGGATCCAGCAGGGCCCAGGGGTGCCAGCTGGTATTTGAAGCCAACCTCTCAGACTGCGAGTCAGTGCCACCGATTCCAATAAAATAGGAATCCGGGCACGCACAGATGGAGACATATTCCTTGCAAATATAAATGAATACAGAGGTGTGTGTTTCTGTTTCTTTGACAGGAAGGAATATTTGATTCATATGTTTAATATGCTCTGCCTTTTCTGCAAAGGCACAAACTCAGGGAATACAATCCATCACACAAGAAAATTTCAGAAATAAGTTAGAAACGGAACTACTAGTACAGATCAGAGGGTGAAAGGCAGGGGAGCGGAATAGGATGTACCCAAGTGTACATATTTTTAAAAACCATAAAAGTGAAGTAATTCTATGGGTGGGTTTGGAGGAGTGTCAGACGTGCTGAGGAGGAGCGTTCTTGATCTTATTTTATGGCAACATCTAATTTGCTGGGTGGCTAAACTGCTCTCTGTGCTTGTCATGAACATGTATGAAGCATCTCTGGTTTGGCCGTGATGTGGAATTGGGTCTAGGCCAGGTAGTTCCATTGGTACAGTCTGGGGTGAACCGGGCCAAAATGCTTTGGTTGGCACCTACAGGGATCAGCTGTCACCCAAGCTATAGTTTTGGGGGCATCCCGATTTTCAACATTCCTCCTGTTGTCCCCTCTAAAACAACTTCGCTCTAGAATTTCCAATGTATGATACGCCATAGAGCTCTGAACACTTCTTATCTATGAAAGAGAATCTGAAGAACAGATTTGTCAAATTGTGTGTTTTGAATTTTGATTTGGAAGATAAAGGACCAAAATGGTGGAGGATGTAATGACTCAAATGACTTGAAATCTCTGTAAGAGAACACAATCCATAAAACGTGTGCTATGTTCATCACATGCTAGATGATCATCATTATATAATAGTAACTATCTTATTGTCCAAGTTTTAAAGGAATTTTTACCATTAAAAATTGGCAAAATAGCCCTGGCTGGTTTTGCTCAATGGTTAGAGAGTCTAACTGAGGACCAAGAGGTCATGGGCTTGATTCCTGGTTAAGGGCATGTACCTTGGTAGCAAGCTCAATTCCCAACCCTGGTCGGGGTGTGGGGTGTGCACAGGAGGCAACCAATGGATGTGTCTCTGTCACCTCTCTCTCTCTCTCTCTCTCTTTCTCTCTCTCTCTCTGTCTCTTTCTCTCTTTCTCTCTCTACCTCTCTTAGAAGACCCTCAACTGCCTCCCTATTCAACCTCTTCTTAACCCATAGCTCTCCCTTGATTTCTTGATTCTAGTCACACTGGTCTTCTTTCATTACTTGAATTAATCATACTTCTTCTGGCTCTAGAGCTTGGCAATTGTGTTACTTTTGCACTGCATGCCCAGCGCTTCCTTGAAAATTTTCCTTCTCTTAAAAGTACCCCTCCTGAGTGCATGCAGTCACCTTAAACACCTTGCTTCTGGGATCTCTTTTGTAGCACAGGCTGGATGGGCTTAATGAGCCAATGACTGGCCACTTCTGTTGTTGACAAACTAAACATCCTTATGCATGTAGCATTGTATATTGTTTCAGAGTGTTGCCCAGCCGATTCCTCAATGCCTGTCGATCATTCTGCTGCTATTGCTGCATGGACAGAGTATGAAACAAGAAGGTCCCTATCTGTGCAGTGTGTTGAGGGATAGAAGCTGTTATTTCCTCTATTTCTAGCTTTATGCACAGGATAGACTTAGTGCTGGTCATAGTCTCTCCAGGATGCCTCCTCTGGGAACTGTCAGTAATAAGTATACAGTGGTACCTTGAGATACGAGTTTAATCCGTTCCGTAATCTTGAGGCGTGGGAAACTATGAGACGCTCGAGTCGTGGTAAACTGGTGGGTCGTGTGCAGCCGGCCGATCCGCTCCATTACTCCTATCTCAAATGTTGCTAGTATTTCAAAGCAAAAATCGCTTGCTCAACGGCTCATATCCCAAAAATCTTGTATGTTAGGACACTCGTATCTCACTTTTATGGTTTTTAAAAATTATTCCCACATAATGTATCTCACGGGATGATCCCAACAAAGTTATCTATATATATAAAAGCCTAAGCACTTGCCAGTAGCTATGATGTGTACTGACCACCAGGGGGCAGACGCTTAATCCAGGAGCTGCCAAGCTGTGGTGACTTGGCAGGTACGGTTCTCAGGTAACTTACCTGTAACTAGAGAGGAGGGAGCCTGATCTGAGGGTGTATCACTAGAGAACCACCCTCTCAAAATCTGGGATCCCTTGGGGATGTTGGAGCATGGTTTTAGCCCAATCCCCGCAGGCCAGGCCAAGGGACCCCACCTTTACATAAATCCATGCACGGGGCCTCTAGGGTGGTATATAAAAGAAGCCCTTTACAAATGTTTTAATTTTATTTAAAAACATGTGCTGACACCTGTAAGGCATCTTCCTGGAGTTGGAATCTAGAGGACACTAAACTTGGAATCAAGGAAGCTGTGAGCTGGTCTGGAATCCCACGTCCTTTCTTCTCTATTCTTTTGAAAAATATATTTTATTGATTTTTTTAGAGAGGAAGGGAGAGGGATAGAGAGCTAGAAACATCGATGAGAGAGAGACATTTACCCCTGCCTCCTATATGCCCTCTAGTGGGGATGTGCCTGCAACCAAGATACATGCCCTTGACCACAATCGAACTGGGACCTTTCAGTCTGCAGGCCAACGCTCTATCCACTGAGCCAAACCGGTTTCGGCTCTTCTCTCTTCTCAAACAACCATGCGTTTCCTGAAGTCAGTGAAATCGATGGTCACATCCAGCTGGAGGAGAGACTGGGTATCAGATGAGGGCAAACAGAATGGCCCACATGGGTTTCTACACTGATGGCTACATCCCCATCCCTGAGAACCCGCTTTATCATCTCATGTTTCCAGAGTACATGGAACCGTCATCCTAATTAGCACAGAAATGTTGAGAAGCGTGTTGGCATTTGTGCCAGAAGGTGAAGCGCAGAGCAGATGGATTCCAGACTGTTCCAGAATAGATGATACAATAGCAACACTTTCCAGATCGGTTTCCCTCGCTTCCCTGCCAGCCTCGAAAGCTTTAGCAATCCTTGCTCCTATCACTGGCTGGCAGGTTTCCTGTCTGTGGGTCCACTTCCCTGTATGTTGAAGAAATAGATCTTAATTGTATTCTTAAAAATAAAATGATGACCCTCCATTGCTGGGAAGGACCAATGGTACGGTAGTATGAGTTACTCAGAGTTCAGGTCTTTTTTGAAGGTGACAGAGGCAATGCATAACCTTCTTGGGTGCCTCTTTCAAAACAGATGGGTGCTGTTCTCTAGAGACCTTTAAGGAAGGAGATGACAAAGCATCCATCAGCACCCCGCTTTTATGAGAGTAAAGAAAGGGACCCTAGTCATGCCATCCTTTCATTCAGAAGCACCTAGAAATAGTGAGAAGTTACTTCTGAGGTGGACAGTGATGCTAGCAATTTGTCTAAGATAATGCGTTATGACATTTACCTTGATGATGATACCTCAGCTCTACATTCCTTACACACCTGAAGTCGTGACCCCCCCTTTTTTTCCTTTAAATATGTCAGGGAGAGGGGAAAATGACAAAGGAAAATTGGCAAATGTTGTTTTCCTCGTCAATAGGAAAAACAAGACCAGACAGTCTCCTGGTGAATAAAAATTTCACATATAAAGCATATTATATCTGAAAAATCCCAAATCTTAACAGCATGTTGACATAAGTATCTGTATAATGATGGTATCAGGAGAATATAAGACATTTAAGAAAACAGTAAAAAAAAAAACAAAAAAAAAAAACAAATATTGGGGCATACCATCTAATACCATCTATAGCGGCAAAAATAGGGTCAGAACCAGAAAATTGGGGACAGATATAATTGTGAGAAATATTAATCCTGCTCTGTTAACCAGGATTGGTTTATTCTGATTAAAGAAGGCACATTCTAGCCCAAACCAGATTGGCTCAGTGGATAGAGCATCGGCCTGCAGAGTGAAAGGTCCCAGGTTCGATTCTGGTCAAGGGCATGTATCTTGGTGGCGGGCACATCCCCAGTAGAGGGCATGTGGGAGGCAGCTGATCGATGTTTCTCTCTCGTCAATGTTTCTAACTCTATCCCTCTCCCTTCCTCTCTGTAACAAATCAATAAAATATATTTTTATAAAAAAGAAGGCACCGTCTAACCTGGCTGGGATTTGCACCTGGGGCCTGGGAGCTCCCCTGGAAATGTGGCCCATCCCCCCATCCAGGAGCTAACTGTTAATCATCTAAAGATGAACAACCTTTTTGCAGAAATCAGAGCCCCCAGCCCTTTGAAGACCCCCAGCTTTTGCATGCCCCCAGGCCTTTGCCAATCTCCAACCTCCATCACCTGTAAACTGCCCGTTTGGCCTACCCTTTTGCCTGCTTCCCCATGTAATCATTGTCCTTCCCCCCAACATAAGCAGCTGGCTCAGGGTGGGGCCAGATCGGATGTCTGTGGGTGACCTGCTCTCCCATACACTTCCGGCAGCACTGGAATAGACATTCATAGGATTCGCCTGTCCCTGCTAACTGGCTCAAGTAGTGACAGGCAGACCCACTGATGGTCCAGTGACAGCCACTCAGGGAATGCTAGTTGTGGGCACAACCTCTCTCTCCCCTTTTTCCATCTGTAACTGAGTACTGAGTGGAAAAAGAAAGGGAAATACTTTCCCTCCCCCCTTTCACCAGAAAATGTCATGGAAATGTCATCGTTCTTCCTGTGTGATCCCCTCTCTTCAAAGTCCATAGCTGCAAATCATCGAAACACTAACAACATGGTAATAACATAGGACTTCCGGGGAAAAGCAGCATTTCCGGGAGGGGGGAGCTACCTCTGACGCTTTGGAAAGTTGCTTCCGAATGGAGAGTAAGCCGCAACCACCGGAATAATTCTGGAAATGATCCTTAAATGCTGCTGGCTGGATCGCTGCCTGATTTAAATGCCTCTCTCTGTCCTGCCCTCGGGTCAGGTCCCTTGAGGTCTCCGCTCATTGCTAACTTCTGTGCCATTTAGACAGACTTGTCCTTCTCTTTTCAAGCTGCTGAGTGGTGGGGGCCCCCTTTGGAAAATGACATTCGCGGATGAGAGGAGGAAGATCCAGATTGTTCCCTGGCTGCAGGCAGAACTGATCTCATGTCTTGCAAATCAGTCGCTCCTCCTGCTTTAAAGATTCCCTGGGCGGTGTCTTGATCTTTGGGTGTAACTAGGATCAGAGGGAGTTTATCAGCAAGGCTCTCTTCACTGGTGAACCCTAACTTCAATATATATTCACTGGCTATAGTAACAGGGAGTGAATGGGACTTTTTTCATTTTGAAAGTAGTTTAAGGACTATCAGAGGCTAAGAGCGCACAGGCATTATTGGAGGATAGCAAAAACGGTCCAGGCACGAGGTATGAAGAGGGTGAGTAGCATCTTAGAAGTGGGTGTAATATCCCATTTCTTAAAAAAATTAGAAGTCGAAACCGGTTTGGCTCAGTGGGTAGAGCATCGGCCTGCAGACTGAAAGGTCCTGGGTTAGATTCCGGTCAAGGGCATGTATCCTGGTGGCGGGAGCTTGAAGAAGGCGGCTGATCGATGTCTCTCTCTCATCGGTGTTTCTAACTCTCGATCCTTCTCCCTTTCTCTCTGTAAAAAATCAATAAAATATATTTTTAAAAATATTAAAAAATATTTCACACATATATAGGATATGTTTTTCAAAACAAGGAAGCTGACCTTGGTGCATCACTGCTAACAGTATTCCAAAGCAAACAAAGTGAACTCTTTCCTCTTGGAGTTCAAACTCTGGCACCGTATTTCACTCAGTTGTTACGATTCAGTCTTCACAGATCTATGACCATTTCTCTTTCTTTCCCTGCTTGTTATGACCTCTAGGGTGCTACCCAGCTCTAAGATCTCACTTTTATTTAGAACGGCCTGTCATAGTTTAATTCCTGAACGTGAATCATGCTTGTTTACCTGAATGAGATGGTGTTTATAATGGGACGTGACCAGGCAGTGATGGAGATACCATCAAGGGGAGGTGAGAGAGCAACTTACTAACAGGCGCTGTTGGGAGAAAAAGAAAGCCTTTTCCTGAATGCACCCTCATGGACAGTGGTTCTCAACCTTCCTAAGGCCGCCACCCTTGCATCCAGTTCCTCATGGGGTGGTGACCCCCAACCATGAAATTTTGCTACTGTTATGCATCGTGTTATAAATATCTGCATTTTTCCCATGGTCTTAGGCGACCCCTGTGAAAGGGTCATTCGACCCCCAGGTTCAGAACCACTGCTCATGGACTTGGCCAATTTGAGAAACCAATTGTATGTGCATTAGACAGGGAGAAGGAAATAAGAGGTAACCCAAGGACCCCTCAGCAAAGCCTTCCTGTCTTTGGAGTTTGTGATTATCAAGCTTAATCTCGGCTCGCTTTAGTGTCTGCTTGAACGAGAGACTATTGGACACTCAGAAGCAGCCCATCCCTCAAGGAGTTTGTAATCCACCAGAGGATATTACACGCAAATCCATCTCACTCGAAATACGAACAGATAAACGCTGAGCAATTAGGGACAAGATGTTATGTGTCCTTGGAAGGCAGGGAAAAAATGGGGAAGTTAAAGAGGATGAAAAGGTACTCTAGACAGATGTGCCTGTGGCGGGGATGTGATTCTGAGTGTGGGAGCACAGGAACATGGGCTTATTTGTGGAGGCGGGAGGGGGTACTGCAGAATCAGATGCGCAAAGTGATTTGTAAGAGAGAGCAGAAAAGGAAACTGATTAGAGCAGTGGTTCTCAACCTTTCTAATGCCGCGACCCTTTAATAGAGTTGCTCACGTTGTGTTGACCCCCAACCATAAAATTATTTTCATTGCTATTTCATAACTGTAATCTTGCTACCTTTATAAACTGTAATGCAAATATCTGATAGGCAGGATGTATTTTCGTTGTTACAAATTGAACATAATTAAAGCATCGTGATTAATCACAAAAGCAATATGTAATTATATATTGTGAAATATTTATTTCTAATGACAAATAAATGAAATTTTGTCTTGAATCGTGGTATAGCGTGGGCAACAGTCTTCATAGGACAACAGTAAACTACATGGCTACACTTTGCTACACCGAGGAGCGGTCTGTTGGTTCCTAAGACCATGGGAAATAGGTGTTTTCCAATAGTCTTAGGTGACCCCTGTGAAAGGGTCATTCGACCCCTAAGGGGTCGAGACCCACAGGTTGAGAACCCCTGGATTAGAGGTTGAGTTAAGGGCTCCAAATACCCGGCTGGGCTAGTGACTTTTTCACCGGCAGCATGTTGGCCTTTATTGAATTAAGCCAAGTGAGTGTCTTGGTCCTAGTTAGACCTCAGGAAGGGGAATCTGGCAGGAGATGTTGTGTAGCTTGGTGAAACAGATGCGTCCGTAGAAGAGACATTAAGAGAGACCAAAACAGATGAGTCCATAGAAGAGACATTAAGAGAGACCAAAACATAAAAACATAAAGGAGGGTAGTGCATCTTACTGGTCCTCATTGTCTTCTTAGTTGAGGCAATGACATTATGTGCAGAGAGTGGAAATGGTCACTGAGTACTTGAATGAGATAATACTCATTTGGCACAGTGGCTGTGAGGAATCTCTCAGGGGCTCCAGCAATCAGAGGTTTAAACATGAAAATGACTATTTTCAATTACAAATATATAGTAATAGCAACAGGAAAATTACTATTTACTATTACAAATATTATAGTAATAGCAATATATTGAATCACATGGAGGACCCATTGGAAGTAGAGATGAATGACATCTTAAGAGACCCAATACCAGTAGCTTTGGGCTCTTCACTGTCTTTTGAGGTTATGATTCCCGACGTTAATCTTGTCTCATTTTCTTCTGTACCATGGAGACCACTTTTTATAGTGGCCTCTTCCCTAATCCAGTTTGAAATGGGGAGGAGGAGTGGTTTGCTTGGGTTTTTTTTGTTTTTTTGTTTTTGTCTTGTCTTTGCTTTCTAACCATGTTCTTATTTAAAAAAAATAATGCTGCCAAAACCGGTTTGGCTCAGTGGATAGAGCATCGGTCTGCAGACTGAAAGGTCCCAGGTTCGATTCCTGTCAAGGGCATGTACCTTGGTTGCGGGCACATCCCCAGTAGGGGGCGTGCAAGAGGCAGCTGATTGATGCCTCTCTCATTGATGTTTCTAACTCTCTATCCCTCTCCCTTCCTCTCTGTAAAAAAAAAAAAATCAATAAAATATATTAAGAAAAGTAAAAAATAATGCTACTGAGAAACATGAGCTCATTTTTTCCCTAAAAAGTAAAAAATAAATAAAAACATTACAAATGTAAATAGTGCTGCAGTTGGCCAGAGAAGCATGAAAGAAAATGTCTTTCGTTTGCTGACTGTTCAAAGCAGCGTCTGATCCTCGGATGTAATGGAGTTGGTTTGAAAAGCTGACTGCCAGATCAAGCAATTTCTTCTTCATCTGATCAGTCGATGTATAGCCAAAGGCCTGGCTCTCTGGTAGGACAAAATAACGAATATAAGAAATTTAATTGTATAACAACAAATCCATGCAGGGCAACAGGCAAAGAATTACAGGAAAATAATTTCAATAGCTGTGTTAAATGTCAAACTATATAACCCTTTACATTAGAGACCTCTTAACCATTAAAGTCTTAGGCTTGTGCCCTGACCAGTGTGGCTCAGTTGGTTGGGCATTGTCTTGTGCACTGAAGGGTTGCTGGTTCAGTTCCCAGTCAGGGCACCTGCCTGGGTTTTGGCCTTGGTCCCTGGTAGATGCAGGAGGCAGCTGATCAATGCTGCACACTCATATCAATGTTTCTCTCACCTCCCTTCTTTTTTCTCTAAAATTCAATAAACTATCCTTAAAACCACAGTAGTAGGCTTGCTATTACTATATATTTGTAAACAAATATTGCCACTGGCCTGATGCCTGGTAGAAGAAAAATTTTCCACCACTGCTGCCATTTTTATTGTATTTTTAATTTTTTAAATAAATTTTATTGATTTTTTACAGAGAGGAAGGGAGAGGGATTGTTAGAAACATCAATGAGAGAGAGACATCGATCAGCTGCCTCCTGCACACCCCTTACTGGTGATGTGCCTGCAACCAAGGTACATGACCTTTCAGTCCACAGGCCAACGCTCTATCCACTGAGCCAAACCGGTTTCAGCTCTACCATTCTTTAGAAAAGTTCTTCATAGAATCATCAAACTGCAATGGTAGAAACTTTACAAACCAACGAGTTCAATCTCCTGGCAAATCAACAAAACTTTTTTTTTTTAATTCATGGTCACTCTTTCATGACTATGCTTGAGTGATACAGAATAAACTGGTAAAATGAAAACATTAAAAAAAAAAGAATAAACTGCTGGTTTTGTATAACTTCTTCCCTGGTTGAGGACCTCAATCTATAGCGATACCTTTGTTGTATTTAATAACGAAAGGCTCCCCTCTCAAGCTTTCTTTTGGATATGTACAATTTAATAATCATCCCCAAAGCTTCTCATCAAATATTATAGAGTTCTTACTGACTTACCAGGTTATCTTTACAAACTAAACAACACCATTTCAACAATTTCTCAAACAACACAGCCCTCTTAATCTCACTATCCTAGTCAACTTCCTTGGAACCATCTTTAATTTCTTAGGTTCCATATATGTGTTCAATTCTCAGAAACGACATAATTCTCCAGCTGTGTTGTAGTATGTTTTATTCTCAAGGTTGTGTTTTGTTGCTACAAGCTATTGTTTTAGCTGCTTTCCTAAGGTCCCCTGAGACTTTTATTTTTATTTATTTAAAATATAAATTTTATTGAAAATATTTAAATTTTTTTACACAGATAAAGGGAGAGGAATAGAGAGTTAAGAAGCATCAATGAGACAGAATCCAACAAACATGCCCTTGATGGAAATCAAACCTGGGAAATTTCAGTCCGCAGGCTGACCCTCTATCCATTGAGCCATACCAGTTAGGGCTCCCTGAGACTCTTAATTCAGACAGAACTTTTGGTCAACAAATTCCCTAGATAGATTTCATTTCACATACTGTCAAGACAAGATTCCCTTAGTTATATTTATCCAATTGATTTTTTAAACATAAAGGACACCTTTAATATATTGCTGCAATATTTTATCTTATTTTGTCCAGTGTTTTAATCTATTGACTGATAGTCTTGACAATTTTGTTTTGTCTAAATATGTTTGACAATTTGTTTGGGATAAATTTCCAAACACAATATTCAATGCTAGATAGACTTAAGCTGCTAGAGACCATGTCATAATTTCTTTCTCTGCCATCCATCAATTTGACCATTTTTAAAATAAAAATCCTGAACTTGAACACAACAAAGATAGAGCTCTGTGTCACTAAAAATATTTTTGCATTTTTTTTCTTTTCAATTGTAACATTTGGAGCTCACGATATTTGAAACTTTCTCCTTGAATTTTGGTGATTTCATTAACCAATATTATTTGGATTCAGTTGTTCAACTTATAAATTCAACTGACTGTACTTTAATGTTACTAATATTAGGCTCTAAAATAAGACCCTATGCCCTGGCTGGTGGCTCATTTGGTTGGAGCATCATCTATACACCAAAAGCTTATGGTCTGATTCCCAGTCAGGGCAGATGCTTGGTTGTGGGTTCCTTGGGGCATATATGGGAGGCAGTTGATTGATGTTTCTCCATTTTCTCTCTCTCTCCCTCCTTCCCTCTTTAAAAAATTCAGTGGAATGTATCCTAAGACATTGTCAAAGACCTTTCAGAAATCAAAATCAGAGATGAAGGTGTGTCACATTAATATTAATATAATCTTTTCATAAATTCTTATTTTTATGAAGAATAAGGAATCTGTGTCACAGAAGCCAGAAATAGCATGTGGATCGGTTTTCTGCAGACCTGCCAGCACACTCTTCTCTCTGATACCTGTTGTCTCTGAGAAGTCAGTTACCTCTCAGTGCGAAATGCATAGGCCACCATCATAAGTTAATGCCCAGGAATTGATTATTAAAACTTCCACCTAATGTGCTATAAGGAAGATGCCAGCACTACAATGCTTTGCTCAAACGGCTGCTAGAGTCATACGAGTAATGTGAAGGGCCTCAATATTATGCAAAGAAACAGGGATCCACATTGGTGTTCAGATTTACATGGCTAAGGCAGTCCCAGGACTGGCTCTCAATTCCTGGCCCCGTATTCTTTTGAAAGAACTCAAATTTGGCTGAAACCGGGTGGCTCGGTGGATAGAGTGTTGGCCTGCGGACTGAAAGGTCTCAGGTTCAAATTCTGGTCAAGGGCATGTATCTTGGTTGCAGGCACATCCCCAGTAGGGGGCATTCAGGAGGCAGTTGATTGATATTTCTCTCTCATCAATGCTTTTAACTCTCTATCCCTCTCCCTTCCTCTCTGTAAAAAATCAATAAACATATATATTAAAAAAAGAAAGGAAGAAAGAAAGAAAGAAAGAAAGAAAGAAAGAAAGAAAGAAAGAAAGAAAGAAAGAAAGAAAAACTCAAATTTGGAAGCTGGATTTTCTAGTGTCTGTTATTTTTATAAACACCTTCACCTCTCCAGCACTTACTCTCCTTATCTATGAAGCATAAAGGTTGGATAGTTTTGAGCAAACCTGTAAGTCCAAGTGCAGCTTTCTATTACTTGAGGGAAGGGAGAGAAAAGGTAAAGTAATTGGAAAATTTGTCTTGAAATTTTTGGTATGGCTGCAGAGGATAGCTGATTATAGGGGCCCTGACGTGCTGGCATAGTTACTACCAAACAATGATGATGTCTTGACCATTTAAATTAGCCTAACCAAAGGGGTTTATGATAAAAATGCTGGTTAGCTAAATCTTCCCATAATCTTATTTTTTTAAAAAAAATATATTTTTATTGATGTCAGTGAGGAAGAGAGAGATAGAAGCATCAATGATGAGAGAAGAATCATGGATTGTTGCCTCCTACATGCCCCAGACTGGGGATGGAGCTTGCAACCCTCACAGGGAATGGAACCATGACCTCCTGGTTCATAGATTGATGCTCAACCACTGAGCCACACCTGCCCGGCTCTCCACAAGCCTCCTTACAGTTACATATTCAAGATACCCAGCACATGTCTTTGGTGAAGACAATTTCTTTTTCAACATTTTTGTTCCTGTTATGACGTGGCTCAGATTTTGAACTTTAGGGTGTTTTTTTGTGGGGGAGGGGGAGGTTTAGTGTGTGCTATTTTCCCCTTTATTTGAACATTTTACATTATTCTTCAGCTACAGTAAACTTGAGTTCCATTAGGGTCCTATTAGGTTTTTTACTGATCCCTTTTGGCCGTGTTTTCCCTCTGTACTAAGTAGATTATTTGGATAAACATAAACAGCTATATTATCTGACATCTGTGAGTACAAGATGAATGGGTCATCATGTTTGATACCATTGTAAGGAGAACTCCAATGAAAGCATAGGGTTTACACGGGTCTCTGCATTTACACTGCAGGCCCCTTATTGTGAATTTCAGGGTACACTTTTCTAACAAGGGTGACTATTCCAGAATGACTGCTTCTCTCTCCTGGCTCTTTGCACCCAGGTGTTGGTCGGAAGCAGGGTGGGGGCAGGGGTGGAGAAAGAACCACCCCGGTCAGGACTCGGTGGCCAGCCTTCGGGATGCTGTGTCTGCGGATGAAATGCCTAGCGCCTGGCTTCTGGCTGCTGGAGCCACTTGCTCACTTAACGTGTGGATATAACTCGGGCTGTTTTTTGTTTAACTTCAGTTTAACTTCAGATAATACCTTTAGACGCTGCTGGGGTTCTCCTGCATTGATCGATGATCCTCTAATAGGATTGTTCTGCAGAAATGGATATCATCACGCCATACTGTGCCATGCTTAATACGCACCGAGAAATAGCTATCCTGGAAACGGATGTGCAAAGAGGATTACATTTCCTTGCTGAAGGCTGCAGAGGAGGGGGACTGGGGCCGAGTCTGGGTCCAGGAAGGTGCTCTAGATCAGTGGTTCTCAACCTGTGGGTCGCGACCCCTTTGTGGATCAAATGACCCTTTCACAGGGCTCGCCTAAGACCATCGGAAAACACCTATTTCCCATGGTCTTAGGAACCAACACACCACTCCTCGGTGTAGCAAAGTGTAGCCATGTAGTTTACTGTTGTCATATGAAGACTGTTGCCCATGCTACACCACAATTCAAGACAACATTTCATTTATTTGTCATTAGAAATAAATATTTCACCATATATAATTACATATTGCTTTTGTGATTAATCACCATGCTTTAATGATGTTCAATTTGTAACAATGAAAATACATCCTGCCTATCAGATCTTTACATTACAGTAGCAAAATGACAGTTATGAAGTAGCAACAGAAATAATTTTATGGTTGGGGGTCACCACCACATGAGGAGCTGTATTAAAGGGTCACGACCTTAGGAAGGTGGAGAACCACTGTTCTTGATAAAAATGAAGTGAGGAACCGTGCCTCTCTGCTCTCCCTCCCTCCTCTTCCTCCCTGGCCTCATACCTTTCTACTCCAACCTTCCAACCCCTCTCTGATGTGCCTTCTGGGCCTCAGGGTTTGGCCAGAGGCAGAGCAGTTGAGTCATCGCAAAGGAGAGTGCCTTTCTGGGTGAAGGAATTCATGCCATCCGCTCAGCTTGCAGGGAGAAAGGATATCGCCCATCACACGCAAGCTTCTGTGTATTACATCTCGAGGTACAGTGTGGCAACTTATTCCCATCGGGACCCAATTCAAAGTGTGAACTTGGATGTTTGCAGGTCTCTGTGCTTTTGACCAGGGTTATCTTGGACTTGATAATTAAGCTTTCTCACACTTTTTTTTTTTAAGAGATACTCATACTTCATGTCACGTATCCAGAATTACTTGCACTGCCATAAAGGTGAAAAATAGCTCATCCACAGCAATACCCAATTTCAAACTTGTTAATTTTCGACTTAGCGTAAAACATATTTTATTTTATGTAGGATGGATTTACTTCCCAAATTCTGTTCTTCTTGCTTAATAATAAAGACCTCTTTGCATCTCATCAACAAACTCACAGATGAGAGATTAGGCAGCAAGAAATCAGAAATTAGGTGCATATGGGATGCAAAATTTGTCTCTGGCTAAAAATAATTTATTGACCAGGGGTTCAAAATAATGCTTTTTCACAGACTTTCTGTCACCATGTTGAGTTATTTCTCATTTTCTCCGACTGAAGACCAAGAATTCTCCACAGGAACGTCCATAATTCTAATAGCAGTTATTTTAGTTGAGCATGGATATTAGCAGCTAAGAGGGAGAGCAGATTGTCTAGAAGAAGAAGTGATTCTAAAATATGAGCGGGTATCGAGGTCATCTGGAGGGCATGTGGAAAAAGATTTCTAAACCCCACCTCCAGTATTTTTCAGGAGCACCGGTGGGTCCTGAGAATCTGCATTTGTTATAAAATCCCAGGCAGCTCTTTGACCCCATTCCTTGCTAATAGATCAAGTCACAGGGCCAGCATCAGCCTGGTGGGGTGCTAGAAGCTTTCTCTTATTTTCCATCATCACCTGTATACAAGTTTCCTCTACAATGACACGTTAGATCTTAGATGACAAAAAAGTGACCAGCCAAGACCAGTTTGGCTCACTGAATAGAGCTTCGGGCTGCGGACTGAAAGGTGTCAGGTTCGATTCTGGTCAAGGGCACGTACCTTGGTTGTGGGCACATCCCCAGTAGGGGGTGTGCAAGAAGCAGCTGATCGATGTTTCTAACTATCTCTCTCCTTTCCTCTCTGTAAAAAAAAAATCAATAAAATATGTTAAAAAAATAAAGTGACCAGAGCAGGAATATTTGTTCATGATGACTCTCACTTCCATGATTTCAGTATCCTGAGTGACAGACCCATGTTTTAATTTTATGAAGAACATGTACAGAAAACGTACATGTACAGTAGGGGCCCCAACTTCATCTAAGGTGTCCCTAACATGTGTTCCCACTTCTCCCTTCTAATTCAGGAGTCTGCACAATTCAACCTGAATGCTGGCCACTTGTTTTTATTAGTAAAGTTTTATTGGCACACAGCCCACTCATGCATTTACCGATTGCGTGTGGCTGAAATGGCAGAGTTGAGGGGTTGCAACTAACAAAGAAAGCTTTGTGGGGGGAGACTGCAGTTGGGGGTGAGGAAGAAAAACGAATGGATGGTGGAATATTTTCTTAGGAAGAAAGGAAACTCCAGTTAATGGGGAATAATCAGCAGAATTTGTGGTTTCCTTTAAACATCCACATCACTCTGCCATCATGATAAAAAGATGGTGAGGAAGAAGGATGGAAACCAGTGCACTCTCTTGGAAGATGTGCAGCTGGCAGAGGCTGAAGTTTGGCATTTGCGAGACCAGATCGTCCTTCCTAATGGTTTTATTTCCAAAGGATGGAGAGAGAGGGGCGTGCTATTATAATTACCCATTTATACCGCTCTCTTTGTTTTGCCCTTCCAACAAGCAACAGACCACCATGTTTTCTTATGTGGTTTAATCTCATTACACAGTTGCTCTGTGACTCTAGCCTTACACTTAACAGTTCCTAACCGGATTACACAGATGAGCTTCTTTTCCACAATTTTCTCAACAAAGTTATTCAAGGGCACCTTCTTGGGGTGTATTCCTTCCCCTTCAGTTCTGTTCCCTTCACCTCTATGTTCAGATCTTCCCTTCTTCATTTTTGCTGCCGCTTCCTTTCCTTTGCCTCAAAACTCTGGTTTAAGAGATTTCGTACAAGAAAAGGCAGTGCGCTCTCTCTCCCCTCTCCGGCAGGATTGCTGAAAAGCTTATCCTAATGTCAGCAAGGATTTGAGCATTAATCAGCAAGGCACATGTGCCTTGAATACACAGGGACAGAAGTTTATGACAAGAAAGCCAAACAAGGTTTCTTAGGGGTCTGCGGCTTCCCTGAGAAATAGCAGGTTATATGATGAGTGGCGACACCACCTCCCCACCGGAGCCATGGATTCAACTTCAAGGGCACAGACTGTAAACCCAGCAGGTGAGATCCTTCAATAACGCATTTTTCCCACCCAAAGGCACTCTGTTAACCAAGTACATCCTCCTAAATGGAAACAAAAATTAATCCCAGGCTTGCATCCTGTAATTAAAGTCCCATATAGAAATTAATTCACATAAAAAGATAAATTGATCTTCCCGTCTCTTTTGGCACTCACCTTCCGTGAGAGTGTTGGTAGAAGTGTGTCTCTTTGGGTGACATGGTTCTGGAATGGAAAGGCTCGTTCCCTTTCAGTCATGCTGCTGAGAAATGGCTAGTTATTCCGCTGTTTTATAATGAAGGTTGTGGCAGTTCAATT
>JAAGEH010000480.1:57979485-58048999 GCA_011751065.1 Lasiurus cinereus
GGGGGGGAGAAATCTTAGCCCTTGATTGGGAGTTTATTTTTCTCCCCAAAACAGAAATGGTTTGTTATTTTGATTATCGGAGGCCTGCTTGTTTCTGCTGGAATGCACTTGTGAGTAAATTAAAGGATTAGAAGCTAGTGGTTTCAGTGGTATTCAAATTGTATTGGGTTTGGTGACTAAATTGCATGTTTACAGTTGCTTGCGAATCACAGAGTGTTAGAACTAAAAGCAACAGTAATATTATTCATGGAAGTGGAGGACAGGACTTTGGAAAACAGACCCCAATTAATCAACTGGTATCTATTGAACTTCTGCTCTGTGGTGATGAGCGAGCTGGGAGGCACAGGAGTGTAGTTGGCCTTTACTGCCCCATTAAGGAGATAGGATATGCATCGGCTCAGCTGTATAACTAGGAAGACACCGAGAGACATGCAAGCGACAACTGGCTTATGCTGGGTATTGTGTGACTCCTAGACAGGTGAACTATGATGTGCAGCATTTTTTTTGAATGATGCAAACTGGAGAATTTTTAAAGTATACAGATTTCAGGAGAGCGGCTTGATATGACAGATAGAGTCATTCCTTCATTCACTCATTCTCTCCAGAACCATGACGTAGCCACTGTGCGCCCTTCCTGTCTTCCCTCCCTTTCCTTGTGGCCCTGCAGCTGATCCAGGTCCATCTTCAGCGTGGAAGCTGCAGCTCTAAACCCTTTGGCCTCCCCCCGTGACTTCATCCCGATAATTCCCATTCTCCCTGTCCTACATCATTTATTCCTCTCTCTACTACATCAATATCCTCACCTGCGTCTGCTGTCTTCCATGTGAAAATGACAAGCAAACCGCCTCTTGGTTCTAGCCGCTGTCACAGACATGGCCTCCCAGAAAGCATCTCGCAGGAGCTGTCTTCAGTCTCCATGTCCCCCTTTCTCCTCTGCGCTCCACCTGTCCCAGGAGACTCCCCCTTCACCACTCCATGGAAGCAGCTCTCCTCAATGACCGCCAGTGCTGAACCCCAGTATTGGCCCTCATCCCCACCTGCCTTACAACCCAGCACCCTTTAGTCCACAACCCTTGGAAAACGTTCTCTGCGGCTTCCCTCCCATCTCTCATTTCATCTACTGTTCCTGCCCCCTCGTTTCTACTGGTTCCTTTCCCTCTCCTGACTCCTCCATATCGGCTGAGGACAGAGCCTGTTCTGGACCCCCCTTCTTTTTCTCAGTAGATTCACTCTTTCTGTAAGCTCTTCAGTCAACATCATGGTATCAGATATCATTTAGAAGCTGACCAGCACATTTTTCTCCAGCCCTGCTCTTTCCTCTCTGTCCTGAAGCTTCCAAACTGTCTCCTTGATATCTCTGCATGGATGCATAAACAACCCCAGTCTCAGTCTGGAACGCAATTCTTGATTTTTCCCTACCCGCTCTTCTTCCCACAGCTGTCACATGGATGGAAAGCCAAACACTTTGCTTCCTTGTTGACTCCTGTCTCCTCCCCATCACATTTCATTCACAAGCGAACTCATCTTTACCTCTGCCATATAGCTCCCATCTCTTCACTTCCTCTGGCCTCCCTCCCCGATCCGAGCTACTAATCTGTCTCCTGAATGATGACAGCAGCCATGCCAATTGCCCTCTCTCTTCTTGTTTCCTCCTACCCTGGCCACTCCCATCTTTTCTCCAGACACAGCCAGAGTGATCTTTATAAAACCTAAATCAGAATATTTCCTCCTAAAAACCTCCCGCTGCATCTGAGAGCTAATATCAAAACCTACAACACCTGCCATCCCCTGCAGGCCTGGTCACCCCTAACTGCCTTCCCCTGTAGCCATTTATTTTTCAGACTTTCCTTCTCACAGGCCTCTTTTCTGTTCTTCAGACCAAGTTGCTTTACATTTCAGGGTCCCTTGTCCTGTTTCAATAGCTTTTCATGTGGTTTTCTTATTAAGTTCCCATTTAAAATCTGACCTACCCAGAGAAGTCTATTCCAACTCTTTTATCTTAATGAGAGTCCTGAGAATTCACTATCACACGATCCGTTGTGTCCTTCATAGCATCCTCACAATATGCAATGACTGTGTGATTTTATTTGACGCTTGGGCATCTGCTCCTTTCGGAACTAAGGTTCACAAGGTCTTTTTTAGTCACTGTTGTAGCTTCAGCACCTTGGACAGAGCCTGAAATCAAATACCTGAAATGAATAAGATGCCCTTGCAGTGCAGTCCTGTGAGGATGGATGCATGAGACACCAACGCTGTCTTCAAGTCACTGACAGTCAGACAAAGGATTTACTAATTCTTCTTCAGCCTTCTATTTCTTAAGTGTAAAATGAGCCTAGTAGGATTATAATGTGTTGCATATTTAAAGAGCAAGCAACCAACATTATTTGGCTGTTTGAAGTCCTCATGGATTACATGAGCTTTCCCGACTTAGCCTCTCAGAGAACTATCTCCTTCTTTCTGTAAAAAAAAAATAAAAATAAGTAAAAATATCTTACTCATCCAACTGCTCCTTGAGAAGCAGGTAGGAAGATGAGTTCTTGCTTTGGCATGAACTGAAGGTGGTCTTCAGATGCATTTATGCTGTTCTGCCATTGAGCTGGAGTTTGGAAGTGTACCTGAGCATTCATTTGGCATTGCACACATGTTCCACTCACTCTTTCTGGATTCACGTTGACCAGAGACACTCCAGTGTGCTGGGCTACGCACTTCCTGTTTTTCTCTGCAACCTTTCTGGTATCCTGTATGTCCACAAGTTCCCTCTGACCCTCTCACCTTCTTTCTGGAAACTTTGGCCTTTTGTATAATTTGATGTCTCTGCCTTGTAAAGTGTTTGATGGGCTTAGTATATCACTCTCTAAGATAAAATATTTGCCTTTGACCTTTCCAATTCTCATGCTCCACCTCTACATTTGTTTGTATCAACTGTGGAAAAGGTTCACTCTTTCCTTTTGCTATGAATTCCTTCTAAATTAAAGCATTTTAATTAGGGTGACCTTGGAGACTATTCCTCACCCCCAAAGTACAGACTCTTCAAAATACTTTGCTTTGTGTGTTTTTTTTTTAAATGCAATGTGCTTGGAAATTTCCTTTTATTATGAAACTCCAAACATAATTATGATCATTATTAGCAAAACATTATGCAAACCAGTGCAAGAGGATACCGCATAGTGCCTCTTACACTTTGAAATATGTTTTTGCCTCAGTGGCCATATTCTGATATATAGTGTTTGGTTTTCAATAAACTTGGCCACTGGCTGAAAATATGCGCCTATTAGAAATTTGTCTTCATGTGTGTGTCGTCACTTTCTGTGGTCATTTAGTGCCACCGACTTTGTTAGTAACATGCATCTGTACGTGAATTATAGCTTGGGAATCTGCCTTTCTGCCAAATGATAACCGCTCCCTCTCCCAGTTTGCCAAAATGAAGCCTCAGAGTCTGACAAGAACAGAAAACAGAGGCCAATGGGGGAAGAAAGTGTCCTGTCAGTGTTACTGGGAGCAGAATGAGGATGGAGACAGCCCCGTTATTTTTCTTTAAAATACATTTTATTGTTTTTTTTACAGAGAGGGAAGGAGAGGGAGAGAGAGTTAGAAACATCGATGAGAAAGAGACATCAATCAGCTGCCTCCTGCATGCTCCCTACTGGGGATGTGCCCGAAATCAAGGTACATGTCCTTGACTTGAATCAAAATGGGACCTTTCAATCCATAGACTGATGCTCTATCCACTGAGCCAAACTGGTTTTGGTGATAGCTCCATTATTAATGGCATCTGTCTCTCTTTGGCAGAACTAGCTCTAGCCTTTTTGCCTGGGGTTCAGTGTCACCCCATTATATGTGCCCATGCAACTGCAGGTGGTGTTGACATTGATCCTTTGAGAACTAGATGCCAGGTTCCAAGACATGGATGATGTTTGACCACCCGAATTCCCGATAAGGATTTCTTCCACTTTCTGAAGTCATTTTTTTTTAGTCGTGTCACCAAAAATATATATATTTAAATTAGCACAGTAAGGATGATAGTATTTAAGAAAGAGGAAATGTGCTCAGTTTCAAATAGCCCTCTCTTTTTAAGAAATGGGAGAAATTTGAATTACTTGTACTTTGCAAGAATCTTGCATTGACTGTCAATTAGCCCACAAGTATGTCATGCTCATTATTTTATTCTAGCTTTGATTTTACCATGACACCCTTCCTAATTGTCGCAGAGGTCATAATAAAAATAATTTAAAGAAACAACACCAACAGGAAAACACCAACCCATATTTTGGCTTTGCTAAATAGGTTCCTGACATTTATATTGGTCTTTCTTTTTTTTTAATATATTTTATTGATTTTTACAGAGAGAAAGGGAGAAGGATAGAGAGCCAGAAACATCCATGAGAAAGAGACATCAATCAGCTGCCTCCTGCACGCCCCCCACTGGAGATGTGCCCACAACCAAGGCACATGCCCTTGACCGGAATCAAACCTGGGACCTTTCAGCTCACAAACTGATGCTCTATCCACTGAGCCAAACCTATATCGGCTGTCTTCTTTTTTTTTTACCCTCCCTCAATTGCTCTTCTCCTCCTCTTCCTCCTTTAGCTGAGAAAACTATCACTAAATCCATAGAGAAATGTGGGTATTACTGTCTTGGTGAGACAGAACTCTCTACCCCATATAGTGGATGGGAGAATCTCACAAATGATGGGAGCGGAGACCACCTAGTAAATATTCCTGCTTTAACAACTAATAGAGGATATGTGAGTGAAACCTCTACAGTAATAAAAACAGCACACTTGCCGAAACCAGTTTGGCTCAGTGGATAGAACGTCAGCCTGCAGACTGAAAGGTCCCAGGGTCGATTTCGGTCAAGGGCATGTACCTTGGTTGCGGACACATCCCCAGTAGGAGGTGTGCAGGAGGCAGCTGATCAATGTTTCTCTCTCATTGATGTTTCTAACTCTATCTCTCTCCCTTCCTCTGTAAAAAAATCAATAAAATATATTTAAAAAACAACAAAAAAACCCACACTTATCCTAGTATACCTTAGATACCTACTCCGTTGTAATTGAAAGGAGACGTAGTGAATTCTTGGGAAGTCCAGCAGTTCATCCTGTGAGGGGCTCACACACTGAGATGAGGAAAGGCTGTGTGGTCAGGGGGTCCAGTTTTTAGGACTTGAATAATGCAGCTGTGAAATCCCCGGAAACAGAGTCTCAGTCTTTCCACTTAGATTCCGGGCTGAGGCGGTGCAATCGGAGGCCATTAACTTTATTTTCCTGAGCCCCAACGCCCTTATTTGTCAATGGGGATAACGAACAGCGTAGATATGAAGTTTAATTAAGGTAATGCTTATGCAATGATGAATCATAGTGCCTGGCACATTGTGGTGGATGCCACCATGTCAGAAAATGAATGAAATCAAACGCGGTGTGGCTTGGATGAAATAGAACGAAGCTGATGTTTCTTGGCCTTGAGGCAGACCTTAGGAAGGGGAAATCTTGGTATAAATCTCTGCGCACATTTTGTAATTCACTTAGTTACTTCTCAGTAGCTGTAGAAAGAAGCTGCAAGAAGCCAAGACTTGGACCAGAAGATGATGGCATTGCAGGGGGTGATGCTTTCAAACATTATTCTCTGTTTCATGGAAGCTGACTACCCTGTACATAGCAAGTCACCCACACGTGACTTTAAAAGGATGCTTGCTTAGTGTTCCAAGGAAACATTGATCAGTGTTTCCTTAGCAGCGTTCTAGAAACACTCACCTGGAAGAGTTCTTGAAATCTAGAAATGTCTGTGTATTTGGGTTTTGTGTTCTTAGTATGCTAGTACTAGCTGTTCATTCAATTGATCCTCCCTATGCAGACCCTAGAGAAGAGGCCTCTCACACCAGACCTCACTTCTTCTTACTGCTATCAGGTATTTTAAGCCATTAGCTCTCTGTACTTACTTAAAGGACTTTTAAAAATATTTTTTTCTTCTCAGATTAAAAAATATATATTTGTTGATTGATTTTAGAAAAAGGAAAGGAGAGACAGAGAAACAGAGGCATGGATTTATTGTTCCACTTATTTATGCAATCATTGGTTGATTCTTGTATGTGCCCTGACTGGGGATAGAATTTTGTGTATCAGGATGATGCTCTAATCAACTGAGTTACCCAGCTAGGGCTCAGTCTTTGAGCGGAGGAAAGAGAGTGCATTATATGTGTTCTGATAAAATGCTTTAAAAATAAATGCACTTAGGGCACTGTTTTCTGTCATTTACTGTTGCTAATGTGTAGTTGTTATTAAATTGTATGTTTATATTAAACATTTCTCAGGACACTACTGGTTGGTATCACTCAGTTGGTTGGGCGTTGTCCTGTGCACAGGAAGGTTGCTGATTCAATTCCTGGTCAGGGCACATGCCTGGGTTTTGGACTCAATCCCCAGTAATGGGCATACGGGAGGTAGCCAATTGATGTTTCATGCATGTTTCTCTTTCTCTCTCTGTCTTTCTCTCTCTTTCCCATTCTTCCTTCCTCGTTAAATATTAATATAAGAATATTAGGGGAAAATAACATTTGTCGTGCCAACAGGATAGCCACAGCCTTGACTAATAAAGAGAGGGAGGGAGGAGAGAAGATGAGAGAGGGAGGGAAGAAAGAAAGGAAGAAAGAGAAAGACAGAGATGAAAGAAGTTTAAGGAAGGATACATGAATAAATGGGGAAAAATTGGTTATCTGAACAAGAGGTCTCCAAAGTAAATAATTTCCAGAACAGACCCACCTTTCACAGCCAAAGGCTCTCTCTTGGCTCCCAACCAATGTACTCTCTGGGAAGGTGTCGCTCTTTTCTTCCCAGCCCTCCCAGCTTAGGGAATCTCCAGTGTGAGGGCAGGGAATGCTGGCTTTATGGTGAGAGTGGCCCTTTGCCTAATCTCATGATCTGGTATCTGGCTGGCTGATTTCTGAAAAGCAGGAAGCTTGTCTGTCCTCTGGCTTCTAGTCTCGGGCTCAATTATGCTATCTGGTCACTGTTGGTGTGAAAGAGAGGTAAGTTGGGTGACTGGTTTTTCAACTCGGTGCAAATTAGTTTATGCTTTGAAATTTGCTGATCTTCTCACCTCAATTGGGGAAATGTCTGGCTATATTGATTGGTCAAATGAAGGACTCAGAGAGGTCAAGTGCATTTTAGATGCTTCTTAAATTGTCTTCAGTCACCCTTTCTTGGAAAGCTGAGTCTGTGACAGTGGCATTAGGACAGGGAAACAACCCCGATCGAGTCTTCTCTAGCTCCAGGGAGTTGTTGGCTCAACCCAAGGCCTTTGTTTGTCTAGTTTCACCTGGAAGAATCTCCTGTGCCAACTCCTCCATATAACTCCCATTCATCTTTCCAGTGTGAACATCATTCCTGTGGAGAAGTGATTCCCAAATTCCCAGTCTCTGCTGCTGCTTTTCCTCTCTGAAAACAAATTACTCAATTTGGGGGAATACTTTCCTCAGGATGCTATTGTCCTGATTTCGTCTTGTTTCTCCAACTCCTATGTATTCTCCAAGAAAATAGGGACTGTATCCAATTTTGCTCATAGCTCTACTCTCAGTGGTTAACCCAGTACTTGGCACCAATTAAGCAATCAACAAATGTGTTGAATTGGCGATTTCCAACCAGTGTGCCACAAGAATTTTTAAAACCTGTAATACCCGACTCCTTCCTTAGACTGTCAAGTAAAAAAATGACAACAGCCAATACATCACTAGCCATCAAGGTGTGAAGGAATAAAAATTATTCCTATTTTTGGTCATATTAGCAAATATATATATATGACAAAAATATATATATGTGAGTATATTTGGTGTGCCCCAGCACTTTAGTGATTAGATGAAAGGGTTGAAAATCTCGGTATCGAATGAATGAACCTAATGTTCTACAATTGCATAGCCTACTACATATTTTATTGAAAATTGACTTGCATAGGGACTGAATAAGGAGCCAGTGGGTGAGTATCAATCTAGCAGCTGCTGCCAAATTTCTGGTTTGCTATTGAGAGAGCACCTTGGTCATCCACCACCTCAAAGCTGAAATCCCTGCTGCACTCAGGTCGCTACCACTGCAGTAAAAGTAATGTCAACTGAAATTGGAACTCAATAGTCATTTCAATCATGGCCGCTGCCTCCTTCTGTTAGCCTCCCTGATGAATGTACGCTGCCTTCCCATGCCTTCCATTCCTGCCTTCTGGTGGTGAGCATGCCTGGGGCTTCTCCCTCCTGTTTGTTCTCTTCTGTTAATGGACCTTACAATAATTTTCTACTTACTTTTATTGTTTGCCCAATCTTCTTCACTAGGTTTAGATTTCTAAAAGCTCTGGATTGATGGCCACTCCCGCTAAATTAAATAGTCTCCCTTGCCCTTTTCATTTCTACACTTGGGCTGAGATGGATTTTAGTTTCACTTCTCAGGAATTGTTTCTGCACCGTTGAGTTTTCTTTATTTCTGATCAGGATCTTCTTCGGGGAGGCTTTGGATTCTTCAAATAATCAGAAGTTAGTCAGATTTCTGCAAGTAAAAATAAATAAGTAAAGGAAAACCAATATGGACTTGAGGACTTCATATTTCACTATTGTCCCAGCTACCTATCTCAGTATTGAGAGCTTACCCATTTGGGGCTCCTCACTCAGACCCATTCATTCTGTTTATCCTCAACATAGAAGCCTCTCTTCTCTAGTCCTTGCAAGAAAGCAGCAGCAGCAGTGGGCAGGAGGGCTGGGGATGCCATGGGAGGTAGACCAGCACTCTAGAGGCCCAGTTTCTTTCTTCTTCTTCAAAGCTAGTGCCATTGGCCACAGAACCTGGACAGGGAAGAAGGAATTGTCCCCTGGATTCTGCCACTAGTGATCTGTGAACCCTCAGTCAAGTCACCTCCCCATTTTTGCATCTGAGAGAACCCTCACACAGGCTAAGTGAACTTAGCACAACTGGTGAACTTGTGATCTTTTTGCAATTGAATGAACCTCGATTCATTGGCAATAGTCAGTGGTTTCACGGGCATATTTCATGTCTAAAGAAGGTAGAATCTGTCTTCAGAAAGCTTTCTCCAGAGTTCAGCTCCCTCCTCCCCATCCTGCCCACCCATGACTCCAGGGAGTGGGACTGTCTCCTCTCACCACGCCACCGCTCACAGCACTAGGACCTCCACAGATGCTGGGAGGTGCAGTCCCCAATCAGTAAGGCACAAGGTCACATCAAAACTGGAAGAAGATGGAGAGAAGGGCGCGTGTGAATGCTGGCTCAGCCTCCCCCTTTCAAAGAGGACAGCAGGCTTGTAAAAGGAGAGGCTGAGCCACAGAGAGCAGGGGCTGAGCGGCCCTGCCCCAGCAGCTGGCTGGAGCTGTGACCTTTTGCCAGGCGTGATCTCCATGGAGATGACAGCGGGGTACCCCGGGGGAATCCTTTGTTAGGAAGAGTTACTCTCCCCGGCATTAAACATCTCATTAAGTGTCTTCCTTCATTTTAGTGATGTCCAGGCGCTCTCGGGGATAATCGGAGCAGTCAGTGAACTGCTGTGCCTTCCAGGCCATCAATAGCCCAGATCCTTCCCGGTTTGCCCTGGGTCCATCCGCAGCAATACATTTTAATCGGTTAGGCACTTTTCAAGCATTGTTTGCCAAACACTGTTTCTGGCAGGCATCTGTCACAAAGCCTCATGCATTATGCATACGATTTCCACCGCATTGGATGGTATTAGCACATGTAGTATTTGGAGGGAATTTTGGTAAATTCATTACCAACGTCTTATCATATTAATGGCTGGTTTAAAAAGTATTAGAAAAAAAATGTTAATATTCCTAGAGAGTGTACATCCTATATGTTGGGGAAATGAGGAGAATCTACTGTCATTTGAAATTCGGGACAATCTTAGCATGTGCGTGAGAAAAAAATAACTTAGGAAAGTACACAGCAAACAGGAAGATAATGAAAACCTTGAATTACTTTGATGGGTCCTTGAAGATGGACTGTTCAATTTTAGAATTGTAATCACAATCGTTATCACAGATTAAATTACCGCGAGAGATTAGTTTTGCTTAACAGCGTAGTTTAGTGGTGGGGACCTGGAAAATGTATTTCACGGCGCCCTGTCTTATTTCTTTGCTATCCTGACCTGGGAAATGACGCTTTCTCGCTTCTTCTGTTTCCATCTTTCCTTGCAGTGAGGAGGGCTTTAGACCCTTGAACCACCTTCAACTCCTTTTCTTGCTCTTTGCTTACAATGGGAAAGTGGCTCTGGTAAAATGATCTGTTTCCACTGGGAACTATTCCAGTAATTCAGTTATCCAGTGAAGTGAAAGGATTCAGCTCTATTGAATGTCTCTTGGCATCACTCTTACTATTCTTACAGCACGGAGCCATGGAAATTAGCAATCAATTATTTTCTGCACCCTACTGCAGACCAGAGTATTCCCAGTGCTTCCTGGCACCTTGATTTGTCCTGCTTCTCTAAATTTGACAACCCATTGCCAAAACCGGTTTGGCTCAGTGGATAGAGTGTTGGCCTGCAGTCTAAAAGGTCCCAGGTTTGATTCTGAATAAGGGCATGTACCTTGCTTGTGGGCACATCCCCAATAGGGGGCGTGCAGGAGGCAGCTGATCGATGTTTCTCTTTCATCAATGTTTCTAACTCTCTATTCCTCTCCCTTCCTCTCTGTAAAAATCAATAAAATATATTTAAAAATAAATAAATTTGACAACTCATATCCAAGACACTCTTCCCTTTAGAAACTATTTTACAACAAAATAGTTTCTCAGTGTCAGAAGATGCTATAGCTCTTCTTTTCACAGGTTTGGAATCAGATAACACCTCTCCAAGAAGCGAAACCATCTCTACAGTATTGCTTTCTATCGCTTCACAACAACCCTTTTGAGGTAGGGCAATGTATTCTGCCTGCTATTAAAAAGAGGAATAATTTTCTCCCAACACAGCTCTGAGGTAGGTAAAAGTGACGGAGGAATGCTGAGTTCACTATATAGAATTATAAACACACCTGGCTCGTGTGGTTCAGTGGTTGACCATCAACGGAGAAACCAGGGGGTCCTGGTTAGGGCATATGCCCAGATGGTGAACTCAGTCTACAGTGTGGAGCATGCAGGAGGCAGCCAGTCAATGTTCTCTCTCATCATTAATGTTTCTGTCTCCTGTATTTTTCCACTCTGAAGCAAATAAAAATATATTTTAAAAAAATAAACTCAAGGACAGCCTACTTGAATAGGCAGAAAGATGAAATTCACCCACTCTGTATGTAAAATTACTATAACATTTAAATTGGAACAAATAATAATTATTTTAAGTGGAGACTTAATACATTTACAAGGATAATTAGCTTTTAAAAATACAATTGAGTTATCCACATTTCTGACTACTATAAGATTTGTCTTTATTCCATTCTATTCATAGCTGCATAGCCAGGGCAAATTTTTCTTCAAATATTTCTATATCGGTCCTTCTTTCTGACTCATGTTCCATTCTGACTACCAAAAAAAAAAAAAATCAGTGAGACCTTGACTTTGCTGCTCCCATATTTCATGTGCTAGTTCTTAACTAGAATCAAACTAGCTCTGGATAAAGACCATTACTATCTTACACCACTTTTCCCAAAACTCCAAGTAATATACTATGGCACTTAGCAGATATTTTCCTGATCATTTTGTTCTCCATTTTTGTAGTTGAACGAAAAATAAAATCCTGATTTTAATAAAATTCATGAGGGCTTTTCTCAAACTATTTTCCTTTGAGAACAAGGGGAATTAGATTATTCAATGAGACAACATGGCAAACCCCTCCAATTAGTGTATTTTAGAAATACATGAAGGGAACCTCAAGTTTAAAAGAGGAATGTTCTATAGAGGAATGGAAGCCTCTTAAAACGAGCACGGGCTGCCGGTTGAGGAGGGATGCTTGGGCTAACATGGTTCAGAAAAGAAGATACTGTACTCTCCCCTCCCCCACCCCAGCTTTCAGGCTGTTGACCCAGTGACCACAGGTGCCTGAGACGCATGATAACTCACCTGTTCAAGGAAATGTTTGTGGTTTTGAGTCAGAAAATACCATTCTTACATTTTCCCTATGAGTTTATTCTCCGAGAGAGAGGAGTAGAAGAAATTATGTGATATTAAAAGAAGCAGTGAACAGACTGTCGTGGTACAGTGGGAAGGCAGGGGAAGTTGTGGGGGGAGGGGCTGTAGGAGACCAACGGAAGGACTTGTACACATGTGTGTAGGCATAGCCAGTGGATACAGGGCAATGGGGGGGTTGGGGGGGAACGATGAGTGAGGGCATGTACTGGGGGATGGGGAGGGCAATAGGGAAAAATAAAAATAAAATAAAGTAAAAAATAAAAATAAAATAAAGTAAAAAAATAAAAAAAATAAAGTTATTATTGATAGGTTAAAAAAAAATTATGCACTATTAGAGTTAGGTAGGGGTAATTCATCGTTTTCGGCCACACTCATTGAAACCTGCCTATCTGATCTTTTTAAAATATATTTTATTGATGTTCTACAGAGAGGAAGGGAGAGGGATAGAAAGTCAGAAACATCGATGAGAGAGAGACATCTATCAGCCGCCTCCTGCACGCCCCACACTGGAGATGTGCCCGCAAGCAAAGTACATGCCCCCAACCGGAATCGAACCTGGGACCTTTCAGTCCACAGGCCGACGCTCTATCCACTGAGCCAAACCAGTCTCGGCTGCCTATCTGATTTTTGTTCTAAAATCTCGTCACCATCTAATGGTGGCTCCAGCTCCAGTCTTCCCGAGGGTCTGGAGCTTTAAGAAAATAAGTGCCCAATGAGCAGGCCCTGACCGTGGCCATAGCCCAGCCTTTCTCTCCTTGCAAATTTGAAACTGGATCAAAGCAAGGTGGGGTCAGGAGAGGGAGGGACCCTCCTTCTCAGGACGTATTTTTCCCCTGTCCCACCTCTAGGAATATCCCAAGTCTCCATCTTGATTGTCCTGAGATGGATGATTGTCTTCTCACTGTTGGCCCTTGCTGTGCTAAACAGAGCAAATCATGCAGAGGAGATTTGTAGGGAAGAAAATACTATCTTAATTCTTTTTCTACAAATATGCATTTTTAAAAAATATATTTTATTGATTTTTCACAGAGAGGAAGGGAGATAGAAAGTTAGAAACATCGATGAGAGAGAAACATCCATCAGCCGCCTCCTGCACGCCCCCCACTGGGGATGTGCCTGCAACCAATGTACATGCCCTTGACAGGAATCGAACCTGGGACCCCTCAGTCCACAGGCTGATGCTCTATCCACTGAGCCAAACCAGTTTCGGCTACAAGTATGTATTTTTGACCATAACTAAGGAGAGGGGAAGGGAACGGAGTTTGTGTGAGGGAGTGAGACATACAGCGTGGTGTAATGTGTGTTCCCAGGAAGTCATTTGCTGCAGGCTGTATTAGGCTCATAACTTGTGCCCGTTCGGGTTGTACCAGGCAGAAGTGTCTGTTCTCCAGCCAAGCACATGAGCTTCCCCGGACCCCGTGGGGTGCATTGATATCAATTTCCCAGGCTTACATGTGCAGCCGGAGGCAGTAAGCTTCTTAAGCAGCCATGTCCCTGGAAAACCAGTGCAAGTGTTGGTGGAATGTGGTGGAGAGAGTTGGCAGATTGCTCTGAACACCATACTCCTCTCACTGACTGTCCAGATGGCAGGCTTGCATAGGAGTGGTATCTCCATGGAATGCCATTTTATCCTCTGCTTAGAAAAAACAAAGGAAGTGTTTAGTTGTCGCTGTCGCTCTGTGTTCATTTGCTTTTGTAAGAACACAACTTGCCCAACGATTTTGCACTTACATGGAGTTTTCTTGAGACATGGTGCTTGCTTTTCTTGCTGGTGTGAACAGATAAGAGGAGGGCTGACCGAATTTGATGGAGATTCGTGTGGGCACCGGTGTGATGGATGTCAGAGAGCTTTAAACCTGAGTCGCCCACTGACTGGAAAAGGCACATGGCCCAGATCTCTGTGGAAGAAGTCTCAGTAACCCAGAAAGGACATAGAATGTTCTGGCATCATTCATTTAAATTCTCCCTTTCTCATACACTACCCAACCAGTTGTGTTTTGCTTTCACAACTAACGTTGGCCTCTGTGGCATTTGTTTTATGCCCAGAGGAGTACTGAGCGATTTCTTCAGCATCTTCCCAAAAGGGCAGAAGATAACTGGCTATCATTAGATTGGAAAGCTTATAAAACAATAGAAAACACACACACACACACACACACACACACACACACACACACACAGCGAAAAGTCCCGAAGTAACGGGTCATCCTCCATTAATAGCATTTTTATTCCCATTGCAGAGGAGAGAGGAAAGTCCCAGGTGCATCATGGGTGTCATGAAGGATAAAATGGAAAGCTTTGGACAGGTTTACATTCTTGTGCCCTAAGTATATGTGTACCAGGGTCCTGCACCAGACCTCCAGGTGACAGATGGGCGTGTTCAGGGAGCGCCTGACAGAGGAAGAGCTGTAGGAAGCAAAAAGGATCTCACTCACCACATTGTATTCCTAACTAAAATAGCAGTACCATTTGGAAATACATGAGGCTTGACTATAGGAGACCTCCTTTTTTTATCTTAGTCAGGAGCTACTTCCACATGAGAGGTATATGTCAAAGTATTTACCTGTGGAAGGTCGGTGCTTACTCGTTCAGAATCCATTTCAGATTGATATGATCGACATATGAGAAGAAAAAGAGGCGTTTTAGAGCCGTGTTTTGGAGCTAGTTTGCATGATGACATAGCGGAAAGGGGCCCGGGGCTTTGATCCGGACAATCCTGGGATTGATTTGCCACGCAATCACTTGTCTGAGTCCCTCACCTCTCCGAGCCTCAGTTTCCCGAGTCAGAGTTACTAGGTAACAAGTTTACACAGCAACCCAGCATGCATTGCTTTGTTCCTCTAATACAGTCTCAGCCAGCTTTGTCATCAGACTGAGGGGGTCTTGTATTTTTTAAATATATTTTATTGATTTTTTTGACAGAGAGGAAGGGAGAGGGACAGAGAGTTAGGAACATCCATGAGAGAGAGAGAGACATCGATCAGCTGCCTCTTGCACGCCCCCCACTGGGGATGTGCCCGCAACCAAGGTACATACCCCGGACCAGAATGGAACCTGGGACCTTTCAGTCCGCAGGCTGACTCTCTATCCACTGAGCCAAACCGGTTTCGGCCTGAGGGGTCTTTTGAAGTTTTTCTGGAACTGTCACTTTACATGCACTCATTAAAAATATATAGTATATGTTATTCTAAAGCACAGTCCCAAACAGCAGCCTCCACAGCAGAGAACTGTCATCCCGGGCAGAGCAGACACTGCCTTGTACGGTCCCTCTCGGCCTCCTCTCGGGCACACCAGGTCGTGGTCCTCGTTCTTGCCGGCTTCTCGCCTCCAGCTGCCCCTGTTCAGCGTTTGGCACCGAGGCAAACACCTGTGTGTGTGTCGGGGATGCCTTCTGCCCGGCCTGCTGATGACCCCCGCTCACCCCACCGCTGCAGCGCGAGAAAGGATGCTGTCCTCATCCCCGAGGGCCTAGCTTCCCGCCAGGAGACGGGGCGCGCCTCGAGGCCATGCCGTAAGTCCTGGCTTACCATCTGGGGGTACCTGGGGCTCGCTGGCATGGCTGATCTCACATCCGTGGCAGGCCCTGCTTTCACAGGCCTTCCTGGAGCAGGAGAAGCACGCAGAGAGGTCTGAACCCCAGGATGCTGGGCCCCTCGCACCCCCATTCTGCCCTGAAGGCCTGTGTCAGCCACTTTGGAAATACCTTTGCTGTTGTTCAGTTCCACTCTAGATCTTTATCTGGCACAAATGAATTACTAAGAACACACACGTGCATTGAACACTGTGCTGTTTGAGAGTGTGCTCGGTTTAGGGGGAAAGTACCTGTTGATAAGACTTTGTACTGTTGATAACACTGTCCTGTTTGAGGGTGTACTCGGTTTAGGGGGGAAGTACTTGTTGATAAGACTTCGTACTGTGTCTCAAAGTAGTTTGTTGCTCATGTGGTCAATGAACAGTGATCAAACTCCGGCTGTGCTGTCTGAGTTTGGCTGAGCACCTGCAGAGTGGGGAGCCCAGGGCTTTGCTGGGAAGCTGGAAACGGGGCAAAAGCAGGCTTGTCCAACCAATATCGGGGTGTAGGGGCGGGAATTGGGTAAGAGTTCCCTGGAGAGAGGATTCAGAGACCACCGATTCCCATGGAAAAGACCCTATGGATGCTGGTGGCAGCATTGCCATCAAGGCTACCTCTTGAGCTGTGAGTAGGAACGAGATGTGCAGAGAGAAGGGAAGGACTTCCAGCTTCTGTGAAGGCGGGAGTGAACGTGTGAGGGCAGGGACATCCATGCTGTCACTGACCAGCCCCCCTCAGCTCGCAGGACTTAACTACACCCCCCTCCTCTGACTGGCTTGGCCTTCAGTGACATCATGTTTGAGCTGATGGATGTCAATGGCTTGGGGCATTCCACCCCATGTCCCTGTATTGAATCTCTGTATTGTTCCTAGCAATATTGGAATCTGGATCAGAGCTTAGGAAGCAATGCAGTTGGGTGGGATGAATTCCTAATAGCCCCAAAGAAGTGGCTCCCGCACCAGGTTAGGGGTTTGGATCCACAATGGCAAGTTCTGACCGGGTAGGGACAACGCTTCCACGCACTTAGAAAGCACGCTGACCCCCTGGGAGCCGCCTCTTCCATGCACGTTCTGGAAGACGCTAGCTGGTCAGCCGTGGGCGGTTGAATGTAAATGAATATCTGGCCATACATCACCGCAGGACGGTATTGATTACTAAAGCCCCGCTGAATTTGGCTCTGAGAATCTAAGAAAGCGAGAGGGTAAGCCATCAGTGAAACATTCCTGAAGATCAGGGAGAGGACAGAAAGCCAGTCCATGTCACAGTGATGCAGCGGCTAAGGGCTGGAGCCTGGAGCCCAGCAGATCATGGTTTGGCGCTCTCTCTCAATAAATTTCGCCTTTATTAATAACACTCTCTGTATTACCTGAGGCTGCTGAGCTTCCTGCCCTCGTACAATGTTGGAGTCCTAGTGATGGGAGGACTGAAAAGTAAGGAAATCATCATATGTAAAGGACCCAGCATAGTTCTTGGCTCTTAGAGAATACTTAAAGTCTGAGAATTATACTTATGGCAATAATGAACATGATTATCATCACCATGAGCCCACTCAGAGAGAAATCTGTTCCTAGATTCCTCTCTCTCTCCTCTTCCCTCCTTTCCTCTGTCTTCCTCTCTCCTTCCTTCTCTTTGCTTTTATTGTCCCTTTTTGCCCCGTTCCCATGTCCCTGCCCCCACCAGCATCCTCTGAAACCCTCTCTGCTGCTTCCACATCTCTATGCAGAAAAACACACCGTTCTATCTGCACCACACATCTGCATGCAATTCCTTCCAGGAGTTCATTAGTGATCTGTGCAAATTGAGTGTAAGAACTTTGGGTAAAGATTCATTTAACAAATGCCATATAACTTAAATTATATTTTAAAAGGCTGAGATGCATAGGATGGTCTGTAGGATTTTATTCAACTAGTGCTTAATTGAGAACCTATGTAGATATCGGAACTGAAGATGCAGAGCAAACAGAATTTCATGTAGCATTCCATCCACTCAAACACAATGCTAGGTTGAAATTACAGTTGAATTCCAAAATTAGGTAATAATGTTGCTCCTTTTTTTTTTATCTTAAGAAAATATATGTCCCATGCATTCAATAGATGAGCAATCTGTTTTAAATTTAAAATTTTAAATACAAGAAGTCTAAAGAATAATGTAACAAACATATTCCTCTCACTCTGAATTAACAAGTATATTGCTTTCAGTTTTTTAAAAAATGATAATACAGAAAGAAAAAAAATTCTCACCATCTCCTATTTTTATCCTTTCTCCTGACACCAGACAATCATTCTCATCAATTTTATGTGCTATTACAAGTTATAAGTGTTAAGCCTATGGACTCCTTTTATCTGTTGTGGAATGTTGCATCATAATCAGATAAGGTATTTTGTTTATCCATTTCCTAAATGATGAGGCAAATTTATTACTTTATTCTTTTCAGCAGCATTCCACAAGTGCTTAGGGAGTGTTCATTGTGTCCCAGGAAAGGGAGGCTGAGTCAGTAATTACTTTAAGGATCACTTGCCATTGCTGTTGGATAAGATAAGAAGATGGAAAACAAGGGGCGGAGTTAGCGGGCTTCAGATGGGGCATAAGTAAAGGCTTTGCAAATAAGATAGCCTAGAAAAATGGCATTCAGAAGGAATTGGAGCAAGATCGGGTTGGAAAAAAAGAGCTGTTGACTCAGAGAGGTGAGATTTGAAAGTGTAGATGAGTCAAGGAGGAGGAGAGCTGAGAATTTGGGAAGATTTTCCAGAGGAGATCCTAAAGTCTAGAGAGTTGAAGTATGAATAGGAGTTTTCCAGGTAAGAAAGAGCAAACCAGACATTGAAATTTTGCCTTTAGTATCCCTTTTGAACTTCTTCCCCATATGCCAGTTGCTCCAGGTCCTTGACCTTGACACTAATAAGAATGTGAGGGCTGATTATTGCTTTCTGCCTCTCAGCCTAAGCCTACAGATATCTAACCATATAGTTTTACCCCTCTTTTATGCTCAGGAGACTACGTAGAGCAGCTAGATTTTAATTTATTGCATTTTAATCTGTCCTTTAAGGGTTGGGGCTCAAGCCTGCATTCTTTCTCTTTAGGTGATAGAGAAAATCTAAACTGCATTTTTGAATGGATACATTTATGCCACCCTGCTGGATGAATTATCTCTCCACTTTTCCAGAGGCTAAAGTTTTTCTTTATTTGGAAGCCTTGACATTAGTCCCAGTGTTCACCATTAAAGCATCAAGTTTACCACATCCTATATAATAAAAGCCTAACATGTTAAGTGTCCAACTGTTCGTTCAACCGTTCGACCAATCATTATGAGGCATACTCACCACCAGGAGGCAGATGCTCCTAGTGGTAGGTTAGCTTGCTGCTGGGGTCCAGCTGATGGGGACTAGGCAAAATGGGAGCCCTCCCATGATCCCTCCTCGACCCTGATAGTGCACCAGTAGGGTCCCTCAGCCTGGCCTGCTCCCTTTCACAATTCGGGATGTCCACAGACTAGGCCGAGGGATCCCACTGGGGCACAAATCCATGCACCGGGCCTCTAGTGTTTTAAATAAGATAGCTCAAATTAATGATGGCCACCAGAGTCTATGAAGGGTATTGTGGCCCACAGGTGAAGACAGTCTGACCAGGGAGAAAGCATCTAATCACAAGAGCAGTAAGAAAGCAGTACAGGGTGTGAGGTGCAGTGACTAATCCAAGTTCTTAGTTTAGCGATGAATGATTGGGAGCCAGTATGAAACCGTTACCGTGAATGAGGGTAATGCATGACTGAGCAGCAAAGAATCAACATAGCCCCCATCTCAGCTTATTACCGTAACAGGATTTCTGCGCAAATAGCAGTAATTTATCTTCTCACAGTAATGAGGGCTGCAAGTCCAAGGTCATGGTGCTGGCTGGTTTTGTTTCTTTGGGGGCCGCTCTGGCCCTTGCAAAGCCTGCCATCGCCTAATGCCTCTTTCCTCTGGACACATAGCCCCGGTGTGTTCCCTCTGTGTCCAGATGTCATCTTCTTCCAACTATCAGAAGGAGCTAGGGCCCACCCTTGCGGTCCATTTTATCTCCAGAGAGTCCTATTCCAAGATACTGAGGGTTAGGGCTTCAACGTATGGATGTCGGGGGACACAATTCAGCCCATAGCACACCTTCTGTTCTCTTCAGGCTTACACTGGAAACCCCAAGTCTGAGAGACCCCAAGCTCTACATTTCAGGGGTGAACATTACTTCAATAATGTCAAAATGCTTCATGTTGCTTCAGAACCTAGGACTTCACCTCCACCCCATTCCTTCCAGCAGATGAGTCTGTTTCCCCTGCTCCACTCAGTGGCTTTTGTTGTTCATCTGCAGCTGCTGTAAATATCAGCCACCCGGCCTCCCATCTTCCAGGCACCACTGCAGCACCAAAGCCAACCCCGCCGAGATGAGATCCAAGTAGATCATTGAGTCTGCACCTTTCCCATTAACCCGCTCATCACCTTCACCTTTAAATACCCATCGGCCTTTATGTATCTGCCTTTTTTTTTTTCTATTTTAAAGGGGAGAAGGATGAGCATATGCCCAGAACAGTAAATTAAAGTCCGTTCAAGCACAGTTGCTGTTGATGAAAAACACAGTTCTGCGCGGCTGCAATGAGACACCAGGGGCCTGTTAAGCCTACTTGTCATGGTGAACACTGCGTCGGGCAGTCTGACGAGGAGATGAGAGCCATCTCGTTGAATGCTTTGACAAATTAATAATCCGGCCGGAGCATGCCTTACTCTCATTGCAAATGGTGTGATCCAAGTGGAGTCTTTGAACCAAAGAAATTGTCTCTTTTCCTCTGACCTTGGACAAAGGGACAAATATTTTCTGCAGCGTAATTTGGTGCCGTTTTTTTATTCAAGCCATGAAGGAATGATATAGTTTGATTTTGCCTGTGATAGAAAGCTTTCATAGAAAAACACCCACTTTTTTTAAGGTGTTAAAAATAACTGTATGCATTTGTTTTATATGCAGATTAGTTCTTTTTTTCTCAAAAAAAAAAAAAATATATATATATATATAGGCCCTTGTATTACAAATAAAAATCAAAGTGAACTTAATAAAATTATCTTAATACTATATCGGAGAAAAATAATATAGCCCATTTAAAACAAACACCAATTTCTTTGAGAGGTTTCACTGATATACTTTGACTTAATCTCTTCAACCCTAATATAAATAGGCTGTATCTGAGAAATTCTTGGTGTAGACTTTAAAAGTGCTAAGCTGACTTTTCTCCCCTGCCCAGCCCCTCTGTTCAATATATGTTTATGTAAAATATGTAATATATCAATACGTGTATATATACCATATACAATATGTGTCATATATGTCATGTACCATTTTTCATGTTGTATATTACATAGTGCTTATGTATTCTGTATTCCACATTATTCATGCACATAGTAAATAATAATATTTGAAGTTACTAAAGCTCATTACTAACTTTCTTTCAAAAGATGACAAAGGAAACTATGAAATCAGCATCAAGCCACACAAATCCTTACTATGGACTTTTGAAAGGACATTTCTCATACAGAGGTAGCAAGGACTGACTGCCTAAATGCCACGTGGATTCTGATTTTGAGTTGTGTCTTGGCCTGATTTTATTTGTTTCTGAAATTTCTTATGTGGAAAAATAGGAAAAATATACATCGTCTTCACCTATGTCTATAGGACGTCGGTAGGGATTTCTAGATAGAACCGGATATTAGATCCCCAAGAAGATGGAGGGAGAGTGAGGATGTGACCTGGGGAGTAGCATTTATATTCTGTTATTCTAACTGCACTTTCAGCTCCCAAAGGTACTCACCATGCAGCCTGCACTTAGGACAGATAGTTTCATACATTTAATTCCCTTCTTCCAGACTTACCTGTACTGTAATGACTTCTATTCTTTTGGTTCAGAATTCCTCTTTCTTCCCTCCTATTGGCTTAAAATTATATTCCGATGTAAGCTCTGACTCCTGAACTACCTCTTCCATGAGACTTTTCCGGTGATTCTTCTGATAAAGTTGTCTCTCGGTTTTAATGTCCTACAGAAATGTTGTCCTTACCATCCAGTTGGGCATTTATAGGTTTGCTAACGGTCATACCTGCTGGCTGGGTATAAATGATGTCAGGGCAGAATTCCGTAGTATTTTATCTTATCCGATTGCATTGTATTTATCTGGGATATTTATGTTTATGGGAACAGGTAGCTACCACCTGTGTAACTGAGTGATCCTAAGACACTGATTTCTGTAGTTCCCCAAGGTGACCTTGGACACCTTCAGGAGCGAGGTTCCTCACATTCTTGTGGCACCGCTTCCTTATGGACGACCTTGACCACTGCAGGGAGACATCTCACCACCTGCAAAGGTGCCTGCTGTGAATTTCCTCATCTTGTGAGACTCATAATCAAGAAGATAAGGTGGCTGCCTTACTGCCATCCTCTAGGGCCACAAAGACTTGACTGTTACAAGTTCCCCATCCAAGGGTGACCCCTTCCCACATACATTGTCCCCACAGAGACTACTGCCTCTGTCTTGGGTCTTCTGCTCTCCATTTTCAGGCAAATGAAACACCTTCCATCCAGGGGAGTGGATAGGGGTGATCAGGCCGGCAGGCAGAAGTGGTTAGGGGCGATCAGAAAGGCAGGCAGGCGAGCACTTGGGAGCCAATAGTCCTGGTTTGTGAGAGGGATGTTCCATGGCCCGTTTAGGCCCAATAAATAAGAACAGGGCCTTGACTTTGATACACATATGGTCTATTTTTTTCCTTTATCTTTTCTATCTGTCTTACTTAGAAGCACCATCATTTACCCTAAGAGACCCCCAAGGAGATTGTTAGAGAGTGACCTTCTAAGTACAAATCTATCCTGAACCACCTCTTCCATGAGACTTTTCCGGCGATTCTTAGGATAAAGTTGTCTCTTAGTTTTAATGTCCTACAGAAATGCTGTCCTTACCATCCAGTTGGGCATTTATAGGTTTGCTAACGGTCATACCTGGTGTCTGGGTACAAATGATGTCAGGGCAGAATTCCATAGTATTTTATCTTATCCGATTGCATTGTATTTATTGGGGTATTTGTGTTTATGGGAACAGGTAGCTACCACCTGTGTAACTGAGTGATCCGAAGACACTGATTTCTATAGTTCCCCAAGGCGAACTACAGAAAAATAAATAAATCAACACACATATCCCTACACACGATTGGCCAGAACTGTACTCTTCAGATTTCGCAAACAGCCCGACATCCTCTTGTGATTCTCTTCAGGGGAGATACTTAGAAGCTCTGCTCTGTGCCCATCGTATTTATGGAAGGTGACACGGGGTCACCTGGGGGTTTGTTTCTTTCCCTTTTGTGCTGATGGAGGAATGACAGTGTAGGGCAGTGGTTCTCAACCTTCCTTGCATACAGTTCCTCATGTGGTGGTGACCCCCAACCATGAAATGTTGCTACTGTTATACATCGTGATGTAAATATCTGCATTTTCCTATAGTCTTAGGCGACCCCTGTGAAAGGGTCGTTGACTCCCAATGGGGTCGCGACCCACAGGCAATACAGTGTGTGACCCAGGACTGTGCAGCGCGATCGAGTCCCCGCTGAGACAAAAACCAAGCTGTTCTCTGAGCCAGCGCTTGAGTCACTGAGCGCATTCTCTCTGCGGTCCCCATGGTGTGTGTGAAGAGAGTGCCAAGTGCAATTTTCCAGTTGGCACAAATGCTCCTACTGGCTGTGGCCCTTCTCCTGGCTTCTCTGGTCCCGGGATTGCTGTGGAAGTTCTGATGCTGGGCTGGGCCATGTGGTAGCTTCATTCAATGTTGGCTGGACACGTTTCCCGCAGTTCTAAGCTACAAAGAGTTTGCAGAAGGCCCCTCAGCAGGGACCAGCGTTTCTCCAGCGCAAGTGATCGTGGTGTGATGTTAACAGTCAGACTTTATTTTCACTGGCAGGGCTCTGGCATTCCTCACGGACGCCTGCGAGGTGCCTGAAGGGCTATTAATTTTGTGTTCACTGCAGTCTGCCTGTCTGGCTTCCAAAAGATTCGATCCACTCGGGGCCACGTCGGTGTGTGCTAGACAGCTGGGCAGAGGTGACCGCCACTGATAAGCCACGTCTTGGCGTGAGGGCCTGCATTGGATTCTATCTCTGTTCCTGGGTTTCTCCATGGGGCAGTGACCACCGCGTGAGCAGGGGCTGTGTCTGCTTCCTTATGGCTGACCGCTGTCCGGGCTCATCATGATTGTGTTGGATGAACTGTGTTTAACCAGCTCGAATCCCTTCCCTATCACTTCACCTCTCCAGGTCTCCACTCTTCCAGTGAGAAATGATGAGAGAACCAATTAGTCATCACATTGGCAGCATCAGCATCCTGGAAATCTACTAGTTTATGTTTGATGGACTGGTGGAAACTCTAGTTTCAGTTTTTAGCCAATTGGAACAGGGATCTATTTCTGTCTCTCAGTTATCGTATCTTCCGGCGTAGAAGACAACTTTTTAACCCAGGAAAATCTTCTCAGAAGTCGGGGGTTGTCTTATACGCCGGGTGTGGCCTTATAGGGCGAGTATATCCCAAACTCTCTATTTTAACTGGAAAAGTCGGGGGTCGTCTTATACGCCCAGTCGTCTTATACACTGGAAAATACGGTATATGATCAGGAGGAGCGACCACTCACCATCTACGTTTTTATGTTCAGGATGTGATTCCTGTGATTGTGAGTTATCCATCACAAAGGAAAGTAAGCGGAGTGTTTTCGGTGTCACTCACCCGACGGATGAGGGAGGTGGGAGCGTTAATGCAGATGAATATTCTCCCAGCTGGCCGCCCTGCCTCGCTCAAGGCAGGAGAGGTGATGAGCTTCCTCTTCAGAGTTTGCATCCCAGTTGTGATTAATTCTCACAAGGGCTCCTGTTCCTGAAAAGCTGCATCGGCTTGTGTTTTTGAATAGATGATCAAATCATCACACCCTTGTATCAGCTCTTCCATCATTATCTGAGGCCTTTTATGTAAATAACCCTGGGCACGTTCATGGACCCCGTTCACCATCTCTTTATTGAGAAGCCTGAGTGATCACATCCGGAGGTTAAATACTTTCCATTTGTGTCAGTGACCCAGAACTTAAAAGGGATCTTCTCTTCATCTTCTAGTTAGACACTGTCATCATTACAGTATGCTGATTCCTAATTAATCGGAGAAGCAGGCTAAGGTGAAAAGGGCACCTCTCATCTCTGCCGTTCTGTACGTGTGGATTCCAGTTGGCGAGAAGTAGAGTTTTTGTTCTTTTTTTGTTTGTTTGTTTTTGTTTTTGTTTTGTTTTGTTTTACAAGTGTTTTCTGTAGAGTAACGGGGCATGAAAGGTAAAAAGGTTACCTGGCTCACCGATTCTGGATGAGGCTAATTATTGCTTCAGAGTGTATTTCAGTTGATATTTGAATATCCAAGAGCAGTTTATAGACTGGAAAATTACTCTCCTTCTAATTGTCTGTACCAGAGACCTTGGATCCCTATGGAGGCTAAATCAGCATTTGTTATTCAATAGAATTCATCACTCAACCTTCAAAAGTGAGTGAGCGTCTGCTTGAAAGTTGAAAAAAGTACCTCGACAGTAATCCCTAAGGGAGAGAGAGTTCTGTGAGATGGTACTGTTTTAGCCTGCGGCCATCCTTCACTCTCGACAAATGACTGCATGTTACCACTGGCCAGAGCAGTTTCAACTGCCTTCCTCTGCCACCAGGTCAGACGGTAAGGCCAGGGTGATTAAACTCAGTCAAGTGTCCAGACCACAGTCAGAGACTAGATTTGTCCACGCCGCAACTACAAGGGAACGAATTGATATTCATGGTTTAGAAATAAATATCTCACTGGTGGAGTGAATGATAATCCAAATGCCATGTTATCCCCGGGATTCTACCCAAAGGGCAGAAATGGGGTCAAGTACCCTAAGTGTCTCATTGGCTGGAGGAAGCTGCTGAGGGCCTTTCTTAGATCAGGCCCCCCGGGCTGAATCTCGCAGCCCAGTGGTGTCTAAGTGGTGTGTTCTCGAATGCAACTCTTTTTATTTGTGTTATGCAATGCTTCACTGACTTCCGCTACTTAAATCTTTAATCGAGAAAGCCATCCTGATAAGAGCTCAGACAGTCAGGGAGCAAATGAACCAGGCCACGACAAGTGTGCCTGTGAAACATGCGCCCCGGGCTGTGCTATGCATTAAATAATTGTGCTTCCCAATTATGTTTCACTTACATGGTCACTACTACTCCACAAATGCTTTTGAACCACTGAACCCAATATACTTCTTGTTTTCGAGGAAAAATTTAAATTAAATTAGAGTTAAAAAAATAGGAGCGTGGATGGGAGAAGTGACCCCAAAGCTGGCAACAATACACCTGCATCCCTGTCAGCATAATCAACACATGGATTATGAATATCAACATATGGATTATGAATATCAACCTATGGATTATGAAAATCACATGAAGAATTTATCAGCTATTCTGTAGTCTGTCACTTTGGTTTGATCAGACCAAGCAAATCCACACACTAAGGGGTTTGCCGAGTCTAACCATTTCAGGATGAATTGGACTTGAAAATGACCCAGACGATCTCACCTTCTAAGTCTTGGCTAGCCAGTTTATGGCAGAAAAAAAAATGGGACTTGATTCTCTGGAATCCACCTCAGTGTTCTTTCTTCTATCTCATGCCGCACGTTCACTTGATAATTAGATATATGAGTAGGCGTGTGTTTAAATGTAGAAGTGAAGGATGGTCTTGTCAATTTTTTTGCCTCGTCTCTTCCTGCTATTGCTGAGTTAATCCATATTGTCCTGGCAGCGAAGGACTTCCCATGAATCTACTGTGATAGGGTACATGCTTCTCTCTGACTTCCTCTCCTCCTTTTCCTCCCATTGAATGTCGTGAAAGGGAGAATACAGTCCAAGACCAAGTGCTAATCAATGCAAGTCCCCACAACCAGGACAGGAACAAAAAGCAAACACTCTATCTCATTGCCTGTTCCTGGGAGGCAGCCTCTGACTATCAGCTCACCCATGCGGCTGCGTTTCTCTGGTTCAGGGTCACCGTACCTTGGAGTCAAGTAAAAAGAGACTGAGATGAATTTCAGTGTCATCTTTGGGGTCAAGATGGCAGAGCTGTGACTACAACCACATATTAAAGGAGAAAACTTTGAGTATTTCCTGGAGGTCTTTCTTGGCTGGCACATTTCACATTTATGTCTGTGTGGCTTGGCCTGTGCTCAAGCTGAGGGAACGAGACCCACATTCCTTTGACCATTGAGCTGTCATTACTTTCCCAGACTGGTTGGCACCGTGACAATCAAGTCGCCCAGGGCTCCACTTCCCCCTCAACATAGATGTGCCTCTTGCTGGAGACCGATGCCTTTCCCGCCCAGCCCACGGCCACCAGGCCAGCATTCTGGAATACCAGTGCTTCTCAGCCATAAGGACTGCCTTCCACATATCTTCCCCAGGATGATGGGGGCTTCTCGGAGCTGTCATGAACTGACACATAAGGGTAGCTCTATTCCATCATGCTAACATGCCAGACTGGGATACAGATGGGAGAAAGCCCCAGGACAGCACAAGGGCCTGGAGAGGAGAGAGGAGAGGAGAAGACGGAAACACGTGGGAAGCTGAGAAGCAGATGGGTGGATCGTAGCTGTGTTAGCATCTGGTGGGAAGCCACTGACTACAACCTCATGTTGAAGGGGCCTGGGCTGGCTGCAGAACCCTAAGAAGTTCAGAAATTGAGGCTACAGGTGGCTTCGATGGTAGGGGAGCAGAAACCAAGCAGAATGAGGGAGTTTATACATGGGACGTTATACCTACAAGACCCTCCAAGATCCTGTAGATCTTCCTGAATGCAGCAAAAGAGAGGAGATGCAGTTTATGGAGAGATTAAATAAGAAAGGATAGACTTTTTAAAAGATATATAAAAGCCGTCTTAGACGCTGAAAAACATGGTCATTGACTGTTTTCAAAGTTACGGGAATGGCCATCTAGTGGTTGGGCCTTCCTGTCGCCTTTTCAGCTTCTCCCAGGCTGAAGGCAAAACCATTATCGTTCGAATGTGTATGTGCTTTTGGCAGGCGGACTCGTTTCTGACATAATCACAGGCTGATGGCTGACGAATGGAATGTTAGGTTTTGCCCCAGCGCATTGAAGCAACAGGGACACTTCTGGGTATGGGCTGCTGCTACAGGCAGAGCCGTGCTGGGCCTCAGCAAAGCTATTTGTTGACGAAACACTAATTGTAAAATAGGTACCTCCGAGAACCGAGACGTAATGACATTAAGTTTAATTACATACCATTAATTATATAAAATATTTAAATTGTGGCGGTGAATGGGGCTGCGCTCGCTGCCGTGCGTTTCGCTGGTGCGTGGAGCAGATGTGCTTGAAAGATTTGGACATCATCCAGAAGTTGGTGAATTGTGACTGTTTCGATGATTGCAGGCGGGTGTAGACCATCTATGGCCAAACAATAGCTGCCCGTCTTCCCCGATGCAGCTTTATCCAGCGCAGGGATAAAGCAGCTTAGGCCGTGGTGACATTCTGGTAATTACGGCTTGCTCTAAACTTTAACTGTAATCAGCCAGATAGAAGGAAGGCAGCGGCCTAATTTCTCATGTAAATCGGCAGCAGCTCAACAAGCGCTTCTTGGTTATAAGGGGAGAGAGCCATTTCTTCCCTGGCTAAGAAGCTGACACATTATTTAGAATACCTGAGTTATCTATCGAAGGAACCCAGAGTTCAAGCGCATGCCTTGTTCCTGGGAAGGTTGCTCATTGAGATGAAGTCACCCCAAGTTTGAAAGTGTCTATGCATTTCACTTGCAGCCAGTTCTCTCAGCTGATGGAAAGCATGGCGAGTCCGCGTGCCAAAAGCACATATACAGCGGTACCTCGAGATACGAGTGCCCTAACATACGAGATTTTTGAGATACGAGCCATCGAGCGAGTGATTTTTGCTTTGAAATACGAGCAACAGTTGAGATACGAGTCATCGCGTGGATTGGCCGGCTGCACACCACCCACCAGTTTACCGCAACACAGAGAATAGGAAATAGCCATAGAGACTAGCAGGAGACATTTACTTTACCAGTATGTGACCGGTACTTATCAGATCTGACACTAAAAGCAATGGCTGATCTTCCGTTTTGGGGAATACACAGCAGCACTGGAAGTTGTTCTTCTAAGGGGTTTGCTTGTATATGTACATCCGTTTAGAGTAAAGCAGAAGAGTAACATTTAAATTGAAATTCCACAGAAAGGAAAAAAAAACATATTTCTGACTCATGTTTTTGCCAGTCAAATATTTAGTGCAATTTGAATATAAATTTTTATTTTTTGTCTATGTAAATGCCACAGCGTGTTAGCGGCGCCGTTGCTCAATTCAACTCATTTTAACAAAATTTGGGGGAAAAAGAAAACAACTTGTTAGTACCTCGCTAGCCACGAATCGTGGCCTGTCACTTCCGGCACCTTTGGAGAGGGTCTGTTCTACGGAAGTGAATTTTAAGGGTGACTTATGCTTATAATTTAAAGGCCAGCATAGAAAATACTTTTTAAAAGAGAGAATCCCTAAGGATTGTGATGGAAAATCTTTAAAATTATACCACAGGTAAACTGTGTATGTATGGGTATATATTGGGTCGTGTGGTGGATCATTTAATAAGAAAATAACTGACTTCTATAAAAATGATGTCGACTCAGGCCATCAAATTTCAGCTGAGTGTCAGAATTGGGGTGAGGGGCAAAGAGAGGAATTTCAGACACAAGGCAGAGTGTGGAATAGAACAGATACCTGTTCCCACTTAAGAGAGACTTCAGAAGACTTCTGTTTGGGAAGATCTGAAGAAGCTGTTTGATTCCCTCCAGCCTCCCAGCCTCCCAGGCCTGAAGATACTGGTGGTAGTAGGGGCTGGTGTGCCTCACCCCCACCTGTTCATGGGGTTTCTGTCAAATATGCATGCTGTACTTGATACTGAATCCTGGCCTGGCTCTCTGCCACTCAAAAGCCAATTCTTGGGAAACAGAGTCTGATGAGAGGAAAGCAGGTTTATTCAAGAGCCAGCAGCCCGAGAAGATGGGGGATTGTAGTCTCAAAAACCATCTACGTCTCAGCGCATGCAGAGGATTTTATGAGGGGTTTTAATGGAAGGAAGAGCAAAGGAAAATGAAGGGGTTGCAGGCTCTGTTGAGGGTACTATGTGCAAGGTAGAAGTCTGCTCCGAAAACCAGACTATCTCTAAGATGGTCAAGTGATGGTCTGGTTTTCCACAAAAGTGACCACATCTCCTGGAGCTGAAATGCCTAATGGCTTCAATCTGATTCCTTGGAGGTTAGTTCCTGGAAACCTTTAAGCAAACAGACTGTTTGTCAGTAGCTACATGTGAATGTATGAGTTATTTGCAGAATCAATGTTAAAAGAATGGTGGGGGCTTTACATAATATCCTCCAAGCAGCCTCAGGGCAAATACTCCAGGTGATTTATGATGTTTGTTGTAATTGGTAGAGGCTGTCTTATCTTTTTTTTTTTTTGTAAAATATATGTTTATTGATTACAGAGAGGAGAGGAGAGGGAGAGAGAGATAGAGAAACATCAATGATGACAGAGAATCACTGATTGGCTGCCTCCTGCATGTCCCCCCTTTTTTCTCAAGAAGTTCCTGCTGGTTGTAAGTTGTTGTAAGCCAATTCCTTGCTCAGACCTGGCAAGAGGCCTTCAGGGCTCTTTGTCTTCAAGGAGTAATAGGGATGTCAGAGCTCATCTTAGAATGTGCCCCTTCACCCCCCCCCTTTTTTTTTTCTATGACAGTTTCAGGAACTCGGAACCATTTATCCCTGACAGTGTTAGAAACACTATCTACTGATTGATGCGCTCCTTTCCCTCCCTTCACTGGGATCCAGACACGCTCTGTGGAACAGCTTGAGTTTGGGAGGGCCCCTGGCTTACCAACTGCTACCCCCGGAGGAGGAAGAGCCAGAGGGTGAGCAGATTGTGTCTTTAAAAAAAAAAGGGAGGGGGATGGCAAAGATGCTGGGAGACAAAGGGCGAAGCATTTGATAGGTCATCTGTCAGGAGGCCTTGATAGCTGCGGGCTGGAGAACAATGGCAAACCACTTCAAAGTGAACAATGCCATGCTGAGTGGGTGCCAGTTTAATGGAGCCCAGAGAAAGAAGACATGTCAGCTCTTAAACATATTTATTAAGGGGTGTCTTCTTAACCCCTTGGTTTTTCCCCCCACTATTTTTCTCTCCTGAATGGATGGGGGAAATGAATGAGTCCATCAAAGCAGGAGGGAGGTGTAAGGTTGCCAACTTTCTGAAAAGTCAAGGGAGAATATTTGCATTCATTAAGTGTTTATTGTTGGAATAGAGGTGGTACAGGGGATGGAAAACAGGTACAATTCTTGATGGTATTAAGGAATCGCACGTTTGAGTAGACCCTCTTCCCTCCCCGATCCCTTTCGTTTTAACTTCCCACATAAAGCAGGATCGCATGCTTCATTTGAAATTTAGGAGAATAAAAACTGAGAATTGCCATTTAAAGCTGTGATTTATGGAGAGGGGTTCAAGAACAAAAGAGGGCTTTTTTCACACCTGTTTTTGTGGTAACTAGGAAAGAGAAAAGAGGCAGAAGAAAAATTAAGTGTTGTGACTTCACAAAATGATCTCTCATCTTGAAAGTGTCTGATGCTATGGATTTAGACATAAAAGAATAAACAACAAAATGAAAGAAGAACATTAGACTTCATGAAACTTCGTGTGAGTTTAGAGCAATAAATAACCAGGCTTAAATTCTGTCTTTGACAGTAGGGCAGAATATGGCCTTTTCTCTGTGATTTCTAAAAATAAAATAAAAAAAAGGTAGATTTGATTAAAACTATTATCTCCAATATCTGATCAGTTGCTGCCGATTCTTACTGAAAGCTTGTTTTTCTGTAAGTTAGTTAAGGACAGTTTATCTTTCTGCCACCAGTTGGTTTAGTTCAAATAAGAGGTAAAGTTGACAAATTAGTTTGTGCTCAGTTCTTGTCTCTTCAACTTGACATAAGTGCCTTGTGATCATGACCCACGTCTCACCTCCTCCAGATTGAGAAGTACATGGTACATAAGCTGGCTTTTTGTTTACTCATTTATTTGCAAATATTTTTTGAGTCCATACTGTGCCAGGCATAGTTCTTGATGCTGACTATTCAGCAGAAAACAGAACAGCTAAAACGCCCACCTCCATAAATTTATTATTATAGACGGGCATCATAGTTAATATCAAGTAAACCAGAAGAGAACATTAAGTGTTGGCAGCGCTTTGAAGGCAAACAGAGTGTGATAAGGGAATGTGAGTGGTGGGTGTGTTCCTTAGGTCTGGTGGTCAGGGAGGGAGGGATGCGGGAAATAGCTTTGGGAGACAGTGAGATGAGATGATGGAACTATCTGCCCAAATGTCTGTGCGAAGAGTAAAATGGGGAAAGAGTGCTTGGTGTGTTCTTCCAGCATCAAGGAGCCAGACTCATTGAGTGTAAAGAGCAGAGTGAGGGCGGTAGCAGAGGCTAAGTCTTGATCTAAATCCTGATAAAAAACCTCAGGTTCATTGGCTGACAAGATGACACCACCCCTTTTGTCCATTATCATCCTTTATATTTTAAAAACTTTTATCTTATTGTTTAAAGTATTACACATAGTAGTACATGTATCTCCTTTTATTCACCCATTGACCTTCTCTCAGCCTCCCCTACCCCCTATTGCATGCCCGTCCCCCCCCCCCCTTGCAGTGTCTCATGTTCATTGGTTGCGCTTATATTCATGCATACAAGCCCTTTGGTCCATCTGCCCCACCACACCCCCAACGTTAGAAACTAACTTTTTTAGAGCTGATTTCGAGTCAACTGTATCAAGTAAAACATCTCAGCCCTTCATTCTTAAGAATATTAATATAATTAATATTTGAAGCCGCAAACCTTTTTAGGGCCAGGGCGTGTAGCAGGGGATATAATGTTACAGAAGACTGGAGAAAAACCAAACAGTGCTTAGAGAAAGAGGAGTCACATTTTATTATAATCATGTATAGGCCCAGAGAAAAATATGTCTTTCAAATTCTGAGCCCCCTGACATGGAGGAAACTTTCCCTATTTGTACTTTTTCTAGTTCTTTGTCTCCCAAATTTGGAATGAGACTTCCAGACCTTCTGAGAAAGAAGGAAGACCTGTGTACTGGGAAGGGGTTGTGAGACCATATCGCAAGCCTGGCCTGGTGCCAGCACTGGCAACTCTGTCTGGGGCATAGTTTATGGCCTCTCTGGAATAGGAGTAGTCTTATTTTTTTTATTTAAACAAGAAAGCATTTATAGAATTCAGAGGAGCAGGAGTAACATTTCAAACAGTGGTTTTTATATAAGATGGAAGCTTCAGCAGTACCAGAACAAGGTGACTAATGTCCCCTCCGGAGATGAAGACTGACTTAAGTGAGGAGTTCTAAATAAAACCCGGGTGTATCTAAATACAGTGGTACCTCGAGATACGAGTTTAATTCGTTCCGTAACCTTGAGGCGTGGGAAACTAAGAGACGTTTGAGTCTCGGTAAACTGGTGGGTCGTGTGCAGCCGACCGATCCACGCTATTACTCCTATCTCAAATGTTGCTCATATTTCAAAGCAAAAATTGCTCATTCGATGGCTCGTATCTCAAAAATCTCTTATGTTAGGGCACTCATATCTCGAGATACCACTGTAGAATGCTATTTCCTCTATTATGTTCAGATTATCCTACATAATAAAAGGCTAATATGCAAATTGACTGAACGACAGAACAGCCGGTTGCTATGACATACGCTGACCACCAGGGTGCAGACGCTCAATGCAGGAGCTGCTCCCTGGTGGTCAGTGTGCTCCCACCGGGGGAGCTCCATTCAGCCAGAAGCAAGTGCTGCACAGTGGCTGGAGCCTCTCGCCTCCACAGCAGGTGGATATCCCCCGAGGGGTCCTGGACTATGAGGGGGTGGGGGTACTCCCCCACCACACACATAGCCAGTGCACATATGTCGTGCACCAGGCCTCTAATTTAAGTATAAAATTTAAGTAAAATCCTTGTTGGAAAACCATTAATTACCCATTATAAGGCCTCTATTTTGTACATTTGAATAGTACACCAAACGTATGTATATATAATTCTGAAGCTAGTAGGCTGTAACTGTCTTCTCTGTAAGCATTACACTAGAATACACCTATTACATTTTGACTCTCTATGTAAAATACTGTCACTTTTGCTGAGAAATGTTTTGTTTTCAACAGCATTTTTAATATTATTTATATTTTCCCTCTCATGTCAATGGGAACAGTTGATGACATACTATGACAGAGCTGATATTTATCATTAGCTTAGTGACCTCTGCTGGGAAGCTTAAGATAACGGTCCCTACATTCAGAGTTGGGGTTTCAGCAACGTAGATAGATGCTTGGGCCTCAAACATGAGTTGTTCATGATCTAGGACAATCGATTTTGCACATAGATCACCAAGTGCGTCACTGGAAGTTGATTCTTCCCTGGAAGGGAATCGCCCTAGTTGAAGGACTGAGTGTGTGACCAGTTCTCCAAGTGACATGTTTGGCATTAGCATGTTCTTCCTGGCTGGCTGCCTCTGGTTCTTCATGTTGTCGTTTCTGTTTTATGCAATTTGCTGAGGGGCACTCCCTGAAATCTTTCCAAGATGCCTGGACAAAAAGTCAAAAGGCACAGATGATGTCATCGCCCATCAGAATCCCTTTTCCCTCTTCACAATAGCCTTCATCACGATATTCAATATCATATGCCAACATTTTACCATCACATTTGAGGCACTGAACTCATGAAAAGGGAGTCAACATCCCACAGAGCAGAGGCCTTCTGGTCTTATTTTCATGAATATTTAAAGAGCCAGGTGCTCTTTTGTCCAAGGCTAAGCTTTTATTCATGTGCAGTTTTTCAGATGCTATCTATCTCCATCCTAGACTATGTTGTCATAACAAATCAGTTTTGATAAACTGGTATGAATAGTGGTGTGAAAGAAGAAAGCGGTAATACTGCAGCTATGTTTATGCTTCAGGATAACAAAAGATATGTACAGGCTATTGATATGAAAAGATCTGTGACCTGTCAAAACTGACCAAAGCATATTGAATGGCAACATTTAAAAATGAATATTTCTGTAAAATCTTTTTATTAAAATGTGATATGTGAGTATATACACTTAAATTTATAGGCTAGCACCATAATATGTCAAGAGGTAAAGTCTCAGTGAATTAGAATCCAATTCTGACTCTTTCAACTAACTCTGCAGTGAGTGGGTTTTCTCTATATACTCCAGTTTTTATGAGAGCGGTGCCGGGGGAGAGATGGAACAAAATGATACAAGCACAAAGTCTCTTTACCTCCCTCCCTCCATTTTTTCTTGCCTTCCCCAATTTTTACCTTTCTGTCCTAGCTTTGAAGAAGGACTTTGATTCAATAACAATTCCACTTAATGCACTGTATTTTGTGCATAATAAAATCTTGCTACTTAGTGTGGGCAATGTGCAGACATCCTCACCTTTGCATGAATGATATCTTCTAATTTGTAATCTCTTGGAACAGTGGTTTTCAACCTTTCTAATGCCGCGACCCTTCAATACAGTTCCTCATGTGGTGGTGACCCCCAACCATAAAATTATTTTTGTTGCTACTTCATAACTGTAATTTTGCAACTGTTACGAATCGTATCTGTGTTTTCCAATGGTCTTAGGCGACCCCTGTGAAAGTGTTGTTCGACCCCCAAAGGGGTTGCGACCCACAGGTTGAGAACCGCTGTCTTGGAAGGATGTAGTGACATGTTAATACAATAAACATCTCTCCAGTTTTTAAACTCAACTCCAGACTTCATTTGGTTGTCACGAGGTTGTTCATTCACGTTCTCTCTCTGGTTAAAGTTATACTTAGAGTGCCACGTGGCCTTTAGTTGTGCCACCACAGTCTTCTCTAGTCAATACTAGTTCCTCACTCTTTTCTTCTTTTCCATGACCTCAACGGTTTGGTGGAGCTTCACGGCAAATAAATAGTTAAGACATGGCCTACAATGGCTTTCCTGTGGTTGAGGACGGTATGATGTTTATTTCATGTTTAGACCGACGTGATGTTTTCCTAACATCAGGAAGAATACCAAAGAGATGAAGTGTCCATCCTATAGCATCGTTGTGAGAGGTCTGCACATCCATAAGACCTGTCACTGGGGACTTGAACCTTCGTGACTCAGATTAGGGAGTACTTACTTGCCAAGTCTCTCCATCATTAGGTCGCTGGTTTTCTCTTCCCACACACAACTTTTGGGAAGTGAGTCACTTAATCTCGCTCATCCTCTTTGAAACCTCGGACATGCAGCCTGATGGGGTAGAAAGGAGTACATGGGTACCTTGATATACGAGTGCCCTAACATACGAGATTTTTGAGATACGAGCCATTGAGTGAGCAATTTTCGCTTTGAAATACGAGCAACATTTGAGATAGGAGTAATCGCGTGGATCGGCCGGCTGCACATGACCCACCAGTTTACTGCAACTCAAGTGTCTCATAGTTTCCCACGCCTCAAGGTTATGGAATGAATTAAACTCGTATCTCGAGGTACCACTGTACATGGGTAAAAGCTAGAGCTGATCATCTTTCACTAAAGACTGAAGACCTGATAGAGGACATATGGTCCTCTTGAAAGTGGATAGACCCCACAGGGCCAACGCTTCTACCTTGAGTTATTCATCTTCATCCCGGCTGATGGTACCCCATTAGGTTGTGGGATCCGCAGCTGAGGACTGGGCTCAGCTGCAGGGATAGTGGCGGGGCTGGCTGGGCACCTCTCTCCTGTGGGCGTTCAATGTCAGTGACATCAGAACGGGCTCTCACAGTGCAACCATGGGGTCTCCAGTGTACAAGCCTTGTTGTGTCACCATATGCCAAAGCAAATCCAAGTCCATAGTTGATACAAGGAAATGAATCACCAGAGGTGTGAATCCCTAAGACCCTTTATGTGACAATTTACACAGCTGCACAGCAACTATCTAGTTCAGTTGAGAGGAGAAAACGAATAAATCCTACTTCAGTATCATCTCTACTGTAGCATATTGAAGCCAAGTCATGTCTTTCTTCTATTTTATTTTCTAAAGCAATAAACCTAACTCATAATTTAGACTTTTCAGTAACGAAGATTGACATAGAACTTTCTGCTCAATCTTTTAGATATTTAGCATATGTGGCGAACAATATTCTTTCCTTTGAGGTATCGAAGGGGTAACAGAGGACTGGAATAGCAATAGGAATCAGTCTGCCTGGGTACCATATCTAGTTTTAACTATGCACGTGAGTAACTTTCAGCAATTTATTTACCCAAGGATCAGCTTTTAAAGATGATTCAACCTTAGAAAGCTGGGTAATATGTTCTTTACTTTTAATTCGTGTATATATATATATTTTTTTATCAACTTGTATTGTTTAGCAGGATGAGCTAGATATATAAGTCTAGTTAGATCCAAGAAAAGAATGGTTAGCAAAGGAGTCTAGATCGGTGGTTCCCAGCAAGGGGCCTCTTGTCAGAGACAGAAATGGATTCAAATACTGGCTCTATCACCTGCAGACTTTGAGGTCTCAGGTGTAACCACTCCGTGTTTGTCTGTGAGTGGGAATAGTTACAGTACCTCACAGAGGTTGAGAGGATTACATTGAATTAGATAAATTACTGGGTAAGGAATCCATCATATGGTAAGTGCTTTATAAATGGTGTTTACCGCTATTTGAGGATAACTACTGTTGATAGTAATAGCAAATCAGACAAATACATACTTTATCTGGTAGCATGATAGAATATATTCTCTACTAATCTGTAAATGATCTGTGCCCGTTGTGTCTGACTTGTGTCTGAGCAAGTTTTATAAACCAGACCTTGCTCCCAGAAGAGAGGTTTATTGGGATTTTTTTAGTTGATGTTACTGGTACAGACGACTAAATGGATGTCAGGACAAGTCTTGGTTCTGTAGTAGACACCCAGCCATGGAGCGAAGTTAGGTATGACTGGGTCCCATCTACAGTTTAATGGTAGACCTCATGGCTGGTGGGTTTTTAGCTTTTTCTTTTTCCAGACTTTGGTTTCTTTCAGGAGCTATTGGGCCTTAGTTCATGCAGCTCAGGGCATGGAGAGCGACCCTTTTTTCTCACTCAACAGGCTTTTCCCAGAGGTCCATTTCCTCCTGCCTCAAATTTAAATCATTTTGGGGTCATCCATTTTATTTTCTTAACTAGATCATAGATGCTTTGCAGGTAGAGGAAACCTTTTTTATATCTTTGATTTTTTTCCAAGTACTTACTACAGAAACATGAGCACATGTGTCTTTTAGTTTCTTTTTTTTAAAATATATTTTATTCGTACAGAGAGGAAGAGAGAAGGATAGAGAGTTAGAAACATCAATGAGAGAGAGACATCCATCAGCCACCTCCTGCACGCCCCCTACAGGGGATGTGCCCGCAACCAAGATACATGCCCTTGACCGGAATGGAACCTGGGACCTTTCAGTCTACAGGCTGACATTCTCTCCACTGAGCCAAACCAGTTTTGGCTAGTTAGTTTCTGAATGCAGCCCAAAGAGCTCTGAGAAATCATGACATTGAACAGCAAATACACTCAGCCAACAGTCTGTGATGGGCATGACATCATGCGTTGAATTTATGAGATAAGTTTTAATTCTTATCGGTTAACACCAGGGTTTTAAATTTCTGCCTTTGAATAACTTCTTCAGTCACCATTATTGCCCATCCTTTTATCCAGAGGGCATATATTGCTATCACTGGAGTTCAGCGGCCAGTGCTAAAACTCTTTGTCCTTAATTATGGAAAAGTAAGTGTGCATCCGTTAAATAAGCAGCAGGAGAGAATTCATTTTTAAATGCCTCTGCTGAGACTCATGGGAGTTAGAAGAGTTTTCAGGGGCTGCACAGTAATAAGAATTACTGTAGCCAACTCCACGCTGCATCGTTCGGCCATCCTTGCTTCTATTACTGTTCTTATTGTTGCTACTATCATCATCATCATCATCATCATCATCATCTTGACTGGACTCATAAAAACCTCTGTCCTGCCCTGTTTTGACAAACTAAAGTCATCTCTTCCTGGCAAAGAAGGAAGACATGCGTTTCTTTGGAGATGAAACCCTTGACAACTTAGAAGACGAGATGGCCGGATGAAATGTCTGTGACAGATTCATTCTCTCTTTCTCGCTCTCACTTTTGCTTTCTGACAAAATGGAAAAGGAGGGGTGGGGGAGTCTCTATCTCCAGATACGGCCGCATTCTGTTGTTTTTGATTTTCCACATGAAAGGATTCTATTTAAGCACAGGAGCATCTAAGAATACTGGATTCGTGTGGAGCGAGTGTATGAATACTTTTGCTCCTACAACCGCCAGCCTGATGAACTGCAATTATGTCTGTAGGCACAACACCCAGGATCCTGAAAACAAGCTAAATCCAATGTGTTTTTTTTTTTTAAGGTGAAGGCTAAGGCTAAATACAGAATAAACAAAAGGAAGGTACTAGTGGATACATTATCTTCTCATGTGGATAAACCCTTTTATGCAGATGGGCATAGAAGGAGGGCAGGAATGGAGATCCCGCGTCTTTCATGGAATGGACTGTGTTCTTGATGATTCTCTTCAGCATCTGCCCTTTCTACTGACATCACAAACTGCAGCCCCCCTCCCTGAGCCCCAACATGCCCGGGGCCGCTGGAATCCACACGACAGCATGAAGATTAACCTTAAGAAACACACAAAAGGGAGAAAACAAATAGCACCGCTGCCATCTTATTGGCTGGCATCCTCCCGGGATGATCTGTCATCGTTTCTGCAGCTTAGAAATCGGCCTCGCGGTCTCTGGAGTAGGACCAGAAGATCCCAAACCCTGTGGGTTTTGTCTCTCCTCTTGTTTGTAAGAGTTCATCCCTTTGGCCATGAATTTTCCCAGAGACACCAGGTTTGCTTTCTGTGCTGCTGGTTTTAAATTTGGGAGCAAATAGAACAATGAAACGAGAACCAAGTTCTGGCTCCTAAGATGGATTTGCAAGTCAGCAGTGTTAAATTTCTCCCCACTCCACCTGTAAGAGGCTTTAAAAAAAAATAAATCATTGTCCTTTAAAAAAAAAACACAACAGCACGTGCTAAAGCATCAGTGCGAAAGGATGTTAGAGTCATTATCAGCTCTGTGTGTTTACAAAGAACACATGTGAATATATACACGCGCAGTCGGAGAAGTCGTTCTTTAAGAATCGCGTGCCAGGGAAGATTTAATTAACCTTTTCACTAGGAAACCAATTCTGGCCGCTGCCTTCATTATTTCTTCTTTCAGCTTCCGCCCCACGGCTCTCACACTTTATTCCTCGCCTCTTCTTTTATCCCCTCTCCTCCTGACCCATCCTTTCATCAATGATTCTATTGTTCAATCTGCCAGCTGGCGCGGGCATCTTTTCTTCCTCACACTTCAGAGGGCAACAACCTTTCTTTCTTCCTTCAGCTTCGGCTGTTACCTGCTTTCTGGCAGCCTCTTTGCCTTTTCCATTTTTAATTGTGGTGGGGGGGAAAAAAAAAACCTATATTCACCCCAGGAGTTTAAACTCAGTGGAAAAGTTTGACAGAGTACAAGGAAGACAGCTTGGAAATAGTGGTCTCCCGGGGCATGACAATTTGTCTTAAGCGAATGTTGTTTTTGGAAAGAAAATAAAAGGAAATCTCTAAAAAAAAATGATTTCATGGTGATAGGAAGGGGTTTTTCATTATCATTGCAACCTAATTTTACTATTATAGTTTTGTGGCGCTTTTAGTTTTTTTTTATTTTTATTGTTTTTTTCTATGCTTTTGTGCTAAGTTTTATATGTTAAAACAGACTCAGCAACATAGGACGCATGGCCTCAGCAAGCACTGAGGAAGATATTTAAATTTTATGCAAATCAGCATTGCATGTTTGGTAGTATGCCCATTCTCAAGAAAACTTTTAGAAGTTAGTTTTTGGTGTTCATGCTGATGTACAGCTGCTTTCCCCATTTCTTCCTTTCTGTGGTTAAAAGAGAGTAGAGGTGTATATTCATAGAGCTCCCACGCTTCTGATGCCTAGACATGTAGGTTGCTAGGTAACAGAATACTAAGAGGGAAGCAGGGCCCATGGTGTGTACTAGTATCTGTGATCTAGCAGAAATGTAGAAAACTCCAAAGGAGAGAAGTCCTCGCATTTCCTTGCATTTTTGCTGAGACAGAATTGGTATTGTATGACAAAGAACCCCTTGGCTGTATGGAACTTCCGGCAGTTTCTGTGTAATCACTGCTGCAAAGCATCCCTACGTCGTGCTTGGTTATTTCTGCAAGGTTGTCTGTTGGGTTGACTTCCCTGGATCAAAACCTGATTGTCCAGTGTCTTGTTCCCTTGTTCCCTTTGGCTTTCTTTTTTAAGTTCAAGTTCATTTCACCAGTTACTTGAACTGAGGTGTTAGCTTCTGATGTCTCATATTCTTAAAAAATGCTTAAATCTTGCATTTAGCAATACTCTAGCTAGAATGTGAAGTCAAATAATCAGTTAAAATGGCTCAGAGTTCCACCCCTGTGACAAAATGAAAACAAAACCTACTCTTCCAAACACCTTAATTCTGAATTAAAATAAATGGGTCACTTAAGTAGCAAGTGTAAGGCATCACGACAAGATCAGAGAGGTGTAGATTCATTCTTTTTTTTAAAATATAATTTATTGATTTTTTTATAGAGAGGAAGGGAGAAGGATAGAGAGCTAGAAACATCGATGAGAGAGAAACATCCATCTGCTGCCTCCTGCACACCACCGATTGGGGATGTGCTCACAACCAAGGTACATGCCCTTGACCGGAATCGAACCTGGGACCTTTCAGTCTGCAGGCTGACGCTCTATTTATTGAGCCAAACTGGGTTTGGCTGTAGATTCATTCTTAAACATTCCTGGGTGCCCACTGTGTGCTTGGGCACTGAACACTGAACACGAGACAGCGTCCTGGCCTCACAATGCGTGTGAGGAGAGAGAGATGCAAAGAATTAATTCCATTGTAGAAAACATCCAAGTAGATCATGAGCAGAATATTTTTGGAAGATAGAGGGGGGAGCAGCCAACAAGGCTTGGGGAATCAAGGGTTTCCCAGGGAAAGAAGGCCAGTGACCTTTTTTGAGTTTCCCAGTGGATCCCCATGTACCTATCAGCATAATCCACTGAGACATAGAAATCCTTCCTGGACTTTTCTATCCAAACGCTATGCCTTCATCAAACATTCTCTCAGCTCCTCGCTCCCTTCCTTCTGAGGGCTTGTCTTAGTTTTTAATTATATATGGGATAGTCCTACATAATACTTTAATAGAGATTGCCACCTTCCCGCATCCTTGGTCTCTGCTCCCTCAAGAAAGGGTCAGGGCAGTTGTACTCACATTATCCCTATGGACCAATACAGTGCTTTGCACATAGTATGAACCTGGTAAATGTTGAATGAATGAGTGAGTGGGCTTGCAGATCATATCATGTATGTAGCTGCCTTCCCTGATTTTATTATGTAGGTGATTGAACTCATGTTCCTTGTCTTTGATGTTCCTAAAAAATCTTGTCTTAGTACACTACCCTTTCTAAATCTACCATAAATCTAAGTCTACCAAATACAACCTATAATTCTAGTGTATATATAGCTGGAAGAAGAGCACCATTAGATGATTTACAGGTAGTTAAAACACAGAGAAAGGTATTACTGGTTAATTCTTACACTGACCCAATAGTGCCTGAAATCCTCCCACAGTCTACTAATAAATTACTTTGGGATGGGGATGGATATTTACTAATTACTTTATGTCAAATTTCATAATATCCTCTGAACCTATATAATCACACTTAATTAATTTGCATACAGTAATATAACTAAGATTCATTATCATCATTTTACAATGAAGGAGACTGATGTCTAGAAAGTTAAATAGTGTTTTCTAAGTTCACAGGAAGCAAGGAGCAGAACTGATTCTCAACACCAGTTTGACCTTAAAGCCATTTTCTTTCCATTATCCTATTCCTCTACCCACAAGCATTTACTATCAGAATCCAGAAAACTGATCTGTATATATCAAATATTTTCAGAGTCCAGATATACCAATTGGTTCCAGGATATCAGGGAGATAACGGCCCATTGAAAACACAAAAGTATCTTAAGAATACCCATCTCTTGGATTGACACCAACGGAATCCTTTCTTCTCCATAGGGGTGGCATTAGGCAAATATGTTTCAGAGGTGGAAAACTTACTCTCGATGTATTTAAGTATCTATTACCTACTTATTTGTTTGTTTATGGATAAGTCATGCTTTGCTGCCTCCAAATCATGACTTATCCATATGGAAGACTTTCTTATGGGTCCCCTTTGGTAACATACATTCAATATTGAAAAGTTGCTGCTCATTCCGAATTGGTTTGGAGGCTGGCACAGGTGGTTACATAGCGGGTGAGTTAAAGGAAAGCCTTCTTTTTAGTCATCTCACTCAGCCCTCTGAGGAGTGGACAATTGGAGGAGATGGTTCTATTCACCAAGGAAGGGAGGGCTAAGTCGCTTCTAACACGCAAATGTGACTTTCATGGTGTTTGAATGGTGTCCTTCCCTTCTTAAGAAGACCCCGTAATTATGATGCTTTAAGTACCTCCCGCCTAATTTTGTCTCACTTTAATTTAGAGAGTTAATAAATGCTCTCAATTTGGTTTATGGTAAAAGCTGTGAGAATCTGTTAAGTCAATTTCCACTAAAAGCAGTTGACTTTGTGCAAGCCGCTCCAAACTCACCATTACTTAACCACGCAAATGGAGAGGGCAATCCGCTAATGGGTTGCCTTTGTGGCAGCCTGTGGACTTCCTAGCGTTACCCAACTCACCAAGCACTTCCGCATACGAACCGGTTAATGTGAAACATCAATGGGTTGTGATTCCATAGAACTCATCTCCCATTTAGACGGAAGTAGAGAGGAACATGGTATCAAAGTGACATTCCCTCCATAGCCAGTTACTGGTGACACAGAAGTGAGCAAGACAGCTGCAGCCACAACCACACATCCTGCTGTGATGAAACATATGATCAAGCAGGAGAAACAAGCATTCAGTAAGGGATTTGGAGGCAAATTAATTCCAGGCTTATCCAGAAGACATGGGGTAGGACAGTGGTTCTCAACCTTCCTAAGGCTGCGACCCTTGCATACAGTTCCTCATGTGGAGGTGACCCCCAACCATGAAATTTTGCTACTGTTATGCATTGTGATGTAAATATCTGCATTTTCCAATGGTCTTAGGTGACCCCTGTGAAAGGGTCGTTCAACCCCCAAAGGGGTAGCGACCCACAGGTTGAGAACCATTGGGGTAGGAGAAATCCTCAACATTCAAGGAATGAGAAGGGAGAAAACCAAGAGCAGGAGGAAACGCTGTGAGGGAACCAGGAGGTGGCTCGATCCTGCAGAGCTTTGCTGGGGTCTGGATGTTTGCTGTTTGTGCTCCCCACCCCCAAACTCATATGTGGAAAGCCTAACACTCCATAAAATGGAATTAAGAGCCAAGGTCTGGGGGAGATGCCTAGGTCATGAGGGTGGAGCTCTCATAAATGGGATTCATGCTCTTATAAAAGAGACCCCCCCCTTCCCCCCAGAATTCCCTAGCCTGTGATGACACAGCCTAAGATCAGCAGTCTACACTTTGGAAGACAAACCTCACCAGAACTTGACCATGTTGGCACTCATACTCCCACCCTATAGAATTGTAGAAAGACATTTCTATTTTTTTTTATAAGCACCCAGACGGTGCTATTCTTTTATAGCAGCCCAGACAAAGACAGAATTTATCAATTTGCTATGAGTACTATTCTGGAGATAAAGAAGTGAACAAAATTGATGAATCCCTGCTGAAACCGGTTTGGCTCAGTGGATAGAGCATTGGCCTGCAGACTGAAAGGTTCCAGGTTCGATTCCAGTCAGGGGCATGTAATCTTGGTTGCGGGCACATCAGGGAGTGTGCAGGAGGCAACCGATCAATGTCTCTCTCTGTCTCTTTGATGTTTCTGACTTTCTATCCCTCTCCCTTCCTCTCTGTAAAAAAAATCAATAAAATATATTTTAAAAAAATTGATGAATCCCTGAAAAGACAGGTAATTAACAATGAAACCCAAAAGCATAGAATCTGCAGAAGCATGAATGCTATGGAGAAAACTAAAGCAGGTGATAGGGATAGAGAGGGACTGGGTAGAAGGGTTACTAGTTTAGAGAGAGTAGTTGGGAGGGTAGGTTGACATGTGAATAGAGACCTAAGGAAAGTAGACTATAGTAAGGTCGTAGTCTGTCTTTCTAAGAGCAAGCATTATGTCACTGAAGGGTTTTGAGTAGAGGTGACATGATCAGAGCATCATGCTAAAGGATCGACCAGGGGTAAAGTACACAAAGATGAGAATAAGAGTAGAAGCAGGGGGCTGTAAGGGAAAAACTGCAGTTGGTGAGAAGATGATAGTGGTTAAGACCACATAGGCATAGGGAGGTGGCTGAAGGTGGATGGTTTTCATCATTGGAGTTGGCTTTCAATCCCACATGGTTCTAAATTGACAATGCTCGTTTTGAAAGAAGTTCTGAACTAAGGGTAAGAAGAAATGATTTCAAGCCCTTAATCTATTTTACCTTGAGCTACCTTTCTGCTTTATACCCTCTTTTTAATATTTAAATATATTTTATTGATTTTTTTACAGAGAGGAAAGGAGTGGGATAGAGAGCTAGAAACATTGATGAGAGAGAAAACTTGGATCAGCTGCCTCTTGCATGCCCCCACTGGGGATGTGCCCGCAACCAAGGAACATGCCCTTGACCGGAATCAAACCTGGGACCTTTCAGTCTGCAGGCCGATGCTCTATCCACTGAGCCAAACCGGTTTTAGCTATACCCTCTTTATGCTTTGTAAAGAACAGATACATAAAAAAGACAAACTATGGAAAGTACTGTATCATATGCAAGGTACGCAGTTGTTATTCTATAGTGGGTGATTGAACACTATGAATTCTGTTTTCCAGTTTATAGGACATGCAGCTCTTTATTCTTCTGAGTTTCTAGAGTGAACACATAAGTAATACAAAGAAACCCATCATGTGAGTTTTTATATATATAGTGCAATTTAGATAATGTACGTATGATTTAATATTGATTGACATTGAAGTCAACTGGTAAAATGTCTATATTTCAATAATTCCTAAACCATGGCCTGTGTTCAAATCTCACTTTAGAAATCGAGCTGAGTTTTCATATCCGATCCCAGGTAGCAGGCTGCCCAGCCTGTTACAGACCTTGTTCAGTGCGTCTCCACATGTCGAGGCCCCTCCAGTTTAGAATCCTAGTACCATGCCTTTGCAGACCTCGAGAATCAAAACTTCTCCCTAGCCGAGACCGGTTTGGCTCAGAGGATAAAGCGTTGGCTTGTGGACTGAAAGGTCCCAGGTTCGATTCCGCTCAGGGGCATGTACCTTGCTTGTGGGCACATTTCCACTGTGGGGCGTGCAGGAGGCGGCTGATCAATGTCTCTCATCGATATTTCTGACTTTCTATCTCTCTCCCTTCCTCTCTATAAAAAAATCAATATAATATATTTAAAAAACACACACACAAAAAAAAAAACTTCTCCCTACTCTGTGTCAGGAACTAGAAGGGTCCTTGTCTTACAAATACTTACGTAAAATATCCACACAAACTTTGGTGAGAAAACAACCAACAGAATTCTTATATGTATAGTAAATGAATTCCTATTGAATAAAATTGGGCAGTTTACTTACCTTAGACGTTAATAATCTAATTTTCATCTTGATATGAAGCATATACGGTTCCCATCTATACGCCGTTGTTTGGCTTCGAACAGGTCTCATGCCACGGAGGTGTTGGTTTTAATGGCACTCGGAATAAGCAAATAAATAAAATCCCATTTCATTTGCTTGCTTTGTCAATAGGTGTTCTTCTCACTGCCTCTGCCTATTCATTAAAATAAACATTTTGGACAGGCCATTCCATTAGTTTTGCGGCGAGGTTGCGGTCTCTGGCTATCTGACCTTTGTTGATTATCATGTGGCCAAAATGAAATAAAGCGCATGCATTGCAGCCGTGAATAAGCTCTGAGGTTAGCGCGTCTGATGGAATCACAACCAGCAATTTGAAAATGTGACTGAATTCTTCCCACAATTAAAATCTTTCATTCTGCTACTTCAAAGCGATTTTCCTTCTTGTTTTTCTGAATAGTTGCTTCCATTAATCTCCCTCTAGGTAATGATGGTAATGATACAATTATATGTAATCACTGCCTGAATCCAACGTGCGACACATCAGTCCCTTTGTGTGGTGATTGTGCTGCGCTCTCCACAATCTTCGTATTTGGAAGGTTTCCATCACGGCCTGCCAAGATCAGACTCAAAAGTCTCTGACACTTTGCATAACATCAGTCAAGAAGGGTGTTGCCGCTGTCCCCGGGAATGATGGGGCAAACTCATCCGTCCTGCAGGTGCCAGTGGAAGCTCGAGGTGAAGGCCCGAGGCAGGCTAAGCAGGGCTTGCTGTTTGCATAGTTTCCAAAGCGCTTAGCATAGTCCGGGGGAAACATTAGAACAAGGACTTTGAAAAGGCCTTTTTTGTGCAGGTGGCTAATCTGTTTAATCTACCAATGATACAAATCATAATCCCCGTTATTTCTTGTCTTTGTGCAAAGTGAAGATGGATTTCAAAAATGTTACACTGAGCCTCTAGCCTCTGGAGTCTGGTGCTCTGAACAGGTAGATAGTTTCAGGATTGAGCCAAACTATACACTGAGGAGCCAGATGATGATGATTTCTGAACGCATAATCATCTGGCCACTCAGTATATAGGCTATATAATAAAAGGCTAATATGCAAATTATCCCCTCGTCCAGGAGTTCGACCAGGCTGGCCAACTGTCCATGTCCCCCTCTCCCTGTCTAGGCTGGCCAGACCCCACCCCTGCACAAATTCAGGCACTGGGCCTCTAATATATATGGATGATCATAATGATCTGGCCACTCAGTATAGATTTTCACATGATGGTGACAAAGTGTTCTGAGTATGTAGTAAAGGAGAGACACATAGGAGGTGTGCGTTTTCCCAAAAAGATGTTTAGAATGGAGAAAATGTTACCGTTGCTTTGTCCACTAACATTTTTTAAAAATATATTTTATTGATTTTTTTACAGAGAGGAAAGGAGAGGAATAGAGAGTTAGAAACATCGATGAGAGAGAGACATCGATCAGCTGCCTCCTGCATGCCCCCCACTGGGGATGTGCCCACAATCAAGGTACATGCCCCTGACTGGAATCGAACCTGGGACCCTTCGGTCCGCAGGCCGACGCTCTATTCACTGAGCCAAACCGGTTTCGGCTGTCCACTAACATTTTTAAAAACAGTGTTCAAAACCCAGAAAGACCCAGTTCAGCTCCCCAAGAAGAATCCTATCAGAACCCCTGAGATCTAGCGCCCCATTCGATCCACAGATTATCACCACAGGACAACCTTTGTTCTTTCCTGTCCACTGTGCAAGTTACTTGAGTAGAATGAGTTCAATGTGATCTGTGAATTCCTTGCCTGTTTGAAGACTACCCTGAATCTAGCTGAGTAAGTTTAAAAGTATTGAGGATGAATCAACCACTGTTTGAAGCTGAGTTCCTAGCTCTAAGCTTCCCTTCTGAGAACTTCCCTTGATCATATTTCTGCCAGTCTTTCAGATCTCTGTAATTTCTCACCAAGAGCATGAGAGTTTGAACTTACCTGTGGAATTTGACTCCAGGCCATTCTTATCAGACCCATTGCATGGATCATCTTGTTGCTCTGTGTAATTTTCTTACAAGTTTCTTTTTAGTGGTGGCTCTACTCATCAGCTCGACCACCATCTTCCTTTATTCATCTTAACCTATGGGCACTCATGCCTGCAACTTTTCACTTTAAACTTCCTCTAAAAATTGATTCTAAAATATACTTTGAATCAGTTTTATTTGCTCAAGCAATATGGAGATGGCTTGACTTTCTCTCTGGATATTAACTAAATAGTTTTAAAATAGGTGGATTTTTTTTTCAAATGAGTTTAGGGAACCTATATACACACCAGTTAGAAATACATATTTTTTTTGTTGTGGTTATTAATTCTAACCCAAGGGTATTTTTCCATTGAATTTTTTAGAGCGAGTGAAAGGGAGGGGAGGAGACACAAAGAGAGAAACGTTGATGTGAGAGGTACACATCGATTGGTTGCCTCTTTCAGGCATCCCAACCAGGACGAGAGACCAATTCTGCAACCAAGGTACATGCCCTTGACCGCAATCAAACCCAGGACCCTTCAGTCCACAGGCCTATGCTCTACCCACCGAGACAAATTGGCTAGGGCTTAGAAACACATCTTTAGATAACTTCTCAATACTATTTCTGAAAACAAAAAGTAGCTCTAAAATTTAAAGCCAGATATTACTAAAGTGTTTCATGAGAATTGGCCGTGACAATGAAAATCTAAATGGCTTTAAAAATCTATAGGCATTGTGGATGAGGAACAGAGGTCTAGTGATGAAACAACGTGACTATTCCAATAAAGACTAGACCGGCACTTCAAAATAACAATGGATCGCTGCAGTCAAAGAAAAATGATAAACAAAAACTTCAGACAACAATGCTTTTATTTTCAGGGTTCTGCAGTTGTCTTTGACCATTCTTTTTTTTCTCAGCTTTTCTGCTTTGTAAGTGTCTGTGCCTCAAGGCTGTTTCATGATCTACTGAAATCTGAGGAAACTATGCGACGAAACAGCCCATCATTTCCTGAGTGTATTGTCATATTTGCTCATCCACGGACCTTTGTTTAATAAGTGTTTGAAAATGTCAGTCATTTGTTTTGTTTTGTTTTGTTTGTTTTGGAGTACTGGGTGACTAACAATAGATTTTCTTCCTTGAGTCAATCTAGGTCCAATATTTCCTAAAGAAATGATAAAATGAGTAGAAGTGATGTAGGCACAGCTAGGTCCTGGACCAGCGGATTTAGGTACATCATGGCAGTCTTCCTAATAGCTCTGAAAAGCAAATACAGTGGTACCTCGAGATACGAGTTTAATTCGTTCAGTAACCTTGAGGCGTGGGAAACTGATGGGTCGTGTACAGCCAGCCCATCCGTGCAATTACTCGTATCTCAAATGTTGCTCGTATTTCAAAGCAAAAATCCCTCGCTCGATGGCTCGTATCTCAAAAATCTCATATGTTAGGGCACTCGTATCTCGAGGTACCACTGTATTAATATCCTCGTTGTCTGGATGAGAAAATAGAAGCTTACAGTATTGCCATTTTCCAATACAGTAATGTTAGAATTTCCCTTAACCAGCCCTGGGTGACTCTGCGATCTTCCTCAGACCTTCGGCTCTTCTAGGTAATCTGTCTAAAGGCATGCTGCAAATAATGGGTAGCTGTTTTGCATAGTTATGAAAAAAATACGGAATATTTAACATTCCCATTGCTAAGCTTCCGCACTAAGCAATAGTAACCTATTAATCTCTCCAATAAGTCCTAAGTACAGAAAAGATTAAGACATTGTGCATTTATTTTGATTAAAATAATTTATGTAAATTTTAATTCAAATGGGTCTCCGCTTTAGGCACCTAGAATATTAATTCGGAAACTGTTATTAGTTCAGATTCCAAGGCGCAGAGTTTTGGTCAAGGACATGGAAGCAAACACTTTATCTTTATTAACCATCATTGGCAAGCTTGTGGTGTGTGTGGGGGGGTGGGCTGAATGTTAAGGAGATGGCCATCTATTACAGCGATATGACTAAATCACTTGGAGAAATTTGGAAAAGAAGCAAGGCAGTTTATAATTAAGTGCTAATTGCTAGAGAAATTAAGGGAAGCAGAAGTTTATTGAAAGCACGGGGTTGCCCTAGCTGGGTTGCTCAGTGGTCAGAGCATCAGCCTGCAGACTGGAGAGTGATGAGTTTGATTCTGGTCAAGGGGACATACCTTGGTTGCCGGCTCAATCCCCAGACTACATCCCAGGCCCCGGTCCGGGTGCTTGCAGTAGGCAACCAATCGATGTATCTCTCTTACATTGATGTTTCTCTCTCTCTTTCTCTCCCTCCTCCCGTTCACTTTCTCTAAAAATCAATGGGGGAAAAATACCCTCCGATGAGGATTAAAAAGAATAACAAGCCAAAACCGGTTTGGCTCAGTGGATAGAGCATCAGCCTGTGGACTGAAAGGTCCCAGGTTCAGTTCCGGTCAAGGGCATGTACCTTGGTTGCGGGCACATCTCCAGTGGGGGGTGTGCGGGAGGCAGCTGATCAATGTCTCTCTCTCATCAATGTTTCTAGCTCTCTGTCCCTCTCCTTTCCTCTCTGTAAACATTCAATAAAATATATTAAAAATAATAATAATAATAACAAGCCAAAACCGGTTTGACTCGGCGGATAGAGCGTTGGCCTGTGGACTGAAAGGTCCCAGTTCAATTCCAGTCAAGGACATGTATCCTGGTTGTGGGCACTTCACCAGTGGGGGGTGTGCAGGAGGTGGCTGATTGATGTCTCTCTCTCACCGATGTTTCTAACTCTCTATCCCTCTCCTTTCCTCTCTGTAAAAAATAAATAAAAATATATTTTAAAAAAATAAAAAAAACACAGGATCATGGAAAATTTTATGGAGGATATTCTATATTGTGTAGCCTTAAAAAATGGGGAGAAGCTTTGGGTAAACAGAGAATCATGAGGATATTCATAGGCAAGAGTGAATACTGAGATTGGTCTGGTGAAGTAGTGAACGAGGTTGGATATATCGTTGTATCAGAGTCCAGAGACTGCTTGCAGTGTGTTGTTTATCTTGTAAACTGAGTAAGGCTGCTTCCTCACCTTCTCTCTCCAGCACAGTGTCCGGCGTGCTTTAGGGTTGGAATAAATGCAATGCGGCTCTTCACTGTCTGAAGACAAAGGGGCCTACGTTTGGTGTAGTAGGAAATAGAAAACATAAATGCCAATGGCTATCCTATTTCAGTTGGCATGTCCTGAGGATTTTGTAATTTTAAAAAATATATATATTTTATTGATTTTTCACAAAGAGGAAGGGAGAAGGATAGAAAGTCAGAAACATCGATCAGCCGCCTCCTGCACGCCCCACACTGGAGATATGCCCCCGACCGGAATCGAACCCAGGACCTTTCAGTCTGCAGGCCGACGCTCTATCCACTGAGCCACACCAGTCTCGGCTGTACTGAGGATTTTATTGGTGTCGCCTTGCTAAAAAGATTCCGTTACTTTTGGGTAAAATTCCATTCCATAGAGTATGTATACATAATAGTGGAGGTGAGGGGAGAACGCGCCGTGATTGAATGATTCATTCTGCTTTCGGCTTCTTGCTTGTATATCCTCATCTCTGCGCCAAGCAAGGGTTAATGCGCGGTTTGCATTTGCATTCCGGAGCACACTCTAGCGAAAGGGAAGTCAAGTATATGTTAATTGGAAGAAGAAGAAAAAAAAGCCCTGAGTGGAAAGTAAATTAAGGATCAACATGACAAATCCATCCCAGCAGCCAGTCAGATGGCGGCCAGCCTCTAATGGGACTACCTCCCTGCCTCCTGGCGTTCTCACTCCCCTAAGGGTCTTCCCTGTTGAGTCTGAGCTGGACCCTGGGGCTCATTTCTAATGAGGAAAATAAAACAAAGATGATAGTGTGTGAGTTGGACATTAGTTCATAGAAAGAAGTGTGTGCTTTCCTCCCACCCTCTCTCTCTCTCTCTCACACACACATACACACACACACATACACTCACAGACATGCACACACACACATACACACATAGACACAGTCCCTGGCATTCTCACTCCCCTAAAGGTCTTCCCTGTTGAGTCTGAGCTGGACCTTGGGGCTCATTTCTAAGGAGGAAAATAAAACAAAGATGATAGTGTGTGAGTTGGACATTAGTTCATAGAAAGAAGTGTGTGCTTTTCCTCACCCTCTCATACACACACACACACACACACACACACACACACACACTCACAGACACACAGACACAGTTCCTGGCATCACTCTTTGTGAGGGACTCCAGATGCCACGTTGTGAGCCCCTTTATAGATAGGCCCCTATGGCAAGAAGCTGAGGTCCCTGCAATGGCCGTGCCAGTGAGCTAGGGAACAGCCTGTCTACCTCAGCCAGGCCTCTAGGTGACCACAGCCCCTACGGACACTGCACTGTCGCCTCAGGAGACAGCCTGAGCCAGGGGCACGGGCCCAGCCCTGCCCAGAGGCCTGACTCTCAGAAACTGTGTGAAAAGGGACAGATCGACTCACCAGCAGGACAGAGGCGTTGAATGCTGTGGGCTGGAGCGATTGAGCTGTGGTTCCTGCCCTTAAGGTCTTCACAGCTGCGTGCAGAGAGCGACACACACATGTGCAAATACCCACCAAGGGAGGCAGGAGGCGGAGGGAGCAGAGACAGCTTCATGGCAGAGGGGACATTGGAGGTGGGTATTGGCGGGAGGGCATGCTTCACCATGTGAGGCTGGTGAGATTTTACAGGGACTCTCCTCTGTGCTGGCATTGACAAAACTGCCCACATGGATCCTAGAAATGGAGAAAACCAAGTTCATCGTTACGTTTCTCTTCTGATCGGAACCATATTCCACAGGGAGTCATTCATTTGATCCCTCAAGAACCACGTGACGTGGGCAGAGCTGTCCCTATTGCACCCATTGTTTCAGGGAAACTGAGGCTCTCAGGGGCTCAGGATTATGTATAGGGTCACGTGAGTAGTTAAGCAGCAGAGATAAAGCTCGGGCTCTTTGAAAACAGGTACAACATATACATGGATGTGTACAATGAATTCACTTCAGTCCATAAAGAACACTGAGAAAGGGTCAGAGGGCCTGAAATCACTCCTGTAGAAATTTTTTTAAAAATATATTTTATTGATTTTTCACAGAGAGGAAGGGAGAGGGATAGAAAGTCAGAAACATCGATGAGAGAGAGACATCGATCAGCCGCCTCCTGCACTTCCCACACTGAAGATGTGCCCGCAAGCAAGGTACATGCCCCTGACCGGAATCAAACCCAGGACCTTTCAGTCCACAGGCCGACACTCTATCCACTGAGCCAAACCGGTCTCGGCCACTTCTGTAGACATTTTAAAAAGAAGAGACCAGCATGGTGTGAATGGTGGGGTGGTCAGAAGCTTGGGGGTCATCTCTGGAGGCTCCTCGGGGCGGGGAGCTGACCAGGGCAGGAAGTCAGGGGCTCAGTTCTCGAGCTCCCACACTTGACTTAGCACAAAGGCGGGGCGATCTCTCAAGTGGCTATTTGTATGAGCAAATGGCGCAGGCAGATCTGTACGTTGGTAATAAGAGATGCCACCACCATGCACCTGAGAATGTTCTGTGGGCAAAACCAGCCCATGCATTCCCGGTAGGCAGGCATTCCAGGCGCTTCCTGATGCTCTTGCTCTCAGGGTGAAGAGAGTGGACTGAGTGAACTTAGGCTTGGGGTGGGGTTGGGGATATTGAGGATGTCTTTGTCTTTAGAGATCGGCTTGCCAGCCCCCTGGTCAAGATTGACTCATCCAGAAGTAGAAATGTACTTCTGTAACTTTATTTGTTTTCTAGGGCTGGGTTTACAGAATACCATAAACCGTTTTATTAAACCGTTTTATTTAAAAAAAATAATAAAACACAACAAATCAAAGCAGAAATTGACCCTGGCTGGTGTGAGTCACAGGGTTGGAGTGTCATCCCACGCACCAAAAGGTGGTGGGTTTGATTCCCGGTCAGGGCACACACACAGGTTGTATGTTCAATATCCACTCATGGATCTCTCTCCCTCTCCCTCTCCCTCTCCCTCTCCATTCCCCTTTCCTTCTCCCTCTCTCTCTCTCTCTCTCCCTCTCTCTCTCCCTCTCCCTCTCCCTCTCCATTCCCTTTTCCTTCTCCCTCTCCCTCCTTCCTTCTTCTCCTCTCTTCTCTTTTCCTCTCCCTCCTCTCTCTCTCTCTCAAAAATCAACAGAAGTATATCTTTGGGTGAGGATTCCAAGCAAAAGCAACCTGTCAGTGTTGAAAAGGAAAGACTGGGAAACTATCACAGGCCAGTGGAGACTGAGGCCTGACAACTAAATGCAATGCGCGAGCCGCAGCTGGGTTCTGATGCAGAAAAAGGACATCGGTGTAAAACAGCTAACTCCAAATAAAAAATGGAGTTTAATTAGAAGTTTACAAAAGAAAGAAGTAGGTCAGATGATCTGGTCTTTTCTCGCCGTAGAATTTTTTAGTGTGTTAGGAGTGAGGTTAACTAAGGAGATGTTTGAGAGGAGGTGTTGAAATTAAGGGTTTGGTGTTATTTTTCTTTCTTTTTTTTTTACTCATCCATTTTTTAAATGCTTCTTCCTGCCTATGTTCTTCCCATTCTTAGAGAGAGAGAGAGAGTTGCTGTAGGCTTTGCTCTAGAACAAGGACAGACGGCAGAGCTGAGTAGAGGGTGCTGCTCAGTGGACCTCAGGAGAATCGTCTTCTAGTCCTGACAATCCAGGCCCAGGGACATTGCCCAAGTCACATTTCTGTGCCTCCATTTCTCTGTCTACAAACTGAGAAACTCTGCTGGAAAAGATCTAAATTTTGAATTATAACAGTACCTAACTCTACTAGCTCTCTATACCCTGTTTCCCCGAAAATAAGACAGCGTCTTATATTAATTTTTGCTCCCAAAGATGCACTAGGTCTTGTTTTCAGGGGATGTCTTATTTTTCCATGAAGAAGAATACGGTACACATTTATTGTTGAACAAGAAAAAAGGAAACATATGACCTGTCTACGGTGCGGTAGTCATTGTCATCACAAACCAGCTCACTGATGGGCCGCAGCGCAGCCAGAGCTGTTCAGGCAGGGCGAGGTCTCTTTAAATCAGGAGTCAGACGCCTGATGGTAGCTTCAAGGGCCTTATGTTCAGGGGAGGCCTTATGTTCGGGGGAGGCCTTATGTTCCAGGGAGGCCTTATTATCGGGGAGGTCTTATTTTCGGGGGGGATGCCTTATATGACAGCGGGAGGCAAAACTGAAAGTAGGTCTTATTTTCAGGGGATGTCTTACTTTCAGGGAAACAGGCTATCTACAAGTGGAAGAAGTCGGAGGAATGGTGTGATTTCTGGGGCAGATAAATGTTCTTTCCCAGGCCACAGTGACACCTGCTGGAGGACTCAAGGGCCACCTCCCCTCCCGGGGTGGGTTCCCTTGGAAAAGCGGGTCCTCTGTGCGCCAAGAACCCCATGGACTGAGTCGGGGCCTCAGCTGTAAGCTCCCATAATCGGGCAGACGTGACCGATCCTCGTCCTGACACCGCCAAAAATTAACTGTGACATCTTAAGCAAATTACTTAACCTCCGCGAGCCCCAATTTCTTCAGCTATAAAATGCAGATTAAAAAATAACCACCCCGCACCGCTTGTATGAGAATGAATGGAGCCGATTCAGTGCCAAGGCTGCCGTTTGTTATATGATTCCTTACTTAAGCGGGTCGAGTTTGAACTTCTCCAGCCTCCTGATGCTCATCAGGTGTCCGGTGACAGTCGTCTGTTTGTGTCGGAGGGTCGAGAAAGTCGAATCGTAGACTCCCTCTGCTCCTGTCTTTGGGAAAAAAAAAACCTGCATTACATCAAGAGGATGGGTTTCATGTTCCTAATAGGAAGTGAAAAGATTTGGAGAGAGGGTTTTAAAGCGGTAGTTTGCTGCACGCGATGTATGGTGATCTTCATAAATCAGAATATAACCTTATTTATGCTCATAAATCAGAAGGTACCAGTCATGAGTGGTTTTTCTCCTGGGGAAGGAGCACAGGAGTGGGGAGAGCCAGCATTCAGTCAGAGTCTTGGTGGAAGATGGATAATTTGGGGATACTTTCAACATATGTGCATTGTGTTTAGTAGGTCTTCAACCCAGCTTCCTCTCCAGTTCACACTTTACCCTGGCACCTGCCCTTATTTGCTTGTAAATGAGATTTTCAGTGCTAAGCCCCTCCCTTCTTCCCTGGGCACTTCTGCCCTCTGCTTTGTGGCCCTGGGAGGAGAGGGATCCGCTGCAGGGGCCCCAGGATTCCGGCTTCTGGCAGAGCAACTGGTCCCAGGAGGGATGTGGTCCCATTTGCATATTTTAAAAATACATACTTTGAAATGGGGTTGGAAATGGGATGATTTCCCTAGAATTCAGGAGTCAGAAGGTATTCCCAGGAAATATTGAACTGAAGATGCCTCTGATACAATACCGGGTTGTACATAGGCCGTGAAATATTGGGAAGTTGCTGAATTTACTCTTTCTTGTGACACTCGCCGGATCATGTGAGATGCAGTTGGCATTGTTATTGTGCCCTCACATAGAAGGAAACCGAGTCACAGAGAGTTTGATTTGTCCATGCCCACAAGTGACCCCATCATTGTCAGATAGGAAATCGAAAGTCAGTATTATTAGAATCATCAATGACTGTTTTTGCTACTATGGTCACCTTCCTGGTTGTGTGTGTCTTTGAATTATCTTCTTTTACTCAGAAGTCTTCATCCCTAAGTTCATAAATTGGCATGAGGTGTTCTTCAGGATAAGGATCTTAAAGAAATGCAGGCATACCTTCTTTCACTGTGCTTCATAGATGTTGCTTTTTTTTTTCTACAAACTGAATGCAAGACCCTCCCCCAGTAAAAAGATTACAACTCACTTTGTTGTGATGTTCACTTTATTGTAGTGGTGTGAACCCAGTCTACAATGTCTCCAAGTTATAAATACGTTATGTATTTCTAAGTTGAGATATTCTGACTTTGCCAAATATTTTGCTAACGTCAAAAAACATGGACTAAAGTAATTAAGAACATCTATTCGTTTAAAATATATATTTTTATTGATTTCAGAGAGGAAGGGAGAGGGAGAGGAAGATAGAGAGAAACATCAATGCTGAGAGAGAATCATTGATCGGCTGCTTCCTGCATGTTCCATACTGGATTGAACCCATTACCCAGGCATGTACCCTGACCAGAAATCGAACCATGACCTGGTTCAAGGTTGATGCTCAACCACTGAGCTATACTGGCTAGGCAGAAACTCTATTCTTAATTCAGTAAAACCAAGATTCTGTGGACTTCTAACACTTTTTTTAAGCTGAAGGAAACTGCCTTTTTAATGTGGCCTTACTAATCCTAATTCCTATTTTAGAGGTCAACTCTCAATCCTAAGTGTGCTGTAGATTCCTATACCCACCCCACACTTAAAGAATTAGAAAGTTACAGAAACTAAAATTTCAAGCGGCTCCCCAAAAGTTGACATTAGTGGACCCTGAAAGTCCCATGCGATCTGCTTCATTCAAATATGGCTTTCCTCAGCAGGCCCTTGTAACCTGATAATGTCATTCTGCCTGATCCCACCTCCAAAATACTACTTTTATTTCAGGAGCCAGCTCCAATGCCTTGTCATCCTTGCAGCTTTGGCTAATTCTTTTTAAAAAATATATTTTATTGAATTTTTATAGAGAAGAAGGGAGAGGGATAGAGAGCTAGAAGCATCGATGAGAGAGAACCATTGATCAGCTGCCTCCTGCATACCTCCTACTGGGGATGTGCCCACAACCAAGGTGCATGCCCTTGACCTGAATCGAACCTGGGACCTTTCAGTCTGCAGGCCGATGCTCTATCCACTGAGCCAAACAAGTTTCAGCGCTTTGGCTAATTCTTTCTGTTACAAATAAGACTTCCTACTTGACCCCTTGGACTACATGTGGGCTTCTGTGTAGCTCTAGATGCGTGGGTGTCTTGTCCCTCATGAGAGAAGATGCAGGCTCAGTCCGAAGGCCACAAATCACATACTTCTCACTGAGTTTTGAGTCTGTTGAATGAGTAGCTTCAGAGCAGAGACTGGTGTTATTTTATGCTGGAGATGAAACAGTGTTGTTTAGGTCTTTCTGTTTCACCATTGATCTCTGAGTTTGGGATTAACTCTTATGGATTCCATTTACTGTATTTTCTGGCATATAGGACGACTTTTTAACCCAGGAAAATCTTCTCAAAAGTCAGGGGTTGTCTTATACGAAGGCTGTCACTTATAGGGCAAGCATATCCCAAACTCTATGTTTTAACTGGAAAAGTTGGGGGTCATCCTATACACCCAGTTATCTTATACGCCGGAGAATACGGTACCTCTCTTTCTTGGCTCCAGCTGTCCAGTTCTGCTGTGCTACCATCTGATAACCTAATTTTTTATTATTTATTGGGGTAAAATTGGTTATTTACACTATGTAAATTGCAGGTGTACAGCATTGTAATATCCTCTATTGTCTGCTCACCACCCACAATCCAGTTTCCTTCCATTACCATGTATTTGACTTTGTTTACCCACTTCATCCTCCCCATACACCCTTCCCTTCTGGTACCACCATCCTGTTGTTTGTATCTATGGGTTAACTTTTATTTGTTTTGTTTGTTTGTTGTTTTTTGTTTTATATCCCGTAATCTAGTTTTTTATTGAAGAGGAGAAGTGAAGGAAGAGGAATAGACCATATATATTAAGGAATTCTCTGGGCAATTGTCTTGTTTAGATTAATAGATGAATAGTAAAACAGAAAAGGTCCAATGTCCTGGTATAATCCCACATTTTCATTCTTTATTAGATATATGTATATAATTGTGGAAGACTATATTTATTAATTTCTGATAATTATTTTAAGTTACACATGTAAATATCCCTTAGTTTGTATATTTAATAAATCTTTATTGTTCAGATTATTACAATTATTCCTCTTTTTCCCCCCATATCTCCCCTCCACCTGGCTCCCACCTCATCCTCTGCCCTTACCTCCCCCCCATTGTCCTCATCCATAGGTGTATGATTTTGTCCAGTCTCTCCCTGCACCCCCCACCTCCTTCCCCCTGAGAATTATCAGTCCACTCCCTTTCAATGCCCCTGATTCTATTCTATAAACAGTTTATTTTGTTCATCAGATTTTTTTATTCAATTGATTTTTAGATTCACTTGATGATAGATAAGTATTTGTTCATAATTTTATCTTTATCTTTTTCTTCTTCTTCCTCTTCTTAAAAGATACTTTTCAGCATTTCATATAATATTGGTTTGGTGCTGATGAACTCCTTTAGTTTTTCCTTATCTGTGAAACTCTTTATCTGACCTTCAATTCTGAATGATAGCTTTGCTGGGTAGAGTAATCTTGGTTGTAGGTTCTTGCTATTCATCACGTTGAATATTTCTTGCCACTCCCGTCTGGCCTGCATCGTTTCTGTTGAGAAATCAGCTGACAGTCATATGAGTACTCCCTTGTAGGTAATGAACTGTTTTTCTCTTGCTGCTTTTAATATTATCTCTTTGTCTTTTACTCTTGGTATTTTAATTATGATGTGTCTTGGTGTGGTCTTCTTTGGATTCCTTTTGTTTGGGGTTCTGTGTGCTTTCTGGACTTGTAAGTCTATTTCTTTCACCAGGTGGGGAAAATTTTTAGTCATTATTTTTTCAAATAGGTTTTCTGTATCTTGCTCTCTCATTTCTTCTGGCACCCCCATAATTCTGATGTTGGTATGCTTGAAGTTGTCCCAGAGGCTCCTTACACTATCTTCACATTTTTGGATTCATTTTTCTTTTTTCTTTTCCAGTGGAGTGTTTTCTGCTTCTTTGTATTTCAAATCTTTGACTTCATTCTTGCGTTCCTCTAGTCTGCTGTTAGGACTCTGTATAATATTTTTTATTTCAATCAGTATATGTTTAATTTCTAGTTGGTCCCTTTTCATTTTCTCTGGGGTCTCACTAAATTTATCTTTTCTAGGAAATTCTTAAAAAACCTTTTAACTCTGATTTTGAACTCTATATCCAGTCATTTGTTTTCATCTATTTCTTTTGTTTGTGGTCTGTTCCTTTGGCTCTGGATTTTCGCTGCTTCCCTGAGTTGGTAGAGTAGCTTTGTGTGCTAGGTGTCCTATGTGGCCCAGTAGCTCCACCTCCCCAGTTTCCTGATGTGGACACTCTTGGTGCACCCCTTTGTGACTGTGTGTACAGTCTTGTTATAGTTAAGTCTTGATTGTTGTTGGCATCACTAGGAGGAATTGACCTCCAAGCCAATTGGTTATGAGGATCAACTGTGTCTACACCCAGAGAACTTCTGTGCTGGACTCCACCTTAAGACTTGCAAGATTGCAAAAGCCTCTGTGCTGGGCTTGGATGTGGTGGAGTCTCAGGGCTGAGGAGACAGCCTTGGCTTCCCATCAGCCCTGCCCTACACAGCAGCCCCTGTGTCTCAGTGCCTCTTGGTAATTGCTGCAGCCCTCTCTGTATGCCCACACGTGCCTCCAGGTCTCTGCCTTTCTGGCTTCCCTTTGTTCTGGGGACCCGTATGAGTCTGGGTCCCCAGGGTCTCACCAGAAACTGGGGTTTAATGCAGTTGGACCTGGATTTCAGTGCAGTGTGGAGGTTCTGTTTTTCTCCCACTAGAGAAAGCCCAGGGCACAATCTGCCGTCAGTCCTCTTTGCGCGTGCCTCCAGACTTCTGACTTTCATGGCTCCCCTAAGTTTCTGTGCACTTCTTCCTTTGTACAACAGTCCAGACTCTTCCCATATGAGGTTCAGTGCAGTCAGAAGTGGGGTTCAGTGAAGTCGGGAGTTTCTGTCTTCCTCCTGGTAGAGGAAGCCAGCCAGTCCCTCCATCACCCATCCTCTCCACACGCGTGTCTCCATACCTCAGCTTTATACAGTTCCTCTGAGTCTTCATGAAACCCTCTCTTTACTTCTAGTTGTAGAGTTTCCACTCGGCCAGCTTTCCTGTGTTTCTGGATGGTGTCTGTTCTGTCTTTTACTCGTAGTTTTGAAATTGTTGTGTGAGGCAGTAGTTTAGGTGTTCACCTATGCCACCATCTTGGTCCTCCCAAAACTTTATTCTTAAGTTTGTGTATTTTTCAGGATATGACATTTTTGTTTTAATTTGTTTGAAGCTTCTATCCAAAAATCCTTCCATGCTGCCAACAATATATCCATTTAGTGTGCAGAATAAAGATTTTGACTACAAGTTTTCAAAGTATTTAGTGTTATGAGTGCACACTTCAATGTGAAAATTGCAAATGCCATCCTACTAAACATAAAATTAAATATGAAATATAATAGTTGATCCAAGAGATTTCATTGAAGAACATCTGTGTAAACCTTCTGGACTAGATTTTTGGAACTATGATTAAGAATCTATTTTAGATGTAACAGGCACCTTCTTATATTTTCTTATATTTTTTCTTCATTATAATTTAAGAGTATCATCTGCTCTTGGTTTTGAGTTTAATTTGAATTCACACTCTTTCAATAAGATTGCTTACCTTACATAGCTCTGTGAAATTGAAACTAATTTTGGAAGAAAGGTAGAAATCAAGGTCTAGGTACCACTCATAAACTCTAGAAAGGACTAGGCTGAATTGTCTTGTGCTCTATCACTCTGGTCTACCAAGCAATGAATCCAATGAAATCCTTAGGAAGAAATAAAGTGATTAGAAATCAAGGGCAAAGATGAGCTGAGAGGGAGGAGGCACTATTCCTGAGCAGTAACAAAGCATGAGTGACCTTATCATAGCTCTGGTATAAGCGCGCAGTCTTCTCAAAACACAAAACAAAAGAGAATATTTACAATTTTTTCTTGAGCTAGCATTTTAGCACAACTCTCTCCAAATCCCAAGGACAATTAGACATTTGAAAAATACCTATTTTAGGGAATGAGTACATTTCCTTACTACCTAAAGTTAACCAAATTATTCAAAATCCTTCAGCCTAGATATAATAGCCCACTTTTTAACAATGTGAAACACATTTAGTGTTCAAAAATCCCTGACATTTGTACTTGATTCATTAATGTGTAGCTTCTTGGGAATTGTTTGTTCTTCCATTATATGTATATGTAATTGTAGTTTTGAAATTATTGTGCGGGGTAGCAGTTTAGGTATTCACCTATGCCACCATCTTTGTTTCTCCCAAAACTTTATTCTTCAGTTTGTGCATTTATCAGGATACTGCATTTTTGTTTTAATTTGTTTGAAGCTTTTAGCACAACTCTCTCCAAATCCCAAGGACAATTAGACATTTGAAAAATATCTATTTTAGGGAATCGGTACATTTCCTTACTCCCTAAAGTTAACCATGGCCTATTCCATTCTTGCCTTATATGTTATTTCAGACGGAAGGGGGAGAGAGAGAGAGATAGAAACATCCATGATGAGAGACTAATTGATTGTCTGCCTCCTGTATGTTCTACAATGGGAACTCTACATCCTGAGTATATGCCCTAGTGGGGAATCGAACCATGGCTTCCTGGTTCATAGGTCTATGCTCAACCACTGAGCCATGCCAGCTGGGCTTCTCTTTCATTCTTTAACATCGGGAAGCACATTAATTTATTTCTGCCTCATTAAAGAATTTATCAGCATCAGAGATGACCTATTGCAAGAAAGAATTTCCAATGGGGAGAAGGAATACGTGAGATTTTCCCATTTTTCCTTTTTTAACCTAATGAAGGGGCTGACTTTCTCTTGAGCACCTTGATTACCAGATGATGGTCTACAGAGTTGGTCCTTTTTTCCAACTCCACTGGCAACTCTTCTCCCTCTTGTTTTACCATCATCCCAGGGTTCTTAAAAATAAAGATTATCGCCGAGACCGATTTGGCTCAGTGGATAGAGTGTCGGCCTGCGGACTGAAAGGTCCCAGGTTTGATTCCGGTCGGGGGCATGTACCTTGCTTGCGGGCACATCTCCAGTGTGGGGCATGCAGGAGGCGGCTGATCGATGTCTCTCTCTCATAGATGTTTCCGGCTTTCTATCCCTTTCCCTTCCTCTCTGTAAAAAATCAATAAAAAATATATTAAATATATATATATATATATATATTATCAGCTACACAAAAGGTGAGGGTCTTTAAAAGCGACTCTTCCAGAACATAGAAAATAGAGTGGCATGTCCATCCTTAGGACAGGACCAAGTCAGGTGAAATTGGTTACGTGTGCTTGGATAAATGAATGAATAACCAACTAAATGAATGGATGTTTTTCCCTATGAATCACTATAAAAGGAAAATAAGTTCACAAAATTAGAACATAGTGTTGAGTAAAATTGTCCATGTGAATACAGAAGGAGGAAATGTGAGCTTTAAAACTCGATGAAGAGGGCAGGGTGTGAGATTTACAGGCAAACTTTGCAGCTGCGGGTTTCAGAGCTCTTAGAGCACAAATATCTAGAACCATCTTAGAGACCTTCCCCTCGGCCAGCTATGCAGCCACCAGGCTAGGCATGGCTTCCTGCTGGGGGATCATGTATGGAAACCCCCTGTGGCCGTGAAGCTCTGCTCAGTGATTTTCTCTGGGAAAGCTGACGATCAGGACCCTACCCTGGTTTGACTGTGATGGCAGCAGTGATGACAAGTCAGATGTTACCACTGTAATTATCCCAGCCCCTTTCGGAGAAAGAACTGGAAAATAATTGTTACTCATGCCTAGGGATTTTCGATCATTCATAAATCCACTAATCAAAATGTCAGTGGTTTGGGGAAAATGACAAGTGAAATACAGCTTTTTTTTTTTTTTTTGGGGGGAAATCCCCCTAGCACATAGTAGTATTTGGTGGTGTCTGAGAGAGAAAGATCGGCATCCTGAAGTCTGAGGCAGTGCAAAAGTTCGCGTGGTTTTACATTTTGCTATTTGGCATCATGATCTGATTATAATATTATTACAGTGGTACCTCGAGATACGAGTTTAATTCATTCCGTAACCTTGAGGCGTGGAAAACTATGAGACACTCCAGTCTCGGTAAACTGGTGGGTCATGTGCAGCTGGCTGATCCGTGCGATGACTCCTATCTCAAATGTTGCTCGTATTTCAAGGCAAAAATCGCTTGCTCGACGGCTCCTATCTCCAAAATCTCGTATGTCAGGGCACTCGTATCTCGAGGTACCACTGTACTTTTTTCTCTGACTTGGAATTCACCAGATAAATTCTACTCCCATATTCCCAGTTGTGTCTTTTTTTTTTAAACAGCTTTATGGAGATATAATTCACATGTCATACAAGTCACTGGTTTCACATACACAGTTCAGTGTCTGTTAGTATGTTCACAGAGTTGTTAATTCGGTTCCTTGAAGTGTCTCCATCGCTTCAGATAAATTTGAGAGTTTCCCCATGTGTAAATTAAGTGTGAAGAAATTTACTTTTCAGTTTTCCTTTCAGTGATAAGTCTAAAATTTTAAGCCTCACAGTAAGCTGCTTATGCAAAAACAAAAAACAAAAAAAAAAAACACAAAAACAACCACCTCATCAGATATAGTGAGTGTTGTTCTGTAAGTTAGTTTCGCATTATTCTCTTTCTGAGAATGCACACATGCACATTTCTTTTCTCTACAGTTTTCAGATCAAATTTTCCCTTATTCCTCATCCAGTTTATGTCTCGCCGTCTCCACTTTCGACATGAAAATTCCCCCCACTGGCCTCTGCCGCATTTTTTTCTTCTATCATGTACAAAGATTGTCTCATAGAGATGGGCTGTCTGATATAGCTTCATAGGAATGTATTTTTCCCATGAGCATGAGTGTAAACCTGACTGTTTCTAGCCTACACATCACTTTCTACCCAATCTCAACGAGTTGTTGTTGAGTCTCTCCTATAAAATTACCGAGAAATATAGTTGGGGTCGTAAGACATAGATGAATTCTAGCATCAGCTTCTAGAAGCTCAAAGATTCTGAAAATGAAAGCACTTAGGGGTTGCCGGGGGAGAGAGTAATTGTGCTCGCAGCTGTGCCCCTTAAAGTACAGGCATGGTGACCCCGAGTCGTACATAATATCGATTGATCAGCATTGCAGGTGCACGACTACATATTGCTCCCGTGGGATTTAATAAATCACCCGTACAAATCTCTTGATAGCAAAGACATCGTCATGGTAAAAGTTCATTGGCCATGGTGTGTTGCATCTATGATGGCCTCTGATCAATGCCTGGCATTGTTTTAGAGATTTTCTAGTTAAGCAACATATGGTCACTTCTGATAAGGACTTGCCGCAATGGCGGAAATCCATTCTTCCATACAATCATGTCCATCTGTATTGTATTTAAAAATCTGTCCAAGTGTTTTCACCTTGACTTGGCTAATAGAGTTGGCAGTTTCTTTTTAGTATTATTTTTTATTTAACAGAATCTGGTGCTCCTTCTTGATGCCAGAGCTAGAGTAGCCTCACTACTTGAAGTCTTACCTATCCTGAAAGAGTAGAGCAAATAACTCTACTTGGGTTTCTATTAACTGAGCTTCTTTCTCTTCCTTCTCAAGGGGACAACTAGCAGCACACAGAAATACACACATAAACTCTGCAAACGTCCTTCCTCCTACCCAATAAACAACATCAGAAAGGACTGGAAAATAATTGTTACTCATGCCTAGGTATTTTTGATCATTCATAAATCCACTAGTCAAAATGTCACTGTAGTAAGCTATGGTAACACAATGGGTGATGAAGCATATTTCCCTCTCCACACCAGGTTACATATTTTCACTTAGAAAGAAGAGAAGCGCTAATCCTCACAAAATGTTGCTGAGACTGAAGGCTTTCATGTGATGAAACTGTGTGCATTCTGAATGGTTGCTTCCCATGTTTCTAGTCCCCATATTCCAGGGGGCACAGGGTAATGGCATTATCCTTATTCTTTTCGGATCTTTATTGTTTCTTGTCAATCTCAACATTTCCAGCTCAACCCATCACCCTTTCTTGGATGTTCCTACCGCATTTCTTATTGTTTAGTCCCCTCTTATAATGCTCATGTTCTATGATCCTATAAAAGTAGGTCTAACCCTACTTTGGCTCAGTGGATAGAGCTTCAGCCTGTGGACTGAAGGGTCCCAGGTTTGATTCCAGTCAGGGGCACATGGCCAGGTTGTGGGTTCAATCCCCAGTGGGGGGGGTGTGTGTAGGAGGCAGCCGATCAATGATACTCATCATTGATATCTCTCTCTTTCCCTGTCCTTCCGTTCTGAAATCAATAAAAGATTTTTTAATTAATGTAGGTCTAAAAAGTATTTCACAGGCAAGAGAGAGTTGTATAACTGTAATGTGATATTTTTTCAAGTTTCTGTCAAATCCACATGAACTCTCCACCCTTGTCCATGACAAAATTCAAATGTAATCATTATTTGTCATCTCAACAACGAATAAATAGTTTATTTTTTTTCCATAATGCAGTTCATTATCTGTTCTGTGCCCTTTTAACATGGATAGCCCATTTATAAAAAAAATAAAATAAAAAAATAAAAAAAATATGATGACAGCTGACAATTGGTTTACTTACAAATTGGGGTCCTGACTTAACAAATGAATGTTGAGGCTTTCAACAACAGTTAATAATTAGTTTTCTACACATAGTCACTTTTTAAAGAAAATCACGTAGAGACCGTTTCCAATTATATTTGGCTGTAAGAGAGGTCTTTCTCATGGCCCGGAAGTCGAGATTTTACTCACTGAGGATGGCGATTGAAGGCTTCCGCTCAGGAGCTGAGCTGGTTTGGAAACACTGAAAGGTGCTGAGGCAGCGTGGGGAATGGAGTAAGCGCCCTGCTCTCTCTACCTGCCTGCTCTCTCTACCTGCCTGCTTTCTCTACCTGCAAACAGCTCCCAGCCATCACCATGAAACAGGCTGGCCTTTGCCTTTCTTTGTCACACTAGCCTTCTTGTTCTTTAGGTCCTGAATGCTCAGGCACATGGCTTCCTGGTTTATCCTGCCATTCCCCCCTTTGTGTCTATTGCAGTAGGAGACAGTGGGAATGCCTTTTCAATCTTCTTCACTTGTCTTTGTTGTTGTTGTTCTTGTTGAGCTGGGGGATCTATTGCAGCCTGGCCTATTCCATTCTGGCCCTAATTTTTGACTAATCACACCTCTAGTGCCCTTCATGCATCTCAATGGGAAGCTTTGGGGCCCTCGATTCCCAGGTGGTGACATTATCCTGGGCTTTGTAGCCACAGCTGTGCCCTTGGCATCCTCTCCCAGGATCCCCATACCTAATTATGCGATGCAAAGTGGGACTGTGAAATGACAAGACTGGAGTACCTACGCCATCATCAATACTTGTCTCTCTGCTTTCTCAGGCTGTTTCCTATCTGCCCCTCTCACAGGGGTAAGAGGGGGACAGTTACCGGTTGCTCAGATGAAGATGGCAATCTTCATGTGAATTATGATCCCTGAAAATCCCTGCTTTGCCAACTGGGTCATGAAAGTTGTCAGCCACCCCCAAATGGATTTCTGGGGAAATGAATCAAGGAGGCGAGAGAGCTGGAGGAGAGTTAGAAACTCTGATGCTCCTTAAATACGGCTTGGGGGTTTTGTATTTGAAAGGAAAGAATTCTTGCTGCTTGTCCAGCACTGAACACACAGTCCATGTGCTGCGCATGCTTGATGATGTTCACCCAGAAAGGGTGGGGTTTCTGTCCAATGTTTCTCGCTTACATACACGGTTGGTCTGGAAAACTCCTTCTCCGAGCTCACTTATACCGGGACTAAGGAAATCACAGTGCATGGCATAATCATTATTTGAGATCTATTCAAGGCCAAGGTTATGTTCGAAGGTGTAGTGCTATTCGTTGTCCAGAAAGATGGATGGCTTACATCCCAAATCACCACCTAGTTCAAATGTGCTTAAAAAGTAATACAGTGGTACCTCGAGATACGAGTGCCCTAACATACGAGATTTTTGAGATACGAGCTGTCGAGCGAGCAATTTTTGCTTTGAAATACGAGCAACATTGGAGATAGGAGTCATCGCGCGGATCGGCCAGCTGCACACGACCCACCAGTTTACCGCGACTCGAGCGTCTCATAGTTTCCCACGCCTCAAGGTTATGGAACGAATGAAACTCGTATCTCGAGGTGCCACTGTACTAGAGATTAGAATGGGTGGGGAAAGCAGAGTGGTGGCAACAAGAGGGAAATGGAGAGATCGAAGGCATGTCTCAGGGGCAAGTTCTGCTCAGGGGGGCGCAGAGGCCCAGAGGCCAAGGCCAGTGGGCAGTGAGACCTCTGCAAGGGGAAGGGAACCCTCCTGGGTCACTGTCACTGTGGCAGGCAGCCACTTCCGCTGTCCTCTTCAGTTTCACCCCAGAGGTGACCCCGCAGCCCCATCTTTGCCTCTCCCAGCTCCAGATGTTTCTACAGAACACGCGCCACGGTCACTTGATTTTAAACTCTGGTACCAGTCGGTTAAATATGTTCCCAAGATGAATACTGCCCTGGAGGAACCGAAAAACCCTTATCCGGCAAAACTGTTACACCACGAATTAAAGAAGAAATTCAAACTCCATTAAAACGTGGTCAAATTTTATGCGAGTTTTACTATTCACAGGAAAGAAACCGTATGAATGCATAATACATTGAGGCTTTTTCAATTCAGTGAATAAAAAAATTAATAAGATTTTTAATAGCGGCGAGGTAGGTTTTTTTTTTTAACTGTTGAAATAACAATTAAAGGGGAATAATGCCTGCGTGCTCTTGAGAAGGGAGTGGAACAGGCTTTCTCGGACGCAGCTGGTGAGATGATTGTTCCCTGGCCAAGTTTCTGGAAATGAATTTGGCAGTTTTATCAGAGGTCTTAAAAATGTTTGTTACCCTCACCCTTGATCCAGTATTTCTCACTGGGATCTATTTTAAGGAAATAATTAAAGATGTGAAATGAATATATATATATATATATGTGTGTGTGTGTGATATATATATATATATA
>JAAGEH010000480.1:58049399-58072186 GCA_011751065.1 Lasiurus cinereus
ATATATATATATATATATATATATATATATATATGGAGAGAGAAAGATGCTATTGCAGCTGCATTTCTAACAACAGTGGAAATTTGGGAGTAGTCTGGAGTGCCACCCATATGGAACTGGCTGATTAAAGAAGTGTGCTCTAATTATATGAGAGAACATTTTGCGCCTAAAATATCCTCAAAGTAGTTTGTTGTACAAGAGAATATACTTGTGATGTAATGTTAAGTGGACAAATGTAACATAAAAATCCATCATGTGCAGTGTGAACTTGTGTGTGTGTGTGTGTGTGTGTGTGTGTGTGTGTGTGTGAGAGAGAGAGAGAGAGAGAGAGAGAGAGAGAGAGAGAGAGATCTCTACCAAAACACCCAGGGGCCACACCAGGGTGTTAATTGTAGTCTTCTTGCTGCATGAGATTGTGATTTTAATTTTCTTCTTCATACTTTACCATGACTTTTCACATTTTCTACCATAAACAAGTATTTGGTGGAGCACATGGAAAAGAGAAGCTACTTTGGTGTGACCTTAGATATGACTTAGATAAGCATTTTATTCCCAGGGGCACCTTCTCTGTCTCACCCCAATATCCTGGGCTGGAGGAGGGGAGAGAGGATGTTGCCTAGGGATAAGTGTTTACAGAGGAGGGAGCCTGTCTCCAGGAGACTTTACTTGATTGGTTGGATATACTCTTTGGCCTCTAACAGAATCCCAGTTACGAAATGTTCTGCCAATGAGCACACGAAAGCTAAAGCTCGATTGTATGAGAGATGGAAAACTGCCCTGTCTAAAATAGACACTCGCACCCCTGTGCCAGCCATCCTGTACTGTGACCTTATCTATTCGAATAATAGCCTAGGTGGCATCACGCCCTCACAGAGTCACAAGATGGCTATCACAAATGGCTGCACACACAGCAGAGGTGGGGTCCAGCAGCTGCTATGTGTGGTGAGGCCTGGGGGTCCCATGACTCTGTGTGGCACAGAGGAGGTCAGTCCCAGCATCTCCACTGCCTCGCACAGAGGAGGTGTGTCCCAATGGAGGAGGCAGATGGTGGCAGGGGAAGGCAGTTGTGGGCGATCATGTCAGCAGGAGAGGACAGTTGGGGGCGATCAGGCCGGCAGGGGAGCAGTTAGGTATCACTCAGGCCAGCAGGGGAGCAATTAGAGGGTGATCAGGCTGGCAAGCAGAAATGATTAGGGGCAATCATGCAGGCAGGCGGGCTATCAGTTAGGAGCCAGTAGTCCCGGATTGTGAGAGGGATGTCTGACTGCTAGTTGAGGCCCAAACCCTGTAGGCCCAGGAGAGGACAATTTGCACACCCAATGGTCCCCATAGTCCCAGCGGGGTCAGGCCTAAACCAGTAGACAGACATCCCTCGAGGGATCCCAGATTGGAGAGGGTACAGGCTGGGCTGATGGACCACACCCCTGTGCATGAATTTCATGTACCAGGCCTCTAGTCCTATATCATAAAGAGCTAATATGCAAATGGTCATCATGCCCTCATGCCATCACACCATAATGGCTCAGATACACAACACTAGGGAGTGATAAATGGGGACCAGCCAGGCACAAATAAGCTCATGAGAGAGGAGTGGGCCCCTTCAGGCTGTGGCCCGCAAGAGGGACAAACCACATGCCCTGTGATCCTGGGCGCCAGTGGCTGCATCTGCACCTACAGCTGGGAGAGGGACAAGCCGCCTGGGGAGCAGTTAGGGGTGATCAGGCTGGTAGGGGAGCAGTTAGGGGCAATCAGGCAGGCAGGCAGGCAGGCAGGCAGAGGTTGTTAGGGGCAATCAGGCAGGCAGGCAAGCATTTAGAAGCTAGCAGTCCTGGATTGTGAGAGGCAGTCAGACATCACCCAAGGGGTCCCAAATTGGAGAGGGTGCAGGCTGGGCTGATTTTGTGCACTGGGCCTCTAGTATTAATTTATATAACACAGCACTTTCAGTTATGTTAATAATCCTGTTTTATTGGGCTTGTCTGTTTTCCCCCTTTAGACTGTGGGGGACAAAGGACCAATGCCTTGTCTGTTTTCCTCTCTGCTCAGTGCTGAGAATATGACCCGACACACAGAGGCTCTGGGTAAACGATGGTTGAGTGGGAAACGAAATAACTGATTTACTCCCAAGCTGTTGTAGGACTTGCCCTCTGCTCTTTGAAGCTTAAACTGGATTCACCAAGGCGGTTGGTGTCCCCTTAGACTTGAAACCGCTTGCAGCTTTAGAAGCTGGGAAGGAAGTGGAGGTCCCTAAGAATCAGAACTCCTTGATTCCGCTGCCTTTATTTAGGAGGTGATGGAGGTACCCCTGTCCCACCACACGGGAGGACACATGTGGGATCGCTTGGAGCATAGCCTGTATCCACTCAAGACTGGTTTATACCTGGTTTGGGAAATCCCCGGCTTTTCTGTGTGTCTGAGTTACTCAATGCGAGCATCTTTTACAGATTTAAATGGCAGTGCTCCAGTAAGTCTTGCTCATGCTCAGGAGGATCTTTAGGGCACCCAAGTCAAATAAAGTACTTTTCCACCTATTAATTTTTAAAATGACCCTGTTCGGTAACAGGATTTTAGCAATCTGTTACTTTTGTGCAATAGAATATTATTTTATCTTATTGTTCTTCTACTTATTATCATCATTAGCAATCACTTGTAAAAAATATTACTTTGCCAAAACCGGTTTGGCTCAGTGGATAGAGCGTCAGCCTGTGGACTGAAGGGTCCCAGGTTCGATTCCGGTCAAGGGCATGTGCCTTGGCTGCGGGCACATCCCCAGTAGAGGCCATGCAAGAGCCAGCTGATCGATGTCTCTCTCTCATCGATGTTTCTAGCTCTCTATCCCTCTCCCTTCCTCTCTGTAAAAAATATATATCACTTTGATGCTGGCACTATATTAAGTCATTTACATGCATTCCTTACTGTCCTTTATCATAACCCTGGGAAATATAGGTCACCATCCCAATTTAAAGATGGATAAGAGTGAATTAGTATGATGCAGGTGGGCCAATCTCAAAGAAGGTATTACTCTATCCCTGTTCCATGTAAGGATCCAGAAATACTACAGACATGTCCTGTGTTGGCCACAAGTCCCCGGGGTTGGATCTGGGAGCAGCAGTCTGTAGGAAGTAATGGTCACAGGGAGGAGTTCGTTTTCTGGAACACTCCCACTGGCACCCTTCATTTTCACACCCCAGAATTCCAATGTGCCCAGCCTGCCTTTCCTTCATATGTTATTTGATATCCTACTCGGTCTGCTTTCAACCGGGAGGCAAACTGCTTTGCGCAGGCAAAGGGGAGATCTGTGAGGACCCTTTGTTTGGAAGGCTGGGGTCAGGAGGTGCTGAGCCTATGCAGGGTCCTTAGGTGTTACAGGACCTGTGATGCTTTTACTGTCATCCTCCTCCTCCTCCTTCTCCTCCTCATCCTTATCCTCCTCCTCCTCATCATCATCATACTTCTCCTCCTCCTCCTCCTCCTCATCATCATCTTCATTCTCCTTCTCCTCCTCATCCTTATCCTCTTCCTCCTCCTCATCCTCTTCCTCCTCCTCCTCCTCCTCATCATCATCATACTTATCCTCCTCCTCTCCTCCTCCTCCTCCTCCTCATCATCATCCTTCTCCTCCTCCTCCTCCTCACCATCAGAATGGAAGTGGTCACCCTCTGAAATAAATGTATTTCCATGGCTGTTCTTCACTCATCCAACTCTCATTCTTTGTCCTGTAAGGGAAAACAGAGCTCACTCCATTCCATCTTCTCAACTTTTGAATTAATGTTCCTACTTGGTAGAGCGAGGCATTGGGGCATATCACCACGTCTGTGCCTCCCCAGGAAGTTTCTGGAAGTTCTGTCAGCAGAGAGGCTGGGCAGGCAGGAGTTGATGCCCAAGTCCTCGGGTGTCTCTGGGTCAGGTCTTCCCCTGGGGACGCCTTCTCTGTAACTGGCCTAACTCAGACCCGTTAGAAACAAGGCAGCAGGAGAAAATGCTTAGCTTCCACTGGCAGGGCTCACAGTGCTGGCTTCCTGGGTTCAAAGCCAAGTGCCAGGGGGTCCAAGGAGCTCCAAAACCATGGAAACCAGAGACCCGTTCAAAACCGAACTCTCATCACCACCAGGAAGAGAGAGCAGAAGAAAGAGCATCCAAAACCCCCCAAATCGCGGAGGATAAAGCTTTAAGACCCCACCCTGGCCATTGGGGCGGCCCTGGAGACCTGGGGTGCTGAATGGCCTGTCACTGTCTTGAAGTCTCCTCTGCAGTGCGAAGAAGACCGGAAGTCCTCCCCAGGCCAGCCCCAAGCACTCGATTGATCTTTCCCGTTCAGCTTCCTGCGGGGACGTGTGTAATGGCAACTGCGATGGAGAGGAGGAGGTTTATTGTGTCCGGGCCCAGCACCAGGCAGAGACGCCCCCTCCTCCGGCAGGTTAGAAATCTCAGGTTATTTTTCATCTCCTCGCCATTATCAGCGGTGCTCCGCTGTCATCATCATTATCATCAGAACGGGAGTGCGAGGCCTGTTAATTGTATGTGGCATGGTGCTGAGTGTCATGCGAGCAGGCGCGGTCCCTGCTGGCCAGATGTGCATCATCAAAGCGCACTCTCTGCTCTCCGCCAGCGCAGGCCGGTACTGCAAGTCCAGGTGGAAAGAAAGGCTGACAGCAGAGTGGGCAGGTCATAGGAGGACTCTAGATCTGGTGACTTTAAGTCTGTTTAAGAGCGACCTCTAGCCGAAACCGGTGTGGCTCAGTGGATAGAGCGTCGGCCTGCGGACTGAAAGGTCGCAGGTTCGATTCTGGTCAAGGGCACGTACCTTGATTGCGGGCACATCCCCAGTGGGGTGCGTGATCGATGTTTCTCTCTGTCCCTCTCCCTTCCTCTCTGTAAAAAATCAATAAACAATATTAAAAAAAAAAAAAAGAGTGGATAGAGCATCGGCCTGTGGACTGAAAGGTCGCAGGTTGGATTCCGGTCTGGGCCATGTACCTTGCTTGCGGGCACAACTCCGGTAGAGGGCGTGCAGGAGGCGGCTGATCGATGTCTCTCTCTCTTATCGATGTTTCTGACTTTCTATCCCTCTCCCTTCCTCTCTGTAAAAAAATCAATAAACAATATTTAAAAAAAAAAGAGTGGCCTCTAAACACCGCTCTGACACCGCTCTGTCCTGGCAGAGTCCTGCCCACCTCCTATGCGTCCTGTGTGATCCTGGCAATGGATGAACCTGGTAACGGCCATGATTGTTCCCACTTACCAGATGGCAACACTGAGGACACACGACCGGTAAGAGGCAGAGCCGAGATGCTAAACCAGTCTGTCCCAGCTCAGGGTGCATGTGCGGGAGCACTTACACCCCTCGGGGACCGCCGCCCCGTTTCCGGTAGCACACCCCTCTGGCAGAGGCTTCGGCCACACTGCGTTATTAGCCTGACAATTTCGGGGAGCCTCCCGTTGATAACTACATAAAGCCCGGCTGACAGACAAAGCCAGAAAGGGAGCGAGCAAGGAAGAACGCGGTTGATTGAGGGGCGCAAAGCGTGAAGATGAGCCCCATAACGTTTTGTGGAAGATCGCACGTCTGAAGCCTGTTTAGAACTGAAAGAAGGCGGTATGCCGAGCTGGAAGGGAAGGTTCTGGGTTGGGAAAAGGAATGGCACTCTCTGGAGGGCGAGGGGGTGACTGAAGACTTTCATGGGCACGTCTCCTCCGTGTGAATTCTGATTATTTGTAGGCACGCTCGTTCCTGTGGCTCCTGCTACATGGCTGATACTGATTAGGTCTCAGTTACCCCATTAGAAGGACTGGATGATTATGTGTTACGTAAGGACTTTTTCCAAGTTGATACCATGTTGCTGAGAATTCTATTCTCTCTCCCCTTCCTCCATACTTTCCCTATCTCATGCTCTCTCTTCTCTCTTTTTTTAAAAAATATATTTTATTGATTTTTTACAGAGAGGAAGGGAGAGATAGAAAGTCAGAAACATTGATGAGAGGGAGACATCGATCAGCCACCTCCTGCACGCCCCACAGTGGAGATGTGCCCGTAAGCAAGGTACCTGCCCCCAGCCGGAATCGAACCCAGGACCCCTCAGTCTGCAAGCCGATGCTCTATCCACTGAGCCAAACCAGTCTCGGCTCTCTTTTTATTTTTTTATTTTATTTTTTTGGGGGGGCAAAGATGGATAGAAGGGAGAAGCACATCATTTACCCCCCTCTCCCTCCAGTCTCGACTTTCCTTTCTTAAGAATAAGAATTATTTTAGGTGTCAAATCCCCTGATGCTGCCTTTGGCGAGAGCAGGGAGACCCTGGGAATGGAGATGCAAACCGTTCCCATCATGGGAAGTGCTGGCATGGAACAGTGCTGCGTGCAGGCTCACTTTAGGGGCCGCAGACAGCCCCTGCCAGCCTGGATCCCCATTACACAGCCCTCCTCAGCGGGGGCTGCTGCAGGCCGGTATGCTGGCTGTGCCCAGGTGCCGGCAGAATCGACATGTGCAACCCACTGCCCCACCCAGCCGCCCGCTGGCTTTCTGTCCTGCTTCACGCCTGAGAGAGCTGCTTTCTCTGCATCTGGAGGCTGTAGGCGCAGGAGAGGGAGGTCTGGCTTCGGAGGGGGTGATCGGGGTTTCCCTGGTAACCCTGGGGATGCGCAGGTCTGGACCCGATCCATGTCAGTTTCCCTCCAATGCGTTTGCTTCCTCATCAGGGAGGGAGAAAGTTTCCCTCTCTGGGACCCCATGATCCCCGAGAGAACTAGAGAGCAGGTGCCGGGCGGGGGCCTTCAGCTGGTCTCGGGTCGCTGTTTGCTGAGTCCCCCCTCCACAGGGGCCCTGGCTGGCTGGCCCCATGCCCTCGAGCTAGGCCTGCAGGCTGCAGAGCCCCGAGATCCCAGGGGGCCCCCTTTGCCTCCCTCCTTTACATATGAAGCGAGCAATCTGTCATGTTGCCATGGGCTGCACCTGTGAACCCCGGCTTCCTCAGGCCCCGCCATCTGACGCCGGCCGCCTGCTCACCTGTCACGCTGTGATGGACAGGGAGGGGGCGGGAGCGCGCCGGACATCACGGCTGGACAGGCAGGGAGCTCCCCAAGACATAATGGGCCGCGGCGGTGACAGCTGCTCGGTGACACCTCTGGAGTCACACACGCACTCGGTTTAAGATTGAGGGTGGGAGTCTCATGCCGGGCCGGGTCCTTTGTGTGCCGGTGGCGAAGATAAATGGGTATGATGCCCAGTTCAGAGCCCCACGTGATTGCCCTGGTGCAGGCGGCTCGGTGGCTGTCAGGAACGGGCTGCACCAGCAGGCCAGAGTGATGCGGACGGGATTGGGCTTCGGGCTGTTCTGGCAAAGATGTCACCACATCTTCTGTGCTGGCACAGCCCTCACCGAGACCATGTCCTAGTGCCCCATCATCCTCTTCACGTGTGCTGTGACCCTACTTCCTTCCGTTTCTCAGAGCATTTGTGAGTCAGAGGCGACCCTTTCTCCTTCTGGAACAGTGGTTCTCAACCTTCCTAATGCCACGGCCTTTTAAGACAGCTCCTCATGTGGTGTGACCCCCAACCATAAAATTATTTCCGTTGCTACTTCATAACTGTAATCTTGCTACTGTTATGAACTGTCATGTAAATACCTGATATGCAGGATGTATTTTCATTGTTACAAATTGAACATCATTAAAGCATAGGGATTAATCACAAAAACAATATGTAGTTATATATTGTGAAATATTTATTTCTAATTACAAATAAATGAAATGTTGTCTTAAATCGTGGTGTAGCATGGGCAACAGTCTTCATAGGACAACAGTAAACGACATTGCTACACTTTGCTACACCGAGGAGCGGTGTGTTGGTTCCTAAGACCATGGGAAATAGGTGTTTTCTGATGGTCTTAGGCGACCCCTGTGAAAGGGTCGTTCGACCCCCAAAGGGGTCGAGACCTACAGGTTGAGAACCACCGTTCTGGAAGCTTCCTAACCTTGATGCTTCCTGATCCTGCTTGAAAGAAGGCATCCAGGGGTCACAACCAGAGCAGAGAATGGGCTCGCAGATGGGAATCTGAACAGGATGACAAGTGACAGAGAACCAGAGTATTATACTCTGTCCCCACCCTGCAGAGCAGGCGGCCTGTTCTGTCTTTGTCAAACCACAGAGAGGAAGCCTGGCCCTGGGGAGAGCTGACCACAAGAGGGCGCCAGGGAGCACAAGTCCATGGAGCTGTGGCAGGTGGGCCAAGAGTTGTCTAGGTTTGTAAGGGGAAGGAGCAAGGCTAGTTCCCAGCGGGCACTGCGGTATTTAGTAGAACGGGACCATAGAGCTACATAACGGTGTTCTCTATTACGTCATTGAGCTGCATGGCACATGACCTTGCATCAGGTCCCATCCTTCAGGGGCGCGGTTTCTAGGGCAACTTGTGTTTCAGCGACACTGTGATCACAGATGAGCCTCAGTCACTCATTCCTTCTGGTTACAGTGAAGAATTCCACACCTGGTTTGTTCCAGAAAGGGCAGGTCCATCCACGTCTGGGCTTCTGTCACCTCCAGCCCAGCAAGCCACGATGTCCCTCTCAGTGGCTTCAGCGAAAGCTCAGAAACCACAGGCCGTGAAGCTGCCACGGAGGGCAGGTGGTCAGGCAGGGAGTCCTGGGAGAGGCCTCGTGACATTCAGGTGACAGCAAGGTCTCCAGGGCCTCAACCACGAAGCCCACGTGAGCGTGTCGCTGTGCTGTCCTTCCATGGATAAGACACTGAAAGAGACGTGCACTTACTGTCTTTTCAGAAACAACATGATGCAAATGGAAGAAACCATACCCCAAAGCACATTCTGTGTGACTCCCTGTATATCTAATCCCAACACAGGCGGACCTCTGCATGCCTCTGAATAGTACATTTTAAAATGATGAGGATGGCCAGTTTTATGGTTTGTATATTCTACTTCTGAGAAGAAGACAAAACAAAAAACAGCACTGTGGGAACCTCTTTCACGTCCCGCGTGGTTCAGTGCTCCCGTTCAGGGTTCGGGTTCTGAAGGAGGCCGCACACAAATGAAAAGAGAGACTAGAAAAGCATTAATTTGGCAATATTGGGGGGCCAGGCAGGAGCCTTCCTTTAGTGGAAAGACTACCCTCTGCTCTGGCCTTGCTATCCCTTTTATTAAGACTATGGGATGCATCCATGACCTTTAGGCAGGAAATTCCAAGAACAGAAGTTTACATGAGACAAACAGGTAGAGGCTGCTTCAGCGAACAATGTTTCAACTAAACAGTGAGTGATTAGCTCTGACCTTTCAGAGCAATGAAGGTTGACCAGCCTTCTGATCTCCTGTTCCCATTTTTCTATTAGTGAAACAATGTTTGGTTTCCGGCACAGCACAACTTAATGTAAGGAGTTAAAAGTGGTGAGAGCGGCTGGCGTTGGGGTATCGGTGGCTGGCAGAGGATGTGAGGCGGCTCGGGATGCTGAGGAAGTGCTGATTCTCACCTGACAGCAGGCCCTACGGGTAGGATTTGGGAACTGGGATTCAGGGAGCACTCTGCTATAACTGACCCACTTTGCTAAGCCTGTGCTTTGCTTCATGAAAACATATAACCCTCCTCTCCTCCCCCAAAACAGGCTCAGTAAGTCTGAGTTGATTTGCTTCCATTTGATTGGGGTGTGGGTCACAAGTATACAAATTCACTCTGTGATTTAGTTGCCCCAGGATTTGGACAGAGAGGAAATTATGTCGCTGAATCATAGTTATGGTATTTCTTTATGGCAACACTGGAATTCGGTGTAAGGAAGACAGGGCAAGGTTTGGTCAGCATTTGAACCAGTGTCGCCGCTCTTTGGGGCAGGTTTGCTTCTGTGAATCTGTTAGGACACATGGCAGCTGTAGCCGTCAGCGCAGTGTTTGTCTGCCGTGGGTTCCAGGCATGCACACTGCTTCTCTGGTAAGTCCCACCGCTGTGTGTAGCGGTAAGGGGTGGTGAGCTTCCTATTCTCTAGTAAAGGCCAGGGAACCATCTGGAAAGGATGCTCTGCAGAGCACTTGTATGGTGGGGACGCTGCACCACATCCCCTGTTCAGACCCCTTTAATTCCGAGGCTCTCTTTCTGTCATGCTCTGTGAGTGTGTCAGTGCATCTGTGAGCCGGCTCACTACACACGGGTCCTGGTCTCTGGGTCAGTTTCTCCTTCAGCAAGGAGGTCACAGAGATTAGAGCCTGACACCATTGCCATTGGAACACTGTGTTCGTTTTCTAAGGCTGTCATTACAAAGGAGCACAATCTGGGTGTCTGACAACTGCAGACATTTATTCTTTCACAGCTGTAGAGAAAGAAGTTGCACATCAAGATGTTGCAAGGCCCAGTCCCCCTCTGAGAGCTGTAGGGGAGAAATCTCCCCTGCCTCTCCCCTCTTTGGGGGCTCCTGGCACTCCTCAGCATTCCTTGGCTTGTGGCTGCATCGCTCCAGGGTCTGCCTCCCTCTTTTCACACCTCCTCCCTTGTGTGTGTGTGTGTGTGTGTCTGGGTCCCCTCCTCTAGTTACTGTGTGTAGGGTCTACCCAAAACTCAGGATGATGGCATCTTAAGATCCTTCATTAGATTTGCAAAGACCCTATTTCCAAATAAAGTTCCAGTCTGAGGTTCCAGAATGATATAAATTTTGGGAAGGATATTACTATTTAACCCACTACATACACTTTCTGGAAAGTTAAATGTTAACATTTAAAAAATGCGAGATCTCGCCGAAACTGGTTTGGCTCAGTGGATAGAGTGTCGGCTTGCGGACTGGAGGGTCCCAGGTTCCAATACAGTCAGGGGCATGTATCTTGGTTGCAGGCGCATCCCCAGTAGGGGACTTGCAGGAGGCAGTTGATCGATGTTTCTAGCTCTCTATCCTTCTCCCTTCCTTCTGTGAAAAATCAATAGAATATATTAAAAATAAAAATAGTATAAATAAAAATAAATACAAAAATGCCAGGTCTGCAGTAGATGCAAAGTGAGTGGGTAAGAGAATTAAGTTTTAGGTCAGTCCTCAAGAAGAGCAGGGGCTCAGAGAAAGATCAGAAACTCAGTCATTGAATAGCAAACACTAGTAATTTCTGAGCCCTTGTCTTGTGCAGGCATTCTACTGGGCACTGGGTGTGAAGTGGTGAATATAAGGAGCATCCTCCTGGCATTTACGTTCCCTGGGGGGAGGTTAATATTAACCCACAAAGCACAGAACCATCTCTCTCCCTGCCAATCATTAAGGAAGCAGTGAATACAGTGTTCTGTGAGAGAGAATCGTATCAGCATAAGGGGTTACAGTGGGGAAGGTCCGGCTATTTTATTCACAGATGTGTCAGGAAAACTTTCCTGAAGGAAATGATATTTAAGCTGGAATGAAAAGGTCAATGGGAATTAGCATGCTGTACATTTGAGAAGAACATTTCAGGGTGGTAAAAGTTCAAAAGGCAGAAAGAAGGACACTGTGCCAGTCATAGGATGAAAATTGAGGGGACAGGAGTCCACACAAACACCCATAGTGGTACACATTCGGGATTGGGTCCCTGCCATGGGAAGCCCAGAAAGGTTAAGCAGGGGGAATGCAAGTTCAATGTTATTGTAGGATGATCTTCCTGGTTGATGTATGGAAAGAGATCAGGACAAAAAGGTGGCACCAGCAGGCTGAAAGGATGAGGTGACAGGTGGCTGGAGCAGAGACCCCATGTCCAGGGAACATGATTCCACGTCTATTCCTGCTGCTGGAGCTGACCAGCAGGTTCCCAGTGGATTATCTCCAGTGAAAGGCGAGCCCAGCTCAGTACAGATGTATGCATCTTCTTCCTCTCTCGCCATAGAATCAGCTTTATAAAGAGATGTAATGAAAATAATTTTTGAATGGATGTCATCTAAAATGTTTCTTGAAAGGGATTTTACCATGTCTTCTGCTCCTGAGCTACGGAACATTGGAAAGTAAAATTCAGTTTGGAATATTGGTCCAGAATGTGTCTCATGCAGAAGGCCATGCCCTGAGATGATTTCAGTGCAGGGAGGGAAGGTCCTCCTAGCAAAGTGTGAGTCCCTCAGATTGGAAACATTGGCCCCTGGTGGCTCTGAACCGGCAGGCACGCCTTTTCCTACGAGAAAGTTGTGTGACCCACTCCTTCTATTTGTTTTAAAAGATTTTTCTTGGCTTCAGAGAGAAAGGGAGAGAGAGAGAGAAACAGAATCATCAAAGATGAGAGAGAATCGCATCATGGATTGGCTGCCCCCTGCACACCCCACGCTGGGGATCTAGCCTGCAACCCAGAATAGAACCCTGACCAGAATAGAACCGTGTCCTCCCGGTTCACAGCTGGACACTCAACCACTGAGCCATGCCAGCCGGGCTGACCATTCCTTTGAAATCTCCATTGAGGCAGCCTTCGCCAACAGCCTTTGTGTCCATCTATCCCTGAAGGATCTGGATTTCAGGTGAAAAGAGGAAAGATTAAGATGAGATGAGATATAAGAAAAGAGGTTTCCTAACAGTGAAAATAATGTGACCATTTAATATGTTATTAGAAGCCACAGAGATACAGCTCTACATTGAGCTACTGAATGTACACGGACTCTCCCATGGGGTCCGCTGGCCCCTGTGCTGACAGAAGCCTAACATCTGACTACATCTTGGCAGGCAATGACCTTGTCAATGAATCACGTGGTCTCACAGCAGATGGCCTCTCTTCAGGAGGATAGCTAATGCCATGTATACATGTTCCACTCCAGCCTGCGCTCCTCCAGCCCCATTGAAGAGGCAGGCGATCCTTCCAGAGTCTGTGAAAAGGGATCGGGGTGCCCGAGGTAGATGGGGACAGCGATGGCCCTGGCAGAGGGACCCAGCACCACTGTCCCCATCTGCATAGCATTATCCACATGACCGGGCCGCCTCCATCAAGATCCACAAAAGCCGTATGGCGATGTTCGGCTCTCAAATCATTTCAAATGGGCTCCCGTGTAGTTACAACTCCGGACTTGCCATCTTTGTGATTTCAATTTGGAAAGTCGTTCAAGTGAATAATTTAATGTGGGGCCGTTCCTTCTGTTTTCCCGTCAAGCTCACAAAATTCTAAAAATAATGTTATTATGAGCAAGCGCGGTGTTTAAGAGGACAGCGGGGTATTACAGTTCTGTGGGCTCCAAGTATAGAAGGTCAGGTCATTTTTTTTTACCTTATCCTCTTGGCACTGGGCTTTGTGGAGACACCTTGTTGTGTAAAATCACCTTCTCACTCTCGGATGCTGTCTCGCCTGGAGACACAAATGCTGGGTCGTCTGTAAGCATGGAGCTGGCCCTGGTCCCTGGTCCCTAAGGAAAAATCATCACCGTGATCCTCCTCAGCTGTTCTTCTTAACCCCGATTCTTCTCCACTTCTGCTGCTCCTTGGCCTTAGGACACCTCACATCACTTTGTAGAATGAGGTCTCACGATTTTGTGTTAATTAGTACCATTTTGCGCATGTCCATGGTTTAAACAACTCTGGAGTTCGGCAAGACTTGTTATGAAAAGCATTATTTCCTTGCTTCTTACATCATCATGCTTCTTCCTTTCCCAGAAGTCACCACACTGAGTTCCTCTAGCTCAGTGGTTGGCAAACTCATTAGTCAACAGAGCCAAATATCAACAGTACCATGATGGGCATTTCTTTGGAGAGCCACATTTTTTAAACTTAAACTTCTTCTAATGCCACTTCTTCAACATAGACTCGCCCAGGTCATGGTATTTTGTGGAAGAGCCACACTCAAGGGACCAAAGAGCCGTATGTGGCTCGTGAACCACAGTTTGCCGACCACTGCTCTAGCTGATTCTTAAGGACTTTTTCCTTACATCTGTAAGTACGTACTTACATTGCTCTTTTTTTTTTTTTGATTTTTCAATGTTAAGTCTCATCTACTGACTTCCTGCTGGGACATGAAGTGAACAGGCTTTGTTCTGTACCCCTTCACCCATTCCTCTCTACTGTGTGGGTGCCCTGTCCACATCCTCAGATTCCTAAGAAAGCGATGTCTTCATGTTGAAGAGCTCAATACTCAGTGTTCACAATGATGAATCAGAGTACGCTCTGGTCCTTTAGCTTTCCAGCACAATACGCCTCCCCAGCTGTTAATAACTGTCTTTTATTTGCTTTCTTTTCTTTTAAACAAAACTTTAAGGTTTTGTTGCCTTCGTTTTAATGTGCTTATCTCTTCATTGCACACTTTAATCTCCCAGTTATTGACATAACTGTCAGTCGTTTCTTCCTGGCGCACTATCTCCAAGAGACTCTTTTATTTAAGCAAACTTTATTGGCAATAGTTTTCAGATACGTGGACAGTAGCACACTCTTCAAGAGGAAGTCGCATAAGTCCAGAGGCTCTAACTGTGCCCATAGGGGCGCTGCTGTGCCCTGGCCTCCTGTCACCACATAGTGAGATTCCATCCTCTTCCGCTCTGCATTGCACACCACTTACCAGAAGCTAATGTCTTTTTCATTCCTTTCTTTCTGGTGGGAGGGATAGGATTTAAACTTTGCATGTCAGGGAAATGTTTCTATTCTTTCTTAAAGTGTTTGTATTGATTTTTTAGAAAGAGAAAGGGGAAGGGAAGGAAGGAGGGAGGGAGGGAGAGGAAAATAGGGAGAAGGAGAGGTAGCATGAGGAAGAGAGAGAGAGCAATATTTCTGTGAGAAGAGAAACATCAATTGGTTGCCTTCCATATGCATCAGGACTAGGGATTGAACCTGAAACCTGGGTATGTGCCCTTTGTCCAAAATGAACACATTCAATAGGCAACATGCTAAACACTTCATTTAAAAAATTTCCAGCAGCTAGCCAATGGGTAAGGACATTTTTTCTTGCTTTTTTAGAAGAGAAAATAAGAGGCTAAGTCACTTGCTAAAGTCACATAGCTGGCGTGTGGCAGAGAATGGGTTTCAATCTAGTCCATGTTCGCCTCCACCATCTGTGATCCAACCACTGTTCTGTGACCCAGCGATTCTGTTTCCCTGCTGTCCCGTGATTCCCGCATAGCATGGTCACTGCCCTATTGAATCCCACCTTTCTGCACGGTGCCCGCATTTTCATTGACTTCACTATTTGTAGCAGCATCTCACGTCTTCTTTTTTAGTCCACACACATCACTCTTCATAACTTTTATAACATATATTTTTATTGATTTCAGTGAAGAAAGAGGAAAAAGAGAGAGAGAGACATTAATGATGAGAGAGAATCATTGATTGGCTGCCTCCTGCACGCCCCCTCCTGGGGATAGATCCCTCAACCCAGGCATGTGCCCTTGATCGGAATCGAACCTGGGACCCTTCAGCCCATACGCCTAGGCTCTATCCGCTGAGCCAAACCAGCTAGAGCAGGAGACAGCATTCTTAGAGAATTTTCCACATTCCTCACTTGCCCTGCCTCCCAACACACTGGGTTCTTCAGCATTATTTGTAGAAATCTCTCTTCTTTTCCTAGTTATTCTGGGGAACTTAAATAAGGCATAACCAATTTTTGTCAAGTTTACATTATATTTGAAAGTTTTGCTCCGGAACTAAGGTCTCCCACCTCCACTGGTCATCCTTTGATCAACAACACAGTCTCTAGGGTCAACAAGACTCAGTTCTGGCTCCGGCACTTACCAGCTGGATGATGTCGGCCAAGTTCTGTCGCCTCTCTGACCCACAGGTTACTTCTCTGTGAAATGGGGATAACGGAAGCCATTACATCGTAGGTCAGATTGGAGGAATGTTCTAGACAATGTATAATGGATATCTAACATGAGTAGCAGATGAGAAAGGACTCCATCATAGAAACTGCTATTCGCTTTATCAACATTGGCAATGTTGATCATTATGAAAGGAAACTTGCCCACTTCGGGAAACATCTCACACTCGAAGTTTCTCTTGCTAAGGACATTCATTCCTGGGTATTTTCTAAGGGTCTAATACATTGGAGTCTCTTCCATACAACTCAAGATAAGATGTATATTCATCTGTTTTTATAGAAACCGCCTCTTAGTTCTGATACTGAGAGCAGTAAGGTTATTGCAGCAATAATAGATGGCACGATCAGAAGAAAGCAGTGAGAAATGAGCACCCACAGTGCTTAGTGATGGAAATTAAAGTTTGCTTGTCTCTAATTTGTGGGCAGGGGATATTGTTCAGCCTCTTAGGATTACAGTGGTACCTCGAGATACGACTGCCCTAACACAGGAGATTTTTGAGATTTGAGCCATCGAGTGAGTGATTTTTGCTTTGAAATACGAGCAACAGTTGAGATAGGAGTCATCGTGCAGATCGGCCGGCTGCACACGACCCACCAGTTTACCTCGACTCGAGCATCTCATAGTTTCCCACGCCTCAAGGTTATGGAACGAATTAAACTCACATCTTGAGGTGCCACTGGGTAATGAAAAGAGGGTGATTCTGTGGAAGAGACCTGTGGTTGGCCATTGTTTCTGAATGAGGTCAACGGGACGTCTCTCTTTTGTCTGAAACCACTTTGGGCTCATCCACGAGTGGGCTCAGGACTCAGAAAGGGGACACCCACCTCCAGCACGAGGCCCGCACTGGAACGAATCACGGCGCCAGGACCCTGCCCCTGTGTTTGCCTTTCCTCCTCCTGTTTGCTCGGTCCGCCTCACACAGAGAGAGGACCCACATCTGTAATACCACCTAAGCCTGCTGTGGGACATTAAACATTGATCTCAAACATTCAGATTGCTGAGCCGGTGAGTGGATGACCCAGGGATCGTCTTATTTATTTATTTTTAAATTTTAATTTCTTTCTGTTGAAACTGCCAAATCCACCGAATGGAAAGGAAATGAGATCCAGGAGCTGTGACTTTTCATGGAGTGTGACCGGATGGAGCCGGTCCGGAGAGCATGCGAGGGCCTTCCTGCTGGTGGTGCTGGTTGGAAGGGCAAGACCCACATGTAGACATGAGTGATTGAATGTTATATGGTCTGCTTATGTTGGGAGGATGGGGTTTTAAAATATTATTGGGTTTTGAAAACCCAGAACAGTGGATCCATAACCCATGGCCCATCAATTTTATCGTGACTTTCATGTTGTAGAGAAAGAATGGTTTTGCGTTTGTGATGAATTAGCTGTGAATTAGCTGTTTATTTTCCCAACTGGCCCATTTCATTAGAGTGATACAATTTACCCACCTCATCGTAAACATCTTTCCCCCCAACTCCCCGTCAGTTCTTGGCTCAGACTAGAGGGGTTTTATTTCCAGTGTTGCTGTGTAGACCTGAACCAACATAACCATTAAAGGCATGAGGATTTGGGTCCTGGGATTTATAGGTGTCCTTCCTGTGTCATTTTGACTATGGGCTCTGCCCCTCTCTCTTTTTTAATGAATAAAATAGAGAATGATTGTGAAGATGCATAAGCCACTGAAAAAGCACTCTGTAATTGTTACTGACGGAAATTCTTTGGTGCCCGTGGCCTTGGAAATAAAGTTATTTTTCTTACCAGGGGCAGCTAAGCACAGTGACACTTAGCAGACGCCTCACCAAGTACGCACACTGAAGATTTCTCTGTGCAGCGTTACTGCTTAGCTGCTCCATTTCTTAAGGCAAGGTAGCTTGCCTTTCTTTTCTCAAGACTGTTATACATGAAAATATAAACATCATTAGATTTGGATGCATAGTCTAGGATGTTGAGAGGCAGTGAAGAGAGACAGGTGCAACCTACATGAAAGATGGTTTTCTCAACGTGGTGTTCAGATAAAAGCATCGTAAATGGAACATGCTATAGGATATTGGCAAGAAGGGCATTTGCGTCTCCGGATGGAGAGAATTACCATGTTGTGTGTGTGTCTGTCGTGTTATTTCACTTTGTCCTCACATGAGCTATGGCAGGCATGCCCCAGCTAATATATCCGTTATGAAAGGGCCCACGCGAGGGCCTACGGATGGATGAGTCTCCATAGTCCAGCGTTGACAGGGCTGCGAGTCCTGGACGGTGATTTCATGGACTTGTTGTCTCTCTCATGCAAACGAGGATTCGACAGCTGCCAAAAAAGGCAGATTGGTCTCGAGACTCCCCAGGGGAGCTGTGTGACCGGCGCGTATTTGGAGAAGTGATTACAGATATTAATGGGCTCTGAGCACCACAAAACAGAAAGCCCGGGCTTCTGAGACCTCATTGCTCAGGGGGTCAAATTCAGGAAAATTGGATTTTTAACAATTGCATGTATTTATTTATTTTTTTTCTCCTAAGTGTGGTCTCTACCTTGAGCAAAACCGTTAGATTGGAGAAGGAAACGCTTTAGCACAACACACACACGATTATCAGAGCTCGATTTTGTAGTCTGTTTTGTTGTTGTTTATTGGCTAACTTTGTGAGCAGACCTGTCTTGAAGGAAACTCTAATTATCGCCCCGTTGATGTTTCTGCCTCTTTAAATACCTGGAAACAAAACTGCCCCCACTTTTGCTGAGCAACATATTCATCTTTTAAGGCATGCACTGTTTCCTTCCTGTGGCATTCAAATGGTGCGCAGTGCTGAAGTCAGTGAGAACCATGTATTGCTCTTAGCGAGGGATGGTTGAATGGAGAACCACCCACACTAGGTGAAATACTTGGGAGGCAGTGCAGTGCTGGGTGCTGGTTAAAGAGCTCATCCGTATGAGTCAACTCTCCTCAGTTGGAAGCATAGAGGGTAGACCTGGCATCACCCAAGCCTTTCACGTGACAGAAGAAGAAAGTAATATAGTGGTACCTTGAGATACGAGTGCCCTAACATAGGAGATTTTTGAGATCCGAGCCGTCGAGCGAGCGATTTTTGCTTTGAAATACGAGCAGCATTTGAGATAGGAGTCATCACGCGGATCGGCCGGCTGCACACGACCCACCAGTTTACTGCGACTCGAGTGTCTCATAGTTTCCCACGCCTCAAGGTTACAGAACGAATTAAACTCGTATCTTGAGGTACCACTTTATCTACTAAAAAAAAGATCAATTGCCCAAGACCATGCAGTCAGGATGGGATCGGCTTCTTGGCTTTCTGTGTTCTGTAAATGCCTTTAAGTATTTACTTAAAAGCTGAGCATTCGGGCTGGTGTAGCTCAGTGGTTGAGGATCAACACATGCACCAGTTGCAGGCTCGATCCTCAGTGGGGGGCATGCAGGAGGCAGCCTATCAATGATTCTGTCTCATCATTGATGTTTCCCTCTCTGCCTCTGCATTCCTCTATGAAGTCAATAAAAATACACATTTTAAAATGCCAAGTAAATCCTTATTTCAAAAACGATTCAATCAAGTTTTTCTATAAACATAAGTTTGCAGTTTGCTTAAGATACTTTTTAAAACAAAGAATGTTACACCTGATTCTTGTACAGAAGAGCATAGGGTGGTGTTCTCAACTAGAGATGCTTCCGATGGCCCCTCTCCCCCCCAACACTGAGGGGCCGTTCATGCCTGGGGACATTTTTTTATTGTCAGGACAGGAAGGGAAGTGACAGGAGTACTGGTATCTAGTGAGTAGAGACCAGCTATGCTGTTAAACTTGCTGCGATGCCCCTGTCAGCTCCTGAAAGCAAAGACTTGGCTAGTGATCCAGACCAAAATGCCAGTAGCGCCATCGCTGAGAAACCATGACCCGGAGGCAAGATACAGTATCTCCTGTCCTTTTCTTTTCCTTTCTTTATCAGTCCTCCAAGGTTCTAAGAAGAAATCCAACAAGAGCCGAAACCGGTGGATAGAGTGTCAGCCTGTGGACTGAAGGGTCCCAGGTTCTATTCCGGTCAAGGGCATGTATCCTGGTTGTGGGCACATCCTCAGTGGGGGGCATGCAGGAGGCCGCTGATCGATGTCTCTCTCTCATCGATGTTTCTAACTCTCTATCCCTCTCCCTTCCTCTCTATAAAAAATCAATAAAATATATTTTTTTAAAAATCCAACAAGAACTGGGTTCCTATGGGCCCAAGTTCACATATGATGATGATGGATATTTGGAAAAACCTCTGGGAAAGGATGTGAGATACTGCAGCTGTCTGCTGGTGCTGGGTTCCATACACGGCACCCTTGGGGAGGGATTTTGGTGTGATTGGCAGCTGGAACAGCTCAGCACCCATCCCTGAGCGCCCTTGCTGGCCATCAGCAGGCAGTGAGACTCCAGGCAAACACTGGCAGAGTTCAGTCCTTCTCAAGGAAAGTGACATGAATTTGTGGAGAGAGGCCGGAAGGTCCCACTGAGGTCAAGAAGGGTGAGGAGACAGATGTGGGGGAGGCCTGGCTCCCCTTTTCTCCTGCAGGGGAACGCCCAGTCTCTGGAGCAGTGGTTCTCAACCTTCCTCAGGCCGCGACCCTTGCATACAGTTCCTCATGGGGTGGTGACCCCCAACCATGAAATTTTGCTGCTGTGATGCATCGTGATATAAATATCTGCATTTTCCGATGGTCTTAGGCGACCCCCGTGAAAGGGTCGTTCGACCCCCAAAGGGGTCTCGACCCACAGGTTGAAAACCGCTGCTCTGGAGGGAGATCAGATAACTCAACAACTCTCTGCCCCCAGGAATTCGGCATTTTCCAACCGTCTTGGTTCACTAAGAGCCCGTCTCCCTCATCTTCATCCCCTCTTTGCAAACCAGCCGCCAGACGGGCAGTCCCAGCCAACAACAGCACAGAATTTGTCCATCTATCATTAAGATAATTGTTATTGATTAGGCTCCTTGTGATTTTCGGCTTTTTGTTTTCGGATGCTTGTTATAAATCACACCCACAACAGGCGCCGGGCCGGTGTTTGCGTCTATTATGCGGCCCTGATAAGGCGAGGCAGGCTTGCCCACCTTCCCCATGCGAGTTATTGAGATTGATTGAAGCGCTTTGCTGGTCCTATCGGAGCCGCGGCGTAATTAACGTTTCATTATGTTAATGCATGCAAATGGGAGAGTGTGCGTTTGATTGGGAGGTGGGAGAACAAAAAGGATTAAAGGGTTCACTCCAAAGTACAAATTAATTTATTGCATTGCTAACTGGCCTCTGAGGGAGGGGAAGATGGGAGTGGGGTGGGGGTACGGGGGGGGGGGGGGCTTTGAAATGAAAGAAACACGCACAATAAGCGAGAGCTGTGGCATGTCTGTGTCTCTGGGAGGCGGTGGAGTTAGCATGTACAGGAGGGGCATTCATGCAGCCACAGAGGCCTTGTCTGTGCTGTGCTTTCCGCAGCCCGGGCTCTCTCTGCAGTGAAGGTTTAAGATGGGACCACAGACTATTTCCTCTGGACAGACTGACCAGAGCACTTGTGTATCCTGGTCTGCCCTCTGCAGTCAGTGGTTGACTTGATGACATTGTTTGAAGTGTTCCTGGAGAGGAATTTGACCCCCAAACCCACCCCCCACTGATCTGCCACAATGATTTCCTTATTTCCATGTTTCTCCCTGGTCTTCATGGTGATGATTTGGATTATTTGCTGAGATACCTTTGTCTTTGTGTTTTGTGACTTACCCGCCTAGTTCCCTAATATTAGACAGTTCATATGTTTCTATTTTAGCTGGATTTGCTCTAAGATCAACTGTTGTAATGAATTTTTTTTTTTTTTTGTCTATACAGTCATTCTTGTTGCACTCCATTTTTGGGGGGAGGTAGCTTCTTAGGAGTGGATTTACTGGAACCTAAATATGCTTATGGCTTAAATTGTATGTTTCTTTGTTAAGAAACATTCTCACTCCCAATATCTAGCATGGAGACTTAATAAATTATTGCTCTATTTAGTTCAATGTAGGCCACTGTTAAATTACAATTATTTTTTAAAATATGTTTTATTGATTGTTTACAGAGAGAAAGGGAGAGGGATAGAGAGTTAGAAACATCGATGAGAGAGAGACATCGATCAGCTGCCTCCTGTACTCCCCCCACTGGGGATGTGTCTGCAACCAAGATACATGCCCTTGACCGGAATCGAACCAGGGACCTTTCAACCGGTTTTGGCTCCAATTATTTTTTTAAAAAACAATAATTAGTATGGTTGCCACATGAAGTTGTTTTAGTTAGCCATTCCTTAATACGGGTAAACAAACAAAAAGAATTAATTATTTCCCCCTCCAGTGGGTGATGCTATTTTGAGTATGTGGTAAAAACGGGAAGCCGGAGAAAGAAGGGTTTAGCTTGTAAGATTCATCCCGGAAGGGCCAGGATGAAGGGTATTTTGAGAAGGGCATTTTGATGCCAGGAGCATGGATGCCCAGTGGGTGGGAGGTGGGCTGGGGCTTTGGAAGCGGTTAGAAAGGCCAACATAAACAATTTACTTTTCTCCCCAGGATGTATTTCCTGCAGGTATTACAGGAGCACCACTTAAGCTCTTCTTAACCATCAGTGTGTTATGTAATTTCTTTCATTCTTCAGTTTAGTTTTCTGTTTCTTTGCTTTCATTGTGGTGCTTTAGAAGTTGGGGGTAGGATGAAATCTGACCGCACCCATTTCTGTGCAGACTGTGTGCGGCCGCTTTCCTGCTCGGTGGTGGAATGGAGCGGTTGCCCCACATATCTTAAAGTGTTCACTCTCTGGCCCTTTGACGAAAAAAAGAAAAGAAAAATGCAGGCTCCAGATAGAGAGACACCAATCTGACTGTCAGAAATGGAGTTAGAATCGAAAGGTATTATTTCAAATTCAAAGTCATCCATCGGACAAATTGTAATTTGCATGGACTTTATTTGATCTCAGTTTTCTCCTCCCTAAAATTAACATAATGATAATTTTATCAAGCAGTTGAAAAGGAAATCATGCCATGGATAAGCTTTGGTCCTTTTTTAAAAAAGAATTGATTAATGTGTTACGTGTGTACATATCTTCCCATTGG
>JAAGEH010000480.1:58072286-58092807 GCA_011751065.1 Lasiurus cinereus
TATAATGTTCTTTATTATCCATCAATGAGTGAGGTCATGTGGTGTTTCTCCTTCATGGACTGGCTTATTTCACTTAGCACAATGCTCTCCAGTTCCTGGTCCTTCTTTTCTTCCTTCCTGCAAAGGAAGAGTTCCACAAATACGATTAGAGTTTATGTTGATCTAGTGGTTACCCATACCCTGCCATGATGTGGTCAGTGGAAGATCCGTTAGCCCTATGTGAATTTATTTTTCACATGTGCGTTTACAGATTAATGATTAATGCAACCCAAATGACCAAGCCAGTCTCCTGTCCATGCCCCCTGCTTTCCGCTGTGGCCATGCTAAGCTGTTAGCTGCTGATGTCAGCAACGTTTCCAGAACATACTTCTCTCAGTCACAGCATTGAACCCACCACCGTCAAGCCACAGGGCACCGTGCTGTGGGTCACTGGATGTGATGGAGCAGGGATCCCTCCTCTGAACCAGCCCCCCTGCCTCCTTCTGCCACTGTCCTTTCTGCTCAAAGCCAGTGGCTGCACAGTGGCCACTAAATGGCTGCTGACCTTTGAGCATGCGTCCTGTGTCCTGTCTCATGGCCGCTTTGCTGACTGCCAGGAGGTGTGAGACTTTCTGGTCCCCAGGCCCCTTCGCTCAGACCCACACATTGACAGTCTTGTGGTTTCCATGTATCTCCGGCTCCATGACCATAGAAGGAGCCTTCCACACTTTCTGGACTAAATCAACATTTGAGAGGTGTGAGCATTATCAACTCTGATAACCAAATAGAGTTTATAACGGTCATCAAATCAGTTACATGGAGTAGGTTCAGGTGTGTGTGTGTGTGTGTGTGTGTGTGTGTGTGTGTGAGAGAGAGAGAGAGAGAGAGAGAGAGAGAGAGAGAGAGAGAGATTGATTGATTGATTTAGGGACAACCCTGAGGAGAAAATAAAGTTGGCAAGGTTTGCTAATAGGGTCCTGCTTCCGCATCCTTCTTGGGGATCCCCAGCCATGCGGGGCGCTCCGGGTCTTCTGTTCCTTGCTGGAAGTACAGACTGGCTGTACCCTGAGGGTCCCGCCCCGGAAAGCCACCCCCTTCCTGCCAGGCTCACTGTGTTAACTCCAGGTGCAGCCTCTGGGCCCACAGGGTCTATAGTCTTAGAAGTCGCTTTCTGCCACGTGGCTTTGGATATCATAGGATTATCACCTTTGTCCCTCTTCCCGGATTACACGTTCACATGGCCCCGAAAGGTTTTGGCGCCTAAGCCTGCTTGATGCATTTTCTGACACAGCAGTTAGAGGGAATCTGTATCAAATATTTTCATCAATACTCCGCATTTTTATGGATTTCACCTCGGAGCGTTGGCCCCACTTGGCTGTGCATTATACTTTTTATTGAGTCTGAGAAAAACAAAGGACATGGATGAGAAGCAGACACGTGATAAAGAACAAGTCCTAGCCGAAACCGGTGTGGCTCAGTGGATAGAGCGTCGGCCTGGGGACTGAAAGGTCCCAGGTTCGATTCTGGTCAAGGGCATGTACCTTGGTTGAGGTCACATCTCCAGTGGGGGAGCATGCAGGAGGCGGCTGATTGATGTCTCTCTCTCTCATCGATGTTTCTAAATCTCTATCCTTCTCCCTTCCTCTCTATAAACAATCAATAAAATAAATTAAAAAGAAAAAGGAATGAGTCCTAGATTAGAATGAAGACAACCCTAGATGTTATTACTAGGTCCTCTTCTGAGCTGTGTGATTTTGGTCAGATGGTTAACTTCTCTGAGCCTTTTATCTGTCAATAAACAAAGTTAATAGTCTCCACCTGATCAACAGAATCAAATGAGACTGCCATGTAAACTCCAAGTAAATTACTAAAAACGTAAGGAAAAACAAGTGGAGAAAATGATTACAGTGTCTGCAAGCTGCAAACCTAAATGCCCATGAATTAAGATAGTGAATAACACTCAGCCCCAAACCCCAGACCACCCTATGCATGAGAGAATGGGTCTGCCTGTGACTTTGACCTTCATTACTTCTTTCATGTCTATATGATTCATCCCCTCCTTATGCAACAGCATGGACATTTTTTCCTGCTTTTTAACTGGACAGAAAAAGATTGGAACGGGAAGAGAGAGCTTATTTAATTATATATAAGACAGTAATAAAAGGTTTGGTTAAAATGATTTAAAATATATACTAATTCTGAGTTTTAAAATGACAGTTCCGGTATATATCAGACATATCCAGGTGTTACATAACCAAAAGTCACCCCCTTTTCATGCGCTGTGACATGGATTGAGCCTCTGGCTTTTCTGATTGAGGTCATGTTAGGATAAAAGAGTTAAAAGGCATTATGTGAGAACCCCGAAGTGGGGCAGAATAAGAGAGGAAGCAGATGTGTGTGCCTGGGCTCGGGGGTTCTGGGTTCTGGGGAGCGTGCTTCCAGTTGACGAATCATGGGGAACCCCACATTTGAGAGAAAGACCTGTGAAGTGCGCTCAGTAAACTCAGCACATTTTCTGCTCTTGGTTTTGTTTTCATCTGAGAATTGTGTTTACATTTACTTCTCGGGGTTTCAGGATAATACCGGGAGCTCGAGGTGGAATGAGAGTTTCTGTCATTCGAGAGAACCTGCTGTTTATTATTTAGATAAATGGTGGGCTGTTACTGTTCTGAGGTGATGCCACTGAAGATCATTTATTTGCTGTGAATCTTACTGATTTTCTTTTTAATTAGAGACAGTGAGAAAGGAACCTGTTCAGAGTCACCTAAGATAAATGCATGAAAAGTTCTGGGATAAAAGCTTATCCAGGGACCGGTAAAAAGCGGTTAAACCACCTCAAGCCACCAGGGGCGATGCTATATAGTCCCCGGCTCTTCAGGACTGAGAGGTCCCCATTTTAAAAATCACTTTATTGACCTGCGATTGACATACAAATAGCTGTTCTATTTAATATTCCATCCATCCTTTTCATTTTTCTAAATGTTTGTGGTTGAAAAGCATTTAATCTAAGGTCTACCGTCGTAGCAAGCCTGTAAGTAAACGCTACATATTGTTGAATACAGATACCCGGCTGAGCGGTAGACCCCCAGTTACTCAGCAGATCTAACCGGGGTTCGATTGCCTTCTTAACTGCAATAAGAAAACAAAAGAACAGCTTTTCCCTCATGTGAGATGAAGAAAGCTAATAAGACTGTTTCCCCTTCTCTGGGGCTTTCTAGTAAATGATGCCATGCTAACAGCATGTGTTTTGTATGTCATCAGCAATGAGGAGAATACATTACCCATAGCATCCTCCACTCCTCTGTCTGCTGAGCTCCCAGAATACATACAGCAGGCAGCGGGGACATTAGACAGGACCAGGAGTGGCCATGGGCAGCGAGGGGAGAGGAAGGAATGGGATAATCGGTCTGTGGACTTGAACTAGAGAGTTATTGGAAGGAACACGGTATCCGGGGAGGTACTTAGGCATTGAATAGATGTGTAATGATATGTGCGAATAAATGAAAGATTACGGTGAAAAAGTTCCCCTGTGTGACTGGCCTACGGATCAAATATTGTTGTGGAAACTCTTGTAAGTGGTACATCCCTTCCCAAGAGGAATGCTTGCTGTGTTAAGGATAGTGAGTCTAGCCAAGTGGTAACTTCAAACCTGAATTCCCCGCCCTGTGAATTCTCAGCCCCCTCTTCTCAGGATAAGGCCATATTTGGCTATCTGCCTATTTCTCTTTAATCATGGTTTCTACCTGTATAATATATCAACATTTGCTTCTTGGCCCACAAAGCTGAAAAAATAATCAAGTCTCTTGCCCTTGCCCTTAACAAAAAAACTTGGCCAACCCTGTCTCAGAACATGCAAGGAAATGTTACCAAGATAGATACTGAAAATTCTTATTGATACTGACGGTAAGATTGAGTAATCTCTCACTCACAGCCACTTTAGAAGAATTAGGTTCCTATTCCTTCCACCTCTGCTAGGATTTTCTTTCCGAGACTTAGATCATTTTCCTAAATTATTCATGGCTTGGCCTATCTACGTTTATGTATTCAATAGATGCTAATTAAATACCTCTGAGATAGGCAAGGGCCACTAAGAGCTGAGCAGTATGGAGAGGGAACTCGGATTCATTTCTGCTCCTTGGAGTTCCCCATGTCCGAGGGCAGAAATTCTCGTGAACCTGCTGTGGGACAGGAAGAGGGAGCGGAAAGAGCTGTCCCTGCTGAGAGCCAGGCCTGTCACTGCTGCTCAGGCAGACTTTCCATCTCTGCCCAGGCCGCTGTCCCGCTTTTCCATTTGGCCAAATGAGAAGCTGATGAGAATGAATGTTTATTATTTAATCTGGTTAAGAATGATGACCAGTGCTGGGATATTATTGGAAGTCACACCAGATGGCAATGTGTGGAAGACAGCGCCCAGAGAACCTTTTGCACTCTGCTCTGATGTTTGTAGTAGGACTTGGCCAACAAAGTCTTTGTTAAATATTCAGTCTAGCTCTAGTCAGCTTAGCTCAGTGGATAGAGCATCGGCCTGTGGACTGAAGGGTCCCCGGTTTGATTCCAGTCAAGGGCACATGCCCAGATTGTGGGCTCGATCTCCAATAGAGGGCCTGCAAGAAGCAGCTGATCTATGATTCTCTCTTATCATGGATGTTTTCATTTATTTATTTATTTGTTTGTTTGTTTGTTTAATATATTTTTATTTCAGAGAGGAAGGAAGAAGGACAGAGAGAGAGACACATCCATGATGAGAGAGAATCATGGATTGGCTGCCTCCTGCAAGTCCCCCACTGGGGATTGAGCCCACAACCCCGGCATGTGCCCTTGACCAGAATCGAACCTGGGACCTTTCAGTTTACAGGCTGACACTCTATCCACTAAGCCAAATCATCTAGGGCTCATCATTGAGGTTTCTATATCCCTCTTCCGTTCCCTTCCTCTCTAAAATCAATAAAAATACATTTTTTAAAAAATCTTCAGTATAGAGAACTTTCAAGGTTCCATTCAGATATTCAGGAGTCAACATGGTTTAATTTATTTGAATAAAACACTTCTTGAAATAGAGACACAGTAGGTGTACTCCTGGCCTACTATGTTCCACCCTGAACCACTGTGTGGACACAAAGTGCCTTCAGCATTGGCTCCCGCCTGCTCCTCTGGTGGGTCCGAGGTGGTAACCACTGGATTCCTGGGAAGGTCTAAGTAGAATCATGTCTAGAAATTGAAACCACCAGCTCATGCATGCAGCAAGCACTTTTTGAATGAGAACCACACCTGTGATTCTTTATCTTTTGGTTTCCTTTAGGTGAGAGTTCCATACATAGTACCTGCACCTTGACATTAACATAGACCAGGCATATGTTGCATGTATAGGGTTAAGAAGTCCTGACATGCTCTGATCCTCTAAAGCAGCGGTTCTCAACCTTTGGGGGTCGAACGACCCTTTCACAGGGGTCGCCTAAGACCATCGGAAAATGCAGATATTTACATCACGATGCATAACAGTAGCAAAATTTCACGGTTGCTGGTCACCACCCCATGAGGAGCTGTATGCAAGGGTCGCGGCCTTAGGAAGGTTGAGAACCACTGCTCTAAAGCGATGTCATCCTTGCTCTCCAAGCCATAACACCGTTGAATAGGACAAGTTGTTTGTGAGGCTCCCTTAATAAATTTCGACTTCTGGAACAGTTGGAAGCTCACTGGCTCTCAATTTCAAAGTTGATATTTCTCTTATCGTTGTGAGTTTTCCTTCTCCATGTCATGCATGGACTAAGTAGGAAAATATCACCTTTCTGCTGGGACAAGATACAGTAAATATCACGACAAAATGAATGGCAGCATTTTAATGAAAGTCTCTGTTTGCCCTCCATTTTGAGAAAATTGGACTCTGGTCACACAGATGTTTTATCAGTATGGATCTCCTCACCCCCCCCCCCCCCGTTCCCCCATCAGACTCGATACCATAATATCAGCCATAAAGTTTGCTGACTATCTAAGGCTTTTGCTGGACCTGTCAGACCTTTATGGAATTAATCCTTCATATTTGTAACAGCAGTTTCCACAAGATGAGTACTTCATTTCTCATGAATCATAATAAGCAGCTCGTGCTTTGCTGGCAGAGAGACCTCTGCAGTGTTTTATCTTCAGGAAAGAAGACGAGACTGTCTCTCTGTTTCCTGGGGAAGGAGGCAGGTTCTTGGTCTCGGGGCACCATCAGTAACTGCATCTCTTTGTGGTCCCGTGTAACTCTGTGATCCACTGATCACAGGTGATGATAGCAAATCTCTTCATAAAACACATTTCCTCCTAAATCGAAGGTAGTTCCACAGGTAGAAAAAGTTAATAGGTGTGAACTCAGAGCCCGCTCTGATATTCGAACTGAAGACTCCTGGAAGTTATCTACCCAGCTCCTTGTTTTATTGATGAGCACATGATCCCAAGATCATAGGGCCAGTAAGGGACACAATTAGACAAAGAACTCAGGTCTCCTGACCCCTCCTGCTGAAAGCTTTCTTTGGCAACAGTGTGATCTCTTTTGCATATAAATTACATAAGTTGCTCTATTGATCTACTTGGAATCACCTGGAACTATGTTCTTTTTTGAACAACCCACATCTATTCTCTCAGCAACCCCATTGACTCTGCCTTTAATGTGGATCCTGACTCCGACCATTTCTCACCACTTTCACTGCACTGTTTTAGTCTAAGTTGTATCATCTCTCATGTAGACCGGTTTCCCTCCTTCTGGTTTCCCTCCTCCTTCCAATGGCCCCTTTTCCCCAGCACAGAAAGCAGAGTAATTCTTTTAAAACAGGGGTTCCCAACCTCAGCACTATTGATGCTGTGAATGGGATAGTTCTGTCGTAGGATGGGCAGCAGCCTGGCCTCTTCCTAGTAGATGTCAGAACCCTGGTTCCCACTTGTGACCAGCAAAAATGTCTCCCAGGGGTCAGCATCAATTCTTACTGAGAACTACTCCTAAAACATACGTTGGATCTTTTCACTCAGATGATCAAAACTTCCCAAAAGGTTTCCATCTTCCTCAGAGTTCAAGCAAAATTATTTTGTAAGGTCCATCTTGTGTTTTGGAGTGATGGTCAATTTGCATATCATTCTTTTATTAGATAGGCTAGCAGCCTGGTGCACAGGTGGGGACCAGCTGGTTGGCCCTGCAGGGTGTCCCAGATCAGGGTAGAGGTTCCCTTGGGGCGTGGAGTGACCTGTGCAAGGGGCATATGGTGGTTCGCAGGCTGACCATGCCACCTGCCAACCTAAGCAGAGGCCCTGGTATCTGGGATTTATTTATCATCTGTAATTGAAACTTTGTAGCCTTGAGTGGAACCAAGCCTCCTGCTTGCTCAGTGGCTGCAGCCATTTCTGTTGGGATTTATTTATTTTCTATAATTGAAACTTTATAGTCTTAAGTGGAGGCCTGGCCCTACCAGGGTATGTAGAAAGCTTGGCTTCCTCCATTGCCAGGGAAAGCCAAGCTTCCTGCTCACTCCGTGGCCACAACTATCTTGGTTGGGTTAATTTGCATACCTGCTTCTAATTGGCTGGTGGGCATAGCTTGTGAATATAGTGGAGTGATGGTTAATTTGCATATTACTCTATTATTAAATAGGATAGTTAATACTGCTAGAGGAATTATGCCACACAAGAATATGCAGTTGCAACTCACGCAGCACACTTTATTTCTCACAAGGTTCCTGGTGCCGGGGGCTTATGCTTTACAGGATCCCCAGGGAAGAGTGGCATCCTCTGAAGGCAGCAGCAGATCTGTCTTTGGGTGGCTGGCCATCTGGTTGGGTCGAGTCAGCAGGAGGAGGGCGACTAAAGTCTCCTGATTAGAGGTTTGGCGTGGGGCAAGGCAGCATGGAGCGTGGGTCAAGAGGATGATGGATGTTAAAAGTTAGGGACCCAATTTTTAAGCCTGTTTGGTCCCATGGCAGTCCAGGTGGCTATCAGTAACATACGTCATCACACAAGTGTTAATCAGAGTACAAGCTGGTTATCAGTCACAGTGCGTCAATCAGCAGGTATATATCAGGTTTACATACGTCATTCCTAAAGGTGGCATTCAGCTATGATTTTATCTCTATGGTGCAGTAAGGGCTTGGCCAGAGTGGTCATTCCTTGTGCTCTTTAATATTACTCTTTAATATTTCATACAAGTATTTCCCCCAAAATAATTTTTTTATAAATTAATTTGTTACTAAGATACTCCTCCTTTCCCTCAGTCTAACCCAGCCACGTGGGCCTGCCTGCAGCTCCTGAGGCATGTTTCTAACTTAGGACTTACTTTGGAGTCTCCCTACAGAGTCCCCTAGATAACTTGGTCTATGTCTGTTATGGACTAAACTAGAGGCCCAGTGCACAGATTCATGCACATCGAAAGGAAATTAAATAGAAGATGGTGGCAGGGTGGGACTGGGTGAGAAGGGCTGGACGTGCCCTGGAGCCAACCTCCCATGGTTCCTCTCTGGCCTGCCACACGTGGGGTGACACTGAGGCTTTAAGGGCATCTGCAGAGTGAGCAGAGTCCCCTCAACAAGTGAGGTCTCTTGGCCTGGCCTGTGGGGATTGGGTCAAAACCGGCAGTGCAACATTCTTGGAGGGGTCCCAGAGTGCAAAAGGGCATTCTGCAAAGTTGCTGTCACTCAGCAGCTCCAGCATTGAGAGTGTTCCCCCTGGTGGTCAGTGTGCATCATACTAACCAGACGACTGGTTGGCCGGTTGCTTAACCTTTTATATATATAGATGTTTGTGTTCCCTCAAAATTTATAAGTCAAAGCATCTCTAAAGTGTGTGTTGGGAGGTAGAACCTTTGCAAGGTAATTGGGTTCAGATGGGGTCAAGGGAGCAGGACCCATTGAGGGGATTAATCTTTATAATAAAAGGAAGACAAGCAAGGGAAGGAATTCTCTCTCTCTTTTCCTTTCTCTCTCTCTCTTCCTCTCCCTGTCTCTCTCTTTGTTTCTCTTTCTCTCTTCTAGCTATCACTAGCTGAATAAGATTATGAGAAATTATTATGATATTCGGTTTTATGTCCATATTTTCTTATTTGACCATACTATATGCTTCCTTTAACAATGGGTGTCCATTAATAATCTGGTTTTGAAAGTAAATCAGTTGGTCTCTTCACAACAAATGGCATCTCCAATGCTTGTCCACTCTTCCCTGCCATCTGGATTTGGATGGAGGTAGTCCTGTGCACTGGGCCTTCTTCAGATGCTACTTTGTCTCAGTATTGGGGTAACCTTTCTCCGTGTCCCAATGCACAGCTGTGCACTTACAAAAAGGCATGCACCCTCCTGCGTTGAGAAAGGCTGCTGAAAAGCAGAGGAAGGAGAAAACCAGCTTACATGTTACCCAAATGGGTGTGGGGGGAAGGCTCAAACCCGGGGCAGATTAAGCAGCACATCTGAGCTTCTCTTTTAAGTGTTAATGTTGCACGAAACCTGGGAACTGATCATCTAGATGCCAAGCTATCCTTTCTTACCTGTTGACTGAACAACCATCTCATTATCATCTGCCCAGTTTCTCACAGCCAAACCAAGCTGTAATTTACAGGTTCAGCTCCTAGAGCTACAAAGGGGTGTGTGTGTGTGGGGGGGGGGGGGCTATTCCCCCATTCTCACCTGGCCCTTACCACTTTCTTCTCCATTGGATTTAGCCAAAGGACACTCGGGCAGTTGCCTGGGGCACACATTCCTTGCCCTATAAAAACATGAGATGGCCTGTGAACGTGGAAGATGCCCTGTGTTCAGAATGTCTGATAGGGAGATGCACTACGATTTCTGCGGGGACAGTTGCTTTTTGAACTCCGCAGATGGTATTTCTGTTTCTGACACCAGCTCCCTGGCTTGTGAAGGGAACAGAAAAAGAAGAATCGTTTTGTCGGGAACTTATTGGGTCTGGCATCTGTGGGTATTTGGCGTGTTGGTCTGGGTCAGCCCATATCCTGACACTGAAGTCACTTTTCCTGATTCAATCAGGGAAACTTCCCAAGAGGTCACTGTTCTCTGCGAGAGCTGAATGGAGAAGTATGAACTCATAAACCACACGCTTGCTTTTGCTAGGCTCCTGGGGCCCGGGGTTGCCCTGTGAGATACGGGATGCCCAGGGAAATGTGAGTTTCTGGTAAACACCAAATAATATTTTAAAAATATATTTTTATTGATTTTTTTTACAGAGAGGAAGGGAGAGAGATAGAAAGTCAGAAACATGGATGAGAGAGAGAGATCGATCAGCCGCCTCCTGCACGCCCCACAGTGGAGATGTGCCCGCAACCAGGATACATGCCCTTGAACGGAATCGAAACTGGGACCTTTCAATCCGCAGGCCGATGCTCTATCCACTGAGCCAAACCGGTCTCGGCCCAGATAATATTTTAGTACAAGTGTGTCCTATGCAATATTTATTTCATGTAACTCTGCAGGACACGACTGTATTAAAACTTTATTTGTTGTTTATCTGAAACCAACATATAGCTGATGTCCTTAATTTTTATTTATTAAATCTGAACTTGAACTGTCCTCTAAGGTTTTTCATTTATATTTTCGTCCAAATCTTCCCTACATTTTAATGATACTTAATAAATCCCCCTAGTAAAACGAACCTATGTTTCTCTCTGGAAAGTCTTCCTTGCATCATTTAAATTCAGCAAGAAACTCCACAACACCTAATTCATTTTTTGATTTCCCCTTGTTGGTAATAAAATCTTGTCTTAAAGCGAAACAGCTTTAAAATATGTTCATCTCTAGCAAGGGCTGGAATGCACGCAATCTTTTAAAGAGATGACCACACCTTCTGGCAACTCTTTTTACTATGTCTCTCATCAAATAAAACAAATAACACCCACTGATACTTCGCAGAAGTCCCATTGTTATTGGTTCTGGTGCTTTGGTGAGCTACACTTGCTCACTCTGGTCTGGCTGAAGTTCAAGTCTTACTTTACGATGAAGCGCATAAAGTGCTATTCTGGCTTTATCCATCGAAAGCCCAAACTGCAAGCCCAAGTCAGTATTTTAAAAGGTTACAATGGACCATAGAGCTAAAATATAATGGAAGAAATGCAACCTGGGAAAGAATATCATATTTAAACACACACACACACACACACACACACACTAAACAAACAAACAAACAAACCAACAAAACTAACCTGGCCTGGTGGGTGTGGCTGTTGGTTGGCTGTCCACCAGTGCACTGAAAGGTTGTTGGTTCGACTCCTGATCATGGCACATGCCCTGGGTTGCTGGCTCAATCCCGGTGGGGGGCGTGTCAGAGGCAGCAGACAAGTGTTCCACTCTCACATCAACATTTCCTTCTTCCTCTCTCTCTCAAAATCAATTTAAAATCTTAGAAAAATAAAAGTAATATATTTACCAAAACTTCTTTTGGGAGAGGACTGTAGCTATTAAAGTTGATCCAAAGAAATCGTTTGATAGCTCCTGGTGTGAAGAACGAAGACTATTCCCCGGCACTTTCTAAATGTCCAATAGATGGTGCCATTTTAAGTTTGTTTAAAGGACAACTATTTGGGAGTCCAAACGGAGTGCTGGTTACAGTAGAGGAAACATGAGGTATTGTCAACAACAGCACACTTTCTTGGCCTTTCTCCACTGCAGCCTCTCAGAGAACATACAATAAATCACAATAAGATATATGTCGAAATGCTGTTCTGTTAGATACCTTCCTCGATCATCCCCGTTGTTAACGTAAAAACACTCAAACCGGTAAATAATTTTTGTGAGTTTGAGCAAAATATTCCTGTCAACAATTGTCAGGAAGCAAGCACCTCCATATATGGGGGTAACGCTCCGGAGAAGGGCAGTTTTTCACCTTGTTTTCTACAACACAATCAAAAGAGGAGACATAAGTGGGTTACATGAAATCCACTAGTGATGGATTAGGGAGGCGGGAGAGAGTAAAGAGCAGGAAACCGCTGGATTGGATAAAAAGTAAAATAATAGACACAGACTTCTTTTACTTACAGGGGTGCAGGATAGTTAACAGTCAACATTAACATGATAACATACAATGGCGCCAACTGTGGTCTCATCCTGGCACCCAGGGCATTTGGTGGTGCCCTAAGAGTCTGGCCAAAGGGAAGTTACAAGTTACACTGACATTTCAATGCCATGTTATCTTCCATGCACAAAGACAATATGCTCAGTAAAGATCAAAGTTGATCTTAGTCCAGGAAGGTCCTGGCCCAGGACCTGACCACCCACCATAACTGCTTTTTTTTTTTTAATATTTTATTGATTTTTCACAGAGAGGAAGGGAGAGGGATAGAAAGTTAGAAACATCGATGAGAGAGAGACATTGATCAGCTGCCTCCTGCACACCCCCTACTGGGGATGTACCTGCAACCAATGTACATGCCCTTGGCCGGAATCGAACCCGGGACCCCTCAGTCCGCAGGCCGACGCTCTATCCACTGACCCAAACCGGTTTCGGCACATAACTGCTTTTTAATGGAAGGTTTTTCATTTCGGACTCTCCTTTGTGGTGACTTTCGGTCTCTGGAGTTTGCAGGCTGCTACACAGGCTTCCCTGAGTTGTCCACAGAAAGCTTCACCTCCCTACTGAGAAGAAGAATTGAGCCTCATTTCACAAATTCCCCAAATATGGAAAGTTATAATGAGATAGTCAGAAGAACACCAGGATCCGCAGGATCTGGTTTAGGCCAGCACATGTTTTGGAACAGGTCTTCTCAAGCTGCAGTGAATGTCAGACTCTCCTGGAAGGCGGATTGCAGCATTAATTAGTTAATTAATTAAAGCTGCTTAATTCTGTGGGGTTCCACCTCCAGAGTTGCTGGTTTGTAGGGCTGAGGTGGGGCCTGAGACCATGCCTTCCTAACAAGTTCTCAGGTGGTGTTGCTGTGCACATTGGGGGACCATAGTTTGGAAATGACTATTTCAGAATTTATATACTGACTAGAGGCCCGGTGCATGAAATGATGGTGGTGGAGGGGGGTGTTTCTAAGCCCAGCCTGCACCCTCTCTAATCTGGGACCCCTCTCACAACCCAGGACTGCTGGCTCCCAACTGTTCACCTGCCTGATCACCCCTTAACCACTCTACTGCCAGCCTGATCAATGCCTAACTGCTCTCCTGCTGGTCCTATTGCCCTCTGCTGGCCTGGTTGCCCCAACTGCCCTCCCCTGCAGGCCTGATCACCCCCAAATGCTCTCCCTTGCAGGCCTGGTCTCTCCCAACTGCCCTCTCCTGCTTGCTTGATTGTCCACAACTGCCCTCCCCTGCTGACCATCTTGTGGTGGGCCTATTGTGTCCACATGGGGATGCCCATCTTGTGTGTTGGAGTGATGATCAATTTGCATATTACCTCCTTATTCTATTATATAGGCTATTCTAAACCCAGCAAGGTTGTCATATAGTTAGGAGTTCTCTTAATCCATGCTGTTCGTGTTTTTTAAAATCCCACTTCATTGCAAAGCCTCACAAGCATTATTGGCTTTTGCTGGGGCAGAAGTCCCAAGTTACAATGCACGTGTGGTTGATGTTCGATGAATTGAAAATTAATGCCATTCCCTCACCCATAAAATAATTTAAATTTCCTTCAGTGAAGATCTCTTTATTTATCTCAAGAGAAGCAGATACAGTAGCCTCTATCTCTAAGAAATAATGATGGCAAAGTTTTCTGGGTTGATCACAAGATTTGGGAATCATCAAAATCTCCCAGCAGGGCCAAGGGAAAGTTTGTGTAATTTGAAAGAGAAAATTATGCCTAGCAAGTTCGGCGGGGATTCATATGACAGTTTTTTAATCTTAAAATCTTTGCAGGAGCCTCTTTTTACTTTCATGTTACTTTTCATAAATTTCAGTTTTAGCTTTTATTGCTTTAACCAAAAGCTTTGACGTTGTAGACTTGGAAAGGAATTTCTGACTCCGTGGAGCATTGTTTCTCAGAATTTTTAACAATGTTTGATACTGTAGATAAAATGTCAGACCTTAAAAAACCATCCAAGGTAGTCTGCCTCTCTGGCTGGAAGGCCTTTGAAATTAATAAGAGTACCATAAAGAGAGCAAGCACAAAAGGGAATTAAGCTTGCCGAAACCTTTCTAACCGTTGTTTGATCCTTTCGGTGAGTTCCTAAAATACATTAAATCTCCTTTCTGTCTCTGGGTAATTAACATGAACTTGGAATATCCCTGGCCATGTTATCTCTGATAGTTAGGTCCAACCACACGAAAGCAAATACATGTTAATATTTCTTCTTTAGGGACCTTCACGAATGAGTAAGCCCTTCTCTGTATCCTTCATTCAGGAAACAGGGAAGGTTTTAGTAAGGTGGTACTTGCCTTTAAACTGCTGTCTTTCAAAAAAAGAAGAAGAAACAATGATAGAGAAACATCAATCAGCTGCCTCCCACACGCTCCCTACTGGGGATGTGCCCGCAACCAAGTGACATGCCCTTGACTGGAATTGAACCTGGGACCTTTCAGTCCATAGGCCAACACTCTACTCACTGAGCCAATCAAAAAAGGAAGAATTGTCCAATTATGATATGACATTTTATTGTTTTTTTTCAGATTGACAGATTAAGAAAAGATACCAACTAGTCAAATGCATGTATGACTGTATGCCTAAATACTGAAGACTTATAAATCTCCCCAAGACAGTGGTTAGAGAGAGAGGGCGCTGGAGACTCACTCATTCTAATGGTGGGCTCTGGTGTCAGACTCAGTGATGGTGTTTCTTGGTGAATAGCATTTTGGTACTCTCATGTATATATCGCCTAAGACACAGTACCTATGTCATTTTACAGCAGGCTCTTAATCTGTGTTCATCTGGGAAAGAAAAAGAATGAAGTGTCATATCATAATTGGACCCTTTTTCTTTCTTTTATGAAGCAAGGCTGCCGAATGTTACTGTTTGAGGGTTCAACAGAATGACCACTGGCATCTTCAAAATAAAACCAAAACAGAGCAAAACAAGAACTTCTCCAAGAAAGCTTTTTTCTGGATGAAATTCCTACCAGTCACTCTAATGTCAAATCCTGTGTACAGTTGTAAAGCAGCTCCATTTTGACCTTTCAAAAGCATTCTTCTATTGCTTTCCAAATTGTTTTTGTTTTCTCACTTCCCAAGAGATCTCTACCCTCATCAAACCTACTAATACAGTGGCACCTCGAGATACGAGTTTAATTCATTCCGTAAACTTGAGGCGTGGGAAACTATGAGACACTCGAGTCACGGTAAACTGGTGGGTCGTGTGCAGCCGGCCAAGCCTCGCGATGACTCCTATCTCAAATGTTGCTCATATTTCAAAGCAAAAATCGCTCGCTCGACGGCTCGTATCTCAAAAATCTCATATGTTAGGGCACTTGTATCTCGAGGTACCACTGTACCCAAATTCCAGGCACAGCTTTTTGATCCAGAAGCTCTAGTTCTTTGTCATCTTCAGTTTTATCATCTCTTTCTCTTTTCGTGCATTCAATCAGTGTAGTTGATTTCAGCTGGTTTCTTGGATGAAACAATTTGACATAATCATTTCATATTAAGATAGGCATACTGGTAGGCAAACTGCCTCCAAGGAAAACTCTAAGTTGAAGTCAGTGTAAGGTATTAGTGCTACAGAATTTAGCAGGCAACAGAAGAACACACACAAGTGCTTGGAGACATAGGAAAAAACCATTTATTTTCAGATGTTTCACATGTACTGGTCCAATGACTCAGGGGAGACTGTTTCTCTCCAAATCCTGAGCAAACCAATGTGGAGGAAGCTTTCCCTTTATACCCTTTGGTTTCTTTGTCCCCCAAATATGGGTCACACTTCCGGACCTTTCACTGGCTTTGCAAAAAGCGCCGTGTGTTGGGATGGGGGTCCTGAGACCACACCTCCAGGCCTGGCCTGGCGCCAATGCTTATAGCCCCGTCTGGTGGTTGTGTATTGTTCATGCTTATGGCCTCTCTAAAATGGGGGTAGTACTTAGGTAAACAGGTCTTGCAGGACCAGATAATTATAAAGGGGCAGTGACTAGACTATAGTGGTACCTGGAGATACAAGTTTAATTCGTTCTGTGTGGGAAACTTGTTGTGCTTGACAGCCATTTTGTTGTAAGTTTCAGCCACGTTAGCACTAACCTCGGGCTAAGTTTCAATTACCCCAAACCCTATCTCTTTCCATAAGTCAGTTGTTTCGCCTTAAGGGCTAGGCCAGGTGTTTTGCCTTAAGGGCTAGGACAGTTGTTTCACCTTAAGGGCTAGGCCTCCTTCTCCCTATAAATACCTTGAACTCCTCCTGAGTAAATGAGACTTGATCAGAACTTTGTCTTGTCTCCATTCCTTGTGTCTCTTGTCCCTTTCATCCCCACTCCCCCTCTAGGGTCCTCGTTGACTTAACCCGTGGGTTCGGGACAGTTCCGTAACCTTGAGGTGTGGGAAACTATGAGACGCTCGAGTTGCTGTAAACTGATGGGTCATGTGCAGCCAGGCTATCCGCGCGATGACTCCTATCTCACCTGTTGCTCATATTTCAAAGCAAAAATCACTCGCTCGACGGCTCGTATCTCAAAAATCTCGTATGTTAGGGCACTCGTATCTCGAGGTGCCACTGTATAGGCTAACAGGAATGTGCATTAGGTTCCTGGCACCAATTCAGATTGCTAGTCCCCCCCGCAAATGTCTCATTTTCTCCATCATTAGCGGGATGTTTTGGAAATAGGTCCGCAGAGGGTGGAGACAGCTTGTGTCTAACATGGGCTGGCCCTTTGAGAGGGAAAGATAGGAGGCGTATCTGGTATTTCCCAGCAGATCCCACGTGCGTGGGCCCGTGTTTTCTGAGAACTCAGTAAGTAAAGCTTGTCACTCAAAGCAACGCGGTATCTTTATTCCAGAGCTAGAGTTTCCGAATGTAATTGTTGGGGGGTGCACAGCTCACACTGCCAGCCAACCGCAAGGGTAATTGTACTGAAGAACAGTTAATCTTTACTTAACTTGCCTAAATTATGACTCGCAGAACTGCAAACTGTCATCGCGCCCTTGTTTCAGATGGAGTGGAGTTTTTATTTGTGATAATGGGCACAGATGCTCGTTACCATGCTGTCAGGAGCAGCTGCGTCAAATGAATTGCGTGTTCTCTGACATAAATAAGGTGTTCAACTGGAGCTGGTTGTTAGAGACAGAGTCCCCAAGAAGAGCAGACGAGTAGTCAATGCTTCTCCGTAGAGTTGCTTGGTCTTGAACTTGAAATTTGCTTCTACCTTATGAAGGCTACCTGTACAGACATCGCAAGTGTCGCTCTAGTAAAATGCCTTGACATTCAGTGTCACTAGACCTTCTTTCTGTTTTGCTGTCCTTGGTGTATCTCAAGCTAGGAGGTTACAACCTCATTTCTCTTCTTATAAATGAGAGATCCTGTGGAGATGAGGGAGGCATTCTCAGCAAACTTAGCCTGCATCTCAGTCAACTCCGAACTGGGTTCATTTTTTAAAAAATATATTTTATTGATTTTTTTTTTTTTACAGAGAGGAAGGGAGAGGGATAGAGAGCCAGAAACATCGATGAGAGAGAGAGACATCGATCAGTTGCCTCCTGCACACGCCCCCTGCTGGGGATATGCCCGCAACCAAGGCACATACCCCCAACCGGAATCGAACCTGGGACCTTTCAGTCCGCAGGCCGATGCTCTATCCACTGAGCCAAACCGGTTTTGGCAGAACTGGGTTCACTTGATGGATGCCTTCCACCCAGCCTGGTTGTTGGGTTGCTGTCCAAACTGGATGTTGAATTGAGAATTCAGGGGCCTTATGTTATAGATGAAGGAACCCATGTGATGAGGACTTGAAAGATATATTTGGATCAGAGATCTTTAAGTATTAAACACATACCAAGCGCTAAGCACTCAGTCTCCTAATTTCCTACTTTTCCCTAGAATTGATGGTAATACAGTGGTACCTTGAGATACGAGTTTAATTCGTTCCGTCACCTTGAGGCGTGGGAAACTATGAGACGCTCGAGTCGCGGTAAACTGGTGGGTCGTGTGCAGCCGGCCGATCTGCGTGATGACTCCTATCTCAAATGTTGCTCGTATTTCAAAGCAAAAATAACTTGTATCTCAAAAATCTCGTATATTAGGGCACTCGTATCTTGAGGTACCACTGTACCTGGGTGAGCTACACTCTCAGGGTCTGTGGGAGGAGAAGTTTATTGGCCAGTGAGGGAGGCAGGCTGTATCTCTCGGGGTAGTCACCAATGTCATTTATGGCGGACTTACATGCTCACTGTTATTTTACAATTGATGTTAATTTGACCAAAGTCCCAGCTGCTTTCTTTGGGTGAATGGCCTCTTTGGATGCAATGAGTGTAAGAGGATGAATCATGCAGGTCATTGGGAAAGGCTCAACAGGAGTAAAATAACAGCCTTCAGAGAGAAGGCTTAGGAAAATTTGGTGTTCAAATGGAGGAGCAGTGACAATCAGTCTTCATTGGAAAGTACAGTATACAAAGCTAGGAGTATGTCTGTCCAATAGAACTAGTATGGGTCAATCCCTGATGAGAGTATTGATTATAAGCAGTTTAGATGCCTGCCTTAAGTGATAGAAAAATAAAAAGTTTATATAAAGTACAACAAATTGTTCCCATTATAGAAAAATTATGGAAACTAGTGAACTTGGATTGTTATTCTGGGGGTGAGGGGAGGGAGAAAGAAGAAGACTAAAATATATTTTAGTGGGTATTTTTTAAATATAATGAAATGCTCTTTAAAATAACATGAAATGCTTCTTCAGAAGTGTAAAGGGCTCTTACAAAGACATGTCTAGCTCCTCTGCATTTTCACACTAAGTGATTCAGGGGGGAAATGGGATTAAATAGAATCAAGAAAATTCAGTGAGAGTCGAAGAATGATTAAATATTGAAGACAAGATACCAAGGGACACTGCGGAATCCCCCGCCTCCAGAGATGGTTAAAAATGAAACGGAGAGCAATTTAACTCACATGATTCAGGTATGCACATGTCTGAGCAAAGCGTGTGCCCAATGATCCCCCTGAAACATCCTCAAAGTCTTCGATTTGCCAAACAAGCTTTCTGCCAAATGCCAGTCTGTCAGACCGGAAAGAATGTTCCTTAATTATACTCGTTTTACCCCCTCAGGATTCTTATGTGACTTTCCATTCCTCCTGGTGATTTCTTACGCTCACTTACGTTTATGGGGGGATTCTGACTCTAATACTCACTTAGGTTTTCTGGCTTTGAGCAACATTTGGCTAGAAATTAGGACGCACCGGGGACGTGTGATTTAGGCAGTAGCTTTATTGACTTGTTTCTGCAAGTGGGATTACTTACCTGTTTTAAAACCCACCTGAGCTTTGCTCTAAATAACATTCCCCACTCTGCTCAGAGTTTTGTTGTTGTTGTTATAAATAAAACACCCTGTCTGAGTAGGTTTTTTTTTTCAAACCAATGGATGCTATAATCAGAATGAAGAGATAGGAATAGTATCCGAAATCTAAGCTCCTATACTACTATCCATTCCTACTTTAAAATACCTAGATTCACTTGGAAAATTTTAGTTGATCCTGCCTACATTCCCAAGTACTGACTGATACGTGATGATGCGCACGCTTAGATTAATATAAATTCTTAACTTTCCACATTAATTCCAACGTCGGGCCTATTCTTTCATGAACTGTGGTTACTTTCATTGGGCACCTTTTTTGCTTCTTTAATACTAAATCCTTGATTCTAAGTTTCATTGATTCGGGGACATCTTCCAAAGAGTTTTAGAAAGAAAAAGCAGGGAAGCCGAATCCAGGCTGACTTAGTGGGCAGAACAGGGGCCCAGAGACCGAGGGTCCAGGGTACCGACCTGGCACAGGGCGCAGGGCGCAGAGCGCAGGCAGGAGGCATCCAATCCAGGGGTCCCTCTCACATGGATGTTTCTCTCTCTCTCTCCCCCTCCCTTTCCTAAAAACCAAGGGGAAAACACCCCCGGGTGGTGATGACCAACAGCCGCACAAAGACAGGGCGCGCACCCTGGCCATCCCTGCGTCACTGACCTCCTCGCTCCCGTCCTCTGGTTCCAGGTTTCCAGATCAAGGCCTTCACGTCCCTCCACTTCGTGTCGGAGCCTGTGGACGCCGTCACCATGCGGGGGGGAAGCGTCCTGCTGAACTGCTCGGCCGAGTCCGACCGGGGCGCCCCGCTCATCAGGTGGAGGAAGGACGGCATCCCCCTGGCCGTGGGCCCGGATGAGAGGAAGCAGCAGCTGCCCAACGGCTCCCTGTGGATCCAGAACGTCCTGCACTCGCGGCACCATAAGCCGGACGAGGGGCTGTACCAGTGCGAGGCGTCCCTGGGGGACTCGGGCTCCATCATCAGCCGGACGGCGAAGGTGGCCGTGGCAGGTAAGCGCATTCTCCTGTCCTCTTCCTCTTCTTCTTCTTCTTCCTCTTCTTCCTCCTCCTCCTCTTCTTCTTCTTCTTCTTCTTCTTCTTCTTCTTCTTCTTCTTCTTCTTCTTCTTCTTCTTCTTCTTCTTCTTCTTCTTCTCCTTCTCCTTCTCCTTCTCC
>JAAGEH010000480.1:58102386-58475181 GCA_011751065.1 Lasiurus cinereus
ATATATATATATATATATATATATATATATATATATATATATATATAGACTAGGCCCTGTGCGGGCAGGACATGCGTGCACCAGGGAGACGGGAGTCCCTCAGCCCAGCCTGCACCCTCGCACAGTCTGTCCAGGAGCTCTCCGAGATGTCCAACAGTCAGACACCTTAGTGCTGCCTTGAAAGCGAGAGAGGTCCCCACCACCATCGCTGCGCCTGCCGGCTGTGAACTTGGCGCAGGGCTTCTGGCTGAAAGGTGCTCCCCCTTTGGGAGCTCACTGACCACTAGGGCGCAGCTCCTGGGTTGAGCGTCTGTCCCCTAGTGGTCAGTGCACATCATAGTGACCGATTGGTCTGCTGTCCAGTCAATTTGCATATTAGGGTTTTATCATATAGTACTAGAGGCCCGGTGCATGAAATTCATGCACAGGACAAAAAGAGTTGTCATTTCTTCAGCCCAGCCTGCTCCCTCTCCAATCTGGGACCCCTTGAGGGATGTCTGACTGCCTGTTTAGGCTCTATCCTACCTTGGACATCCCTCTCACAATCCATGTCTGCTGACTCCCAACTGCTTGCCTGCTTCCTTTCCTGCCTTCCTGATTGCCCCTAACTGCTTCTGCCTGCCAGTCTGATCCCTCCCTAACCACTCCCCTGCCAGTCTGTTTGCCACTAACTGCCCTCCCCTGTATGCCTGGTCACCCCTAACTGCCTTTCCCTGCAGGCCCAGTCACCCCCAACTTCTCTCTTCTGCTGGCCTGGTCTTCCCTACCTGACCTCCCCTGAAGGCTTGATCACCCCCAACTGCCCTGCCTTGCAGGCCAGGTCCCTCTCAACTGTCCTCCCCTGCTGTTCACCGTGTGGTGGCCATCTTGTGTCCACATGGGGGCAGGGTCCTTTGACCTCATGGAGGCAATCATGTTGTGTGTTGGAGTCATATCCATATATTACTCTTTTCTTAGATAGGATGGAGGCCTGGTGCATGGGAGGGGGCCAGCTGGTTTGCCCTGAAGGGTTTCCCAGATCAGTGTGGAGGTTCCCTTGGGGTGTGGGGTTTCCTGGGCGAGGGGCCTGTGGTGGTTTGCAGGCTGCACATCCTGCCTGGCAGGGCTTGACAAGGGTGAGACTGGACAGTCTGGATCTAGCCCAATTTGGGTGGGCCGGCTGTGTCTGAGTTTCACGCAATTTTGAGGTGCATGTGGATGGGCAGGGACTTGACTCTGGGTCCTGTGGTGCTCCCCAGACTCTGGCAGGAGGAAGGTTTTCATATACATTTTACTAATTTTCTTTCATCTCTGACACTTCTATTATAGAGAAAGGGCAAATAGCAATATTAAATTATTTCCTCCAATTAATCCCTTTTTCATGTGCATGAATTTCATGCACCAGGCCACTAGTGATTTTATAACAAGAAATGCATATATGGTTTTCATCCTATTTCTGGCATGGAGCTCCTAAAATCCTTAAAATTTCTTAAGTGCTGAGAGTGATAAGGTGTCTTTTTGTTTGTTAACTTGGTGATGTTGGACCCTATGAAAAATGGGGGCTAGTTGCCAGGGGAAACAACCATGTGATTAAAGGGCAGGAACTTTGAGGCCACCCATGACCTCCATTAAGGTTCAAGGGGAAGGAGGTTGAATCAATCACCAGTATTCAATAATATAATTAATCATGTCTTTGTAATGAAGCCTTCATAAAGAAAGCCAAAAAAAAAAATGGGAGGGGGGGAATACTGAGAACTTTCTGTCGATGAATCAGTGGAGGCGCTGGGAGAGAACTGTGCCTGTACCCAAGGGCATTCCTTGCTCTTTGCATCTCTTCCATCTGCTCTTCCTGTGCTGCATCATTTTATAATAAACCATGACCTAGTAAGTAAAATGTTTCTCCGCGTTCTGTGATTCGCTCTAGCAAATTAATCCAACTCAAGGAGTACCTGGGAACCAGTAGGTCAGAGTGCTGGGGATGTGATGGGGAAAGCAGTCCCATGACTGAGCATGAATTTCATGCACCAGGCCACTTTCACTACTGGCTCGGTTCATGAAATCTGTGCACCTTGTGGGACCTGCTGGTTGTTGGGGTTGAGTTGAATTGTAAGGACGCACAGTTAGTGGGCAGAAGATTGTTGCTGGTGGTGAATCCTCTTCTATCGTACTTGTGAATTGGGTCCAGGAACCCAAAATAGGGGCTCTCATTTCGGGAGAGTGGAGAAGTGTTGGGGTGGTATGCATAACTCAGAATTTAGGGGACTCAGATCAGAGCATTTGTATCTAAATAGTGTGATAGAATAGACAGAGATGTGGGGTGTGCATAAGTAAAAGAATCTGTATTCTATTGTCTGCGTATTTCCCATTATGATCTTCAAACAACTGGATTTACGTGATCTCTATATACTAACCTCGGTCCCCCACAGGTATTTAGACAGAAATGAAGAGCATGCACACACGCAAACACACACTCTCACACACCTTTCCTTCAGATAACTTTCTAAGTCTCTAGGTCTTAAATCTGATGAAGAATAACAGTCATAAAAATCTACTGTTTGATTTATAACCCCTTTACTTATCTTGTTATATTATACATATTGTTAAAAATTGCAAAAAATAAGATAGCCCCCCAAAATTGGTTCTATTGTAACCCTAAAGCTTTACCACCTTTAAAAAAGGGCTGCCCACGAGGGTTTCATTTGCTCATCTTTCACCTGGAGGATCTCACCAAATAGGAGTCCAGTTAAGAAAGTGTGTGGCCGAGACCGGTTTGGCTCAGTGAATAGAGCATTGGTCTGTGGACTGAAAGGTCCCAGGTTCGATTCCAGTCGGGGGCATGTACCTTGCTTGCGGGCACATCTCCAGTATGGGAAGTGCAGGAGGCGGCTGATCGATGTCTCTCTCTCATTGATGTTTCTGACTTTCTATCTTTCTCCCTTCCTCTCTGTAAAAACTCAATAAATTATATTAAAAAAAAAAAAAGAAAGTGTGCGGAAGATGAATAAAGCCCATACAGCTTCGCCATTCAGTTTCAACACTGGTTTTCTCGGATGGCATTTTTGTGGTCCCTCGTGCCAGAAGAATTCATCTCTGAAGACAGAAACACGACATAAAGCATAATTAGCGTGATCCAGCTCCTGCTTCCTGGGCATCCTTTGGGTCCTCTGAGGCACTGGGCACTTCATGAGTGAATATTGTAGCGATTTCTCTAAAGTTATTCCCGTGGACTATCAGCCCAGGACCAGCCTGGGTCTGGAAGATGTAGCTCCAGATAAAGTTAATCTTCCCTTTAACCTAGGCCCCCTTCTCCCCCATAAAAATGCACGTTGCACATATCTAGGATTTGTCTATTGGTTTTTTATTAAGAAATAGTTCACCTACTGTTAAAAAATCACCCTTTGAAAGTGTTATCATCCACTCAGTATATTCATAAAATCATCACTTTGTAACTCAAATATTTGTGTCACTTCCTTTCTCCTCTCCCCTTATGCCCTGGCAACCACTAATCGACTTTCTGTCTTTATTGTGTGTTTGTCTTTTTCTTTTCTTTTTTTCCCATTGATTTCCAGAGAGAGAGCAGAAGGGGGTGGGGAGGAAGAGAGAGAAATATCGATGTGAGAGAGACCCACCAACTGGTTGCCTCCCATACGCATACCCACGGGGCTGGGGATCCTACAACCAAGGTATGTGCCCTGATTGGGAATCAAACCCATGACCCTTCGGTCCATGGACTGACACTCTAACCATTGAGTGAAACTGTCCAGGGCATTTATTTTTTATTTTAACATAAACAATACTATGTGATTATCCTGTGGATACTCTGTAGTAGCTTGCTTTTGCACTTAATGATATAACTTTAAAAATGTTTTTACTATTTGTTCTTTTTTTAAAAAATATTTTATTGATTTTTTACAGAGAGGAGGAGAGAGGGATAGAGAGTTAGAAACATCGATGAGAGACATCGATCAGCTGCCTCCTGCACGCCCCCTATTGGAATGTGCCTGCAACCAAGGTGCATGCCCTTGACCAGAAATGAACTTGGGACCTTACAGTCCACAGGCCGAGGCTCTATCCACTGAGCCAAACCGGTTTCGGCTTTACTATTTGTTCTTACAAGTCAGTTACATATTTTAAGTTGCATAATATTTTATGGTCTATATTCATTTATTGAATATATTTGGTTTGTGTCTTTTATTTTTCTTAAGAATGCTTTAATGTATCTTCCTGTATTTAGCGGATACTCTTTTGTGTTTATCTTGTACAAGTTCTCTTAGACCTAATGACGTAATCACTGATTCAAAGGGTATCAGTACTTTAATAGACACTAGTAGCCGAGACTGGTTTGGCTCAGTGGATAGAGCGTCAGCTTGCGGACTGAGAGGTCCCAAGTTCAATTCCGGTCGGGGGCATGTACCTTGCTTGCAGGCACATATCCACTGTGGGGCGTGCAGGAGGTGGCTGATCGATGTCTCTCTCAAAAATCGATGTTTCTGACTTTCTATCTCTCTCCCTTCCTCTCGGTAAAAAATCAATAAAAAATATATTCAATAGACACTAGTAGATTCAAGAACAGAATGTTAGCCCAGCCCTAAAACCTCAATGTCAGCGTTTGATCTGCTGTTGATCAAACAAATAGTTCTGGCTTCTCCTTAACTTATAATATCACTGAGGTCTGTTGCTTATTCCAGTAGAGCAGTGATGAGTTGACATTGTTAATAAACAGCCACCGTGCTTGCCTCCCATGAGAGAATCTTACATACAGAAGCCTAGAAGGACACACCTCACATGTTCTAGAATTTCTCTGTACTGATATGTGTGTTTCTGGCTTTCCATGGAAAAAGGCTTCTAAGAAGAAGGTGTCGCTCCATGAAATGACTCAGAGTTGATGTCACCCTTAAGTCCAAACCAAGTCCTCCCCCGGTATTAGATAGGGTATACGATCATAATGATATTTGGGCCCCGCCAGTGTGGCTCAGTTGATTGAGTCTCATCCCATGAGGTCACCAGTTTAATTCCCATGCAGGGCACATGTCTAGGTTGCAGGCTCCATCCTCAGTAGGGGGGTGCAGGAGGCAGCCTGTGAATTAAAACAAAAAAAAAAACACAATAAACAATAAAGTGAAACAAATATTTGGTGGAGATAATCAAGCCATGCTTAGCAGAGGGCCCGAGACTTAGAAGTAGCTCAATACATGAAAAACAAGAGAATTAGGGCTGTATTATAGACTTCTGCCTAACAATGTATTTGCCCAGTCAAAGTGTATCCAAATTCTACAAGTTGAGAAGAAGCCGGCTGAGACCAGTGTGGCTCAGTGGATAGAGCATTGGCCTGCAGACCGGAAGGTCCTGGGTTTGATTCCGGTCTTGGGCATGTACCTTGATTGCGGGCACATTTCCAGTGTGGGGCGTGCAGGAGGCGGCTTATAGATGTCTCTCTCTCATCGATGTTTCTGACTTTCTATCCCTCTCCCTTCCTCTCTGTGAAAAATCAATAAAATATATTAAAAAAAAAAAAAGAAGCCGGAGCTAGGTACCCTGTAAGCAAACAGGTAAAGAGCAGCCCATGAAGAAGCCCTCTTTTCCGGGGTGGGGACATACGTCTTCATGCCCTGCAGGCTCTGTGACTATCCAGCCAGAATCTTGTCTTCCACACCCGGATGACCCCGTGCAAACATGTGAGGTTGTTGTGCCTGCTTAAAGCTCTTAGCGCCAACACTGTAGAATGAACACCCTTTCCTGCAGGATCAATAATGACTGCTCTAAAAGGATCTGGATAATATTCAGAGATCTGGTCTAATTTGACAGCCATTCTTTTCATCCTCACTTAGAAGAGGCCTGAATGGTGTTTGCTGTGGTTTCGAAGAGCTTTGTCCGGGCCAGCACACCTTGGGACTCTTCCTTCTTTTGCTGGGAAGACGCGAACTGCAGGTCGGCCATCCCCCCAGTTGACCTTCAGCATGTCATGAATGTCAATGGCCATTAAAGATACAGAAACTGTCACTGAGGTTAAGAGAGTCATGGTAATGATCTAAGTTGGATGAACAGCTCTGCTTTCATATCACCCCTGAATATTTGTAATAGATTTAGACAGTTACTCCCTCTCCCCCCCCCCCATTTCACGCTTATTGCTTCCTTCTGTTCGGAAATGTAAGTCAGAGATTTTAAATGTTTCCTCCAGCAAGAACCTATGTTTTTCTAAGTCTCTGCCCACCTCCCCAAATTTGTATAAATATCTTCAGTAGGAGTGTTCCTCTTTAAAAGGAAAATATAAACTTTTTGAAGGGCTCTCAGAAAATATTTCAATGACCAGCATTCTTCAGGTTGCCCGTGTGGCGATGTACATCATCTCAGCCCTCTCTCCACCAGAACGTGCACAACTTCACATGTCTTCCAAACACGTGAATAAGGTTACAAGACAATGCCACCACGATCATCATGGCTATTTGTTGGGAAGGTGAAGCTGGGCATGTGCCTGTTAGGCCCAGTGGCAGGGAAAAGGATGTTTGTGAAGGAAATAGCCCCACACCTGGCATTACGCTCGGGAGGAGGCGAGCAATTTGGTGCAGTGAAGGGTGGTAAATGTTTTAATTTCCTCCTGTGCCAGTAAAATCTTGTAAAACACGGAGACATATTACATTTCTGCTCCTCGAAGGGCTCCCGCAGCCTGTCAACATTTTCATTATAAACTCCATTTCCAGCGCCTTATAACTCCGCTTTAAGCATTCACTCTGCTCTGACATTTGAAGTGCGAGGTCTTACCTGGGGAACATGTGTTTCGCATGTTTGAGAAATTACGAGTTTATCCACCTCTCAGTGTGTAATCGGTAACCTTTCCATCCTTTTGCACTTGGCTCTGTGTCTCAGAAATTGGGGGCAGACGGCTGACAGGTGATGGGTCGCCGGTGGTGATGGTGGTGGCGGTAGGTGGGAGGGACAAATCTATAATCGTGGTCCACACAGGTTCGGGCTGGTGATTTTCATCCCTGAGACTCACGTTCACACTAACCACTCTCCTCGTTGTACAAAAAGCAGGGATAGCTCTGCCCTGTCCTCCACATTGTAGACTAGACCAGTGGTTCTCAACCTTTTTAATGCCAATAACCCTTTAATACAGTTCCTTCTATTGTGGTGACCCCCAGCCATAAAATTATTTTTGTTGCTACTTTATACCTATAATTTTGCTACTGTTAATGAATCATAATGTAAATATCTGTGTTTTCCGATGGTCATAGGCTCTACAGCAACTTTAAGTGACCCTGCTAGCCTATGGGTTGCGACCCACAGGTTGAGACTGCTGCTGTAGAGCCTAAGAGCATCGGAAAACACAGATATTTACATTATGATCCATAACAGTTGCAAAATCATAGTTATGGGGTCGCAACAAAATTAATTTTATGGTTGGGGGTCACCACAGCATGAGGAACTGTATTAAAAGGTCGTGGTATTAAAAAGGTTGAGAACCACTGCACTAGGCGGTCTGCTATCCAGGGAGTGTTTTAGGCCAAATCTTTGCAGAGAAGGCCTGGGCCGGCTGGGAAATTCTTAGTCTCCAGACTGTTTATTTCACAATCCTATTATTTTGTGGATGGTGCAAGACCTTGTGCTTCATCACATTCATGCTAATCTTGCTGAGTTTTGGCTAAGTTTTCTTTGAGAGAGTGTGTGTATATATGTGTGTGTTTTCTTGCTCTCATATTTAGCACTCAGTAGGTTTTCAGTCAATATTATTTAATCATAGGGACATCCTTTTTACACTTTGAAATCTCTGAAGGAAGTACTTTTTTGAAAACTAATAAGGAAAGGACAAAGAAACAGAAGAGAAAAATGCATGCTGCCTTTTGGCCACCACGCCTGGCAATTTCTGGAGGACTGACTACTTAGCATTGCTTCCCAAAAAAGGGCAACCATAGTCTGTGTAGAAGTGGAGAACCCTCAGTACAAGGTGTGGCGTCAAGTCTTCAGGTCTAGGTTGTTTCAGAGAATTCTAGGAAATTACCACTTCCTGGTGTGTATATATTCAGCATTATTCCAAGTCCACTTGATTGCATTACATTTTTTATGCAGCTCTCAAATTCATGTTAAAATGTGAGAAGCATCATCACACAATAAATACAAGTGTTTAATCCCAACACTTGTATTTATTGTGTGAGGACAATAGGTTGAGAACCGCTGCTGTAGAGCCTAAGACCATTGGAAAACACAGATACATTTACTTTACGATTCATAACAGTAGCAAAATGACAGATATGAAGTAGCAACGAAAATAATGTTATGGTTGGGGGTCACCACCACATGAGGAGCTGTATTCAAGGGTTGAGGCATTAGAAAGGTTGAGAACCACTGGTCTAGAGCCCCTTATTCCCCATGGTTAAACTCATTCTTCTTCATTCTTCAGAGCTCTGTTTAGGTGTCACTTTTTCTGGGGCATCTGTTGAATGTTTTGGGTCTCACTGCTAACCACCATTACAGCATCATGCCTTAAGTGTTCTTTACAACAATTGCAGATCATAATTTTATTATTTCTTCAGCATCTGCCTACCCCACTAGGACTGAAGCTTCCTCTGTGCAGGGGGACTGTGTCTGTCACATTCCCTGATGTGCTCACAGTGGGCACAGTATCACCGTGTCCTAGTGTCCTACTAGACTGTGGGCAGGAGCTGAACTTGAACCATCTGTGAAGAGTGGAAAGAGAACTGCAGGACATGAAACTGAGGGGAAGCCCCTGATTCCCAGATCCCAGGATTTCTCTGTTTATTGAGGAGTCAAGTAATCCAACTATGAGTCAAAGACTTTAAATTACTGTCCAGAAACCACCTGGACAGTCGGGCACTGGAGAATCGCCGGATCTTGGATTTGGAAAAGATGAAATTCTATCTATATGTAGCACTCAAGGCTTTTTATAACCATCTGAAACCCCAAGTATTGTGGGAACCCCTTTCACGTCCCCTGTGGTTCAGGGTTCCCAGTTCAGGGTTCGGGTTCTGGAGGAAGCCACACACAAATGAAAAGAGAGACTAGAAAAGCATTAATTTGGTGATATTGGGGGGGCCAGGCGGGAGCCTTCCTCCAGTGGAAAGACTACCCCTTGCTCTGGCCTTTTTCTCCCTTTTATTAGGGCTTTGGGACACACCCATGACCTTTAGGCAGGAAATTCCAAGAACAGAAATTAACATGAAACAAACAGGTAGAGGCTGCTTCAGCTAACAATGTTTCAGCTGAACAGTGAGTGGTTAGCTCTGACCTTTCAGAGCAATGAAGGTTGACCAGCCTTCTGGTCTCCTGTCCACATCTCTCTCTTAGTGAGACAATGTTTGGTTTCCCGTAAAGTATTAAAGGATTCAGAGCTCATTTCCCTTCCTCAGCCTTTGCTTTGTTTCCTAGAGACAGCCCCCACGTATAGAGGAAGGTAGGACAGTCACTGTTCTCGGCCTCTGTTCCCACTGGGCAGGCACAGGGAAGATGTGGCTTTCTGCTCCTTTATGTTTAAGTCAGTGGTTCTCAATCTTTCTAATGCCGCGACCCTTTAAGACAGCTCCTCATGTGGTGGTGACCCCCAACCATAAAATTATTTTTGCTGTTACTTCATCACTGTCATTTTGCAACTGTTATGAATCGTATCTGTGTTTTCCAATGGTCTTAGGCGACCCCTGTGAAAGTGTTGTTCGACCCCCAAAGGGGTCCTGACCCACAGGTTGAGAACCGCTGGTTTAAGGAATAATCTTCTTTCCCTTTTAGAAAGCACTTCCCACATGTTTCCCAGTTTGCTCTCCAGCCTCAGCGGGCCTGACTTCATCAGCCTCATCGGGAAGACCTGAACCCTGGCACGGCCCAGCCCCAGAGCCGGTGCCCACCTTGACGCAGGCAGGAGGGGCAAGACACGCACATCCATTTTTACTGCAGCCAGGAAACGCTCTTGTTCACGTAAAATGAATTCAACATCCAACATATTTAACACATGGCTAATTACTTTGCAGTTCCTTTCAACGTTAAGTGTTAATCACTCATCAAACTAAAGGGGAACAGGCCCAAGCCCCTGGTTCACTGGCTGGCATGGCAGATTTCTCTAGGCTCCTCCCAGAAGTTGGGGGTGGGGGGCATCCCTTCTTCTCCCCTGCCCTGCAGGGCCAGACAGGATGGCTGGACGCTTCCGTTCCATAGATGCTCTGGCCAGGCTGGCACAGAGTCCTAAGACATCGGGGGCATCTCGTTGTCACTGCTGTGGGAATATCGATGGAGACATTGCCCGGAGAGGCCTCTGAGGACGTGTTCTCTGTGCCGGTGTATCTCTTTGAGGGGGTCTTCAATAGCAGAAGCTTCCTCCAACATCAAACTGTGCTCTCTCATTTTAATTTATTCCCCAGTGCAATGCCTTTCGAATCCGGAGGTATTGGAATCTTCTGGAGGAACTTGCTAAAAATACCAGGCGCTGCCCTACTTCACTGAGGCTGTTTTCTTGACTGGCTCCCCGGGTGGCTCTGAGATACACCAATGCTTCACCTGCCGGTGGTCTCAAATATATGCAAAGCAGCACCATGCTGTTACTTCATGCCCCCCCTGTCCCCCTATATTTCCTCATGTGGCTAAGGACTCTGTGGTACCTTCTTCTTCCTTTCTGGAGCTGAATTTTTTATTATTATTATTAGCTATTATTTATCAGATCCTCTTTATTAAAATACAAGGACACACACTTAGGTAAATGGTAATTTCACCAATTCATACCGAACACTCCTTGGTTTAAGAACTTCATGCTCACAGTTATTCTATCGAGAATATTCCATTGTTCCCTGATTAAAAACAGCCAGTAAACCAGGATCTACCGGGAGAAAAATAGCCAGAGGTTGGTAAGTGCATGGCGGGGCACCGACAATTTGTTTCTCAAAGAGCCTGATTAAAGGCCTCTCTGCGGACAGCCATGCTTTACGGCACGGGTGATGTGATGATTTGTGTGAGAGGTTTAATAAGTTTGGAGTTGAAAATTTATTCTGCTTTCATCTCCTTCCCTTTGGCTGCCGGTTGATGTCTACGGCACTACATCAAAGAAACGACCACGCAGGGTCCTCCTAAGAATCCTCCCATGCCAAGGGGCAGAAGCCTGTCTCTAGGGTCAGGGTCAGGGTCAGGGTCAGAGCTGGCTGCATGCTCTGTTGAAAGAGATAAGAGCTCAGATTCAATCAGACCTTCCGGGAAAGGCTTCAGTCCGGCAGAGCATATGATCCATCACCGTGTTTTATGTCTTCTTGCTTTGTTTGTCTTCCGATGGGTTTTGTTTTTTTTTCTTTATGGTAAAGACTCCGTGGAAAGGGAAAGTGTCCCAGGAATTCTTTAGCGTCTCCTTTCAAAGCGCCTGCCTCCCACACTGAGGTCATGGGCTACGCCGAGCTGGGTCTTGCCTCTCCCACGTATTTCCTGGTTCAGTACACATCCAAGTGTGTGCCAGTTATTTTCATGGCCAAGAAAATGGACTTTGCAAATTGGTCAATTGCTCGGGGTCCAGAGTGCTATGAAATAACTCTTTGACGGTGGACTGACTATATGGTTATGGATCTCAGGCCATGATAGCGCAGACCTTTTACACTTCTGATGGGGAGAGCTCCCCACCACCTCCTCCGGGGTCCCCTGGAAGGCATAGCAGCTCCTGGGAAAACTTTGTAAGAGGAAATTATCATTTCAGTGGAAGAGCCTGTTTTAAAGACTGTTGCAGAAATCTCTAACTTCTGCATTCAATAAAGTTGATACTTTCAGTTAGTTAGGCATTTGAAACTGGCACATCAGATGTATTAGTGCCTGATATGTTAAAGAGTAATATTAATTTTATCTGCTTGTTTTCTTGATGGCATTCAAAAGGTATATAGAATCCAGATACCTAGCTCAATTCTTGTAAATTCTAATGACTCAGCTTGGTATTTTTGTGGACTTCACAATTTGAAAGTTGAGAAATGTTCTGTCATCTTATAAAAAATGATCAATGAAGGTTGTTTGGTAGAGAATGCTTTTCAAAATATATGCATTTTATATATATGGAGTGGCCAGTTAGTTACTGAATTTCCCCAGAGCAAACAGGATGTGGGGGGAGGGGCTTTGCAGAGGGTGTGAGAATGTGCACGTGGCTGACAGCACATTTTCTGGGAAGATCCCCCTAGACCAGTGGTTCTCCACCTTCCCAATGCCATGACTCTTGAATACAGCTCGTCATGTGGTGGTGACCCCCAACCATAACATTATTTCCCTTGCTACTTCCTAACTGTCGTTTTGCTACTATTAATGAATCGTAATGTAAATATCTGTGTTTTCCGATGGTCTTAGGCGACCCTATGAGCCGTTCTCGACCTGTGTGTTGCGATCCACAGGTTGAAAACCACTGCTGTAGAGCCTAAGACCATGGGAAAACACAGATATTTACATTACGATTCATAACAGTAGTACAATGACAGTTCCAAATGTTATCTCATTGGCCTGCTATGAGGTTTAAAGCAGAGGTCTTTGAGTGGAGGGCTTTCTTTCTACTCTAGATGCAGTCTACTCTGTTTTAGTCTTTTAGGCATTAAATTGTATGGGTATTCATTTGTTTTTTCAAAGCTCTCATTAATGTGAGACTTTTGTACTATCTGGTTATGTGAAAGAGTAAAGGAAGCTTGCCTTACTCTGTTCTTTAAATAGTATGCGGACATATTTAAAGAGCTGGTTAGCTGAGCAGAATGACTTTTTATTATTATTCTTACCTGTTGCATACACAAGGGGAAACTTCCGCAATAAAAAAAAAATGTTTTGGTTTTTTTTTTAAAGACTCTCTAAATGATCAAAGGGACTGTTTTTCTGTTAAGACCCTCAAGGCAAAACAGAAGTAGAAAGGTGAAGACCTCTTCAGTTAATGCATTTCTAGAACGAAGCACAGAGGTGTTTCCTAAACAAAGGGACCTTTCCAAGTGAAGGTGCACTTTAGAGAGGATCTCTGCAAAGGACTCCTTTCTAGTTCAGATGCAGTGGTCAGAAAGGCTTGGCAAGGGCCAATACCCTTTTGAGAACGCCAGAGTGGAGGGTGTTTCGTTTTCTCTTGAAAGCTCTGGTACACAGGTTGATTGGAAGTAGCCTCTCATGTTGCGTAGAGAGGGGATTTTATCCTATTGTATATCAAAGAGAGGAGATTTCAGTTTCTATTTCTTATTTGCTTCCTTCCTCTGGTCTAGATTTCTGTCAGCCACACGCCAGACAGCTTCTGCCCCGGGGTTCTCCAGTGCCCGGTGTCTGTTCCTAAGCCCTCTGCTTTGATCCCAACTTCCCCCTTTTCTTTCGACAAGCACATTCCTTTAATGCAGCTGCAGGAGCCCTGGATCTTGGCCTCCCTCCCTGAGTCTCCTTTGTAGTAGCATCCTGGATTGCTGATGGATCTCTGGATCTGCCCTGTCTTAGTCAGGACTTCCTAGACCTAGACTGGTTCTCTCCTGCTGGCTTGATTGGAGCGCCCTTCTCCCCTCTAAGTGACTGGACAAGAGAAATAAACGTTTGCAAAGTTGGGATTTCACCCCCAACCCTCTGTTGAGGGAGAAGTCAGTTTCAGAGGTGTGGAGGGGAATATATTCCCCATTCTGTTATTCTTCTTAATTATAAAGCTTGACACTCTAGCCAGAAGAATCAGGTAGCACATTTGCCCAGGATGGTAAATCATTACTCTTTTTATCGTGTCGCATAAACCTGGTGAAAGGCTTCCATGTCTTTGGACAGATGGTGCCCTGAGAGATTGAAGGAAGTGAAAAAAAACAAGAGATCGTGCTGATCCCCAGTGTTCAGATGTTTCTAGAAATATGTGGTGAGTCACAATGAAAAAACAGACCTATGCTACAGATACTTCCAGAAAGGAGCCAAAGCTGGATACTCTACTGTACAGCGAAGTGAAGACTTGGTAATTATGCAGGGACTTCAATTTACACAGGCTGTCAATTTGAATGAGTTAGACACCCCTGCCTGTTCCTTTTACGACAGCTCTCCACATCTGTTTCACTTCGACATTTATCCAGAACCACCAAGAATTTATTTGACTCCGCTTTTCCTTTTGATAGCACAAAGAAAACTCAAATTACCTCCAAAGGCTTCTAACAGGGCTATGTCATTTCAGCCTCAGTATCCTTGGGCATATATGATGGAGATTAATGCAAATAATGTGAGGTGAGGCTTGCCAGGATCCTATAATGCTCTCGGGATCCTTATAAAAGTCAAATGATGTGCATTAAAACGCTGAGTGTATTTCAGTGGATTTTCCGCGAAAGGCAGTATGATGCGGAAAATGTGTGCTGGAGCCAAACCTTGCTCTCCAGCATCCAGTAAACAGTCACTTAACCAGAGTCCTAATGCCCAGCTCGTCTCTCTAACTATCGAGCTTTACGGAAACTCCTTAATGGTCCCATTGGAATTTGTCGTACAGGCCAATACCATTTGTGTAAAAGTGGCTTCACATCAGTCTGGAGCAGCGGTTCTCAACCTGTGGGTCACGACCCCTTTGGGGGTCGCACGACCCTTTCACAGGGGTCGCCTAAGACGATCGGAAAATGCAGATATTTACATCACGATGCATCACAGTAGCAACATTTCATGGTTGGGGGTCACCACCACATGAGGAACTGTATGCAAGGGTCGCGGCCTTAGGAAGGTTGAGAACCGCTGGTCTGGAGCAAAGACTTGGCAAACGCTTCCATCCTGGCTGGAGGGGCAGCTTTGGCTGGTTCGGGGCTCGGGCACTTCCTAAGGAGGGTTCCTGGTGGTGGTCTTTGTGGGAACTGCAGCTACCTTCTGAGTTGGGAGGAAGCTGTTCTCAGAGGTGGAGGATTTTGTATGTGTCTGTCCTTGAACCTTTTAGCGATGGAGGTAAAAATGAAGGGGTTGAATAGAGGGGAAAGATTAAAAAAAAAAGAGGCAGCAAGGAGAAAAGGTTATAGAGTTAAAGAAACCTGATCTGAAGTTTGCTATCATTTTTAAAAATATATATATTTATTGTTTTTTTACAGAGAGGAAGGGAGAAAGATAGAAAGTCAGAAACATTGATGAGAGAGAGACATAGATCAGCTGCCTCCTGCACACCCCCTACTGGGGATGTGCCCACAACCCAGGTATGTGCCCTTGACCAGAATAGAACCTGGGACCCTTCAGTCCACAGGCTGACACTCTATCCACTGAGCCAAACCGGTTTCGGCATGAGGTTTGCTATCATTTTTAACATTTGAAATGAAACAGGAGCTGCTATTACAAACCCACATGATATGTCCTTGTGTGGTGGCGCTTAAAAAAATATTGACAGACATTCCTAAAGCGACCGGAATAAAACCCCAGCGGCTCCAGGACAGCCTGGCCCTTTAATTTATAAGCATTTACGGAGACAGGCCTTCCTTACATGTAAGCATTTCCTACTTAAGGCCTATGGAGTGGTGCATGTGCTCCTCATCGGCTGTGACAGGTCGCAGGGGTTTGGCGCTGTGGCATCCTTGGAGAGGTAAGCGCCGAAAGAAAAGAAAAATCAGAAACACAATCACAGGTAAACAGCATCTGTGTGCTGGTAGGGATGTGTACATGTAACAAGGAAGCATGCGGGGAGTGAGGTTAGTGACTTATCCATATCGCGTAGCTACTAACCGGGCAAAATCGAGTCTGAACCCAAACCCACTCTCAGGGGCAAGATGCATCCTTATAGCCAAAGTAGGCTCTATCCAGTGAGTTTAGCAACTTTGCCCAGAGTCCTAAAGTGAACCCTGCTTTCAAACTACTCCCAGGATGCCTAGCTGAAATCACATGTCAGCATTGGAAAGCCATCTTCAGTGTCCTGGAGCCAGAGGGCAGGGATTGGATTGCTACTGCAAAGGATGCACTCCTATTCATTGCTTAACAATGAGCAGAAAACAAAGCCCTCTGAGTTACTGAGCTACCTGGTGCTGTGTTTTGCCTCTGTGACTAATTGGGGAAAGAATAATTAGTGCCTGTTATAATCGAATCTATGGGATCTATGGCTAGTTTGGTTAATCATAAAGATAGAATTGTGGAAACTTTGAATTCTACTTGTTGCACAGATCAATAATTTCCCTCCCCCCCCTCTCTCTCTCTCTCTCTCTCTCTCTACTTCACTGGGAACTCTTTGAGGGCAGAGACAGCGTTCTTCATTTTGAGTCATGAATGGCTGTCATAGTAACTGCAGATAAACATTTGCTGAATGAGCTTAAGGGCTTTCCTGGGTGATGCATGCATTGTGATCAGCAGTATTCATTTGGCTGTGGTGTTTGGTGAATTAATAAAATTAGTATCGCAGAGTTTTTGATGAGAGAAGGCATCCCAGAGTTCTAACTTGATACAGACAGACCTTCGGCAAAATTGGCGCGTCAAAGTGTTCCCTGAATAATACTGTGAGTTAGTAAGGAGAAAAGAGAAAACATTATATTTATAGTTAAAGAATGAAATGCAACGTGGCATGTGATGTTTTAAGGGAGTCCTTTAACAAAAATGTATTCCAATGATTTGATTTTTTGTGTGCAGTCTTAAGAACAGGGATGGAGTAGAAAAGATACTATTCTGTTTTTTGTTTTTGTTTTTGTGTATATGTGTGTGTGTGTGTGTGTGTGTGTGTGTGTTTTATGAGAAATACTAGGAGATGCTCTATGAAGTGGTAGGTGCTTGAGTAGCATCCTCTCTTTGCACTGTATGTCTTCGTCCTCGATTCATTTCTAGGCGCATAGGTGATAGGTGAGTCTGAAAAGGATATGACTGCTGTCCTCAGTGGGAAATGGTGCTGCTGGTGTGATGAAAAGCACAGATAAATAAGTTTGGAAACATCTTCCTGCGGTGCAACTTTCAACTCCGAACAGATGCTGCGTACATTTTTGGATCCGTGGCTACTCAAGATAGCAAAACATACATTTCATTAACAGATCGCATTGTATTCAGAGGTCCACTGTGCTCCTGAAGACTGCAAGCAGATTAGACTGGAGTAAAAACACCAAAGTTTTGTTTTTCTTCTTTTTTTCTTCATGCATTAGTTAGTGTTGATTGCATAGCAAACCACCTCAGGACTCGACGGCTTAGAACAACAACTGTTTGTATTTTCCATGGGTCATCTGCCCAGTTCTGGTCTGGGCCCCGGCCTCTTTTTATAAAATATATTTCATTGATATTTTACAGAGAGAAAGGGAGAGGGATAGAGAGAAACATCGACGAGAGAGAGACATCGATCAGCTGCCTCCTGCACATCCCCGACTGGGGATGTACCCGCAACCAAGGTACATGCCCTTGACCGGAATGGAACCTGGGACCTTACAGTCCTCAGGCCGATGCTCTGTCCACCGAGCCAAACTGGTTTCAGCATCCAGGCAAGGATTCTTAATGGAGGGACGCTATGTGGGAAAATGGAGGAGGTTCATTGCTGAGAGGAATGAAGGGGATCTTGGAATTAAACCCATCCAGATTCAACTATCTAGACATTAAAAAATAAATTTTTATTTTAGGAATGGGCACGTGACTTGAAGGAACTCGTACAAAACTCTGAAAGCAGAGAATTCTGCTGGGAGACAATCCCAGCTGATTCCAGCCACAATAATCCTCTTCCTGGAGAGGAAAAGGCTGATCTCTACACTTCAGCCTTGGGGTGAGGTGCGGTTGGACAGTCGGGGGGCTGTGAATAAAATCTGAGCCCCCAGAAGCAGCTGTGGCTGGTGCAGTCCAAGGCAGCCAGAGGGATGCAGGCAGGACAGGCAGGTCCCCGGATCCCCAGAAATAACCGAGAATTAGCCTGAAGGCACATTATAACCCACGTGGACCCATGTCAGGAATAGGTTTACACACAAGTAACAATATTTGTGCCCACAGGCAGGTTGGATCTCATTGTTAACACACACACACACACACACTTTTGTCTATATCATTCCCCTCTTTTGTGCTACCAATGGATCTAAAACTAAAATAATGGTGATTATTTTGTATTTCCCATCTATCCTATTTCAGCTCACACACATCTCTTCCATCTCACTATTCTTTTTTAAAAAAATATATATATTTTATTGATTTTCTACAGAGAGAAAGGGAGAGGGATAGAGAGTTAGGAACATCAATGAGAGAGAGACATCAATCAGCTGCCTCTTGCACACCCCCTACTGGGGATGTGCCCATAACCAAGGTACATGCCCTTGACAGGAATCAAACCTGGGGCCTTTCAGTCTGCAGGCCGACGCTCTATCCACTGAGTCAAACTGGTTTCAGCTACAAAATCCTTTCATGTTAATTAACCCAACTAATCTATATAACAACTTAGCAGGGTCAAAAGGATCAGAGATTTATAGGCAAGAAAGATGAGCCTGGCCAGTGTGCTCAGTGGTTGAGCATTGATCTATGAACCAGGAGATCATAGCTGGATTCCAGGTCAGGGCATATGCCCAGGTTGCAAGCTCAATCCCCAGTCATTGATGTTTCTGTCTCTCTTCCCTTTCTCTGTCTGAGATATATATATATTGCATTAGAAGCCCCATGCACAAAATTCGTGCATGGGGGTATGTGTTCCTCAGCCCAGCCTGCTCCTTCTCCAATCTGGGACGCCTTGACAGATGTCCGACTGCCCATTTAGGATCAGGCCTAAACAGGTAGTCAGACATCCCTCTCACAATCCAGGACTGCTGGCTCCCAACTGCTTGCCTGCCTGCCTTCCTGATTGCCCCTATTCACTTCTGCCTGCCAGCCTGATCACCCCCTAATCACTCCCTTGCCAGCCTGATTGTCCCTAACTGCCCTCTCCTGCAGGCCTGGCTTTCCCCCAACTGCCTTCCCTGGAGGCCTGGTAATCCATAACTGCCCTCCCCTGCCAGCCTGGTCACTCCTAACTGCCCTCTGCTACAGGCGTGGGTCCCCCCAACTGCCTCCCCTGCAGGTTTGGTCCCCCCCAAATGCCTCCCCTGTAGGCCTGATCACCCCCAACTTCCCTCCTCTTCCAGCCTGGTTACCCCTAACCGCCCTCCCTTGCAGGCCTTGTCCCTCCCAACTGCTCTCTCCTGTTGGCCATCTTATGGCGGCCATCTTGTGTTCACATGGGGGCTACCATCTTGTGTGTGTGAGTGACAATTTGCATGACTTGTACAAAAGAATGTACCTCTTTTATTATATATTTACAAAAAATAAGATGAGAATCTGAGAAGTTTTGTTATTTCCCCCAAGGTCACAAAGATATAAGTTCTTTATCCAGAACCTGAAAATATTTTTAAATAAATTATTTTTTATCTGCCCACATTTCTTTCTTATGACAATAGATGTGATACACAAGCTTATTTTTTAAACAGCAGAGGGTTTTTCAAATCTAGCTTCTGCTACTAAACAAATGTATAATTAAAAAAAAATACTTAGCCTGCCTGGAGTGGCTCAGTGGTTCAGTGTTGACCTATGAACCAGGAGGTCACAGTTCAATTCTCAGTCAGCGCACATGCCGGGCTGTGGGCTCCATCCCCAGTGTGGGGTGTGCAGGAGGTGGACAGTCAATGATTCTCTCTGATCATTGATGTTTCTCCCTCTCCCTCTCCCTGGCTCTCTCCCTCTCCCTTCCTCTCTGAAATCAATAAAAATACATTTAAAAAATTCTTAGCCTCTCTGAGCCTCTGCTACCTCATTTCTAAAATAAGTGTAAACTACAGCTGCCTCATACGGCTGTAAGCAGTATTACCAGGCTTCCACTAAAACATAAGCAAACATGTCTAGCCGAGTGCCCACCATTTGTTAGGTATTCGATGCATCATCTTTTGCTGGCTTTTTATTCATCCCTTTCAACTCAAATGGGGGTAATTTCAGGACAAATAAAATAAAGTGCAACTTATATAACCAAGTAAAAGTTATATTATCTTAACAGCTGGCGCCAAAATTCATCTCAGGAAGGGAACTTATTTGTCAAAATATCTCAATAAGCATTTCTGGAAGGTGTGACTCTGCAGGCATAGATGTCAGCAGGAAACCAGCTATCGTAACAGAAGGTTACATGTTTCTGGGTAAGAACATCGTGAGAGTTGATGTTTTGTGCCCAAAAAGGGAGGAGAGAAGAGAAGGCTGGAGAAGGTAGGAGGGGAGAGAGAAGAGCTAAGGAATTGGGGTGAGGACAGTGAGATGAGCTAGGGGACAGTCTTCCATGGAAGGTTATAGGCTATTTTTAACCTAAAATTATTTACATTAAATTTATTTAAATTTTACCCAAAAAAAAAATTTCAGGAAAATCTACCACACTCATGAATACGTTTTATGTTCCATCTGGATAACCATAAGGAAGAACAGAAAGGCATGGTGGGGAATAGAAGAGACTCCAGGAATGTAAGATACCGTGACATCCTCGGAAATTTAGGAACTTTGAGGGCACAAGACAATTTTGGGATGACCTCAAGAGACTGGCCATCCTAAGGGGCATGAGGGTTACACAGTTAATTGAAAGTCCACTAGAAAAGAAAGTCAGTGGACCGAGAGATGGTTCCAATTTCCACATGGAGTAGATATATTCTGAGAAAACACACTCAAGACATTCAGGTGCAGATTATTAAGGAGTTTTGGGCATCGTTGAAACATACTATTAAACCGTTGACATTGACATAGAAAGAAATCCTCCTTTATGGTGTTGGCCTAAATAGATCAAGAATTTGCCTCGATGGGTCATTTCTGAATTGCCTTTATTTATTTTTAAAATAGACTGGTGTTTGTTTATTTTCTTTTAAGGCAGCGTTAGGTTCACAGTAGAACTGAGGAGGGAATTCCCACATACTGCCCTCATCATACATGTACACAGCTGCCCCTGCGATCAACATCCTCCACTGGAATGGACCTCTGTTTCAGTAGATAAATCTACACTGACACATCCTTTTCATCCCAAGTCCATTGTTTACATCAGGGTTCACCTCTGGTGAAATCTCCTTTCATTGCAATCCGCAAACTTCTGTCACATCACGGGTCCAGTAAATCACTTGCCCAGTGGCATGATGGGAGGATGAGGTGCCCTTTCTCAGCCAATATACCTGCTCAAGTAGAAGATGCAGCCAATCCCCAGAAGTTGACCCGAGTTGGCTTGATATTAATACATTCATTTGTATTAATTGTTTCCCAAAGAGAGAAAGCTGCCTATCTAAATGCAAACATACAAACCTGATTGTTTTTAAATAATGACATCAAGATCCACCGCACGGCTCTGCGGTTAGTAATGGATCACAGGGAAAGGATGCTGGAAGCGGTAACAGGAGGAGAAACATGATTATGACTCTGTCCTCCGGATCTGGCTTTTCATTAAATATCAGCCCGAAATAAATCAATTCCATTACATTCTTCTTTTGTTGCCCCTGGCCCGGCTTTTACGAGATCCATAATAATCTTATAACGGTCGGCATTTTTTACAGACTGTGCAGAAAACAGGTGTTTATCCTCCTTGCAAAAAAAAAAAATGCCTTTTTAATAGAGGTGCAGATTTAGGAGTTGAACGCGGTTTTGTGTTTGGCTATTATGAGGAAGGCATATCCAATTACACACTTTTTTCCCTTTTCCATCTCCTCTCAGAAGGTCTGGGCGATAAAGTTCATTCACTGGTGGCTGGGTCCGGGATCCCAAGAGCCATCTCAATCCCCTTTCATGTGTTAATACTGACTGATTCCACATCCAATGGCTTAGGGGCGGTGGCTCCGCGGTTGCTATGACCACTAATGCTTTGTGTGGCTAAAACCCTCTCTTAGCTTCAATTCTGAGGCTGTCATCTTGCAGTCATTCCCTCGCAAGCCTGCCTTTGTGCGGGATTGCTGAAGCTTAGATGTCTGAATGAAAACTGGCAGAAACACGTGCTTGACACACACACACACACACGGGTTTGGGGCACCATCCGCCTCCAAGGATCGCTGTGTCCAGAAGGTCTCATTCTGGTGTTTTCGCTCAGAATATTAGTTTGATGGTTGATCTTGTCTCTTCTTGGGCGGTGAGGGGGCTTTGATTGAGGGGTGGGGTTTGACAGGTACCTGAACCGTTAGGACTCACTCAGGAGGTCATATTCTGGGGAGCAGTCTGCACTCCTGACTCACGAGCTCAATCAAGAACCCTTGGCAGCCGAGACCGGTGTGGCTCAGTGGATAGAGTGTCGGCTTGCGGACTGAAAGGTCCCAGGTTCCATTCAGGTCGGGGACATGTACCTTGCTTGCGGGCACATCTCCACTATGGGGCGTGCAGGAGGCATCTGATCGATGTCTCTCTCTCATTGATGTTTCTGACTCTCTACGTATCTCTCTCCCTTCCTCTCTGTAAAAGATTAATGAAATATTAAAAAAAAGAACCCTTGGCATTCTTGTGTCCCCTCAAAAATAGCTCAAAAGCTTAGCCCGAAGAAGTAACCCATTTGTTGAGATAACAAAATGCAAAATAAAAACAAGTTTATACATATATATTTTGTTTTTTTTTCAATATCAAATGAAAACACTTCCATAAGTTAGTTTATAACAAATAAATATTTTACATTATTATTTTTTAAATGAGAAAAGAAAGCTAGTATGTCACAGCAAGGCATACACAAAAGCTCCCTGTTTTGGAAGGGACAGGGTAGGAGAAAATGATTCCCCAATCCCTTGAAAGGCAAAGGATTATCACCAAAGGAGTGTCTGCTGCCACCTGCTGGTGGCAGGCAAAGAGGTCCTGGACCTGTGGTATGGTTTCTTGCTTACAGTTGTACCTTGGAAATTCTTGTCACCACTGCTGGTTAAGTGAAGGTGTCCTTATATCTGCCCTGGTTGTTTTTACTTCCTCTTTTTATGTCTAGATTGTAATATTATTTTTTGTTTTTTCTCATTTTTTTTTTTAAAGCTGGTCTGGACCCATGAGATTTTAGAGCAGTGGTTCTCAACCTGTGGGTAGCGACCCCTTTGGGGGTCCATTGACCCCATCACAGGGGTAGCCTAAGACCATCAGAAAACACAGATATTTACATTATGATTCATAACAGTAGCAAAATTACTGTTAGGAAGTAGCAAAGAAAATAATTTTATGGTTGGGGGGTCACCACCACATGAGGAATTGTATTAAAGGGTCCCGGCATTAGGAAGGTTGAGAACCACTATTTTAGAGCTTTCCATTTGACTTGCTGGTTAGTTACTTGGCTTGACTAAAAATATGGCCAGTTCTTTCCAATCTAGGTTTGTGTTTACAAGAGCTTCTGCCTTGGTCATCCTGGCTTCTAGTGAATGCCACATGTTTAGCAATGAGTGACTGTATTGTGGTGTGATTAACCAGTAATTGTTGGTGTCATTGACCAAGTTATCTCATTTCTCCCTGGTTTGGGCACAGAAGATCCAGGAGGTGCTGCCAAAAATGAGAGCTAGGACTTTGATTACATCCTTGGAGCATCCAAGGTTTGGGATTCTAGTAAAATAATGATAATTAGCAATTATTATGATTACTAGAGGCCCAGTACATGACATTCATGCATTGCGGGGTGGGGGGTCCCTCAGCCAGGCCTGTGCCCTCCTGCAGTCTGGGACACCTAGATGCAGGCGGACATCCCCCGAGGGGTCCTTAGCGTTGCCTCGGAGATGGGAGAGGCTCCTGCCATCCCTGGCTTCTGGCTGAGTGGCTGACCACCAGGGGGAAGCTCTGCATTGAGCATCTGCCCCCTGGTGGTCAATGCTCGTCATAGCGACTGGTCGTTCCAATGTTTGGTCGATTTGCATATTAGCCTTTTATTATATAGGACTATATTTTGTCAAATAAGAAGCCTTGGCAAAAATGAATCAGAGCTACCACACATTATCATTATCTCATAAGAAAAAAGGGCTTTCTAATAATTAAAAAAAAGGAATACATGCCGAGACCGGTTTGGCTCAGTGGACAGAGCGTCAGCTTGTGGACTGAAAGGTCCCAGGTTCGATTCCGGTTGGGCACATGTACCTTGCTTGTGGGCACATCTCCACTGTGGGGCGTGCAGGAGGCGGCTGATCGATGTCTCTCTCTCATTGATGTTTCTAACTTTCTATCTCTCTCCCTCCCTTTCTGTAAAAAATCAATAAAATATATATTTTTAAAAAAGGAATACATTATCCAAAAAGGAAATTTACTTTAATTAAGATAAAAAAGGATATATCTAGTTTAGCAAAATTCACCACGTTTTTAACATTTTGGTAAGACTCCAGGAGCTAGTAAAGCAGCACCATGGATCCAATGCTGGAGACAGAGGGGAAATAACAGATGTGTGACTGTAGGTGGGAGGTCTACATTAGGAAGGGGATCGAACCAGCAGACAACAGCAAACTGCAGTGTTCTGGGGTGCTGGCTCAGAGACAGGGGGGACCAGAAGGGCGTGTGGATTCAGCACCTGAGAGGGCAGGTGGGGGGCTACTATACCGATAACACAGCCAGAGGCTGGAATCCCGCCTGCAGCACTGTGGCGGGAACCGAGGAGGCAGCATGCAAATAGCAGATACATCAAAAAACATGGAAAGTCATAGAATCCAGGCTGTGCTCTTCTTTGGGGGGAGAACAAGGTATAGTTTGCTTAAAAAACCAAAACCCCAAAACCAAAACCACTGTAGACCCCTTACCTAGAAAAGATCAGCAAATGGCATCCAGAGGCACCGGCTAACTGGCAAACTGGCATCATTTATAGCGTTTGGCAGATTTTATGAATAAAAACGCTGACCTATGAATAATGTGATATAAGGTTATTTCTAGATTTTATCTATATATACCTGGTGTCTTTTTTGTCCTTTTTTTGTCACTTTTGATTGTGTTGGATAAGTGTGAAAATACCAGACCAGGTTTTATGGGTGCTGTTCAGCAGTGCTCTGCATAAACTGCTTGGTCGCCCTGGTCAGTTTTAAAGAAAACCATCATGATGTGATTCACAAGGAACAATGCTCAACAGCACCGGTTTGGTTAAAAGAAATATAATGGAGCAACTAAGTTTTCTTACAGAAATTACTGTTGGAAAATGAAATCACTTTATATCGAGGAGGTGCTGATAACTTACTATAACCAGTAAGGAAAACTAAAGTTTTTATTTAGTTTGCAGATAAATTCATTTGCATGCATTAAATTGGGTAGCTAGTGGGAATTTTTTGTTTTTTACATCAGAAAAGAAGTGAGTTTAGCACTGCCAGCACAATCATGATCATATTAAACATAAAAAAACACACAATATGGTAAATTACAAGAGAACATGTGTGTGTTTTTTTTATAGTTTCTCATTTTTTAAACCTGAGACCTGAATAGACAAATTTTCTTTTTAAAAGATGCTTTGCTGCCGGCCTAGCTCTAGCTCTCTTATAGAATTTCCATCCATCATTCTTTTAATTATCTTTATCTTATCAACGACAGACATTTGGCGAATCCGAGGAAAAAGATAACTGACTGCCAACCAAAATTTCAAATTAATCCATTCTGGGAGCTCTTTCTGAAATTTTAATTTGTTTCATATTTTGTGAAATAAGCAAACCCCAAATCCCTTTGAACGGCAACTTTTAAAAAATCTGCTGTTAGTAAATTGGATGGGGACTCAGAAACAGCAACTTCTGTGGAAGTGGTTTGAGAGGAAAAAGAATCTGATTATTGTAAAATAGGAATAGACTTAGGAGTTAGGAGAAAATTACTCAGTATTGTAGAGACTCACTGAAAATGACTGAATTCAGTTTATAGCATTTTTTTTTCCATTTTGTGGAGTTAAAAATGGAGTATTTATAACTTACCTCAGTTACCCTTCCCAGTATTACTTTTATTATAGATTTTATGTATTCTTAGAACTTTTTTATCTCGTGTCATACCAACTCAAGCAGGGTCTGGAGGCTTTGCTAGAAATAAATGAAAGAGCCGAAACCGGTTTGGCTCAGTGGATAGAGCGTCGGTCTGCGGACTGAAAGGTCCCGGGTTGGATTCCGGTCGGGGGCATGTATCCTGGTTGTGGGCACATCCCTAGTAGGGGGTGTGCAAGAGGCAGCTGATCGATGTCTCTCTCTCATCAATGTTTCTAACTCTCTATCCCTCTCCCCTCCTCTCTGTAAAAAAATAAATAAAACATGTTTGTTTTTTTTTTAAAAAAGAAATAAATGAGAGAGATTGATTCAAGGAACTCTGCAAACTTAGAACACGGCGAGGCAGAAACCCAGAAGTGTTCCAGAACAGAATGCAAAGTTACAAGTTCTTACAGTAAAACGTACGTTCTTGAGAAGGACCAGCCCTCTTTCTCAGCCCGGGGACTGGTCCAGAGCCAGGCGATCAGGATGATGGAGGCCAGGGGGCCCAGAAGATGGGTGCCGGGGAGCCCGGGGTCTGGATAATGCAGGGCAGGTGTTTAGGTGAATCTGGCAGGGGGCAGTCAGGTGGTCTGGATATGTGAGCCCCTCAGCGCATACTTAGAGGGTTACCTACAAGCCCCGATGTATATCCCGGCAATGCCACTGGATTGGGAAATTGAACCATGCTGACATTGCCAGGCTGCCTAGAATAAGAATGGACTCTCTTCCCATTCTCTAACCCTCAGAATGTTAATTCTTTCAGCAGCTGGGTTAAAATAACCCATTTTATGTGTGTATTCCCTCTCTGCACTCTTTTCTGTGTGTTTCTTGGGAAATTATTTTTTCTTTCCCATGATCAATACGTGTACAACACGTTGGAAACATATATACCTACTTCTCTAAATTGAGGTTGAAAAGTTGAATTGTTACTTCAGGCAAGGGAGAAGACAGGTTCCTCTAGAACAGTGGTTCTCAACCTGTGGGTCGCGACCCCTTTGGGGGTCGAACGACCCTTTCACAGGGGTCGCCTAAGATCATCAGAAAACACCTATTTCCCATGGTCTTAGGAACCAACACACCGCTCCTCAGTGTAGCAAAGTGTAGCCATGTAGTTTACTGTTGTCATATGAAGACTGTTACCCATGCTACACCACGATTCAAGACAAAATTTCATTTATTTGTAATTAGAAATAAATATTTCACAATATATAATTACATATTGTTTTTGTGATGAATCCCTATGCTTTAATTATGTTCAATTTGTAACAATGAAAATACATCCTGCATATCAGATATTTACATTACAGTTCATAACAGTAGCAAGATTACAGTGATGAAGTAGCAACGGAAACAATTTTATGGTGGGGGTCACCACCACATGAGGAGCTGTATTAAAGGGTCTCGGCATTAGGAAGGTTGAGAACCGCTGCTCTAGAACAAATAATACTTCACTTTATGAAAGTCTGTCTTCCAGGAAGAAATACATCAGAAAGGCAGAAATTCACCCATGGTGCTCACCTAAGGGTCTGAAATCCCAAAGAAGAGAAAAAATTGCCGGGAAAATATCTTCTAAGTCTTAAGTCTTTCATCTTAAAAAAGAATGGGCATCACCTGGGTAAAACTGAGGTCAGGTTTATTCTCAAAGCCTAAGGTAAGGACGTCCAGGGCCTGGGAACGCAGGGGCTGAATAAGGCTTCGGAGTTGCCATTTAATTTAGTGGGTGCCAATAACGGGGGTGCAGGTCCGAGCTGCCTGGCACTGCGTACTTGCCGCTCTGGTGCTGGAAGGAGTGAATGCATCCGATCTGAACACACACTGCACGCTGTGTGGCTGAGAGTTTGACAGGATCAGGTCGGGAGCAATTGACCAGAATTCTGTGGGTGTGAGCAGTGATCACCCAGAATCACAGGCAGACACTCTGGTTTCTAGAATTGCCACAGCATGGAGGGTCTTCCCTCAGCTGCTCCCAGGGTCTTTGTAGAGAACAGAAACATAGAATTAGGAAACCATGATGAAGGCATACATGGGCTTAGGATGTGCCTGCTTCCAATAAAACAGGGTTCACTTTCCTTGGCTCTCTGAGAGGAAGGTGAACTGAAACATCTTTCCCTATAAAAATATCGGGTGATTCCAGAACAGTCCTGCCGCTTAACGTTAAGGTTTTCTAGTGCAATGAGGCGCAGATGTGGAATCTTGGTAGCTGTCAACTTCTGGGGAGCACGGGTTGTGTAGGGGAGGGACATGTTAGCATCAGCCCTCCAGGGTCCCTGGGTGGGTCTGAAAATTAAAGTGATACAGACATATTCATAGGAGAAATGCTTACCAGTTATGATTAATATTTTACTGGTATATGGGAGCCTTCCCAAGAGAATGAAATGCAAAGGCATGACCGGGGTGGGAAGTGCCTTTTAGGCAAAGAAGCAGTCAGTGTGTACAGAGGGGACAAGACACAGGCGTTTGGACTGGCAGAAGTGAATGGGAAAGAGGAACTAGGAGCACAAGGGGTGGTTCAACACGGTTTGTTTGTATGAGTCTTGGTCCTAAATTCTGCTCTCTGGTGATAAAATTGCCTTCCCAGCTGAAACCGGTTTGGCTCAGTGGATAGAGCGTCGTTCTGGGGACTGAAAGGTCCCAGGTTCGATTCTGGCCAAGGGCATATTCTTGGTTGCGGGCACATCCCCAGTGGGGGGCGTGCAGGAGGCAGCTGATCAATGTTTCTCTCTCATCGCTGTTTCTAACTCTCTATTCCTTTCCCTTCCTCTCTGTAAAAACTCAATAAAATATCTTTTTTTTTAAAAAAAATGCCTCCTGGTACAGCCAGAGCACCATTCACTTGGGAGCTTTATGAACTATTTCAGGGAAGAAGGGTGAAGGGTCGAAGACCAGTGACCTTCCCGCTTCTGCTGTGTTCTCACACTCCTCCCGCCGAAGACATTTAAGATGTCAGGGTGCCTATTTGGGTGTGGGTGTGTCCTCAACCCAACCAGCTGCCATATCAATATGAGCGCTCATTCCTGGAAGGAGTTTGCTAGCATTGGCAGATATAGATGCGCTACCTGCTTCCTCAAGAACAAAGACCATCCAGCCCATTAAAATTGTGTGATGAAAATGTATCCAGAAAGGATCCATGCACTTTACAGTGAGATACAGAAGGCCTCCGGGCAAAGGATGTGTTTGAAAGAAAGTAAGGGGGAGGGACTTTCTGAACATCTTTCACTTGGCCACGGTGGTAGAGAGGAAAAGCCCGTTTCTTAGGAGGTAGAAACAGGAAAGCACTTAGAGCCTACTCTGGGCACCTCTTTTATTTTTTTAAATATATTTTATTAACTGTTTACAGAGAGGAAGGGAGAGGGATAGAGAGCTAGAAACATCAATGAGAGAGAAACATTGATCAGCTGCCTCCTATACACTTCCTACTGGGCCTGTGCCAGCAACCGAGGCACATGCCCTGAACGGAATGGAACCCGGGACCCTTGATTACGCAGGTCAACGCTCTATCCACTGAGCCAGGGATTGAGCCCTCCTTTTGTGTAATTAAACAAAAAGTAGGCCGGAACCAGTTTGGCTCAGTGGATAGAGCACCGGCCTGCAAACTGAAAGGTCCCAGGTTCGATTCCAGTCAAGAGCATGTACCTTGGTTGTGGGCACATCCCCAGTAGGGGGTGTGCAGGAGGTGGCTGATCGATGTCTCTCTCTCATCGATGTTTCTAACTCTCTATCCCTCTCCCTTCCTCTCTGTAAAAAATCAATAAAATATATTTTGAAAAAAAAAAGTAGCATAAGCTGATGCGTTACTAATGGTGAGTGATCAATACTAATAGCAAGGCTGCATTTCATTGCAGTGAATAATACTGTACATATCATTTGCATTTCCAAGCTGAGGAAGCTGAGCTTGGAGAATTTATTCAGATTTACACTTCCCAGCTTGGCTCTCTAGGAGATTATGTTAATAATGTACAGTGAGGATTTTCCAGTATCTGTCCTATAAAAGTAGTGGCTTTCTGCGCCCAGCAAATTCTAGCTGATATTTAATATTTATGGCCAGAGCAAAGAAGCCTCGTAGAGACCCTACGTGGAACCAGAACCCAAAAGCATCTGAGCAGAGCAAGAGGAAAGATTGAATGTGGATACTCAGTGGAAAATGGGAGTGGTGTGCCCGGGCTGGTGTGGCTCAGTTGGTGGCCATCATCTCATGCACAGGGTTTTGGTTCAGTTCCAGGGCACATGCCCCAGTGTTGTGGGCTCGTTTTGCAGTAGGGTGTGTGTGCGTGCGTGTGTGTGTGTGTGTGTGTGTGTGTGTGTGTGTGGTGGGGGGAGGCAGCTGATTCATGTTTTACTCTCACATTGATGTTTCTCTCTCCCTATCCCTTCCTTGCTCTCTAAAAATTAATGTAAATATTACAAAAAAAAATAATAAAGGAATTGCCAAAACCGGTTTGGCTCAGTGGATAGAGCATCGGGTGGTGGACTGAAAGGTCCCAGGTTCGATTCTGGTCAAGGGCGTGTTCCTTGGTTTCGGGCACATCCCCAGTAGGGGGCATGCAAGAGGCAGCTGTACTCCCTCATCGATGTTTCTAACTATCCCTCTCCTTTCCTTTTTGTAAAAAATCAATAAAAAATATTAAAAACATAGGAATAGATTTTCAGCATAGGTATTTGAGTGTGTTTTTTTTTGTTTATTTAAGTTATAAATTTACCTTGCTTTTTAAAAAAATATATATATTTTTTATTGATTTCAGAGGGGAAGGGAGAAGGAGAGAGATACAGAAATATCAGTGATCGGCTGCTTCCTGCACACCCCCTTTTGGGGATCCAGCCTGAAACGCAGGCATGTGCTCTTGGCCAGAATCAAACCTGAGACCCTTCGGTCCACAGGCTGATGCTCTGTCCACTGAGCCAAACCAGCTAGGGCTACCTTGCTTTTTTTTAAGTCACAGAAATCTTGGAACAATTACTGAAAAATTCCAAAAAGAAGCAGGTCAATAACATTTGTAAAAACTTTGTATTGTAAATGTATTTGGGTAAGAGAAGGGCAGGAAGACAATAGTTAGCAAAGAGGAATGCATGAGGGTGCGTGGATTAAGGGATATACCTTTTAGGAGGTCAGTAAAAGGAAAAGAAAGCAGTGTGGTGGTTAATCTTTTATATATATATTATTGATTTTTTTACAGAGAGGAAAGGAGAGGGATAGAGAGTAAGAAACATCAATGAGAGAGAGAGAGAGAGACATCGATCAGCCGCCTCCTGCACACCCCCTACAGGGGATGTGCCCGCAACCAGGATACATGCCCTTGACTGGAATCGAACCTGGGACCTTTCGGTCCACAGGCCGGTGTTCTATCCACTGAGCCAAACCGGTTTCGGCATGATGGTTCATCTTATGTGTTAACTGGACTGGGCCCTGCAGTGCCCAGCTATTTAGCCAGACACTACCCTGGTGTGTCTGTGAGAGGCTTCTGAATGAGGTTAACATTTGAATCGGTAGACTGAGCGAAATATATTGGCTTCTGTAATGCAGATGAGCCCAATCCAATCTATGAAAGACCTGAACGGAACAGAAAGATGGAGTGAAAGGCAATTCAGCCTGCCTGCAGCGACAGGTTTTTCTGGTCCTCAGACTCAGACTGAAATACTGGCCTTCTGGGGTCTCGAGCCTGCCGGCTCTGGGCTGCAGCCACCCCCCAGCTTCCTGAGTGTCCCCCCACCCCCGTGACGGTGCTCCTGAGGCTCCATAATTACTTAAGTCAGTTCCTTACAATGAACATATACTTTCTATTTCTCAGGATAATCCTCATATATGCAGGGTTATTCTTTCATCCTCCTGGAAGTGTGCCACAGTAAAAGCATCTTGGGTTTGTATTTCAGTGTTGGAATTCGGCCTGTCCTGGCACCATGAGGCATATGCAGGGACAGTCTTACCAGCGAAGGGACAGACTGCTTGGTGCCAGCACTCTGGACTGGCATCGGACCTGCACATAGGATTTTTCTGGGATGCCAGAAGTCCAGCCCTTGGGGATCTCGTGACCCTTGGGAAATTGCCATCCCCTCTACTGTGGAGAGGAAGCCACAGGGAGCTGAGCTTGAAGGTACTGTATTTTCCGGCGAATAAGACAACTTTTTAACCTAGAAAAAGCTTCTCAAAAGTCGGGGATCATCTTTGTGTGTGTGTGTGTGTGTGTAGTTTTCCTTGTATGAATATATCACAACTTATCACGTCTTAGAGGGCGGGTATATCCCAAACTCTGTATTTTAACTGGAAAAGTTGGGGGTCGTCTTATATGCCAGAAAATACGGGTAGTCTTTGCCCTGAGAGAATGGGACTTCTGGTCCCAGCCACCTTATTTTCTCTGAAATCCAGAGTGAGCATCAGGGACCCTTCTGTGCTGTCTTGATCTATGCATCACATCTTGTTGCACTAGACCTGGTGATCTTCTGTGAATGACACCATGACAAATGCAGTCTTATGGGGCAGATGCTGCCTAGAAGAAAATGCCAGGATAGAAAATAAAGATGAGTGACTAATAGTAGGCTAAAGACCCATTCTGCAGTATTTGCTCCCGACCGCTAACATTCTCTCATTTTTAAAATAATTTATGGAAGATCTGTATTGAAAAAATGGTTAGAAATATATACTGATTAGAACTCTAAGGCTTTAGAAGACCAAGGAGACTTTCTTCGACTCCATATGATGGACGGTGGGAAAGGGAGACTTTTCAGCCAGTAATAGAATGGAAATAGGGTGACATTAGAGAGAGTAATTGACTGTGTGTGATCCTCTGGAGGGAGGAATACACAGGCAGGAAGAGAGGTCGGGATGCTATCCCCACGATCCATCAAGCGATTAGGGCCCTGGAATGAGGTGGCCACGAGGTTAATAAAAACAAAGGGATATTGCTGACAGTGGCTTCAAAGGATGAGTCGATAGAATGTGGTGACTCCTTGGGAACGGATGATAAAGGAGATGGGTCAAAGATCATTTCAAAATCGTCAGACCAGGCCAGGAGAAAAAAGATGGTTTCGGTTAGGGACATCACATCGGGGAATCTGTTGTGGGCCAAAGAAGATGAATGACTTTATGGTGAGAGAGAGAGAGAGACATCCAAAATAAAATAAAACAAATGATGATAATGATGATAATGACATGGAGGACTGGTTATCATTTGGGTAAGATTGAATGGCAAGTTAAGTAATTGCTATCAGCTGAATTGTGCTCCCAGCCCCCAGTTCATACACTGAACCCTAACTTCTAACTAACCTCTATTTGAGGGGAGGCCTATAAGGAGGTAAATGAGGTCAGTAGGGTAGGTTCCCAATTCAATAGAGCTGGTGCCTTATTCTAGTAAGGAGAGGAAGAGACACCAGAACTCTGGTTCTCTCCTCCATGTAAGGTTACAGTGAAGAGACAGCCATCTGCAATCCAGGAAGAGAGCTTTCACCACTGAGTCAGCTGGCACTTGACTTTAGACTAGCACACCTCCAGAACTGGGAGGATAAACTTGTTCTGTTAAGCCCTATAGTCAATAATATTTTGTTATAGCAGCCTCACCTGACTAATACAGTAATTTTAAAGCATATGAAACAAAATGATTATGTTTTACTCTTCCTAAATGATTATTGTGTGAAAGGCGCAAAATAAAAGTTAAATGGAAAAAACAAAAGTAATAAAATGATTCATTATTAGATAATTATGTTATATTTCCAAGAATATTTGAAGACAATGTCCTTCTTAGAAAAGAGATGGCCAACTTCATCTGTACAGTGGTACCTCGAGATACGAGTTTAATTCATTCCGTAAACTTGAGGCGTGGGAAACTATGAGATGCTTGAGTCTCGGTAAACTGGATCGTGTGCAGCCAGCCAATCCGCGTGATTATTCCTATCTCAAATGTTGTTCATATTTCAAAACAAAAATTGCTCACTCGACGGCTCGTATCTCAAAAATCTCGTATGTTAGGGCACTCATATCTTGCTTTAGAAGATTTTAGCTTCAGGATTATTTAGATATAGAGCTACTCACATGCCACCAATATTTACAAATTTATAAGAGAGAACCACTTTATTAGCATTCCTATAGTAAAAAGAGGAAGATAAACCAACTAATCCTATATAATAAAAGCCTCATATGCTAAGTGTCCAGTTGTCTGATCGGCCATTCAACCAATCAAATTGTAGTATGCTAATGATATGCTAAGGCTGCTCAACTGCTCGCTATGAAGTGCACCGACTACCAGGGAGCAAACAATAAACTAGTCGACTGGTCACTATGACATGCTCTGACCACCAGGGTGAAGGTGCTCTGACCAGTAGGTTAGCTTTCTGCTAGAGTCTGACCAATCAGGACTGAGCGAGATGGGCCAGACACACCCTGGAGCCCTCCTGCTGTCCCTCCCCCGCTGGCCAACCTCCCGCGTTCATCTCTGGCTCTAATAATGCACCAGTGGGGTCCCTCAACCTGGCCTGTGCCCTCTTGCAATCTGGGCTGAGGGACATTCCCCCCCCTCCCAGTGCACGAATTTTGTGCACCGGGCCTCTGGTTAATGGTTAATGAGTGAATGAATAAGTGAATGATGATGATAATGATGATGGTAACAATTATGGAACACTTGCATTGTCAGGTATTTTCCTAGCACCTTAGTATATTCATGTAAATGATGCACAAATTAATAGCCAGTGAAGCACAAATTTCATTCTAGTTTTTCTTCCCCGAATTCTCCCGTTTATCTACACTGAAAGTATTAGCTAAAATTGGAATTCAGATATTCCATTACAATGGACTCTTATCTCCCTGAATCCAAATGCTATGTTTTTAAAATTATTTTAGATGACATGGTTAAAAATAAACTTTTTATATTAGAAAACCAAACATGCTCATTATATAATATTGTTAGCGAGCACAAAGTAGTAACATAAATTATCTATATTTCTGAGCAATCTTCTTTGTATTAATATATGTCTTGATTTATGTCCTTTGATCATTTCTTTATTGTTATAGTAGCTGCATTTACATTTCATTGATTTTTGGTGATTCTATTTTTCATTCTTACAATTGATAACATTTTATAGGTTCTCACAATCTATAAACATGAGTTAAATGACTATGATATTCCATTACTAGTCATTTTCACTTGACCAATACTTTAGTATTGATCTGTATAAAATAATCCTAAAATAATTATAAATGACTTTATTATAGTGTTGGTAAATATTTTATTGATTTTTAGTATCTCTGTCTCTCTCCCTCTGTCTTCCCCTCCCTTCCATTTTCCATCTACATTTATACACAAACATATGTGCACATATACTTACATTTATTTATTTGTATTTATTTTTATTTTGATAAGTCTCTTATCAAAAGGATATTTAATCATTTATCCTCCTAGATGCAATTTATGGAAATTTTAAAACAACATTCTTTCTAACAATTATCATTGCTTCATCAACTTTTTAAAAACAATGTTATTTTTTAACTTGGCTCTTATTGACTATAAAGTTGCGATTATTGTTAAGTCTTATGATAAGCTATATGTTCCCAATCTTTGTGTGCGGACCACATACCTGGCTATCAAAATGGTCAGGAACAACATGCCTGGAAACACACAACACAGGTCACCTTAAAAGGCAAGGGACACCAGAGCAAGTTGTTATGATAAAAGATCATCATTCCCATACTTGTGACTATTTTGAGAACAGATGTAAAAGGTTAGGTAGAGATTTGAATCATTCTATTAATTATATCTAGTGTTTGCATCATTCAGTTCTTCACATTATTGCGAGACTAGAGGCCTGGTGCATGCATTTGTGCACTAGTGGGGTCCCTCAGTGTGGCCTGTGGGGACTGAGCTGTAATCGGCATCCAACATCCCCCAAGCACAAAGCGGCAAAGTGGCCGAGGAGGTGTCTGGTGCCCTTCTGTCAGCTGATCAGCATTCCCGCTGTGGGAGCACTCTGGCCACTAGGGGGCACTCCCTGCCTTGAACGTCTGCCTCCTGGTGGTCAGTGCGCATCATAGACTAGTCTCTTAGGCTTTTATATACAGAGACGGAAAAAAATTAGAGGCTTGTGAGTTACACCTACCATGTCAGGAAAATAAACTTTTCAATAAGGTAGGGATTGCAGAAGAGGTAGGAGATAGAACTCTTACATCAGAGAAGTTTACAGTCTTCATACAGAAATATTTACAGGTAGAAAAATTAGTATAGTGCAATATAGCACTGTATTTCACAATTTGTAAGAGAAGGGCCATTGCGAATTTTAGTATCTGAATCTGATCGGAGAAACCAAAATGATAAGAATAGAGCTAATAACTGTCCTCCTCACCAGTTGATTTCCCCCTTTTGGTCCTAAAATATCCTCCCCCTGATAAACCTAACAGTTTGATTTTCTAAGGTTTCAGGGGGGAAAATAAGTTAATTGGTATGATTTTTTTCAGTTTTAAAATCTGTGTTTTTTTTTTTTCTTCAAGTTTTGATATCTGTGACTTTCTATGTAAATTAGAATCAATTGTAAGATAATAGATGAGTTAGCCCCAAATAACCTATTGGTTTATTTTAAGTTTATTAAATTTGTATCTCATGATGTCTGCAAAGAGCATAATGACTCATGAGGTTGGCATCTAAATAAGCTTAAAAGTGGCCACATTGATGATGCAGTTAACCTAAGATGACTGTGTACCTTTTCATCTTGAAAAAAAGATAAAAGACCTGCCTTCTTAAAATCTAGCTAAAAAAATTATTTATTGTTTAAAGTGTAACAGATAGTACTACATATGTCTCTTCCCCCCCAACCCCCCATTGGCCATCCTCACCCCCTAGCACATGCCCTCACCCCGCTAGGGTCTGTGCCCATTGGTTATGCTTATAGGCCATGCTACCAATGGTTGAACTCAACTGCCAATTATTGATGAGTGCATCATCTCCTCTGCTATGTTTCTGAGTAACCTGATTTTCCTTAAAGACTAACTTGTGAATTTTCATTTTATGTTGTCAACATGGAGTGACCATCATTTCAGGACAAAGCATTCCCTGCTGTGTAGATAGACATTTGATTCTACCCCCTCACTTGACATTCCATTGGGAAAGAGTCCTCAGACACAGGAGTTTCTCCATGCATTTGACATGTGAGAAGGTTAACAAGTGAACCAAGACATTAAATATGTGTCATTGTAGTTCCCAAGTTCCAAGGAAGTGCCTTCGTGAATGATGGTGGTGATGAAACTTTCCCACTAGAATTAAAAAAGGATTAAAATTTCTGCCTAATATGCATGCCCATGCAAGCATAAATATAAACACACACACTTTCCTGACATTGCATTTTTAGAAAATTTAAATACAGATATTTTATCTTTAAATATAAAAACTCTAAATTAGAAATATAAAATATTTTCAGTATTTTTGTAAGCAAGCCACCCTTTTATATATTTTTTCCACACAAATTCTAAATCTTTTGAGATGTTCCAAAATTATATTGAATTTTACGGGATAATTTAGCTCCTTCAGATGGTCTTCAAAATCCCATAGGAGAAATGAGTCAGAAAGAGGTTCTGTTCCGAAGCAGCATTAAGTTCATCGGGGATCAGTAACCCCATCAGGAAAGTCAGCACATGAAGAAGAAAAGCCACCATGAGCACCCTAGCTAAGCACACAGCCAGCTACAACTGCTTTTATTCAGGAAAAGTCCCATTTTCTGCCTTCTCTGTGCTGGGCCTGCAGAGCTGAATTTACCTGTAGAAAAATCTCCATACCCAGGGCCTATTTCTCAAGCCCATCCCAGAAAAGCAAAATCCCTCTCTGTCCTAGCTCAGTGGTCGGCAAACTTATTCGTCAACAGAGCCAAATATCAACAGGACAATTGAAATTTCTTTTGAGAGCCAGATTTTTTAAACTTAAACTTCTTCTCATGCCACTTCTTCAAAATAGACTGGCCCAGGGCGTGGTATTTTGTGGAAGAGCCACACTCAAGGGGCCAAAGAACTGCAAGTGGCTCGCGAGCCACAGTTGGCCGACCACTGCCCTAGGTGAATATGCTCTCTCATTCTACGAGATGATGTCCTAGTTTCTTCTCTCTTCTCTAAACTGTAGTGCTCTTTCTTCTTTCCTCATTCTGGCTGCTGTATTTCATTTCTGAGTTGTCAAGAGGAGGGAAGCAACCAGAAAGGATGCTCTTATTCAGTCTCTCAATGCCAAACCTACTAACTGAATTTGTGTCCGGGGCCATAAATTCTGTTTCCCTCTGATTACCCATGACTCCTCCTTGTTTCTGTCTAACCAACCACACCATATACACTGAGTGGCCAGATTATTATGATCTCTGAATGCATAATCTGCCCACTCAATACATATGTATACACACATATATATACATATATATACACACATATACATATATACACACATATATGTATGTATATATGGAGTGACAGATATGTATATATGTGTATATATGTATATATATGTATATATACATATGTATATATGTGTGTGTGAATATATATATATACATATATATGCGTGTGTGTGTGTGTGTGTGTGTGTGTATGTTAGAGGCCCAGTGCATGAATTCGTGCATGGGTGGGTAGGGTCCAGCCATCCTGACCAGGGGAAAGGGATATGGGCAGTTGGCCGGCCTGCCTGCTGGTAGAATTCCTGTTCAAGGTGACAATTTGCATATTAGCCTTTTATTATATAGGGTATACACTGAGTGGCCAGATTATTATCATTCAGAGATCGTAGTAATCTGGCCACTCAATGTATACCCTACTTGCTTTCGTGTCTCACTGACCAAGGTGCACCCCCTCTGTCTCCCTCCTGTATCATTTATTTCACCATGTATTGGATCATTCTCATCAGCCTAAAAGTTAGTAATAGCTTCCAATTTAAAAAAATGAATCTCTTGCCAGCATGTTCCCCTCTAAATATTACCTCATATCTATGTTTCTTTTCTTTGAAAGCATTTCTTAGAGTATTATTTTCATTCCTTCTCTGTCTCCCTTCTTAATCACTTATTCTGACATTGATGCCCTACAGTAAGGCTTTTCTCCCGTCCCGCCAATGAGACCAATCTCATGAAAGACATCAAAGGCCTACATCTTGATAAATACAAAGGTCAGTTTCTGGCTTCTCTTTTTTCAACTTCTCAGAAACCTTTTATCCTCTTGATTACTCCTCTGCTGGAGGCCTCTGAAGGCATATTTATTTATGAACCTCTTTGCTTGTCTGTTGCCTTTCTTTATCAAAGCAGGGCCCTGTATGTTATAACCCTTGTTCTCCTTGTTCTATTCCTGCTATCAGGGACTATTGGATCCCCAATATCTCAAACAAGTACCTGGCATAAACAAGCTGCTCAAATCCTAGGTCATTTAATTCATTTTTGGAGGCAATAACAGATTTGAATAATAGGGACCCGAAGTCATAAACACAGAGTTTATGAATAATACCCAGATTGTGGGAGTCAGAGACTCCCTACTGCTGCTCTTTTCAGCACCAGAACAGTCTATTTGTCGAAGTTGACAACTGAACTTTGTAAGGTCTCTGTTTCCATGGATTCCAAGTGAACCCCTCCACTCTGTCCTCAGCATCACACAGCTTGGCTCCAACTCTCCAGTTGACTCCGGATAAATCAGCACATCCATAGAAGCCATTAATCTGCCTTGGTATCTCATGAAAACAGAAGGCTGAATCTCAGCTGCTTTTGTAAAAGGATGACCAACAAAGGAGAAGCCTATCCCATTCTCAAGCCCATCCCCCAACAGCACCTCTGAGATGATCTGACCCTCTCCCTCCTGAGATAAGGGCAGAGAAGGGGAACCACCCAATGATCTCACCCCCACGCCCAGCCACCCCTTACTCATTCCAAAGGTCTCCATCCAACCATGGACCTGAATCATCCACTTGGGTCCAGGCTGCAGCCAACAAGTCTATTTTTAGCTCTAAGTAAGCTGAGAGCTGAGTTGGGAGGCCTTTTTCTTCTTTTTAATTCTTTTTCCATCTACACCAGTGGTTCTCAACCGTCCTAAGGCCACAACCCTTGCATATAGTTCCTCATGTGGTGGTGATCCCCAACCGTGAAATTTTGCTACTGTGATGCATCGCGATGTAAATATCTGCATTTTCCAATGGTCTTAGGCGACCCCTGTGAAAGGGTCATTCGACCCCCAAAGGGGTCGCGACCCACAGGTTGAGAACCACTGATCTAGACCATCAGTAAGCTTGCATACCAGAAATACATCCAAATAAGAAATCCTCCCAAAGGTCAACCTTGTTTCGTTCCCCTCAACAAACAGGAAGCAGAACCGTGGAGATACCTTTCAGCTGGAATGCCTCATTCAGGACTGTCTGACACCATCTTGGGTAGAGAAGGGAGCTTATCTGGAAACCACAATTTTTTTGTGTGAAATTACTTGCTATTTCAACCACGTGGCACATTTTTTTCTCCCCTCTAGATAAAAAAATGCTGGCCTTTAGTATGAAGGCTGTGAAATGGGTGCTAGAGATCTGGGGGAGTTCTTTAGTGGGTTGTTTAAAAATATATATTTTATTGATTTTTTACAGAGAGGAAGGGAGAAGGATAGAAAGTCAGAAACATCGATGAGAGAGAGACATTGATCAGCTGCCTCCTGCACATCCCACACTGGAGATGTGCCCACAAGCAAGGTACATGCCTCCAACTGGAATCGAACCTGGGACCCTTCAGTCCACAGGCCAACGCTCTAACCATTGAGCCAAACCGGTCTTGGCATTTAGTGGGTTATTTAAAGAATTCATCCACAAGGAGTTTGCCTAAGATGTGTTTGACTAAGTAGCGGATTTGTTCTAACATTAATGAACCATCCAGGCAATTACACAAAGGCCGTTGGGATGTTGAAGAGGTAATTTTTTCCCCCCAAGGAAATAAGTCAAAACAGGAAAAATTGAACTCAAATAACTAGAGCCTCTAATCCTTTTGTTTTCAATTAGATTGAGTCCATGTTTATTGAAAAATCAATGGATTCTTCTAAATTCTGGGTGAATTTAGAAGTGCATACAATAGTCTTCACTGTTAGGATGCATTGCTTCATGCACTGAAAATACATACTGTATTAAAAATAAATATATTGTTGCCCGGAGGGTGTGGCTCAGTGAAGTGAGCATCCACCTGAAGGTCAAGGTTCAATTCCCCATCAGGGCACATGCCTGGATTGCAGGCTTGATCCCCAGTGGAGGGCATACAGGAGGCAACCAATCGATGATTCTCTGTCATCACTGATGTTCCTCTCTCTGTCTCCCTCTCCCTTCCTCTCTCAAATCAATAAAAATAAATAAGTATATTATTAAGCACTGTATTTGTAGCATGGCCTATCATCAGACAGGTTTGGCCCAATTTCTCCCGTTGTCTGTCTGGGTAGTTATCTTTGAAAAGCAAAACTTTTCTAGAATTGCAGCATCCTTTAAAAGTCAAAGAAGCGTTCTGTCTTGAGGCTCTCATTTCTTTTACTTACTAAGGAGTGACATACCGTAGACTCAGATATTTCACCAGAACTGTTTTCAACAAGAGGAAAATGAAAATAAGTTTTTGTGTTAGCCAAAACATTCCAGAATCAGAATCCTGCTTTTAATTATACTGGGTGACTGCAAGATTTTTGTACATGCTATCTGTGTTTACTGAGAATGCTTTTAGCGGGTGTCCTGCATAGGGATGGATAAATGGAGCTTAGTGAGGACAAAGCGACACACAGGGTGTGACTTGTATGACAAAGAAATGAGAATCTACACTATTAAAAGCGTGATGTCTGTGGGTTACTTGTGCAACCTGTATTATCTGGGAAATGAGCCAGAAGCTTGGAACCAAATGGAATAAAGAGCCGTTCTTTCTACAACTTAGAATGGAAGTGAGAAAAAAATAGTGAGATGATTCTCTCCCAAACTGTAAATTGCAGCCGGATAGCTAGTTGCTACCTTTCCATCTAAGTGAATCTCTCTGGCTGACTTGATTTATTTTCCGGAAGATTTTGACACTCGGAAAAGTGGGTCGCTTCTGTCCTCATTGAGATGACAAATCCACCAGTCTTCAGTAAAAAGAAAACTGGCAAAGTGTTTTCTTGACTTAAGTTCCAACAGACTCCAAAAGAACTAGAAAGTTTGGGGTCTCTTTATTCCCCTCGTGTCTTGTGAATGATGACAGATTTATTTCAAAAAGTGGTGATGGGAGATAAACAGAGCTTCAGAAACGACGTGGTCTATTTATTCTGCCCGTTCTTGAGGAAATGTCTTGGGAGGGCTGTCTAAACTGGTTTCCTAATATATATCAGGGGATGCTGGTTGGACCCCTTGCTGGGAAGTTATGGGAAATGTTCTTTCGGTTGCTTTAAATGTGCCTTCGTAGCTAGTTTCTCATGTTTGGTTGAACTTCAAAAGTATTAGTCTTGAAAAAAAAAGAAAAAGAGGAATTACATGTTTTTTCTAATGCTTGTGCCTTCAAAGACAAACTCAAAGCCCAGTCTGGATCGCTGCTGCAGTTTTAGAGATGTTAGAGCCCTCCATCTCAGCAATAAGCAACGGAAGATGCAAAATATTGGAGGACTTGTTGATGGTGCTAGTTACTAGAGAGAGAATAAGAAACAAGAAATCCTTCTGGAAGCTCTGCTTCAACATTTACCACAGAGAAAGATGTTTACTTTTGAGTTAAGATATTTGAATGAGCAATTTATGATGGTAAGTTTTTATTTCAAGATTCTAAGGATGAACTGTCCTTGGGAAAGGCTCTATAAGGCAATAATAAGAATGGATCTAGACTGTCCTAGGGTCACATCTTAACTGTCCAGCTGGGAGAGAGTGGTCAATGGACACCCGGTATTTTGGCTTCTTCCTTTTTAAGATGGACCTGACTCACCAGCCAGTGTAGTATGGCTCGGTTGGTGGAGCGTGGTCCCATTCATCAAGAGTACCAGTTCGATTCCTGGTCAGGGCTTATGCCTGGGTGGTGGGTTTTTTCTCTATTAGCAGGCAGGCAGGAGGCAGCTCATGGATGTTTCTCATCAATGTTTCTCTTTCTCTCTGTTTTTCTCTCTCTAAAATCAATAAAAATACATGTTAAAAATAAAACGGACACGACCCTACCTAACTAAGGTTCTTATAAAGATAAGATGGTAATATGCATGGAGTAGCTCAGGATCTGCGAAAGAAAAGTGATCCATTATTGTTCTTATTAATAATAAAATTAAGCAATTCATATTTTGCCTAGATTTTGTAATTTACATGAACCTTCATCTGACATGTGAAAACTGAGAGGAACAGCTTCACGTTGTTTACCTTTTTTGTCATCCTATTAATTTTATTATTTTTTATTTTTATACTAGCTTTATTAATAATAACTCCCAATTAGAAATAACATAAAAATCCATCCACAGGAGCAAGGATAAAAATGTGTCTTCATACAGTGGGATACTCTTCAGCAACTAAACATTGAACTTCTGCCCAGCTGGAGTAGCTGAGTGGCTGACTGTCAACCTTTGAACCAGAAGGTTACTGTTCAATTCCCGGTCAGGGCACATGCCATGTTGAGGGCTTGATTCCCAGTGGGTGGTGCACCGGAGGCAGCTGATCAGTAATTCTCTCTTCTCATTGATATTTCTATCTCTCTCTCTCTCTCCCTTTCTCTCTTGCTTGTTCAATTTCCTCTCAATTTTAGGCAGACTACAGTAAACAACCTCTCCCAATGCTTCTTGTGCACAATTGCTGACTCCCACTGTTCCAGTACCATTTTCTGTTGTTATCCATTCAGTTTCTCTGGGAATTTACACACCACCAGCAGATTGGACCAGTGTGCAGCGTCCAGATGGTGCCTGCCCTCAGGCCCCAGGGACGTGGCTGGCAGGGCATAGCGGGCACCCACCCGGTGCTCAGACTGCAGGCCGTGGCCTGCACGATCTGTGTGGTCCAGAGTGCCATGTTCACTGGAGAGTTGCAGCACTGCTCCAAGGCCACCCTGGCAGGTGGAGGCGGGGGCAGGGGCAGACCTGGGGCTAAGGTGGCCCGCACGCAGGGGCAGAGCCTGGAAGCATCCTATTAATTTTATAAACTTTTCATGCACAACTTATACATTATCCTATATAATAAAGAGGTAATATGCAAATTGACTGTCACACCCTCACAAGATGGCTGCCTATGACCAGGCCAGCAGGGGGGTTAGTGAGGGATGACCAAATGACTGAACAAGCAGGCTGTGTGGAGAGACCAGGCCGGCAGGGGGTTAGTGAGGGATGACCAGATGACTGAACAAGCAGGCTGCGTGGGGCAAGCAGGCTGGCGGGGGAGCCATGAGAGGTATCCAGGCCAGCAGGGCGGTATTTGGGGGTGACCAGGCCAGTAAGGGGAGCAGTTGGAGGCAATCAGGCAGGCAGGCAAGCAAGAAGTTGGGAGCCAACAGTCCTCGATTGTGAGAGAAATGTCCATCTGCCTGTTTAAGCCTGATTCCGGTGGGTCCCAGATTGGAGAGGATGCAGGCTGTTCTGAGGGACATTCCGCTCCTGTTCACATTTTTTGTGCACTGGGCCTCTAGTGTATATTATAATTAGTTTTATACAGAATTAATAGGGGAATTACTTAAGCTTTTTAAAATTTAGTGACCCTATAGGCACAAACAGTACAATATTCCAAAGAAGTATCTCTGCTCTTAAAATTTCTGATGCTTTTCAACAACTAAATTCTAGACCCATAACAATCTGATCATGATTGTTTTGTTTTTTTTTTAAGTCAATTTATGTTTGATGAGACTTGTGAACAAGTCCTAAATTGTCCTTTGGCCCTATATAACTGTGAGTGAAAGTCAATGTTACTTTCTAGAATGTTCATACCTATCTCAGACAAAAGTGGCACCATGCTCACATATGTCTAATTTGTCCTGTGAATGTTTAAAAATTCAAGTCCAGAAGTCGAGAAAGTCGTAATGAATTATACTTTGAAGGATTTCCTCTAAAAAAAAAATAATATGGGTGTGGGCAAAGGTAGGTTTACAATTGTAAATACTGTTTGTTCTTATATTATTAGTTTTGTTTGTCTTATATATTTTTATATACAAACAACTGTAAACCTACATTTGTCCACCCTTGTATTGTTAGGGAAAATCACAAGCTATAAAAAAAGTTTCCAATAACGCTTTCTCCCAACTCTTCTACAACTTGTCCTTGAGTTTACCTTTTTTATTTTAAACAGCACTGGAATAATAAAATGTGTTGGTATAGCCCCGTGTTTCTCTGGTGATTATATTCAAAGCATTTCACTGAAGATACTATTTTTAAGCTAGCGTTTCAAAAATGTTACCACAAGTTTGTGGATGATTTGTATTCAGTTATACAAAACAATAGCAAACAATATTTTGTGCCTTCATTCTGGCGCGGCCCATCTATTTTTCTGCCAAAGGGACTCAGATGCCATTTATCAAGTGAGAATGGTGTGAGGGAGCTGTTTTAAGAGCAGCGAGGGCAGAGAGATAGGGCAGGTGTCCACACGTGTCCACTGGGGAGACGAGGTCCTACCTTCTCCCCCAGAGCAAGTTCAGGTGTTGTTTGCTGCGAGGTGACTCTTACACTTTCTGCGACAAGTGGTGGCAGTTGTAGGATTGGTCTTTCCTGTCTTGGATATCAGCGCTTGGCTGTGCCCTTCTGCATATTGAATAGACAAAGAAAAGTCAGAGCCGAAACCGGTTTGGCCCAGTGGATAGAGCGTCAGTCTGCGGACTGAAAGGTCCCAAGTTCGATTCCGGTCAAGGGCATGTACCTTGGTTGTGGGCACATCCCCAGTGGGGGGCGTGCAGGAGGCGGCTGATCGATGTCTCTCTCTCATCCATGTTTCTGGCTTTCTATCCCTCTCCCTTCCTCTCTGTGAAAAATCAATAAAATATATTTTTTAAAAAAAGTCCGAAAAGGAGAACCCCATGGCACCAAACAGAATTAGCGTGTTAGCTGTAGAAAATGCTTAACCTCGCCTCCCTAAGGAATGGGAAAAAGAAAACTGCAAGTTTCTGTGTACAAGTCAAAGATAACTTCCCAAAAGATAGCAACATTTTGTCAAGAAGTGCCAGTCTGGTAAAGTGCCATTCACTGTGGAAGGGCATATACAGTAATTTTATTTTAGTGACAACCCATAGCTTGAAACAGTTTGAGACCTTCTCTTCCATTAAGTGGGAAGTAAACATTCTGAATTTGTGCTATCTATATCTATATATCTATAACTATATCTGTATCTGTATCTATATCTGTATCTAAATCTAATTTTTGATGGGGTAACTCTTCTTCCAAAACAGTCTATTGCATCCTATCTATCTATCTATCTATCTATCTATCTATCTATCTATCTGTAATGATTATAGTGGGCAGTGTGTTTGCACCTTTAAAAATGAGGCAATTCCATAATGAATTTAACATTCTCTTGTGGTTAATCATTAATAAGAATGGCAACTAACTGAACTGATCTTTCCAAGATGACGATTTTTTGTTGTTGTTGTAGTTGTTTGCTTTGTTTTTTTTTTTTTTTTTTTGGTATTCCTCACCGAAGGATATTTTTCCATTGATTTTACGGAGAGTGGAAGAGAGAGGAAGGAAAGACAGCGAGAAACATCCATGTGAGAGAAACACATTGATTGGTTGCCTCCTACATGAGCCCTGACCAGGGCCCAGGTTGGGAAGGAGCCTGCAACCAAGGTACATGCCTTTGACCAGAATCAAACCTGGGACCTTTAGTCCTCAGGCCAATGCTCTATCCACTGAGCCATGAGCTAAATTGGCGTGGGCAGATGATGGTTTTTGAAAAAGCCAGAATGAGTTTGGATTTTTTACATATATCATGGATTTTTTTAAATCTTGATGCCTTATATAGATGATATAGATATAGATATAAATAATAGAGAGAGAGATAGAGATAGAGAGAGGTAGAGGTAGAGGTAGAGGTAGAGGTTAGAGGTTAGAGGTTAGAGGTAAAGGTAGAAATATAGAAATAATCAGTCATCAACCAGGGATTACAGGAAGGCGATACTATGTAGGTCCTTTAAGCTCATCTATCTCAGTCATTTGCTATATAAATTCCTTCTATAACGATCCCCTAGCCCATATTTATGAACACAGTTCTCTAGTGAGTACTTTCAATAACTATATTTTCCTGAGTGTCATCTTTGGATAGAGGAGCAGGAAACAGCTTTTTAACATGTTTCAGGAAGTTTTGATATATCATGCTTAGCATTAATTAATGAGTTTGCACCAGAGAATTTCTATGCAACTTCCTTAGAGACTTGCTTAACAACTAACTCAAAGTATGTTTGACTACCTCTCGTGACTACAAAATCTCTATCTGCCTAGGTCTCCATACTTTTTAAAATGTGCTTGTTTACAACAAATATACTTATTTTAAGTGAAAATATGCTTTTCTACTCATTGATAATAACTTTATAATTGTGATCATGGAGGAAAAAATCTGATTCCTAATCCATGTATTAGCTCTCCAACTATTATGCCTAATGTCAGAAACTCCCATTTTAGGAATTTCTTGCCTAGAAAATATCCCTAGTTCCTTCCATCTTTCTTTATGTGATTTGATTTACAGCTGCACATTTTCTTTGCTCCTCTCTGAATTTTCAGGGGATGAAATGAGCACTTAGGCTTAACCTAAGTCACAGTGGGGCGTCTTCCTGGTCCTGTGACCTGTGCGATCTTGCAGACCATCCTGTTCTTAAAAAGGCCCCATGTGTCGTTTGATGCACTGCCGAACCTGACTTGAAATTTCTAATAGGGTTTGAACAGGGATCCCCACATTTCCATTTTGTACCAGATCTCAAAAATTATGTGTTCACCGAAACAGGTTTGGCTCAGTGGATAGAGCATCGGCCTGCGGACTGCAGGGTCCCAGGTTCGATTCCGGTCCATGGCATGTATCCTAGTTGCGAGCACATCCCCAAAGGGGGGCGTGCAGGAGGCGGCTGATCGATGTCTCTCTCTCAGCGATGTTTCTGACTCTCTATCCCTCTCCTTTCCTCTCTGTGAAAAATCAATAAAATATATTAATAAAAATTATGTGTTCAACTCTGTGCCCCTCTTTTATCTGATAAAATCGTATAGTAATTCATTTCTCATGCTCTCTGTAACTCATGCAGCCTGAATATATGTCATCTAGGTCTTGGCAACCACAAAACTTTTCAGTTCATACCCTACTTACAACCAAATGCAACGCTGAGATATTTTTTCACTACCCACCCAGGTCTCCTTCATGCTGAATTTTTAAAATGGCTGTTGGAAACAAATATAAGATGTTATATCGACTCCCGTTAAGCAAAACCTTTATTGGGTCCATGGTTCTGGAATGCTGACATCTTATTAGCTTCTGATTGTCACCCAACATTTTTGTTGCCCCTCTTAACTACCTGTTACCCAAAGAAGTTATAACCCAGGCTTATAAAGATGTGGCAGATCTTATAGGAGGAAGCATTCAAAGAAATATGAGAGTAAGAGATTAAACCTAATGTGATCTAATCGGGATGGTTGGTTTAAAGGTATTTAAAGTCTCCAGTTTCAGTACAAAGGGCTTGATCCTCCTCTTTCTGACCTAAATATACTTTGAGGAGCTTGTTTGTCATTGAGACCTGGGATGTGAAACTACTAGTTTTAATGAGGAATTCAACTAATGGAAGACCTGTTCCTGAAATGATGTTGTACTAAAAACTCATCTCAGAGGAGTTGTAATTATTTAATACAAATATTAAAAATCTGGTGTTCTGTCTCCCTTGGCAATGAAGTCCGCTTGGCGTGGAACCCTTGGTAGCCAGTTCCTTTAGTTAAGGCTCTAGTATTTTGTGAGAGAAGTTCTCCTCAAGGGAGGAAGATATGTGAGAGACATAACTGCATAACCACTTTAATTATGATTTCTGAATTGAACAATTATTTGCTCATATATGAAGTTCATCCCGTAAAGTTTTAAGGAAAGTAAAATTGTCGAAGTGTGAAGATGTTAGTTACTTAGAAATTATTTCTTGCTTAAAGTATTCTACATGTCTCCTTTTACCCCATCGACTTCTCCTCGTCCACTCCCACACCCTGATAATGTTGGTTTTTCTCTCAGCCATACGTCTGGTCTGGTGATGAAATAGAGATGAATTTGCTCATCTCATAAGTAAAGGTATTAGGTTGAATTAAGTACTAGACTGATTAACTGTGGTTAGTCTGATTAATTGGATTAAAAATACTTGTTTAGTTAACTGTTTCTCAAACTGAAGTCATTAACAATTTACCCAGAAATACAGGAGTAAACTTCTCACAAATCAAAAAACATAGCGTTAGCCTGGCTGATGTAGTTCAGTGGTTGAGCATCAACCTAGGAACCAGGAGGTCCACTTTGCACTTGCTGTTGGCTCTGCTTGAGGCATCCTTCCTGAGATAGGTTTATGGCTTGTACCCTACTTCCCACAGATCTGCACTGAAATCGCGTCTTCTCAGTGGGCACCTGCCTGGTCACAGTATTTAAAGTAAAGTTACCTTCTCTAGCTCCCCCACATTCATTTGCTGCTTTACTTCTCATTACAGCTTTAATATAGTATCTTTACCTCATTATCTTATTTAACAACCAGTATAGTTTACCTCATTATTTTATTATCTCTCTTTTACCAAACTCTCTCAAAGTGTACACCAATAAAGACAGTTTTCGTGTGTGTGTGTGTGTGTGTGTGTGTGTGTGTGTGATGTCTCTACTATACCTCAGCATCTAGAACAGAATCTGGTAAATTTATACTTTTATAGATGAATAATTGAACGTGTAGGTATATACACATCTGAGCACAATCTCCATGTGCTTTTTAAAGTGTCATTTTAACTGCTACCAAGCACTTCTTGAGATCTGTTGTTGTGTGGTTCCTTCAGACTGTGGGACCATCATAGAATAATTGTCTTTTTTTTTTTTTACTTCTGAGCTTAGCCTTCCCCTTTGCAACGTGAATCAATATAAATCATTTATACTGCCCCTTCTCTCCAGAGGCATTTCACAAATTTACAGGTGTCTGCAGTAGTGGAGATTAGAGAGACTTCATGATATGTCCTTCACTTTAGGGATGATGGGTAAATAATAGATCTAAAGCCCATTATCCGTTCATCCCAGCACTGGAAATAGATCTAAGTTCCTCCTACCAGTGGAGTGAACTGACTCCAAGTTCTTTCTTGAATCTGCTATCCACAATGAGAAAACATATTCCCTAACAGACATTTCTAATGCATCCAGCTTTATGTAGCAAAGGAGAAGTTAGACCCCATGTAAAGTTATGTGGTTTGAAAATATAGATATTTTTATTGATTTCAGAGAGGAAGGGAGATGGAGAGAGAAATAGAAACATCCATGATGAGCGAGAATCATTGATCGATCTGCAGCCTCCTGCATGCCCCTCAGTGGGGATGGAGCCTGCAACCCAGGCCTGTGCCCTGACCGGGAATTGAACTGTGACTTCCTGGTTCATCAGTTAATGCTCAGCCACAGGGCCATGCTGGCCAGGCAAAGAGGTCAGCGATGTAGCCACGGGACTTCCTGAGAGAAGACTATTCCGGGCAGAGGAAGCCAGCAGAGGCCAGCAACCTCGGATGGCCACGTTCAAAGCACAGCCAAGGGGATCAGTGGCTCCATAGCAGAGTGGGCAGTGGAGAATCGTGGGGTGTAAGCCGTGAGTGGAAGTGAAAGCCAGAACATAGAGCTGCTTGTGAGGCCTTTGGATTTTGCTTTGAATGAAATGAAAAGCCAGGAGAGGGAGAGCCATAATCTGATGTAAGCATGTCAATCTGGCTCCTGTGTTGTATGTGCTAGGATATAGGAGGGCAGCCATGTAAGCAGGGAGGCCAGTTGAGAATTGCAGCATTTCACGTTAGCGATGATGAAAGCTCAGACGAAGATGGTGGCAACAGAGGTGGTGAGAGATGGTCCCGTCCTAGTTATGTTTTGAAGTTTGAAGATAGGCCCAAGGGAGTTTTCTCACAGATGGGCCATGGGGTCTGAGACAGAGAGCGCAGGCTGTAATGACAGTGACAGTTGGTGAGTCCTGAGAGACCAGAAGAATGAAATCACTATCACCCATGATAGGAGAGGTTCTTGCAGAAGCAGATTCAGGGGCCCAGCATTTTTTTTTGGGGGGGGGGGGCAAGATAAGCTTGGGCATTTCAGTGGAGAGGTACAGTCAGTTAATAAGTCTGGCATATGCAGGAGTGTCTGGACTGAAAACAAAGCTGAAAGAGGCACCAGAGTTGTGATGGTATTGAAAGCAAGGAGGTCTCCAAAAGAGTAAGTAAGTCCAATGCCTGATCCTTGCACACTCTCATTAAATGACATGGAAAACGAAAACCCTCAAGTAGCTTAGAATTGGACTTGATCACTTCTCCTGGCATAGCAGTGAAGAACGGTTATAAAAATAGTTTGAACTTTTTTCTGATCGAAACTACCCTTGAACTACTTTTGTAGCTTGATCTTTTTTAGATAGACCTCTAGCATAGACCTCCCCCCGCAAAAAAAAAAAAAAAAAGTGAATACATGTCACTTTCCATGCTAACTCTCTTTGCTTGGTGGTTTCCACTGGGAATGCTGGGTAACAGAAGAGGTGGGGGCTGGACAGGTTTCTGGGGGGAAAGAGCCCACGAAGGAGAGGTGAGTCCTTCCCTGGAAGCAAAACGGGCAGCGGTTGGCCTGCATGCCTGGGTCTGTTCACGTCAGTCTGTACAGGTCGTATGGCTTTTACATGCACCTAAGTCCATATTCATTGCCTCCATGTAACAAATTTACTTCTATGGCTACGTGGGCCACATTTTCAAAACAAATATTCCTAGTTATTACACTGATAAACAACCCGATCCTCAAACACAACCACCTGTAGGAAAACAGTAAATGACATAGAGTTCAGGAAGTGGAAAGAGGAACTTATGAGTGAAAACCCACCGTGGGCGCTATTAGTTTGGGGGTCAAACTCTCCTTGTAAAATGTGATTACGAAGATGACTTGCCAAGAAATCAGCATTTACCTGTCCACCCCTCAAATAAGAGAGTAGGCCCTGGTCCGTTCACTCAATTGTAGTCACAGTTACTTTTTAAACATTTATCCCCAAACTTTGTCAGCTTCTACATTAACTAATTGCAAGTTGGGTACACTCAGTCTACCATTGCCCATTAGTAGCAAATAGGAATACGATCCAGATATCCCACGATTACTGTTATAATCATTGCGTGGCGAACCTTGCCAAGAATAATTAAAAGGTATTTGCAACTTCATTGCTCGTTTATTGGCCATTGGCTTTGCAAACAGAAACTAGTTCTGCCTAAGTGGCACATGTTTCATATACTTTCCCGTTTTCTGTGCGCTTATAGCATCTTTTCATTACCAACGTGGTAAGCAAGTCCAACGGAATTGGTCCCCTGAAAGACAGATGGCAGTCCTAAACATTACTAAATGGGGCTATATTTCTTTCCTAAATTTGTAAACTTATACATAAATGATTTGAAATTACTCTTAGATCAGCCATATGTATACTCCTTCTGCCATAGCATCAAGAATAAATAGCCTCTTGCGGTAATAATTATCTGGTATTTTTCATAAAAAGAGACAATCCCTGCTGAGGTTTAAACAGATAAGACATTATGGAATCTAATTACTGCTCGAAAGTATGCCTCGGCTTTAATTACACGAAAATGAAACTCATTGTCGCATGGCTTTTACATGCACCTAAGTCCATATCCATTCCCTCCATGTAACAAGTTCACTTCTACGGGTACGTGGGGCACATTTTGAAAGCAAATACTCCTAGTTTATTATTATACTGATAAACAACTTGGTTCTCAAACCCAACCGTCTGTAAAAAAACAGTAAATGACATAAGAGTTCAGGAAGTGGACAGAGGAACTAAAATAGTTCATCAACACTTTGGGAGAAAGAAGGACTAGGATTGAAGAGAATTTGTGCACTTGCGGATGGGGGCGGTGAGGAGGGAATCCCTCAGCCCAGCTTGCACCCTCTCATAGCCCAGTAGCCCTTGGGGGATGTCTCACTGACGGCTTAGGCCCATCCACCTCGCACGCCCCTCCTGGCTTAGACCCACTCCTTAGCGCTGTGGGGAGGCTGGAGCGGCTCCTGCCACCTCTGCTTTGCTTGCCAGCTGTGACCCCGGCTTCTGGCTGAGTGGCGCTCCCCCTGTGGGAGTGCACTGACCACCAGGGGGCAGCTCCTGCATCGAGCGTCTGCCCCCTGGTAATCGGTGCTCACCATAGTGACCAGTTGTTTTGCCATTTGGTCGATTTGCATGATAGCCTTTTATTACATAGGAGAGGTCAATTTTGGAGAAATGGGAGGAATGTGTTAAGAGGGTTCTGAGAATGGAAATAGCTTGAGTAAAACTGGAATTGAACTTGATTTAGTTAACTGAAAGTGACGAGGTTACTCGGGCTCAAGCAAGGTGTAAGAATCACATAGAAAAATAGATTGGCTTTATATACCGTATTTTCTGGTGTATAAGGCGACTCCCAACATTTCCAGTTAAAATACAGAGTTTGGGATATACCCGCCCTATAAGATGACACTGAGCATATAAGATGACCCCCGACTTTTGAGAAGATTTTCCTGGGTTAAAAAAGTCATCTTATATGCCAGAAAATATGGCAGTTGGGATCATTTTGTGGATTTAAAAGGCAGGGGAAGTTGGTAATCTCCTTAACCATATTCCAGTTCCATTAACACCTTTTATTCAGTAGGAAAAAATATACAACTGCATCCAACTATCCCATGATATGTGAAACCAGGCCTTTGTTTTTAATCAAAGCAAAATCTTCTATTAAACAAGGTGACGCCTATGACTGTGTATCCATGTATGCTGAAGCACATATGTTTTGTGTTGGCATGTGAATGTTAGAGTTGTCATGTATCACAACAGAAGGTTACAGCTCCCCAACCGACGAGGCACAGGGAGAGCAAAGACTGGCTATGGGGAGCTGTGTCACTTTGCTCCCGAGAAATCTCTTCTCCTGCGGTAATCACCGCTGACAGGCTGTCACCGTGAGTGACAGCTACGGACCGCTCATTAGAGGAAACGATGGTACAATGGGGCAAGCTGATGAGCTGATTGGTGTTTCCTCAGAAACTCAGCTCCTCCCCGCCAGCCCTCTCTGACAACATTGCCGTGTACCATTAAATATGTCTTTAAGGCACTTCAGCGAGGGCGTCTTCGCTTAGCAAAATAGGTTATGATTGCTTAGAAACTTGTACTGAGAGCCAATTCTAACACATCGCTCCAAGGTGTAATGATGTCCACCATCCTGAGAGCTCTACAGTGGTACCTCGAGATACGAGTGCCCTAACATACGAGATGTTTGAGATACGAGCCGTCGAGCGAGCGATTTTTGCTTTGAAATACGAGCAACATTTGAGATAGGATCGGCCGGCTGCACACGACCCACCAGTTTACCTCGACTCGAGCATCTCATAGTTTCCCAAGCCTCAAGGTGACGGAACGAATTAAACTAGTATCTCGAGGTACCACTGTTCTTTTCTGGAGTGCTTTCCCACCTTTAGTTTGGACAATGGAACCTGTGATGTTGGGGTCATTTTGTTTATGCAGGAAAAATACAATCCGTGGACAAAGTATTTTCCTGAGGTCACTTCAAAGCACACTGTCAGGCTCTTAAGCTTATTCCCAACTTTGCACTTCCAGTTGCAGGTACCTTTGACCAAAATGTGGTTCACCTCTTCCTTCCACCAGCAGGTTGGCCCTGGGCCTGGAAAGGGGGTTTTCAAACGTGAGCAGACTTCGTGATCACCTCCAGGTCATGCTAAACCACGGAGCCCTGGGTTCTACACCCAGTTCCTCCTTTAGTCATCTGGGGTGGGCTCTGGTTTATTAAGAACGTTGTTGGTGCTGCTGGTCTGGAGATCAAGAACCACTTCCTTAGAAAGAAGACTATAAAAGAAGTCCCGCCTCAAGGGATGACTTTTTATCGGTTACATTGTGTTGCTCAGACATCCGGTACCTGGATGTTTCCCCTTTCCTGGATCCCAGACCCACGTGACTCTGACATCTGTCTGGGCATAGTTTGCCCTTGTACCTGAATAAATGTATTTCCTGCTTTGCTTTGGATTTTGTAGCCACACTTCATGGTCTTCATCCACAACAGGGAATGCTCTAATAGAGAAATGCTATGATTGCATTTCTGAGATTGGTTTTCTGACTTGCTAGTATCCAGGCAATGATGCAATAACATTGTGGCTAAATTCTAAGTGGCCCCCATACTTGTAGAACCATTAGTTTTTTATATATATTTTATTGATTTCTTACAGAGAGGAAGGGAGAGGGATGGAGAGCTAGAAACATCGATTAGCTGCCTCTTGCACACCTCCTACGGGGGATGTGCCCGCAACCAAGGTACATGCCCCTGATCGGAATCGAACCTGTGGCCTTTCAGTCTTCAGGATATGGATAATCACACCTAAAAAGAGATCCTGGAGAAATAAAGAAAAAGGGTTGTAATAACCTCTAATTTTTGTATGTTTAGAAACTATACAATATACATCAAGGTGACTTATTTCTCTAACATTGTATAAAATAATTGTATTGGTTCCCAAAACATGTAGACCAGAACAAATAATAGCTAACTCTACTAGGAATTAGAGTCTTTGTCCTGTGAATATGCAAAGGCTTAAATAGATTTTGCTAATGATTAATCCGAGAATTCAAGTCTGATTTGGCTTTAAGGATGTATAACCTGTTTAAGCTGCTACTAGAGAGGGTTTCTTATGGGAAATAGCTATGTGTGCCTACACGAGACCCCAAAAGAGCAGAATTCGGTGAGATGTGAAGAAGACAGTTCTCTCCCTGCATCCAGATGCGAGATGTGGAACAGAGACGTACAAAGATTGATGTTGGAAGACAGCCTGGAAGTTATAATATTTTCACAACCATCTCTAAAGATAAAACTACTTTAGTGATCATAAAGAAAGTACTTCATTATAAAGACATTTTTGTAATTTTATACAGGAAAATCATTAAAAGTTAAATTTAACTGTGCCCAGTAACTCTGTGAATATCTTAAACACCATTGCTTTCTTTCTAACATCATTTCTAAATTTTCCTTTAGATAAGCATTTAGTACGATCAAGTAAGTCTCACATAATTTAAAAATACATTGCATTTTTCGTTACTTACTGCCTATTGAAACACCACCCACATTGCACACCTGTTAGCCTCAGGTGTGTCAATTGCTTATGAGGCAAAATGTAACCCAGTTTCCGGAAGCAGATTGCTGGAACAGATCTTAACTATTTTCCTACTATTTAGGGACGAGCATAGGTGAGGCAAAATATAAAACATGAAAGGGGCTGACTCATCTTCCAGAAGTGACTTTTCTGTGTCCATATGACTCCGAGTAAGGGAATCAATCGCCCTCTGCTCAATTTTCTTGTTTATAAAGTGACAATCCTATAGGGATATTGTGAGGACTAAACAGTATAACAGCTCTAAAGCTCAGGGAACATTGCTTGGAATGGAGGAAGTCCTCAGGATACCCCTAACTTTACATCCAGTGCCACCAATCTCTGAGCCACAGGAATGCCCAGTTAGGAAAAGGCACCATTTGATGGACAGTATCTCTCTAAGAAGAACAAATTTTTGTGAAGACTTTTCTAATAAATGGGGCAAGAACCATGATTGGAATTTTAAATCAGGGTTGATATTCCTCTATCATAAAAAAAGAGAAGTATAACAAATATAAATTAGTTCAATGATAAAGAGCAAACCCATGTAGGCTTAAATTTCAAATGCATTATTCTGGAAAGACATATGATGTTGCTACTTTTATTTATCTCCAGTCCTTTTGAACTTGGAAAAAGGCAAGGTTTTTTCTTACATTACTCTCCAGATGATATCTGTGAGATAAGAAGATCTGGTTTTGGCCATCAAGTGTCTCTGAACAAGAGACTTTGAATGAACGGCTCAGGATTTGTGTTTTATACGTCGTCCATCTCATGAAGGAACTACAGAAAACATGCTTTGGTCACAAAAAAGAGAAGAAATTGCCATTGGACAAAGGTAGTTTTCTGCTTAGCACAACGAAAAGAGGTAGCCATCTGTGCTAACACCAGCCTCCTTCTTGACAAGGTGTCAGTGAAAATGAGCTTCCCGAGACGCATCCCAGCTCCCGTGGGGGAAGGAAGACAGAGAGGGCGCCGAAAAGCTTACACTCAGGCCCTAGAAAAGGTCTGAGCGCAGCTTCCTGCAGTATTCCCAGGAGTTACCCAGAAAACACAGCACATCTCAGAGAAGACAGAACGGCCCCAACCGCTTAGATTTCTTCATTGATCTCTTTCCCGTGGCTTGAAAGTACCCTGAAAGAGACCTTTCTGTTGATACTGGTTGTAAGTGTGAAACAGAAAGATCCTATCATGGACGGTCTCCGTAATTCTTCCTGCCCGGATAGTAAAAGGAATGCACCACAGCAATGGACCAAATGCGGCCAGTGCCCCAGTGAAATCACACTGTGATCCCATAGCCGTCCATCCTCAGCCCCTCGGGAAGAAGATCTTGCAAAACTCTGGATTAAACAGGCTTGGAACCTGGCTCCAGCATCGGGTAAGACACGACTTGCCCCCACACACAGGGCAATCTCAGTGAAAATGCCCAAGTTCCACGTAAAATGCTGGTGCTCCCCCCTCCCCCATTGGGTTTAGTACAGAGCCGCCAACATAAATCCTTAAACAGAAGCGCTAGCAAATGGCTTAGCTGATGGCATTAGTATCACTTGTTCTTTCCAGGGTTTTGATTGATTTCAGCAGGTCATAAATTCCTCCCCTGGCTCATTTCTTTTACAGAAAGAAGGCAGGGACGAAAAGCACCTCTGGGTTTATTTATGGACTGTGGTGTCACGGAAGGGAAGGAGTTTGATGAAGAGGCTCTGAGGTTCAAAGAGTAAAACTTTAACTTCCACCAGCCCCCCACCACACATACACCTGAAGATGCTACTTCTGGTCTCATGTAAAGGGACGGGTGCCTTCAGATGTGGTGTAACCTGCCTGAGCCTGTTCTGCTGCGGTAAACCAGGAGAGGAAAACACTGATGGATGAGCTTCCACTGGAATGGGGAACCTCCAATGGGAGTTGGATATTCATGGAAATTGAAAGTGTATGTGATGGATATTCAGCAGAGTGCTATGGACAGAGTGGGGGGCTGAGATTGGAGGTGGGCACATAAATCTGCCAGAGGGTGAATTTTCACCCACTATGGTGTGGATTTTGACCTACTATGTAGTCAGAAGTCAGCCTGTATGAACTCTTTAGCACATGTTGTAGATTCCTGACATTACTGGAAACATGCTTCCATTCTTACACAGAACACTTTCTACTCAGACCGTCTTTCGATTTGGAACCTTCTGTCTTGTTATTATTTTTCTCTCCATCTCTTCCTCCCATGGAATTTCCTCCTGTAACATGTACTTAGAAATATGTCCTACATTCTCATTTTAGGCTTGATTTTAAAATCTTGCTACTTAGCTATTCTCTTTCTGCATGGAATCTGGGTTTGAGACTTACCTTTGAACTTTTGTTCTCGGAAGAATGGTCAAATGTTTCAGAATCAATCCGAGCATTATGCTGGAGCAAAATCTGAAAACTCCCTGCTCAAATGGCCTTGACCTATTGGTTTCTGGATTTTCAGATTGTTCCTGGAGGGACTGAGGCATGTGGACATGACAACCCTTCTGGGCTCAGACTATTAGCTATTTGATTATTTAGAACAGAAATATTTCAGTATTCAGTAAACAGGATAGCCGTAATCACGCATGGAATTTAGCTTTTGAGTTGCAAATTAGAAAGCCATCAATTCGCCAAAGGGCAGTTCTATGAATATACAAAGAGCCTGTCATCAGTTCATCTCTGACCTCTCTCTCTCCTCCAAATGCGCATCCCCAATTGAGCAAATCTACGAGCAGCACTAAACAGACAGGATTACAAGTCATAGGCACAATTTTCCAATGATGAACCTAGTCCTAATCTATCTAGCCCTTTGATTTTTGACAAGAGAGAAATACAAGAAGAGAGGAGGAGAGGAATAAAAATGCAAAACTGTAAAGGCCGTTTCAGGTTGACTCTTACTTTTGAAATTAATAGAGTAAAACTTTGACCAACAAAAGAGACAACGGTGTCTCCTGCATTGTCTTCTTGCAATCTTGAAGAGGCTGGAGTATTGTTCATAAGAGAACGATGGGAATGAGCTAGGAAGAATGTGATTTCATGCATCATGTGGGGGAAAGTCACATGATAGCGAGATGGAATACAGAATAGGTTTGGGATCACTGAGCTATCAGTCAGTTAAAACATATTTCTGAGGGAGTTAAGAAGGTATATGAGGGAGATTATTTGTCCTCAATTGGCATGAAAGTTATTGGAACCGAACAAGCCAATACACATGAAATCAGTTAAAGATCAATTCAATAATAGGTAAAATAAAATGATAAATTTGTGATTCAGACTATACATTACTCCATAGTGTAGATAAGAGGAAGAGCAGTGAAGAGAAGGGTCTTTCAGGGAAAGCTTTACTTCCTGGGTTAGCAAATAGTGCTGTGATCTTAGACGAGGGCAGGAGAGGAATAGGGAGGGCATCTGATCCTGAAGATAGGGAAAATGATTCTTTTGGACTTCTGGGAAGTGTGAGGAACTAACATGGAACTTGCTATGGTCACGTTCAGCTGGTATTCAACACACCTACCGTTCACAGGCTTCTAATAGGAGGTAGAGTTTGGAATAAGATTGCTTGCCCTAGTCAGTTTGGTTCAGTGGATAGAGCATCAGCCTGTGGACTGAAAGGTCCTGGGTTTGATTCCAGTCAAGGGCACATGCCCGGGTTGCATGCTTCATGCCTAGTAGGAGGCATGCAGAAGGCAGCCAATCAATGATTCTCTCTCATCGTTGATGTTACTCTCTCCCTCTCCCTCTCCCTTCTTCTTTGAAATTAATATCAAAAACTGCTTGAGTTCCAGTCCCGGTTCTGCCTGCAAGTTGTGATCTTGACTAGGAGCCTCCATTTCCTCATAAGACTATAATGACAGCGTTTTTGTAACAGGTTAATGTATATAAGGCGTCTACAAGGACCTGGTTTGTAGAAAAAGCTGATGGCACACTGTCATGAATAACTATTGTTTCCTTGGTTAAACTATTAGATTAAGGTTTATTATGGCGACTACAGGATGGTTCCTTCTGCTTTGCATTGCTAATGGAAGTGATCTGTAACAGCACGGATACCTCCATGGAATGACGGAAGCATTAATTAGCTTCATGATTTTGTAGAGGTTCCTTTCCACTCTTCTCAGCTCTACAACAAGAGGAGGAGGCAGTAATCTCTGAGATTCCTCCAGTTGAGATATTTTGAATCTAGTTGTAGGAATGGATAGCAGCAATACCTGCTCATTATCCGGTCTTATAAATGACCTGGATGTGGTAAAAGCAGAGAAGGACAGTTTCTAGACTATTTGGAAGGAGAAGAGAGGGAGGTTTATTGATTTAATTTTCCAATGATTTTTTAATTTTCATTTCCAAGCCAATTTACATTAGTCAGTAAATGTAATGTAACCTAAATTATAAATATTTTCTTTAATGGCTTCAGAATTTTGTGTATTATCTGGAATGGCCTTCTCCATTCCGTGACTATCCGAGGAGTCTTGGTTTGTTTTATGCATTTATTTGCAATTCTATTTATATCTTTTATGCATTGGAATGCATCATGTTTTTCCGGTTGTGGGCAGACACCGACTTTATAAATATTTTCCAAATGGCTGCACAGTTGTCTCAACTACATTTATGTAATTACTCATCTTTCCCTAATGGTTTGAGATTATATGTATTTTCCTATTTCTATCAAGTTACGTTGGGGCTTTTATTGCTGTTTCACTTACTCTAGATTCACACTGGAATACTTTGTGTGGCCACTTACAATGTAAGCTCAGGCATGTTCCACACCTTTTTGATGATGAAATATTCTTTTTTTCTGAAGAAGGCAGCAATGATAGCATGTCCCTCAGAGATGTCTCATATGTGGGATCACATTGAGCTTTAAAGAGTTTACCATAATAACTGGCCTCTTCATAACTGCCAGTAAATAAGCTATTATCACTGAATCGTAGCATCATTGTATGTTCTTCCCGCTGCTGAATTATATGTTGTAGTTATTTCCAATAGTGTGTGTATGTATTCAAGGAGAATTTGAATTTGGGAGACGTTTTTGAGAAAGCTTTCTGAGTCCCTCCTAATTCTGAGGTTTAGTCTGGCCCAGAAGAATCTTTGTTCTAGACACAAGCTACCCAGTTGCCCTAGGCCACGCCTGCCCAGTGAATCACGTGTTGCCCTTTCCTCTTGGAAATAAGCCAGAGGCTCTCTCCTGTTTAGAACAAAGACTGATTCCCTGCTGGTCCCATTTTCCCCACATCTGGCCCACAGAGGATGGAACCAGCCAGTTTCATCTCTGCATTTCTAACTGGAAGGGGAAAAACTACTCATAATCAGGGATGAGCAGCCGAAATGAAACCCAGTCGCTGGGCACTTGTGCAGGGAGAGTGTTGGGAAGATCCAGGCACAAACGTTCATACGTTACGTAACGTCTTTTGTGTTTGCTCCCAAACCAGGATCTCGAGATTTTTTTTTTTAAATGAAGGCATCATTGGCAACAGAATAGGTCTCTAAGCAGCAAAGCTCATAAAAAGTGACTTTTATAACTTGATTGTTAATTAGATTGTTTTTTCTATTTTTTTTTTACCCCAGGGCAGAAAAGCTAGCATAGGATTTTATAACAGAAGAAGGAGCTAAAGGGATTTGGATTTCTTACGTGCTAGCCAGCGAACCGAACGTTTGATTTCAGCGTTCATAGTTAGCAGGTTTAGCAGAGAGAGTATCTGTGCTTCTCAACTTACTTATTTGATTTAGGGAGGAAATGAACATCTATTTCCTAATCTGGCAAGACACCACACCATCCCAGGTCATGAGAGACTGTTGGGTAAAACAAAAACTGGACCCAAATAGAACTGTAGATGACAGCATGTAGATGGAGATTGTGGTTTACTTGTTTATTCTTGAATCTTGAAATCAATGTAGGGTGAACGGAAAAAAGTCTATTTCACCATCACGAAGTCCAGAAGATCAGCTGCTAAGTTAGAAATGTATTTCTGCCTTCCCACCTACACCCCATGAAAGTGCCTCTAATGTCATGTGCCCAAGGACAGGACCTTCAGAAATATTTTGCACGGAAGTTGAACAATCAGACAGTCAGATTTTGGAATCGCTCCCAGTTCTTCTGAAGTAAAGTTAATTAATCTGGAAGCACATCATTTGTGTGTAAGAAATCCAAGAGAAGTGTAATTAGTTCAGTAATTAGCTTTAACTTCTCAGATACATTTTTCAAAAAGAGGCATTACAATCTTACCCTTTTCTTTTTCTAACCTGATTTTTTTTTAAAAAAACTATATATATTTTTTTCTTATTTGTATTGATTTCAGAGACAAAGGGAGAGGGAGAGCGAGATAGAATCAGCAATGATAAAGAATTCTTGTTCGGCTGCCTCCAGCATGCCCCCCTCCCCCACTGAGGAGCCCACCAACCAGGTGTGTGCCCTGATGGAGAATCGAACCACGAACTCCTGGTTCATAGGTTGATGCTGAACCACTGAGACACACAAGCTGGGCAGAACGTATTTGTCTTGATTTCAGAGAGGAAGGGGGAGAGAGCTAGAAATGTCAATGATAAGAAAGAATAATTGATCGGCTGTCTGCTATATGCACCTTACCAGGAATCGAGCCTACAACTCTGGCATGTGCCCTGCCCTGGAATCAAACCATGAGCTATTGGTTCAAACCATGTCTGGTCGTTAAGCATGTTTATCTCCCTGGTTGATTTTGTGGTAGAAGGAAAAATCCATTGTTGGCTTTTCCTACACAGTCAAGTTCCCTTGCATCCAAGTCCTCAATTGTGATTTGCTGTTTGACTAGGATGTATAGAAAGCATTGTTTAGCATCTTGAATAGGAAAAGATGGTTCATGCTTCTCTGAAAGCTCTTTTCTCATCTATTTCATGCAAACCAGGTCCTCAGTTGTCCTCTAACTGCAGCCTTATCTTCACTCCTATGCATTTTGTGATGATGATGTGGACAAAAGAACTAGCGTGAAAGTTCTTTAGGAAATGAGACCTCAATTATATATAAATGTTGAGTCATGTTGTTTGTACCAAGTTAGAGAATGGAATTTTAGGTTTTACTTCGTGTTATTGGACACATTCTAATTCCAGATGGCTCTTTAACCAGCTTCTGTCAGATACATTAATGACTTCCACACTTACTGTGAAATGATCACAGTACGTCTAGTTACCACTCATCACTTTATAGAGAATTTAAAGAAGATTTGTCTTGTGATGAGAACTTAAGCTCTCCTAGCACCTTTCAAATATGCAGCATATGTTACTGACTGTAGTCACCATGCCGTACAATGCATCTCCATTACTTATTTTATAACTAGAAGTTTGTATAACTAGAAGTTTGTATCTCTTGTCTTTTGAGTTTTTCTACATTGACATATTATGGCATTTCAAGAGCTTCTGTATTATCTCTTTTTAAATTTCTTATTCTTCTAGTAATGAATACAAAAGGATTTTTAAAGGATTTGTATTCTTTTTATTTCAAAACTACAGAAGTCCACAAAGAGGTAATTATAATGATGATACATTTTTAATCTATCAATAAAGTCTCTGTTGTATTTTTACTCACAGTGACACCCCTCCCCCCAAAATAACTATCACAGTGGGTTAAAAATGGAATTTGCATCTTATTGTAATACTAGACTCCTGGTGAATGAATCCATGCAAGGGTGGAGTTTGGCTGGCCTGTCCTGATGGGGGCCATTAGGGGCCAGGCTGGTGGTGGGGAGGGGGCTAGAGAGGTTGTGGGGCCCAATCGGGACCCTAATCAGGCCTGTAGGCTGCCACAGTGCATGTCATAGCAATGGGTCATTCTGGTCAGGTCATTCTGGTCATTCCGGTTGTTCCAGCGTTCTGGTCGCTTGGCTTTTATATATAGATATCTAGCCCCTTTAAGATTATGTTACTCTGTTTTTTCATTTTTACCTCTCTTGCTCATATATTATTTGATACTAGAGGCCCAGTGCATGAAAATTCATGCGCTGGAATGGGGAGTCCCTCAGCCCGGCCTGCCCCTTCTCACATCCCAGGAGCCTCAGGGGCGGGAGGCAACCCAGTGATTAGAGGAAGGCAATGCCCCATCACACTTTTGCTGCTGCCACTGCCAGCAGTGCAAGCCTTGGCCAGCCCTGGTTATCTGAGCCTTGATTGGCCCTAGGTGACTGAGGCTTGCCTGGGCCTCTGGCCACCCCTGGGTGTCTGGGGGCGCTGAGGGAACTGGGAGACTCTGGAGGCAGGTGCCTGCAGCCCTGGTGGGGCTGAGGGGAAGGGACAACACCATCTTGTGACTGTGGGCGCCACCATCTTTGAGAGTGGGGCAATCAGTTAGTATATTCCCTCCTTATTGGCTGTGAGCATTGACATCTTTGAGGGTAGGCAGTCAGTTAGCACATTCCCTCCTTATTGGCTGTGAGTGCCGCCATATTTGAGGGCGGGGCAGTCAATTAGCATAGTCCCTCCTTATGGGCTGTGGGCGCTGCCATTTTTGCAAAGGCATGAGGGTCAAGTAGCATATTCCCTCTTTATTCGATAGGATAATTTTAGTCAAATCTATTAAATACTGGACACATTTTCTTAAAATGTACAGTCCAGGAAATATCATGTTTGCCATAAGGAGAATTTCGAAGGCAATGGAGTTCCCAAGCAGCCCTCCGCCTTCTGAATGGCAATGGCCTGGCATACCCTGCACGCTACAGTTAGCCAGCGTCTTCCTCGCTCCCTTCCTTTTGTCTTTATACGGAGTGTGTGATCACTGGCTTACAGAGACTTATGTGGTGAAAACATCTCCTCACAACCTGTTCCCAAATGTTTTACTTTAGGTTCTTCTGTTGAACATTTTCTGCAAATCAACCCCCATCCCTTAACCCTCTTAACCTGCTTCTCCTTTTCTAACCAATGGAAAACTGGAACCAGAAATGGTTCCAATGTGAAGTCTCGTGCTAAAGGTCAATTGAATCTAAATGGACATGTTAGAATAAGAGCAGATGTTGAGCATTTATCCATTCTATATGTAATTATTGAGCACCCTTTCTGTGCTAGGCCTAATCCAGTTTTGGGATATTGCAAAACATGTAAGAGGAAATAAGTGATGAATAATGATAATGGAAGTGTTATTTAAACAACTTCCTTTACTATAATTTTAATCTTACCATTGGATTTTAACCAGATGCCATATAATTGCCTTAGAAGACAAATCATCATACTTCACTCACTTACTGTGGGTAGAATAAATGAAACATCGAATATAGTTTTTTTTGGTACAAAACATGCATTACATACAAACAGATATCCTTCTTTGGCTATTGTAGTCGAAATAACTGATTGATTTTAATTTTTAACTTTCAATAGCAGGCACAGTACCAATACAATGAACTTCAACTGAAAATTGGAATTTTATATCAAGGAAAAAGAGGCTGAATTATAAAAATTATTGTTGAATCTATCTTATCAGGCTTACAGGCATAACAAAAATAGAAATAAAAATTACTATATTCTTTATATCCAGGATCAGTACTATTTTTACATAATCATATTGCTTTGTGGTAATATAACTTTTACCTTTACATATTAATTTTTTTAATATATTTTATTGATTTTTTACAGAGAGGAAGGGAGAGGGATAGAAAGTCAGAAACATGGATGAGAGAGAGACATTGATCAGCTGCCTCCTGCATGCCCCACAGTGGAGATGTGCCCACAAAAGAAAGGTAAATGCCCCTGACCAGAATCAAACCTGGGACCTTTCAGTCTGCAAGCCGACGCTCTATCCACTGAGCCAAACCAGTCTCGGCTACATATTAATTTTTATTAACTTACTTTATTTATTTATTTTTGTTTATCCTCACCTGAGGATATTTTTTCATTGATTTTTTAGAGAGAATGGAAGAGAGAGGGAAAGACAGAGAGAAACATTGATGTGAGAGAAACACATTGACTGATTGCCTCCTTGCATGTGACCCGACCAGAGGCCAGGCTGGGGAGGAACCTGCAACCAAGGTCCATGCCCTTGACCGGAATCGAACCTGGGACCTTTTAGGCCACAGGCCAAAGCTTTATCCACTGAGCCAAACCGGTTAGGGCAGAAGACGAGGAATTCTGGTAGATTCCATGGCCGTTTCCTGTGCTCTGTGCCTCTGATTTCATATCCCGGTGAGAAGCACCGTGAACACTCCCATCTGTATGGCTCATTTGGCCTCTTTCAATCCTATTTTGCATCAGGAGGGCAAACTACACTCATTTATCTGGTGCTCTTCAACCTGCATCCAGAGCCGGGACAGTTTATGGGATGCCTTTCAACCTCTTGGAGTGGTTGGCCTGATGGTTTGGGTGAGTGTGCCTTTAGGGGTGGGGTGGGCCGATGAAAATAGAGAGCTTAGCATTTCCTAGTCATATTCAAAAGTAAAAATCATGCCGAGACCAGTGTGGCTCAGTGGATAGAGCGTCGGCCTGCGGACTGAATGGTCCCAGGTTCGAATCCGATCAGGGGCATGTACCTTGCTTGCGGGCACATCTCCAGTGTGGGGCGTGCAGGAGGCGGCTGATTGATGTCTCTCTTTCTCATTGATGTTTCTGACTTTCGATCCCTCTCCCTTCCTCTCTGTGAAAAATCAATAAAATATATTAAAAAAAAAAAAGTAAAAATCAAGACTAAACCGATCCTAACCCACTGGTCAGTTTCTACGGAATTCTTTCCATTTTACTATCTCAGGGGGAAATTTTTTTTTGAAACTGTGCAGTATGCGAAAAGGGCTGTCACTCAGTCACCAGGCGTCTGATGCCTGAAACCGTCTGCTTACAGGCTAGGCTCTCCTGCCTCCCGGCGCATCCTGCAGGCAGCCATTCATTCCGCTCTGTGGCTGAGTGTCAGCCGGAGAACACGGAGCTGCATTCGAGGCCCTCGCTCTCACGGAGTCTGTGCGTTCGTTATCCATCCCACAAAGCCTACCGGCAGTGGCCGGGGCTGTGTGTCATTCTGGGAAGGAAATCTTTGGGGTCTTCCTATCCGGAGGTGTTTCCACTCACCCTTTAAGGCAGGGGATGTCTTCTGAGAGGCCTGCCACAGGCCGGCCGTGATGCCAGTTCTCAGAGCAGAGATAATTGGCCCCACAGGAGTCAAAGCCGGGCCCTGGCTACTCAAGTGCAGCTGTCAGAAGCGGCTTCGGGGTCGGGCCTACCGTCTAGGCGGCCCCCCAATTCGCCGCTGACTGGGGAGTGGAGAGGGGGTTTGCACAGCTCGAGGATGCGATCCGCCCCCTAGAAAGCAGGCAGACCAGGGAGGGTCACGCTCTGGTGGCCGGCGTCTCTTGCCACTCCGCGTGGAGTTCTTCTCTGTGCAAAGCTCCATCGTCCAGTCTGCATCTGCTCGCTCTCCTCCCCTCCTGCCCTGTGCTCCACGCCTGGTCCCTCCCTCACCCTGATTTATCTTTTCTCCTTTCCCCAACCTGCTATCTTTACTGAGAGCAGCCCTGACAAAGCGTGGCGGTTCCAATAATTTGATCCGAATGAGGAGTAAGGCTTAGTGAGGCTGAAATAAAACTTGGTTTTGTCTTTTACTTTTTACAGAGATACAATAGTTAACAGAATAATATCCTCTCTTTGTGTATACGTTTTATGAAGTTTCAAAATGCTGTTTTCATTCATGATTTATTCAATGACTTACCCTATTTTCCAACGTATAAGACGACTTTTAAACCCAGGAAAATCTCCTCAAAAGCAGGGGGTCGTCTTATATGTCGGGTGTTATCTTGTAGGGCCGGTATATCCCAAACTCTATATTTTAACTGGAAAAGTTGGGGGTCATCTTATATGCCCAGTTGTCTTATATGCTGGAAAATACGGTATTTTGTCACTGAGGATATGACCGTGATGGGGTATGAAGACCACACGCAGAAGGGAATATTTGTAGGTTTTCATTCTATGTCTATCAGGAATTTGCTGCTGTGGACAAAGGCAAAGCTCCATGAACCTCCGTGAGCCTCCATTTCCTCACTTGTAAAATGGGAGAAATCAAGGTATCAGGATTGAGTTGTCACGGGGATGGAGGGAATATGTTACTGTTTAAGGGACATGTATATAATCTGGCAAAATGCCATGATGGTGGGGATTAAAATGACATTAGAGTCCCCATTCTTGTGAAGGTTGAAGTTAAGGGGATTATGAGCATTTAGCCCAGGACAACAAAAGCATTTAAAAGATTTGGGTTGGTGTTATCAGTTGCATGCTGTCAGCTGTTAATTTAAATATATATTATTACATATTTTAGACTAGAGGCCCTGTGCATGAATTTGTGCATGGGTGGGGTCCCTCAGCCTGGCTGATGATCGAGGCATCTCACCCAGTTCCAATCAGGTTGGATCGGGGCTGCCTGCTTGGGAGGTAGGGGGGTAGGACTAAGGGAGGTTGACTGGCCAAGAGGAGAGGCTGTGGGAGGTTGGCTGGCCAGCCAGGGGTGAGCGGGTTGGGAGAGACCATGGGAGGTTCTATCCAAGCGATCGGGGTCAACTGGCTGGAGGTGAGGTTGGCCAGCCCCGGGAGGTTGTCCATGGGAGTGCACTGACCACCAGGGGGCAGCTCCTGCATTGAGCATTTGCCCCCTGGTGGCCAGTATGCATCATAGCTACTGGTCAACTGGTCATTCTTGTTGTTCAGTTGTAATGGTTGCTTAGGCTTTTATATATTTAGATAGTGTGTGTGATATGTGTATATATGTATATATGAATGAATATAGATGGTCTCCTCCCCCTTATGATGGTTCGACCTATGATGTTTCAATTTTACAATGGTACACAAAAGCAATACACATTCAGTAGAAGTCATTCTTAGAATTTTTAATTTTGTCTTCTCCTGGTCTAGTGATATGTGATGTGGTATGATGCTCAAGCATCATAAAAATAGGCTTTTAGGTGGTTTTGTCCAACTGTAGGCTAATGTGAATGTTCTGGGCACCTTTAAGGTAGGCTAGGCTAAGCTATGATGTGTGGTAGGTCAGATATATTCTATGCATTTCAATTTATGATATTTTCAACTTAGGTTGGGCATATTGGGGCAGAGCCCCATCATAAGTTGGAGAGCATCTGTTGTGAGTGTACGCATGTGTATATGTGTGTGTGTTTGTGTATAATTTAAAATTTTATGTCTTCTGTTTACAAAGACATACTTTAAAGAATGTTTATGACAAAATAATAGAATTACTCTTTTGATAGCCACTAATTTAAAAACAACAGCAATAAAAAAGTGCCAATGTCTATTATTATGAATTTAATATTATAAAATTTATTTTATTGGTGATACCAGTATCTATGTATTCTTGGAAAATAGTCCTACATGCCCTTAGTAACTGTGAAATAATTATACAGTGGTACCTCGAGATACGAGTGCCCTAACATATGAGATTTTTGAGATATGAGCCGTCGAGCGAGCTATTTTTGCTTTGAAATACGAGCAACATTTGAGATAGGAGTAATTGCACGGATCGGCCGGCTGCACACGACCCACCAATTTACCGCGACTCGAGTGTCTCATAGTTTCCCACTCCTTTCCATGACTCTAAAGCATGAACAACTCTGGCTCCTTCGCCCACATATTAGGAATAACTGCTCTACACCAGATTATGTATAAATAAGATGAAATTATGGTCTCAACTACCAATTCTTCCTCTTCAGGCTACTAGTGTGGGTCTCAGCTTTAGGTCAGTGGGTTCCTTTCCACATGTTTAAACCGATTCACATCGTCTTTTAATTTTCCTGCTTCATACGTATTTGGCAACTTTACTGACTCATCACCATTACATGTGGATTGCAGTGTCATTTGGGATTGGGGGGTGGGATAAAAATGAGATCATGCCCATTCCTTCCTATATAGATTGGATATTGGTAAAAAAAAACACATTAAAAATACATCAAATGCAACTGGAAAACTTTAAGAAATGCATACAGTGGTACCTCGAGATACGGGTGACCTAACATACGAGATTTTTGAGATACGAGCCGTCGAGCGAGCGATTTTTGCTTTGAAATACGAGCAACAGTTGAGATAGGAGTCATCGCGCGGATCGGCCGGCTGCACACGACCCACCAGTTTACCGCGACTCGAGCGTCTCAGTTTCCCACGCCTCAAGGTTATGAAATGAATTAAACTCGTATCTCGAGGTACCACTGTATTTAAAAGTAAGCGGACACTGAGTAACTGCCTAATGGGGCCGTAGGAGAAGGATGTGCGTTGAGTAAACCCAGGCTGTAGACATGTTTGAGTAACATTTTGCTATCTTTGCTCTAAAAACACGTGCTCCTAAAAGGGGCTAGTGTACCATTAATAAGATCACTCCATTAAATCCGTTCTCTTTTCTTGTTAAATATCCGAAAGAGAAAGAAACGGGCCACTTCACCGGGAAAAGAAGTTCTCATTTCAGTGCAGTAGAAGCGTGATGCAGATTTTCTTGCTAATTTAATTTCCAACCATTAAGACTCTCTTCCATAAATGACCCACCGACGTACCGGGAGAGATTAGAGAAGCATAAACGGAATGTCAGCAACAATTACCAGGGAGATCCTCACGTGGAATGTGAGAACCGGCTCCTCTGTGGTCCCTGTTACTGTTCAAGGTCGCACTGGCCAGGCCTTCCCGTCGCTGTGATGTGAACTTGTGTGAAGAGGGCCAATGTCCCTCGCAGACTCCTAGCAAGGGGTTGCTTCCACTCTGTGGGCTTCAGGAAAAGGATTACAGCTCTAATGAGCCAAATCTGTGCAAATGAGAAAATAATAATCTCCTCATAATTAGAATTTCCTTTTTAGACTAAATGCTGGCCATGGGTTTTTCAAAAGAAGATGTAAATGAATATCAAAGAGCTTACTGGAAAGGGGTGGGGGAGCGAGAAGGACTGGCTTGTTTTCACAAATGTACATGGTTGGAATCTCACTCTGATTTTTCTAGTGAAAATAAATATTGTTCTTTTCTATATATTTAGATAGCAAGGGCCAAGACTACGAAGAGTATTTTAATGTTTCCTGCATAAAATAGTCACTTTCAGGCCTGGCCAATGTGGCTCAGTTGCTTAGGACATAGTTTCCCTCTGCCAGGAGGTGGTGGGTTCAATTCCTGGTCAGGGCACATACCTAGGTTGCAGGTTTAGTTCCTGGTCAGGGAGCCTACGAGAGGCCACGGAATGATGTTTCTCTCTCTCTCCCTCCCTTCCTCTCTCTAAAATCGATAACCAGGAAAAATCACTTTCAGTCTTCCCGAAGATGCTCTCTCTGTAGGAAGCAGGGTTCCCACACCCATTTCACAGTTGGATTAATGGGATGTGGCTTGTTCAACGTTTCAATGAATTCTTGAACCGGAATTAGAAATCAAGAATAGCAGTTCCCATGTCCAATATGCAGATTAGCATAAGTCGTTCTGGCAGTCACTGCAGCGATGGTGGTATTAATCAGGAGGAAAAACCATTTTTAATGACCCTGACAGTTCTCAGTTTATGAGCAGATTTTATCCGCAACTCAGAACCCGAGAAGCATGTATATGTGTCATTGTGAATGCATCCTCAGTCCTCCCCATATTCCGGTGGCATATTACTTAATAGAGGCATATAATTCTGCCCCTGCCTGCCATGTCCTTTTTCTGTCTTCTTCCAGCTCTTGGGGTTCTGTTGAGTTCTTTATCCCCGAAACAGGCCCCTCTGAGGCTGGAAACCAAGAGAGTTTAAATATCAAGTTGGAGGTTAATAGCCAACTGTAAAAAGGGATGTCTCAGTGGGAGTTCAGGGAAGAGAGTGACATTAGAGCAGTGGTTCTCAACCTGTGGGTCGCGATCCCTTTGGGGGGTCGAACAATCCTTTCACAGGGGTCGCCTAAGACCATCAGAAAATGCAGATATTTACATCACGATGCATAACAGTAGCAAAATTCCATGGTTGGGGGTCACCACCACATGAGGAACTGCATGCAAGGGTCGAGGCCTTAGAAAGGTTGAGAACCACTGCATTAGAGGATGAAGCGTGCCTGGGTTATTTGTGTGGCAGGTCAAAGCTTTTGGAGGGGGGCCCTTGATGGCTGGTAGGAAGGTTTGGGGGGAGCTAGTGTTCAGAAACCAGGGACTTTACATAATGAAAGTCCCTTCCCATTCTCAAATGAGCATCTCTCTGCATTATCTTGGTTAATCACCATGGCAAACTAGGAGGTTGGTGGTGAGAGAGTCTGAGCTAATACAGTGTTCTTTTCCATGTCGGACAGATACTAAAATGTCCCTTCCTGGGGATGGGCCTGCCCCCAAGATCTCAAGCTGGTGTGAGAGCTGGATTCCCTCTCCCTTTCCCTTTAACCGTGGTTGAGGTCTAGTTGGGATTGATTGAGCCAGCTTAACCGCTTCTCAGGAGCAACAGGAGGCTTATTTACCCCTGATCTTGGCCTAACCCTAACCTGATTGATGAAGTTCAACGTGTCCACGAAATACATAATAAGGTAACCCCCCCACACACACCAAGGCAAAGCCGTTGGCCGTGCCCACAGCATTTCTGAAGTGGATGAAACGGAATTACTGCGCTGATCGAGTGATTACATATTGTGTAATAGGGGTCACCGCTCCTGCTGAGAGGGCTTTGATCAGCTGAAAGAGCCCGGTGATTATCTGACACTTAAAACAATCTTCACCATTCTTTATGAGTTATTTGGCCTCCTGATCATTTCAAGTCAGAAATTCTGACTATCAAAAGAAATGAACTATTGTGCTTTGATAAAAAGAACTTTTATTTAAAAGTGATAAAGAAAAAGAAAGGAATGATTATGCCCTTACGGGAAGAACAATGAAAGACGGCCTTTTGAAAATTTCTAAATGATCCCAGATCAACTGTGTTCATCCTACATGGTAACACTGCCTGTGATGTTCAAACCTTACCATTTGAAATCTGCGGCGCACTGGTTTTTAAGTTTCTACAAAACATTTTCATCTTCCATAGGTCTCACCCGAGTCCACTTCCCTGCAATAGGCACACAATTTTTTTCTTTATTTTTATATATATTTTATTGATTTTTTACAGGGAGGAAGAGAGAGGGATAGAGAGTTAGAAACATCGACTAGAGAGAGAAACATCGATCAGCTGCCTCTTGCACACCTCCCACTGGGGATGTGCCCCCAGCCAAGGTACGTGCCCTTGACCGGAATCAAACCTGGGACCTTTCAGTCCGCAGACCGATGCTCTATCCACTGAGCTAAACCAGTTTCGGCCACACCATTTTTATATAAACAAGGAGCAACAAGATCATTCTCTAAGCCTTCAGGGGTCAAGGTTTTCTCTAAAATTGTCTCCTCAACATTTGCAGATACCACCTTGCTCTCCCTCTCACTGTAAAGGGTGTAAGGAATGGTGAGGGGAAAGCATCTTACTCGTTCATAGACAGCTATTAACCCTCGCTGTCTGCACGATGCAGCAATCAGCAGACCAGCGTGACATGGAGAGTGTAAAACAGGATGTTTCAGGTTATTTCTCCAGCCCTGCATTCTACCTGCATGAAAGCTTTAGCACTTAGAACCCTCGGGCCTACAGACAATGCAGTCCCATAGAGGTAAACGTGCCTGAGTGGCACAAGAGCGACCCGCCATTTGTGAAATCTCTTACCAAAATGAAGATAGGCCATGCCCTTTGGTTAACCAAAAGCCAGCACTTCTCAGGAAAGTTTTGGACATCTGTCCTTTCCAGTCTACTATAACATAGAATGGGAATTTCTAAGGGAAGGTCAGTTAAAGTTATGAAATAATTGGACCATTTAGAGGCAAATATTATTTCCTATTTGCCTACCTATGGATCTTGTGTCCTATCACCCCAACCGCTGCACCAATGTAGCATGGTAAAGCTAAATTGTAATGTTCCTTATTCTCTTTCCTATTTTACCTCATTTCTGCCACCAGAGTACATACACTTGTCCTTTATGCCTTTTCCCCAGAACTTCTGATCTTCCACTAGCTACCTTCTCCCTCTTCAATCCTTCCCCTCCCCCTTTTAAAATATATATTCTATTGATTTTTTAAAGAGAGGAAGGGAGAGAGATAGAGAGTTAGAAACATCGATGAGAGAGAAACATCAATCAGCTGCCTCCTGCACACCCTCTACTGGGGATGTGCCCCCAACCAAGGTACATGCCCTTGACTGGACTCAAACCTGGGACCCTTGCGTCTGCAAGCCGACACTTCATCCAAATCCTAATATAGATTTTACTAGGGTAGGGTGTTCTTTGTCTTCCATTTATAGATTTTAAATGGAAGGCTTCCAGATTTTATAGATTGCTTGGAAAGATGGCTATGAGGCGGAGTGGAAGGAGGATAAGGCTAGCAATGCACATGATCAGAAAACACTTGTCCAGCACCATAATTAGAGTGGTATTAATGTGGTTTGTGTGGCATGATGGAGTGGATGACAGAGAAACATTAGAAAATTCTGTGGAAAGTCAAAGGGAAGAGGGATTGCCCTAACTGGTTTAGCTCAGTGGATAGAGCATTGGCCTGTGGACTCAAGGGTCCCAGGTTCGATTCCGGTCAAGGGCATGTACCTTGATTGCGACCACATCCCCAGTATGGGGCGTGCAGGAGGCAGCTGATGGATCTCTCTCATTGATGTTTCTAACTCTCCCTTCCTCTCTGTAAAAAAATCAATAAAATATATTTAAAAAATAAATAAATAAAATTGCCAAAGTTCCCAACCTCCACACACTTACCTCCCTTTCCTGATTTATTTGTTCCCCAGGATATTCAGTCCCCATGCTCAGACTTTATTATTACTTATTTATTTGTTTAATGTCTGATTTCTCTTAAATGTATATAGATTTTACTAGGGTAGGGTGTTTTATGTCTTCCATTTATTACCTTTTTCTTAATGGAGAAGTTTCTGGCACATACTAGGTGTTCAATAAACAGTGAATAAATAAATGAATGTGTTGGGGCACCTGAAAGTACTTCAAAAGGAATTGGCCTTAAAATTATTTCATCTATGGGAATATTAGTAAGAATAATAAGAAAAACAAATAAAACAAAATATCTCATTGCTATAACGCCTCACACATCCAGACATAAACTTGTCTCTTTATAACACTACCTTGCATTCATTTCAAATGGAAGGCTTAGGAAGAAAACCCGAAAAATTGCATTGATTGCAATTGGGGAGTAAGGGTACTGAACACAGCTCCTTTGCTAAACTTCTCTGATACTAGGTTCTGGGGATTCCACAATTTTCCCTCTCACAAATACTCTTATCACTCATTACTCAGTTGCTGTAGAAATCAAATTGGACCTCAAAGAAAGTAGAAGAAAACTGTCTCATAAACCTTCTTTTTTTCTGTTACTCCTTTTATTGTGTTCATAAAAGTTTCATTTGAAGTGAGTAAGCGCCCTCTGGGGCCCCGTCTACATGAAATGTTGAGATATGAAGTGGTTATTTTTGTGCAATACATCATGGAGCTCAAGTGTGCCAGGAAGCTAGGTTATTCTTCTAACCACAATGACCAAAATGTACATGAAATCAATTAGTTAATGTAGAACTCCTGAATGACCATAGACAAAGAGCCAACCTTCTCTAAAGGACCAGAGAGTGAATATTTCCACATTTGCAGTCCGTATAGTCTCTGCCACCACTATGCAACTGTCCTGGTAGCTTGGAAAGAGCCATAGACAATCAGTAAACAAAGGGATGTGTCTATGTCCCAATTAAACTTTGTTTTATGGATACCGCTATTTGAGTTGCATATAATTTTAACATTTCATGATATAGTTACACTAATAAAAGAGAAAGATGCATATTGACTGTACTTCTGTGACACCCACCAGCCAATCAGGAGTGAGTATGCAAATGAACCTAACAAAGATGGTGGATTAATTTGCATACATGGGCACCAAGCAGCCTGGGTCCCAGGAACATCCTCAGGACTGAAGCCACTCCAAGCCAGGAGTGGACTACAGGCACTAGCACCTAGCGGCTAAGGTCCAAGGATGAGTGGCCAGGAGCACCAGGTGATCCTGGGACAAGCAGCTGGGGGCTCCAAGTGCAGGTGTCCACAGGTTGGGAACATCCACTGCATCGCCATGGCCTGCCCGGCACCGTGGCTGCTTGCACATGAGCCTGAGGTTGTGGGCATGCCCCTGGTGGTCACTGCATGCTGTATGTGCCAGGTCCAGGCCCCCCAGCCTGGTGGACACAGAGAACACAGAGCCACCGGGCTTGGGTGTATGCCCTTGGTGGCTGGAGACACACCCCTCATCCAGTAGATACAACGCAGGGGATCCTCTACATGGGCTGCAAAGTAAACACCTTTTCTTTCTTTTTTTAAAATATATTTCATTGATTTTTAAAGAGAAGAGGGGAGAGGGATAGACTGTCAGAAATATCGATGAGAGAGAAACATTGATCACTTGCCTCCTGCACACTCCCCACTGGGGATATGCCTCCAACCAAGGTACAGCCCTTAACAGGAATCAAACCTGGGACCCTTCAGTCTACAGGCCAATGCTCTATCCCCTGAGCCAAACCAGTTTGAGTATAAACACCTTTTCTGACTGCTCATTGGCTAAGCTCCCTGTATGCTGTCAGTTACAGAATTCTTGGTAACTTGGGTAATAAGTATCCAAAAAAATGATCTGGGATTTTCCACCACACTCCTGGAGAAAAAAACAAAGGTCAGCTGCTGGAGGGGCTAAGAAATGTCATATCCTGACCTAGCTGGTTTGGCTCAGTGGATAGAGCCTTGGCCTGCCCACCACAGGATCCAGGTTTGATTCTGATCAAGGGCATGTACCTAAGTTACAGGTTCCTTCTTGGCCAGGACCAGGTCAGGGCTCAGGCAGAAGGCAAACAATCAAAGTGTCCCTCTCACACTGATGTTTCTCTCTGTCTCTCCTTCTTTCTCTCTTCCACACTCTCTAAAAATCAATGGAAACATATCTTTAGGTGATAAAAAAAAATAAAGAAGAAATGTCATATCGTATGTAAGACACATCTTGAAAATGCCTAAAGAAAGTTGTCATTTTTTCATGGTGAAGGGACTGGAGTCCGTGTTGATGAAAACACCTTGGTGGCTGTGGTGACTGGCAGTGGCTGCAGCAGCGGGGTGATGGAGCTGGTGCCTTCCCCTGATCAGCCTGGTCGCCTCCTGTATAGGGAGGCCAGACTGAAGCTCCATGGGGAGTGGGCCTAAGCCGTCAATAGGACAGTCTCTGAGAAGGCAGACTGGGATGAGGGAACCCCCACCCCTGCCAGTGCACAGATTTCTTTTTTTTTAATTTAATAAATCTTTATTGTTCAGATTATTACAATTGTCCCCCCCCATAGCTCCCCTCCACCAGGTTCCCACTGACCCTCCGCCCTTACCTCCCCCCATTTGTCCTCATCCATAGGTGTACGATTTTTGTGCAGTCTCTCCCCGCATCCTCCTCACTCCTTTCCCCCTGAGAATTGTCAGTCCACTCCCTTTCTGTGCTCCTGATTCTATTATATTCACCAGTATATTCTGTTCATCAGATTTTTAATTCACTTGATTTTTAGATTGCTTGTTCATAGATGTGTATTTGTTGTTTATCATTTTTATCTTTACCTTTTTCTTTTTCCTCCTCTTCTTAAAGAATACCTTTCAGCATTTCATATAATACTGGTTTGGTATTGATGAACTCCTTTATTTTTTTCTTATCTGTGAAGCTCTTTATCTGCCCTTCAGTTCTGAATGATAGCTTTGCTGGGTAGAGTAATCTTGGTTGTAGGTTCTTGATATTCATCACTTTGAATATTTCTTGCCACTCCCATCTCTGGCCTGCATAGTTTCTGTTGAGAAATCAGCTGACATTTGTATGGGTGCTCCCTTGTAGGTAATGAACTGTTTTTCTCTTGCTGCTTTTAATATTCTCTATTTGTCTTTTGCTCTTGGCATTTTAATTATGATGTGTCTTAGTGTGGTCCTCTTTGGATTCCTTTTGTTTGTGGTTCTGTGTGCTTCTTGGACTTATAAGTCTATTTCTTTCACCAGGTGGAGGAAGTTTTCAGTCATTAGTTCTTCAAATAGGTTTTCAGTATCTTGCTCTATCTCTTCTTCTGGCACCCCCATAATTCTGATGTTGGTATGCTTGAAGTTGTCCCAGAGGCTCCTTACACTATCTTCACATTTTTAAATTCTTTTTTTTTCTTTTTTCTTTTCCACTTGAGTGTTTTCGCTCCTTTGTATTTCAAATCTTTGACTTGATTCTTGTGTTCCTCTAGTCTGCTGTTAGGTCTCTGTATAATATTTTATTTTATTTTATTTCAGTCAGTGTATGTTTAATTTCTAGTTGTTCCTTTTTCATCTCCTCCTGGGTCTTGCTAAATTTATTCATCTTTTCCAGGAAATTCCTAAAAAACCTTATAACTATGGTTTTGAACTCTATATCCAGTCGTTTGTTTTCCTCCATTTCTTTCATTTGTGATCTGTTCCTTTGTGTCTGTGTTTTTGATGCTTCCCTGAGTTGGTAGAGTAGCTTTGTGTGCTAGGTGTTCTATATGGCCCAGTGGCTCCACTTCCCCAGTTACCTGAGGTGGACTCTCTTGGTGTACTCCTTTTTGGACTCTGTGTATGGCCTTGTTGTATTTAAGTCTTGATTGTTGTTGGTATCACTGGAGGGGATTGACCTCCAAGCCAATTGGTTGTGAGGATCAGCTGTGTCTACACCAGGCAATCTCCTGTGCTGGAGTCAGCCTTATGATACAAGACTTGCAAATTGCAACAGCCTATGTGTTCAACTTGGATGGGGCACAGTCTCAGGGCTGAGCAGACAGCCTTCGCTTCTTGTCAGCCCTGCCCTATGCTGTCCCTGTTTCTCAGTGTCCCTCTGTAATTGCCACAGCCCTCTCTGCATACACTTGTGCTTATGCACCTTCCAGATCTCTGCCTTTCTGGCTCCTCTGAGTTTTCATGTGCTCTTGGGACCTGTATGAGTTTGGGTCCCCAGGGTCTCACCTGAAACTGGGGTTCACTGCAATTGGAACTGGATTTCATCACAGTTGGGAGGTTTTGTCTTCCTCCTGCTTGAGAAAGCCAGCGGCACAATCATTAGTCAGTCCTCTCTGTGCGCACTTGTGTGCACACCTCCAGACCTCTGCTTTTGGTGGCTTCCCTGTTTCCCTGCACTTCTCCCTTTTCACGACATCCAGATCCCCCCCTTCATATGAGTCTCACCCAGAACTGGGGTTCAGTGCAATTGGAACTGGGGTTCAGTCCAGTCGGGAGTTTCTGTCTCCCTCCCACTAGAGGAGGCCAGCCAGGCACTCCACTGTCCATCCTCTCCACACACGTGTCTCCATACCTCAGCCTTTTGCAGCTCCTCTGAGTCTCCATGACCCCCTCTCTTTCCTTCTAGTTGTAGAATTTCCACTCAGCCAGCTTTCCTGCTATTCTGGATGATGTCCATTCTATCTTTTAGCTATAATTTTGAAATTGGTGTGCGAGGCAGCAGTTTAGGTGTTCACCTATGCTGCCATCTTGGTTTCTCCTCCCTAGTGCACAACTTTCATACACTGGGTCCCTAGTCTATAGTGACCCTGCCACTGACCCTTGCCACAGACTTTGCTTCCAAATGTCCTGGTGTCCTGCTATTATTCTAGTGCAATCTGAGCAGGACTAGATGGAAACAGAGTGGCCATGGTGAGTGTGTGAGATCTGTCCAGATTAAATGAAAGAACAGCAAGATTTCAAGTCAGACAGGAGCTCCTAGCAGGTGCTACAACCCCGACTCTGAGTTTTCTCTCCAATTAAAATGTTGTAGATTCCTGTGCTTTTATCTGAATCCTGCTCTCACTCTGCAGGCTCATCCATCTGGCCTTGTACCATCTCTTCTCCTAGCGTTTTAGAAAAATGTATGCATGAGTTCTTTTTTTTAAGCTAGCACTAATATATCTTTATAGAAATGGAGAGTCAAGCATGTTATTTTCTTCCTTTTGTGCTGCTTAATACTTAATATGATGTTTTCTCTACTTGCGTCATTTTAGCTGCAGAGTTAATAACAGCAAAAGGCAAAGACAGGATGCTCAGCGTTTTAATACTATGCAATTAAGACTTAAAGACACAATTGCATAAACTTCTATTTTTAGATCTTGTCCACAATGATCATCTCCCCTCCCATCCATTAACATTTTTGAATAAATTCCTTACAACTTATATAATCTTTATTGCCCTAATAATACAACCATGGTGGATACCAAATAATATATTTTCCAAGATATTTAAAACACTAGTTTTTCTCAATTTCATGATGCTTTTTCCCCAAAGAATTTCAAAAGATGAATTTCCACACACAGTCTCTAAGTATAGCTTTATCCAACTGTTCCCGGTTGTCATTAATGTGGTCAATTTGTTTCCGAATTAGACAGTTCACAGCCTGAGTACCAGACCAAATCATCTTCCCTTGGATGTATTGGTTTTTCCAAGCAGGAGACCTTTCTAATGCTTCTCTCTGAAGAAACTTCGAGCACTTTCATCTTAGCAGGAGCAGACTGGGTTTAGTCTCTGAAAAGAAATCTGCTGAAAGGCTGATAATGGAGTTGCCATCAGTAAAATTAGCCTTTCACTTAATAAATGAAGTGAGTTTCTCCTCTCCACTCTGTGTCACCAAGGATTAAGATCTCTCGTCCCTTGTTTTAATGGGGGATTTAAAGTATGTTTCCATCGCAATGCATTAGCATTGAGCTCCCCCACCTCCCCAAATTGTGCTTCCTGTTTGAAAAGCCGATTGAATGGTCTCCTTGCTGATTGGCTGGAGGCCTCTCCAACTTCTTGGCTGTTGGCCATTAACACCCTGGCCGGAAGTGCTGACAGAATGATGAAGGGATTTACACCCTCCGGTTTCTGTATTAAGAACAAGGACGAACAGTATGTGGTCTTGTCAGCGGATAATGCAATTTAAAGATATGATTTCTCTCTCCACAGGTGCATTTGTCACTGAAAATTAGCAGAGAGCCGGGTGTGAATAATAAGGCATCTTGTCTGATGAGTTTGAGTCATATTAAAGTTCTGTATTCTGGACAAGCTTATGATTTCTAGACTATTATCATTTCTCTCGATGATGGAACTGGAGTCATCTTTTTTTTTTTAGATCTAAATTCTCTGGTAACTTGAGAAATTTAGTGGAAAAGATGTGTGGGAAAAGTGTTATGTTTTATAAATGGAAACCACATACAGGTGTAATAATGGTGAAAATCTCCTGTTAATTATTTGAATTATTTAAGATAAAAATCACAATAAAAAACAAGTCACCATGATAATGTGATTGCTTTGCCCAAAGTTTAATACTTAACTATATATCTCTGCCAAGATAAATGTGAGGTAAATGTGTGTTATGCATATATAAACTTACTGGAAATAGAAGTATGTATATATTTGACTATAGTTGTGCATATATAACTATACACGCACACACATACATACCTACATATGTGTCTGCATTTGCATCGACACACACATATACAAACATTACTCTACCAAGTTTATGCTCTAGCGATGGGACCATGCTTCTTTTTAAGAACCACTTCTCAATACTTGAATACTTCTTTTTATATTCATAGGTCAGAAGATCATAAACTTGGAAGTCGTTTTGTTGGTGCTTCTATAAAAAGTGTATAGGTCTCTGATATTGAGGCTGAAAGCTCTTCTGAAGGGATATTTTACTTCCAGCTACATACACCTGTAACACAGTTGGCTCCCTTAGAAGCAGGGGGAGAATTTTATCTGACTGCCTCCACATGGCCTTTCCATTTTCTTCCTCTGTTCAAGTATCAGACAATCCAACTGGGCCAGGAGAAGGATTCTATAACTAAACGATTTTCATGAAGGATGCTTTACCCTTCTCCAATTTACTGACATTCTTTTGCAGCAGAATAATACCTAGGGACCGAGTACACAAAAAAGATCAGTTGGAATAAATGATGAGTTCAGACTCTCATGGTAGACATTGATCGAGGTGAGTATGAAACTCTTACCAAACTATGAACTTTGAGACCAGACCATTCCCTCATGCACACCCCATTATGCCAGGGATATTTGCTCCCTCTGGGTCAAGCTACCCCACATTTTCATAATGCTTTAAAAAGTTTTGATTCTATCAAGATCTCTCCAGAAAGAGAGAATACGGAAATCACACAAGTTCACCCGTTAAGCAGAAATATTTTGCTTTTTCATTTTTTATTGTGGGAACGCCTAGCATGCAAATGGGTTTTATTAGCTTCCATTTTCTCCCAGTAGGTACTTCCAAATGAAAATGAAAATTAAATAGATTCACCAGAAGTCTTTAATCAAAGTTATTATTTCTGCTGGGATTTCTTGATTATCATATTACAGAATTGATTTTATGGGGGAGGAAAAAGAAGCTAAAATTCGGAGAGGAAAAAACTGGAATCCTTGTGCTCTATGTGATGTGGATCTTGGCTATGAGCAAATGGAGGTGAATCAGCTCAATACTGAAATACAGGCTTTGAGCTGGCACTGCTCTCTCTGCTGTCTCCTTCTATTGAAGTGCTCCATTTAGGTTTCTTCTTTCTTCGGTCTCTGTCTACACATTCTAAGTGTAGGACTCAGGGCATATTTACGACAGAAAAGACAGTCATTCATTTTTAGAGGATGTTGGTCCTTGGGTCAAAACGGGAGTAAAAAGCGTTGCCAGGGAATTTCAGTAGGAAGTTTTGTCGCAGTGCAAAGGTTAGACTTTGTTCATATATACCGTATTTTCCGGCATATAAGACGACTTTTTAACCCAGAAATATCTTCTCAAAAGTCAGGGGTCATCTTTTTTTTTGTGTGTGTGTAGTGTTCCTTAATATATCACAATGTATTATGATGTCTTATAGGACAGGTATATCCCCTACTCTATATTTTAACTGGAAAAGTTGGGGGTTGTCTTATATGCCCAGTCGTCTTATACGCCGGAAAATATGGTACTCTGCCTTACCCAGTGTCCAATGTAGGGCAGAGCAAAAGGACGTTTACAGTTGCAATCCACATACATCATACAATAGTTAACAGATCATAGAAGAAGAAACACATGTCTTAAACTCACAGATGTAAACCTACATTTGCCAGCCTCTGTATATATTCATTCAGTGTTACTGGTAAGAAGAAAAATTAGCCCTTAGTTTAAAGGTTGACAGGTAGAATGTGATGTAACCTTTTGGATAATATGCTCAAGTAAAAGTTTGAAACATCCTTACCCCAATAGACTCTTGATTTAATGACCTTGGACACCAATAGGATAGTCTCTTGCTAAGTGTTAGTGGGTCTTTGACATGATTCATTCGGAAAACAGGCTGGATGTGAATGTCATCCGATGCCAGGCCCAGATCGCCCCCATGGAGCAGGAAAACTTGTATAGTCAAAGCCGGTGCCGTCTGATGAAATTAGAGACCTGCCAGGCTCTCTCAGGCGGTAGAAAAAGCAGTTGCAGGAATCGAGTAGTGCTTCCCGCAATGTTGCTACCAGAGTCTCCAAGTCTATGTGAAAAAGGGTGATTTCGAGAATCTTGAATGACTCCAGGGACTTGAAGACTAGAAATATAGTGAGGCGACTTGGGGAGATTGTGACAGACCAGATTTTAAACAGGTTCTTGGTCACGCAGAGATTATGGGGGTCCCAAAATGATCCCTTGGTTCCGAGTCGTGGGTAAAATCAGCCTTGAAGAAACTGGGAGATGGCCAGTTCATTACAGCATTTACATGGGATAAATCCCAAAGACGACGCTGCTGAAGACATATCTTCCTGACATTTTTTGTTGTTTTTGCTTCTGAGAGAAGTGCACTGTGTGCTGCTCGTGCTCCTGATCTCACAGGTAGACAAACTGTGTGATGTGCACAGCTTTCCTCCTCCTCACACTGCTCCTCTGACATCCTTCTCGTGGTCAATGAATGGGCCCCATGGATGGTTCTTATACCCTGTTTCCCCGAAAGTAAGACATCCCATGAAAACAAGACCTACTTCCAGTTTTTCCTCTCACTGTAATATAAGGCATCTCCCCGATAATATGGCTCCCCCGAACATAAGGCCTCCCCGGAATAGATGGCCCCTGAAGCTACCATCAGGCGTCTGACTCCTGATTTAAAGAGACCTCGCCCTGCCTGAACAGCTCCGGCTGCACTGTGGCCCATCAGGGAGCTGGTTTGTGATGACAACGACTACCGTACCGTCTACAGGTCATACATTTCCTTTTTTTTTTTGTTCAACAATAAAGGTGTACCGTATTCTTCTTCATGGAGAAAAAAGACATCCCCTGAAAATCAGACCTAGCGCATCTTTGGGAGCAAACATTAATAGAAGACACTGTCTGATTTTCGGGGAAACAGGGTAATCTCACACACTGGGCAAGTGTGGCTGCCACCCCAGGCACACTAACCAGATGTGTTTCTGCCTCGCCATTCCAAGCCACTGCTCTCCAGCCAATCAGCCCATCACCTAGGAGTCTGTAATTTTTCCATGGAAATTTACAAAACTAAACCTCAAACACAAACCTTTACACAAGAAAGAAATGGAAATGGCAACTCTCAGAGGGACAGACAGACAGGCATGTGCTTATAATGCATTCTCGGTATCGTGTATTGGTCTTCCGGCTACTGAGAGGCACCGAATCCAGAGAACGTCTCTTTGGATTAGCTCTCTCCTCTTTCCTGGGGCTAATTTGAGAATTAAAGGAGAAGAGGGGGTCACCAGGATCTGGCTTGGAAGGGACCCAGCTTCCATCGGGAGCAAACAAGGCATTGCCAGCGGCTCTCCGGGGGTCGTCCTCGTACAATATCACCCCGTGGCTGAATATGCAGAAACCAGGCGTCATTCCAACCCCCGAGTCTGTCCCCCCATTGATAAGCCCCTTTTTATTCAATGAATTTTCATTCCCTGATAATTAGACATTCCAGAGGAGGCGATGCGGATCCCGATAGCCTGGCCCAGAGGTAGAGGGCAAAGCAGAAGGACGTGCCGTTGTCAGATGAGAGTTTCCAGGAAGGGAAATTCTGTGAGTCCCTGAGTGGAGGAGAGGTCTCCCCAGCGGCGGGGAGTCTTGGCATCCACCCGGATGGTGAAAAGCTTTCCTTCCACTTCTGCTTTCAAAGCACAATCGTTCCGAATTAAAGGACTCGGAGAGCAGGGTGCGGGGTGAAGATCGTCAAACTTCCTGACCGCCAGGGTCTGATGGGAATATCTCTCCCAGGCCGTGGGGTACCTGGGTGCAAGGAGACTATTGTTCTCGCGATTTCAATTCTCCCACGCTGGCTCTCCCTGCAGACTGAGCAGCTTTCATTCATTGCCATGGCGATCTGGTACCCCATTTGTTTAGCATCACAAAGGCAAACCCCAAGTGGAAAATGTTGGCTGCTTGTGTCATTAAGGTGTCCACCGCCCTAGCGACAGTTAACGGTTTGGCTGTCCTTTGCTCCCCAGGAAACAGGCAGTGGCCAGCACCTGCCGGATGGCTCAGCCTTGGCCCAGGCAGTCCCGGGTGGGCAGGGGCTGGCGCTGAGATGCTGATAACTTTGTTCCTGGGGAGAGTGATTGGAAGGAGGATGGGGAATCTCATTCTGAATGTACCTCTCTGGTCCATAGTTGAAATTTATGGGGCTTAGATAAAATTGTCAGGGATGGACTAGACGTAGCGTTTCTCTCCATACTGTCTTTTTTCCAATGAAAGGTTGGAAGGTTGCCATTTCTGTAGCATCAGCTGTTTTTTGTTTTTGTTTTTTACTTTTCCTGAAGAAATCCCTGTTTTCTCCCCTCTTTCTGCCTCCCTCACTTTGTGGTCTCTCCTAGAACCTTCAATGTTTAGGATCTGAGATATTTTCCTAAACTAGGTGTCTTACCAATAACACATTTTTTCCCATCCAACATGTATTTGATGGAGAATTATATGCCATGTACTACACTACTAGTAAGTCCTCAGAGTACAGAATCCAATAGACCCAGCCCTGCTTTGGTGTAATTTATAGATTAGCTGGATGATGGCTATTAAATTAATTGATTACAATTGAAATATGTGCTACAAAGGAGATATCCAGGAACAATTAGTTCTATCTGTGTTTGAGGATGTGTCTCCAAGGAAGGAGGGTTCTGATACTGTGATGGCGTTATTAAACCCCAGGTATTCAAGCACTGTGTTATTGGAGAGCTGAAAATAAAATACTCTCTCCTTGCATGGGTAGTTAGTAAATGTTCTAGAAAAAGAACTGGGCTTATAGCTGTTCCACAGCCATGAGAAACATTTAACAAAGTCACATATATAAATAGACAATTATACTAGTGCATGAATCATTTAGAGTTCAAATCAGTATTGGAGAATAACTGAAGGATCTCTTGCAAAAATCAAAATACACAGGGTGAGATCCATTTCTCCATGGTACGCTCATCATGGCTATTCAGTGGTACCTCGAGATACGAGTTTAATTCGTTCTGTAACCTTGAGGCGTGGGAAACTATGAGATGCTCGAGTCGGGGTAAACTGGTGGGTCATGTGCAGCTGGCTGATCCACGCGATGACTCCTATCTCAACTGTTGCTCGTATTTCAAAGCAAAAATCGCTCGCTCGATGGCTTGTATCTCAAGAATCTCGTATGTTAGGGCACTCGTATTTCGAGGTACCACTCTACATTGCCTCTCACAGGGCCTAATGCTTACTATCCAACTCTAATCAGGAGAGTTGGCATCAATAAAATTTCTGAGACTGAAGCCTAGGCGCTTTGACGGGCTCTTAGTCACTTATAAGAGTTGAATTACAAGTCTTTGTGTTTATCATTCCTAGCACAGAGGATACACGGAGCTGCGATGTATGTCTGATTTTTCCATCTGTAAAATCCACATGTTCTTTTATGTGAATGGCTCCTGAACGGATCCTCATTAGGTGCTGGGGATACTGTATTTTCTGGCATATCGATGACTTTTTAACCCAGGAAAACCTTCTCGGGGGTCGTCTTATAGGCCGGGTGTCATCTTCTAGGGCGGGTATATCCCAAACTCTATATTTTAACTGGAAAAGTTGGGGGGTCATCTTTTACGCCCAGTCACTTTATACGCTGGAAAATATGTAGTTAATCCCTGGGTGTGCAGATAGTGTGTACACTGTAAGGTGGTTGATATGGGACACTTCCAGGAGGTCCAGGTATTTCCGATCTAAAGCAGGCATAGCATCCTGAGGACAGGGACTTTGACTCCAACTCATTCTTAAAAACAGCCTTCCACAAGGTAAACCGTGAAAGATCTCCAGGCCTATCTGGTGTGGCTCCGTGTTTGAGCATCAATCTATGAACCAGGAGGTCACAGTTCAATTCCCGATCAGGGCACATGCTCAGCCAATGGGTTTGATTCTCATTGGGGGTTGGGAGGGGAGGCAACCCATCAATGATTCTCTCATCATTGGTGTTCCTATTTCTCTCTCTCTCTCTCAAAACTCCATGAGAACACTAAAAAACATGTTTGCGTGCTATTTTTAATAATACAGTCCTATAGGCTGCAGTTTGCCTATAAGACAATCTAGAGATAAGGTACTTATTAAATAACCATTTTTACTTGGCGCTGTGCTGATATACTTCGAGCAGGAGTGGGAAGATACTGATATATAAAAGAAATTCCTCTTGAGATATTTTCAGTTAGTTTGGGGAAATCAGGTGTTTTAGGAAGTGGAATAATTCAGTCCTGAAGCTTACGTTCCTCAACATTCATGCATAATGTAAAGCTTTGAATCAGTTTTGCTCCCATTCGGGTCCCATCTGTAATGTGAAGACAATAACACTGGAAGAGCTGCTGTGAGGGTTAAACGAGGCTGTTTAGAAAGGAGTTTAGAAGAGAGGAAAAGGGTAACACTGAGGCCTTGTGCGAAGCCACCCAGCTGCTTACACGGTAAAGCAGGGAAGTGACCCCAAGTAATCTGGCACCCAGGAATGTTCATCCCAAAATGCCACAGAATGTTCTGGAAAGTGAGGCAACTTATTCAAACATTGGGATGTTTGCAGTGCTCTATTTAAATATTTAGAGTCACTTCGAACCTCGATAAATATTTATGTGTTTCTTTCAGTAGATATTTTATATTCTCTGTGTACACACAATACCAAAAATATACATACACAAACATTTAAATGGTCCTCAGAGTTTTTTTTAATGCACTCAACTATGTCATGTTATCTGTGAGTGACATAGACATTCCAAGGGTTGAGAGATGATCTATAGGAGCAAGCCTAGAGGAATGGACATTTTTTGACTCAATATCTTCAGAATGACTGCAGTTTTGGTAGGTAGATATATTAGGGGGGAAGGTATATTTCTTTGGAGGAAATAGCATGAGAGTTAAGTCAAGGGAAAGCCATGAGTAGGACATAGGATGGTCCACAAGATGGGAGAATTATTTTGGAGGAGTTATGGAGATGAGCCGAGAAGATGCCTTGTGGTAGAATTCTTGGGTACAAGAATTAGGGGTGTAAGACAATGTTAGAAATGTCTTGGAACATCAGAATTTCCAGAGTGAAACAAAAAATTGGGTGATTTAGGGACACTGATCTTTTGATGATGTTTGAATGGATTTGGGGAAGAAAAGCGTAAAGATAGGTAGACCATTTGGACTGTGATCACAGGGGTTCAGATGAGATCTCATGAGCCTGAACCCCGCTGTTCTCATGCACAGGCAGGCTCTTGTTGAGCAGGTAACTGTTTTTCATGAGGATCTATTAAAATGATGTCTGTATCTACCTATGAACAAAACCCAGAAATTGTTCACATTGCATTAGAGCATTAAATGACTCCTCTGACGACACCGCATTTCATTCTTATGAGTTACAGTGAGTTTAGTATTCATTACCAGGTGCTCATACTCATGCCTTGAAAATATACTACTAAGTTGATAGCCTATAACTTCTCCTCCTTTTAATGCTATTGCTGGTTTGTACAACAGTGGAAGATGTGAATGCTACAATATTGGGAGCATTAATTCTAGTCATAGAGAGCCTCATAAACTTAGAATTGCTTTTGGATGTGCAGGATTTCCTCTGTACAGACAAAAAGAAAAACTACAGATCATACTTAACAATGTCTCACTCTGCTGAATAATCAATTATCTGCAGTTTTCAAACATTACATTGATACATTTTTAAATAGGAGGCATTTCTGACCCCTGTTTATTACGGTCTGAAATCAGCAAAGAATGCATATTCAATATGCATTGAATAAACATGTGGACTAGTACCCGGTTGCATTAAGTTTAATTATATTAATACACAGTTTTGGGTCATGTATGATTCTTCCAGCTAGCAGAAATTTACAGAAAGGAACCAATTGTTGAGTATCATGTTGAATTACCATTTCATTTTAGATTTTATTCTATTTCTAGAAATTTGCAAGTGCACATTTTGAAGGCTCACTTGAATTCAGATGTAAAATAAATATTGAAATTTTATCTAATATGCATAACTTATATAAGACCATACATCCATACATCTGAATATGCACAAGTATTCAGATATTTCCTCAACTTACGGGTGCTGTATAAAATATGTAATTTGTACATGTAAGTACATTATCCCCAACTACATTTGCTTAGTTACCAAATGAAATGTTAGGGATGAAGACCACATGAAATTAGGATGTCTTGACCATTTTGCCTTTGTTCTTTTCACTCCAAAATATCCGTCATATTGTAGGGAAAGTTAGGTTTGTGAAAATCGACAGGTCCAAAATAAAACCCACATTATTTAAAGCTGTATATAATGGAATTTGTTGCTGACTAAATATTGACTAAATAAAATTTAAACCTAGCAAATTTTGAGTTAGTTAAAATAAATCTATAAAATAGGATCCGCAAAACTGGATGTGAACCTCAAAATTGTTGAATGAATAAAACTTTATCTGAAATGCACATACCATGAAAGAAATTTTGAGTAAGATGAAAATGAAAATAGAAATACTGTGATATAACTGTGATGATTTGCACATGAATCAATGAATTAGGATTATTTTATTGAACTTACTCTAAAAATAAAATGCATCTCTCAGTAATGACAGTTCATATAATGTTTATCTGCAATTTAAAAGTAGTCCTTATGGTCAAAGCTTTAGGCTCACAATTATCTGTTCAAAAAAGGGGTTTCAGAGGGCAGATTACAGCATCGCCTACCCTTTCACATCACAACATCATGATGAAGGACGCTTCTCTAGCAAGACTTGTGCTCAGAGATGGCCAGTTGGCTGGTTTATATTTTTATTGATTTTTCACTTCCCCCTACATTTTATTTTTTTAAATTCTTTATGGTCAAAATTATTATATATACCCCTCTTTTCCCTCCATTGACCCTCTCTAGCTTTAGCATTTTTTTCTCTCTACCACAACCCTAACTATGACAAACACAGACGCATATTGGCCTTAAGCCATTAGCCCATAACTGTGTGTTCTCTGTTACTATAATCCAGTGGTTCTCAACCTTCCTAATGCCGCGACCCTTTAATACAGTTCTTCATGTGGTGGTGACCCCCAACCATACTTCATAACTGTAATTTCGCTATTGTTATGAATTATAATGTAAACACCTGTGTTTTTTGATGGTCTTAGGCGACCCCTGTGAAAGTGTCGTTTGACCCCCAAAGGGGTCATGACCCACAGGTTGAGAACCACTGCTATAATCGGTGGTTCACATCACCCATGTTTTTCTGGAAGCTGCCCTAGGTTATGCCACGTGGCTGGTCCATCCTAATCGCATCACTTAACAGTCCTTTGTTCAAAGTGGGATGTTGGAATGAGCACAGGAGCCGGGATCAAAAAGAAGCATGTCTCCTTCTTTTACATGTTAGGAAATGGAGCTGCAGAAAGGTGAAATTTCAGAAATAAATTTGTTTCTGAACTGGGGCATTTATTTCTGAAATTTCCCTTTCCTGCGCCTCCATTCCCTAATGTGTACAGTGAGGGTGATCCTGCTTGCTGTTTATTTTACAGGGCTGTTTCATTCACCAATAACAGCCGAGCAGTAAACTTCTAGGGATGCACGGCCACATCACGATTGTATTTTAGCTCCAGAAACCACTGTCGTGCCAGGCACCTACTGTGACAAAATGAGAAAACAAATGAGATGAAATAGGAGGAAATCCTTTGTAAAGTACAGCTTTCGTACAGGATACCAATGCGATTGTTTTTATCGGTGAGACTGTCGCATCTCCTCTGACAGATGTGTCCTTCCTTCTCTGTCTGTCCCACAGGACCGCTGAGGTTTCTCTCCCAGACGGAGTCGGTCACGGCCTTCGTGGGAGACACGGTGTTACTCAAGTGTGAGGTCATCGGGGAGCCCATGCCCACCATCCACTGGCAGAAGAACCAGCAGGACCTGGCTCCGGGCCCGGGGGACCCCCGCGTGGTGGCCCTGCCCTCTGGCGCCCTGCAGATCAGCAGGCTGCAGCCTGGGGACATGGGCATCTACCGGTGTCTGGCCCGCAACCCGGCCAGCTCGAGGGCAGGGAACGAAGCTGAAGTGCGCATCTTATCAGGTATCACAATGCTTTCTTTTTAAAAAAAATATATATATATATTTACTGAATTCAGACAGGAGGGGAGAGGAGATGGAAGCGTCAATGATGAGAGAATCCTGTACAGCAGACGTGTGAGATGGAGCTTGCAACACAGGGGTGAGGTCTGATCTGGAATCAGACTGTGACCTCCTGGTTCATAGGTCTACACTCAACCATTGAGCGCATGGACTAGGCTTGTAGTGTTCATTATTATTTCTAGGATTTGTTCTCTAGGGTACAGTAAACAACCGTTTTCCCTTTAACAAATCATTTATATTTGTTTTCAGTTCCTTATGGTGTCTTGAGGATTTGCTTTATATTTTCTCTTTCCCTTTTTCTTCGAGCCATTAGATAAAGGTATGCCAAAAGCGTTTCCTATTTGTCTATGTCTCATAGCTGAAGTTTCCAGAGAAACAGATATTTTCCTTATATTTGGCTTCATTCATTCATTCATTTTGGCAGTCATTCATTCCATTAACATGAGTGTTTCTTTGAGCGAAGCCCGTTGCTAAGCATTTTTACATATTTTAAAATTTTTTCTCTAGTAAGATTTTTTAGACATGAAGGTGATGTTTACTTAATGAGGTTAAAAGCCTTCCCCAAGTTAACATTAAACATTGACCATATTTTCCGGCATATAAGATGACTTTTTAACCCACGAAAATCTTCTCAAAAGTCGGTGTCATGTTATACATCAGGTGTCATCTTATAGGGTGATTATATCCCAAACTCTATATTTTAACTGGAAAAGTTGGGGGTTATCTTATATGTCCCGTCGTCTTATATGCTGGAGCATATGGGTATTCACTCATCCATGCATCCACTTGTTTTTGAGAAGAATTGTGCAGGGTACTAGGGATATAGAATGACTAAGACTGATGGAGCCGGGCTTATTAGGGTTCTGGGTCATGGACACACACATAATTGCAATAAAGTGTGATTGATATGATGAGGAGAAAAATTGTTCCTCTCCTCTTATCTCTTTTTCTCTTCTCTGGCAACTCTCTAAAACTCTAGGCTCATTCTCCTCTCCAAAATAATTGGAGATTGGATTGACTATTCTCTAGGACAGTGGTTCTCAACCTTCCTAATGCCGTGACCCTTTAATACAGCTCCTCATGTGGTGGTGACCCCCAACCATAAAAACATTTTTGTTGCTACTTCATCACTGTGATTTTGCTACTGTTATGAGTTGTAATGCAAATATCTGTGTTTTCTGATGGTCTTAGGCGACCCCTGTAAAAGGGTCGTTCGACCCCCAGGTTGAGAACCGCTGCTCTAGGATCTTGTCTCTTGCGCTTACTACTCCTATTAAATACCTGTGGACTATCTACTTTCTCGTTTAGTCTCACTTGTAAGGTTTGGTTATCTGGTGAGGATCACCAGGAAGGCACATGCTTGAGAAACCAGGATGGATTGCCTATCAAAGTATTGATGTTGGCCCTTGTCTCTGCCTCTCTGTGTAGTTACCACCCATCCTTCCGCTGTGTTCAGGGTCACATTCTTGTCATCCTAAAAGCAAACAGGCGGGCAGGGGTGAGTGGTGAGGGGAAGAGATCAATCAATGAAGACATATGCATATATGCATGACCCAGAGATTCAGACTATAGAGTGGTGAGGGTTTGGGGTAGGAGGGAAGGACAATGGGGGAGTAAAAAGGGACACATGTAGCACTTTCAACAATAAAATTTATATAAAAAAGTGAACTGGCAATTTGATGGAAAGTTGCAGGTTCTAGAAGTGGGATCACTGGGTCAAATGGGAGCTCCATTTTTAGTTCTTTGAGGAAACTCCAGGCTGTTCTCCACAGTGGCTGCACCAGTCTGCATTAGCACCAGCAGTGCACAAGGGTTCCTTTTTTTATTATTGTTACTTTATTTTATTTTATTTTTTCCTTTTTATTTATTTTTTAATTTATTTTATTTTTATTTTTTTCCATATTCCCCTCCCCACCTCCCAGTACATGTCCTCACCCATTGAATTTGACATAAAAGAGTTACCAAGGGTTCCTTTTTCTCAGCATCCTTACCAGCTCTTGTCGTTTGTTGGTTTGTTGATGATTGCCATTCTGACAGGTGTGAGATACCTCGGTGTTGTTTAGATTTGCATCTCTCTGATGATTAGTGACTTTGAGCATGTTCATATGTCTCTTGGCCTTCCTTCTGTGTTCTTTTGAAAAGTGTCTATTGAGATCCGTTGCCCATTTTTTGATTGGGTTGTTTCTAGAAACACGAATCAGAAAGGATATATACATCCCTATGTTCATAGCAGCACAATTCACCATAGCTAAGATCTGGAAACAGCCTAAGTGGCCATCAGCAGAGGAGTGGATTAAAAAACTGTGGTACATCTACCCAACGGAATACTATGTTGTGCTAAAAAAGGAGTTCTTACCATTTACAACAACATGGATGGAGATGGAGAGCATTTTTAAAATTTTTTTATTAATGTATTACATGTTTATATATCTTCCCATTCCCCCCAATTCCCATGTAGACCCTAACCCCCCTAGTGCCTTGTGTCCATTGGTTATAATTATATGCATGCATACAAGTCCTTCGGTTGATCTCTTATCTACCCCACCTCTCCCTAACCTTCTCGCTGTAATTTGACAGTATGATGCTTTCCTGCCTCTGTATCTATCTGGAGAGCATTTTGCTAAGTGAAATAAGCCAGGCAGAGAAAGATAAATATCACATGATCTCACTCATTTGTAGAATACAATGAACAACATAAACTGATGAACAGAGATAGAGAAACATCAATCAGAACATCAAACCTCAGGGAAGGTAGGGGACAGTGGGGCTAAAGGGGAGAGATCAGTCAAAGGACTTGTATGCATGCCTATAAGCCTAATCAATGGACACAGACACCAGGGGGTAGGGACATTAATGGAGCTAGGGGATCATGGGGGAGTAATGACACATATGTAATACCTTAATCTATTAATTAAAAAAATAAAAAAATAAAGATGTAAATAAAAAAGAAAGTTGGAGGTTCTTTAATAAGGGCATGTCTAAAACCTCTTCTAATTCTTTTGTGTATTCTTTTTCCCGTTACTTATAGGGATACTGACTTAAATATATCATTGACCATCAGCAAGACTGTTACCTTCCTTCTGCTAGGCAGTATAAGATGCAAGTTTAGCATTTATTCTAAAAACATATATGCATTTATTTAGGTATCCATTATGCTCATACACATCTTAAATATTTATATTTACATATCCTGAATAATGCATCTGTTAATGTCTATCGCATGGGAAGCTTAGGTACACTACATAGAAAATTGGCAAGAATATGTTTGACTCTCTTAATATGACTGAGAGGTTATTTCCCTGTGGCGTGAAGGCATATCATTGGACTAATTAAATATTAAATCTGAAATGGAAAGTTTTGAAAGGCACGGAGATATTATCGTCAAACACCATTTACTTTTATTTGTTCACTTTGTAAATCCATGGAGGTTTGCCTTGTAATCCATAAAGGTTTATTTAAAGCCAAATTTCATTTTGTTAATTTGGCTAAAAATGTTGGTATTCTTTGGAGGCGTCTGGTTTTTTTCTTACCTGAATGGAAACTGAAATTTTTGGAATTCATTGCATTTATGAGAACCTTTCTCCAAGTTCTATTTGAATCATATTCCCTGAAAAAAGAATTATGAGCAGGGGTAATAAATACACACACACCACATTCACACCCACACCCACACCCATGTTACTGTTGTTTCATTTGCTATTGATCACAGAAAGAGGCTGCTGAAGGAACACATGTTTGGCCATTTATTCTTAAGTTTACAAATTGATTTAGAGGTCAAATATATGGAACAACTAGTACAGAAATGAGTCAGAGAGTGAATGACTGAATGGGTAAGTCCAGCTCCTCTTACTTGCCACTGACGGTTCTTTCATTTTTCAGATCATGATTTTTCTCTTTGAATCAATTTCCAATTTGAGGAAGTATCATTTTGAGGGAGTGATAAATTACATACATGTATTGCCCATTCTTTATTCTAACATTTAGTTAATCCATTATGATAAAGTTCATTAAAACAGAAACCTGTCATATTATTAACATGATTTAGGAGCATGAAAGTGGAACCTGAATGGTTACCACTCTTTAAAATATGTATTCTTCCATGGTCATTTAAGTACCATGTCGAGTGAGGAAGGTGCCTATATTGCTTTAGTTTGACACATAAATGCTGATTAGAAGTCGCATAGCCAGCACTTGCTTTACCACAGTTCATATAGAGAGTATTCAGATTGTATGTATGTGTATATAGACAGTTATCTACTTCTAAATAATATATATGTCATTATACTTATTTAAGATTATGTGAAATACATTTCAAGTTCCCACTTTTATATAGCAGGTGTCTAATATTACACAGTCATTGAGATCTATTGAGTTAAGATTTCAAAAATCAAATAGCTGTTTTGAAATGCTTTCTTTGAACAGCAGTTTTGGTTTATCCACTGAACAAATAAGTAAATACTTTATTCAACAACTTTTAAGTGGATCTTATATACCTGTCGTGATGCTGGTTGCTAAAAAGACACAGTTGGAAGACTGCCCTAAGACAGCTGTCATCTAGTGGGGGACATACACAAAGCAGCCCAGGAGCTGTGCTATGAAAGACTAACGCTCAGAATGCCATTTCGGTACATAAGATAAAAACACCCATGTGTCAGTCTTGGAGAACAAGTGGTAGCTAGGCCAAGAGAAATATATACATCAGGAATAAAAGAGCATTTATCAGAAAAGCATAGAGGAAAGAGAAGGAAAGACTTTTCAGAGTAACTTAACTGCACACATTCTATTTAACATGATCATGGGGCATAGGAAGTGTTGAAGGAGGATGAGTTACAAGTAAAGAAGATAAATGGAATAAAGGAAGATACGGTAGAATGTGTAGCAGCAATCCTTCAAAGACTTGACCAAAAGCTGCTACTGAAGTGATATGACGAGGATTCAGAAATGAAGATGGGTGATGAGATTTTAGGGCAGTTTCTTGGAAACATAGTAGACGTGGTCTCTGAGAGAGAGAATGGAGTTCAGACTCCATGCAAGCTGAAGAGTGGCAGTTCCACTGAGATTGACGTAGTAGTACATTGTGTTCAAATAAAGTTTTAAAGGAGATTTTCTCATAACTTAATGTTTTCCAGGTTGAATGAATAATTGTTTCATTCAATGGCAGGAAAATTAGTAACAAACTCAATTTTTTGATTAATGTTTTAAGGTAGAAGTTAGACTTTCGCTTCTGAGGATTTGTACATTCTTAGCACATTAAGTTAGTATTAAAGCACAGAGAACTTTTTTGAAATCTTGATAACAATACTCTAAGAGCTGAGATGCTTGAAAATATCTCGTATGTGGTGGAGACTGTATGAAGAGCTGAAGTGGCCATTGAGACGGTCAAGTCCACTCCACTCAGCCCTCATCACTCCTGAGTGCCAAGTAGTACATTGGATTGCTGAAATATAAATCTGCCTTGGACACGAGGTTGAATAAAATAACTGGCCCATACTCATATTTCAGTTTTCATAATGGCCTAATTGAATTGAACAATTTGTAATTCAATATATTATTCATCCACTTAACTACAATTAGATGACCCTCGGCCCCGGGTAGCCATGAACTAAATATCTGTATAATTAGAGTCATTGTCTTTGATGGCGTAAATTGGACTAAAGTATATTTCAAATAATTTTTCTCCACAATATTTATTTTTGTTGAAATAAGTTTTAACAAAAACAATTCCCAAAATCATAGTATTTAAATACAAACATTATGGTTTTTAGCTTAAAATAGTTTCGTTATTTTGGTCATCATTAAGAATTCTTACTGATTCCATGGGTACATTAAAATTTTTAGTTTGGCTAAATATTGCTTATATTGAAAAATTAAATCTATTTTGCTATTATTTGTTTCTACATTTCTACAGAATAATAATCTTTTAAATTTACCATCTTGCCAGCTAGTTAATTCTTGTAGCTATATGACCGTATAAGGCAGGGGAGGGTAAATTCAGGAAAATATATTTAGTTCCAAATCAACACAGACAAGGAATAAGTAAATTCGAGGTGGAAAATTTGGGAAGTCTTTATAGATATGTTTCCTTTTCTAGATCATCAGGGGAGAAACATTTATGGCAAGATGGCAGCAGATTAGTCTAGAATGAAAGATTGAACCTACATTATGGAAAGTCTTGAATCCCATCCCAGTCAACTAGATTTCATTTTGTTCATTTTATTAATTGTTGCACATTCTTAAAGGTTTTTGAGCAATGGATACCATAAACATGCCTACGGATGAGCAGAAACCACAAAATGAAGAGCAAATGAGATTAACATATTATCTTGCTTTATATACCATACTTAATGTTTTTACTGCACTGAAGGATTTTTCCCATTGTCCACTTCTTTTTTGTAGTTTAGTTTATTTTAATATATTTTTATTGATTTTAGAGAGGAAAGAAGAGAGAGAGAGAAATAGAATCATCAATGATGAGAGAGAATCATTGATCGGCTGCCTCCTGAACACCTCACACTGAGGATTGAGCCTGCAACCTGGGCATGTGTCCTGATCAGGAATGGAACTGTTAACTGCTGGTTCATAGGTTGACACACAACCACTGGACCATGCTGGTTGGGCAAGAAAACTATTACATCATGCTATAAACTAGGTATTTTAGCCTTTCATAGATCTAAGTTGGATGGGATGGTTTTGTGAAGTCCATGTTTCCTTTATTGTACATCAGATTTACTCCAGATGGCATGAGCGGTCAGCAGTTAGACTGTTAGAATTCATGAAATCAGTTCACATTAAGTTGATCTTGATCAATTAATTAATAAAATTTCCAATTTGAACTATTCTTATAGGTTGTTAAAATCACACCAGACTCAGTACAAATATTAGTTTTAAAACTTGCTACTAATGAAATTTAGGGCAAGTAATTTAATCTGACTCTTTATCTTGTAAAATATAGAGAATAATAATACACATTGTATAGGGTAGTTATGTTGTCTTAATTTAATAGGCCAAGTGCAATGCCTGGAATTAAGTCCTCGGTAGCTATTATAATTACTTTGGCATTTTAGAAATTCCAGTCTTAAGGAATTTGATTCTCCTGTTATGATTTTTCTCCGATAATGAATTACCTGATTTTGTTCCAGATCTCTAAGTATTCATTTATCTACTGGTATTTACTCATGCTATTTATTGATAGTTCTAATTTATGCATTTCCCTTTTACATCGACTAGAAGCCAGAGACTCCTGAAACTACTATTTCACTAGTAACTCACTGTCCATCAATATAATTTCTTTTCCTATATAAAATACCGCAAGGGGTCTGGCTTAAAACTAGGCTGAAGAAGATAAATAAGACTTCTGGCATTTAACCTTTATTAGCCATTGCCAATTCATCTAATCCTCTAAAACTGTTAGTTTCTTTGTCTGTTAACCAGCCTCACTACCAAGGATCTCATTTATTGTTTCATTCCATAATCATGTCCAACTCTGTCTTCATGATCCCAGTGTTTAAGAGTTCAAGTTTGCCAGGCAAACCCTAGTTACTGAACATCAGAAGGTCATGCTGACTCATAACAACTAAAGATCAAATCACAGGATCATCAAATATGAGGTGGTACTCCATTTACATTAATTTTAAAACAATACTTTTAACATGATTTTTGTTGTCACAAAAACACACCCAGAGATGACAGGGTAGCTTTTATTGCATACTATTGACCACATGTAAACTGACCAAGTTCCGTGTGAGAGTGTGTCCTTCCTCCTCCCTGATGATAACTTTGTTTGCCCTTTGGTGACCAGAGCCTGGCACAGCCCAGAAGCCAATATATCATCATGCCATGTGAGAATTCGTTACTGTAGGTCAGGTCTTTCAACTGGCATGAGGTAACCAATGTTTCATATGACATTGATGAAACAATCTGCTAATAAACAGAAGCTGGCCTCATGTGGATAAATAGATAATTTCTGTTTAGTTTTTAAATTAAAAAATGTCTTAAAATAGACTTTCCGGTGCTATTTTGGGGGACATCAGGAATGTCCAGGATTCCAAGTTGAAAGTACTTGAAATACAGGGGGACCTGGTATATTTTTCTTGCCTGTCTATAATTCCAATGTCCATAGTGATCTCTCGCTCACCACCTCATTAGGTTTTCCATTCACCCGTCTTGACTGATGTTAGATATTGATTCTACTGTCTTCTCTTAACTCCCATTCCCTGAAGGTCACAGACACAAACAGTACACCTGCAGTTGTCCTCCACCTGTGTGAAGGAAGACTTCTTAGAGAGGAGAGAGCTCATCTTTCCCAAGAATCTCCTGGAGTTGGCATATGGTCAGTCGTGCATTTCCTTAGGCGTGTGATACTTAGCAGCCCGGAGTGGGTGACTAAAGAGTGAGACAGTCTGCCTTGACTTACACAGAGGTGTTCTCTGAAGCATCTAGAAGCCACACCTGTACCCGGTGAATGCAGAGGCCACAGAGATGGATGAGAGAGCCTGCGCACCTTCCCCCTGTGCTCTTGTTTTATATCAATTTATTCCTGAATCAGAAAAAGCAAAACACTGTCATGAGATGTAGGCATACCTTTATTGATTCTTGATATTAAAAAAGGGAGTTAATCCAAGACTGGTTTGGCTCAGTGGATAGAGCGTCGGCCTGTGGACTGAAAGGTCCCAGGTTCTATTCAGGTCAGGGGTATGTGCCTTGCTTGCGGGCACAACTCCAGTAGGGGGCGTGCAGGAGGCAGCTGATGGATGTCTCTCTCTCATCGATGTTTCTGACTTTCTATCCCTCTCCCTTCCTTTCTGTAAAAAATCAATAAAATATATTTTTTTTAAAAAAAAAGGGAGTTAGAATCAAAACTCTACTGCTTTTCTGGAAAGTTTTAAATGTCATCTTACACATTTGTGTAAATTATGAAGACTTCTGGGTTTGCTAAATTAATTTTGACACATTCACAATAGCAGCATTTGTTTTCTGGGATTCGACTGTCAGCTGTAAAATTTAGAAACAAAAATCTATAAATGAAAAAAAAATCACTTTCTTCAGGCCTTCTACTAATAGACTCAAAATGTGCCCGGGAGACAGAAGGGATTTGGCCATATGCCACTGATAAGAATAGATGCTCTTCTTTCTTCTTCCAAACTGTAACTACAATTAGCAATGTGTGTGTGTGTGTGTGTGTGTGTGTGTGTGTGTGTGTGTGTGACGCATGCGTGCTCATGGAGAAACAAAGAGGAAACATGAACAGATGGAGGAGTATTTCCAGAGAGGCAATGTCATATTTAGTTCTGAATTGGTGTCAATGAGGAAGGAAAGTAATAGAATCACGGATGATGAATAACAGCTCCCTCTTCCCGCTCTGTTCAGAGCTCCTTGGCTTTTGACCTCCTGGAGGTTTCTGTTTGGTGAGAAATAAATTTTGATTCCGGCCATCAGGCTGACTTTAATGAAGGACACTCTAAACAGAATTCGAAGGCATTTCATGGCATGTTTCACTCGGAGCACAGAGCACAGTCCCCGAACACTGCAGGACAGGGAGCATCACCATAACGCAACTCATAATATTTTTGCTGTTGGAGGGTCTTGCCTTCAATTTGTAAATAATCCAACACCTCGGGTAGACTATGAAGACACATGGCACCTGTTGAATTTCTTAAATCAAAACTAGATGAGGCTGCTAAAGAGCCAGCAGGTGAGCAAGCAGAAAGTGAGCTAAAAAATCCAAGAAACTAGGTCTGCGGAGTTAATTTTAAATCTTACGCCTGAGAAGAAATCAAAGAGAATACCCCATAGTAGTGGGCAGTATCCTTTCATTTCCAATCGGAGACAAAAGGGGTTTGCATCAGGAAAGCATATAAGTCAAAAGCAAGTACTGATTATTTTAAGGAAGGTAATTATTAAGCTGGGAACACCAGTATTATGTTCCTGCTGACACAGATGGCAATAGTCCGTCATTACATTTCTCTCTGCCTCAGTTATTCTTTAGACTCAGCCCTATAAGTTTAGTCACGTTGATTTAGGGACACGGCCTCATTAAAAGAAAGTCATTGTCATCACAGGGTGTGCGTGCATTCCACACCTAATGTCTTAGAATATGATGGAGTTGCCTTTCACTCTCAAACATACCCCAGCTTGGATAATGTATACAGTCATCCTGTTCTCTTCCTATGAGGGAAGACCAAAATATGAGAAACCCCAGGTATTTGGGAAACCCTGTGAAAGCAAGGAGCCAACTACAGCCTCACAGACTCAATGAACTTGGCCAGTGTAATGTCCAGTGGAAACTAGTTTTCAGGGGTAAAAATGCCTTTAAACAGAGAATGCTCTCTCTGCTCTCATGGTGTGTCTTCCTGGTGCCTCTTTAGCACCCGGGCCCTGAAGACAGTGGATTTTCATTGCTGAGCATGTGAAACATGGGTAAATATGTCGGATAAAATGACCTAAGATGTTCCTTAACTTCTAATGACCTATTGCTCAAAGACAGGGATTGGAAATACTTTGTATGGCCTAAAGGCAAAATAATGATGTTGATGATTTTGATGAGAAGGAGGAAGAGGAAGAAGTGGAGGAGGAGGATGTAAATGTAGTTTATCAATTTCTACTTGGACCATGTAAAACTATCCCACATTGAAAGGAAATGGGCTTTGTAAGTGACTCAGAAGGAGAGCTAATTTGTTGAGACAGTGTCTACATTAGTTCTCAGAGTGTGGTCCTGTGGCATTTCACGAGAGGATTTCAGATCTGTGAGGCAAAACATTTTAAAGATAATACTTGGTGTATTTTTTTTTTTGCTATGTTGACTTAAGAATGTCCTTGATGAAGCAGTAAAAATTATTAATTATATTAATATATCTCAATCCTTCAAAACACATCCCATAGTCTGCATATTAAATCATGAAGGATATGAAGGTAAATGGTTTTTGAGGGATAAAGACTTTGGTGGACATTTGAGTTTTCAAGCTGAATTAGCTGCCTTGTTCCCCACGGACACCATTTCTACTTGAGAGGACAATCAGTAGAAAAATTGTGCAGAGTAGGGTACTGGTTAGACATTTTCTCAGAAATGAATGAAGTGGCCCAGTCAGTTCAAGAGAAACAGCATTAGCTGTCAAGGAGGAATTCAAGCTTTTGGGCTAAATTAGAAATTTGGAAAACCTGTGTCCACTACTGGGAACTTGACAGCTTTGCAACATTTCCAGGCTTTTTGGATGGGATTGATGGTGATGATAGCAGATGAGGATTTATGGTAGTGTGTGATGAAATGTTTCAACATTTGGAAGATCTAATTCAGTGTACCATTCCAAATTACTATTGATTGATGTGTGAAAATCACGCATGGGTAAAAGATGTTTCTAAATGCAAGAGAGACCAAAGGGTTTTTATACAGTGTAGCATAAAATGGTTATCGATATGGTGCCAGATTCCACATAAAAACTAATTTTCAAGAAATTAGGCATTGAGTTTTGGTTTAGAGTTAAAGGATAAAATCTACCATTATGTGAAAACACTATTAAAATGCACTTCTCTTTTCCAACTGCCTATCTGTTGTTTTCCTATAATTCAACCAAATCAACATATCAGGGCAAAGTGCAGGAAATAACACAATAATCTAGTTATTTCCTATTAAACCACTCATTTAAATGTTTTCAAAAGTGCAGGGTGGGGCAAGAGTAGTTTTATAGTTGTTCATGTGGAAAATAATACAATAATATTTTACATTAATTAAATAGAAACATACAAATTGACCATACCTCCATAACACCCACCAGCCAATCAGGAGCAAATATGTAAATTAATCCAACCAGGATGGCTGCAGCCACAGAGCGAGCAGGAGGCTTGGGTTCCCCCAGCAATGGAGGAAACCAAGCTTCCTGCCCTGGCCACTCTGGCCTTCTCTCAAGGCTACAAAGTTTCAATTATAGAAGATAAATAAATTCTAGATACTTGCTTATAGCCAGCCCTAGCCTCTACTCAAGGAGGCACTGAAAACAAAGCAAAAGAAAAAGAAAAAAAGGAAGAGCTGGGACCTTGGGTCGCTGAGGGGTGATCAGGCCAGGATGGGATGGCAGGGGCTGTTAAGGGAAAGGAAACTAGCAGGGGGGGCAGTTGGGGGTAAGCAGATCACCAGTGGGGGTCAGTTGTGGGCGCTCAGGACAGCGGAGAGGCAGTTGTGGGAGACCCAGGTCTGCAGGGGAGAGCAGTTGGGGAGGACCAGGCCTGGCGGGGAGGGCAATTGGGAGGGACCAGGGCTGTAGGAGTGGGAAGTTGAGACCAGACCTGCGGGGGAGGGAATTTGGGGGCAACCAGGTCTGTAAGGAAGGGCAGTTGGGGGGGAGGACTCAGGCCTGTAGGGGAGAGCAGTTGAGGGGACCAGACAGCAGGGGAGGGAAGTTAGGGGTGACCAGGATGGCAGAGGAGGGAATTTGGAGGCAACCATGCCTGCAGGGAAAGGCAGTTGGGTGGGACCCAGGCCAGCAAGGGAGGGCAGATGTGGGGAGGGGACCAGGCCAGCAGGGGAGAGTAGTTAGGAGTGACCAGGCCAGCAGGGGAGGGCAGTTAGAGGCAAGCAGTCTGGCAAGAGAGGACAGTTAAGGGCAAACAGGCTGGCAGGGAAGCAGGCTTCAATCAGGCTGACAGGGGAGTGGCTAGGGGGTGAGCAAGCTGGCAGCCAGAAGCAGTTAGGGGAAATCAGGAAGGCAGGCAGGTGAGCAGTTGGGAGCCAGCAGTCCTGGATTGTGAGAGGGATGTCCATTCCCCTAAATGGGCAGTCAGACATTCCTCAAGGGATCCCAGATTGGAGAGGATGTAGGCTGGTTAAGGGACACACACCCCCATGCATGAATTTCATGCACCGGGACTCTAGTAATATGCTAATTAGACTGCATGTCCTTCTGAATGAAGCCATGGCTGCTGCAGCTGCTGAGGCAGAGGCAGCCGCCATGGTGGGAAGGGCCAAGTCCCTTGCACTAATTTTGTGCAACAGGCTTCTAGTTAATAGATAATGTACAGATAAACTCTGTGTTTTGTATATGCCAGTGTGAGCCCACTTTTGTGCCACCCTGTATCTTCTCACTAATATTTTTTGTGTTTTCGAAAATAGAGGATTTAAAAAAAAATATTATTTTAGAGAGAGAGGAAGGGAGAGAGAGAAATATCAATGTGAGAAAGAAACATTGATCAGTTATCTACATGTTTCTGCTCCCCACCAGGAATCATACCTGCAACCTTTATGGTGTACAGGATGATGCTCCAACCAACTGAGCCACCCGGCCAGATCAGGGGTGGTTTTTTTTTTTTTTTTTTTTGGGCAAGGGGTCACTAAATACTTAATAAGGAAGTATTTTAAAATATCTCATTTTTCACTTGTAATATGGCAAATATGTGCATGTATAACCTGCATAAACAAATGCTGTTTGCGGTCCTCAATCAATTTTAAGAGTACACATGGTTCCTGAGATCAAACAGTTTGATCTATTTTTACATCATTATTCATTTTACTACTGATTGCAGATCAGTCCTCTCTAACTCAGATAAGAGAGTAAGCTAAAGTGGGCCAAATATTCCATTTAGCAAGTTGGAAGGAAGGAAGGAAAACTTTCAGGCCTCTTGAGGACATGGGTCCAGAATTCAAGTGTAATTCCCACCACCATCTATTGGTCAAAGCAAGATTGAGGGCCAGACCAGGTCTAAGTCATAAGGAGATAGACCTTTGACCCTGGGATGTAGGACTTGAACAATTTGTTAATCTAGAGCTATGTTGTGAATCATATGAACTGTTTCTATTGAAAATATTTCTATTAGTTTTTTTTTCTTCTGAAAACATCCCTAATACCATAATTTGTTTTATTAGAGAAATATCTTTGGAGAAGTGAAACCAAATTTCTCTGCCAAAAGGTAACATTTTCTTCTGACACCACACACAAGAATAAACACAAAATATATTAAAGGCTTAAATGTGAGACATGAAACCATAAAAATCCTAAAGGAAAACATAGGCAGAAAAATCTCAGACATTTCTAGGAGCAATATTTTTTCTGATATACCTTTTTGGACAAGGAAAACAAAAGAAAAAATAAAGAAATGGGACTCCATCAAACTAAAAAAGTTTTTATACAGCCAAGGAACCCACCAACTGAATAAAAAGACAACCCACTGAATGGTGGACCATATTCACCAATGATACATCTGATAAGGAGTGAATACCCAAGATGTATAAAGAGCTTCTGTGGTAGAAGGTACATTGAGTGAAGCTAAAGAACTTTATTTATTCAGAGTCTCCGTCTCTGTAAAGTTGTTAAAAATGAAAAACAAACACAATGCTTAAAAAGAGCCAAACATCTATCTCTCTGTATAAAAGCCTAAGTGACCAAATGATGGGTTGACTGGTTGCTGTGATGTGCACTGCCCACCAGGGGGCAGATACTCAATGCAGGAGCTGTGCCCCCTTCCTCCCGGTTGTCAGTGTGTTCCCACAGCCAACCTCCCATAGCAGGCCAACATCCTGTGGTCCCTCCTCCCCCTACCCCCCAGCCAGCCCGCCCCCTGGTCATTCCTGATCTCCAGCCAGGCCCAGGGAGCCCACCCATGCACAAATTTGTGCACCGGGCCTCTAGTATTGTTATGAAAAACAAACTTTAGTATAACTTCCTTTGAGAAGACAGCAGATATTTTCTTATACCTTCTATATTCTAATCCTCTGCACTTGTGTGTTATTTAATATAATTTGAACATGTTTGCTTATCTTATTTCCCAATCCACAGAAGCAATAAATAAAGCAGAAGGGAATGGAAGAGATATTAGAGGCAGGCAAGCTGCATCTATAAAAAGTGTGGAGCCATGACCTTTAGCACAGCCACTGATAATATTGTCTTGTTCTCTAATAATGACAAAGCAACAAGGCCTGGGGCCCAGAGGAGTGACTTGTAGTCTCATGATTTTTCCTTTGCCTTATGTAATGAGGTCATCAACAGCTAAGAGTATCTTAATATCATAATTCTGGAAACTAAGGACAGAAAAACTCTGTGAGGAATTCATTTAATAAGTTTTACTGGCATCTGTCCATTGTTCGGTCCCTCATTTCCATCACAGTGTCTTGCTCGGAACAAAAATGCTCAAGCTACATTATTTACCTTTTTGTTTTTCATAAAATATATGATCCTGTGGCCCCGCTGGCAAGCATCAACCTATGAACCAGAAGGTCATGGTTCGATTCCACATGCCCTGGTTGAGGACTTGATCCCCATTGTGGGGCATGAAGGAAGCAGCCAATCAATGACTCTCTCTCTCATCATTGATGTCTCCATCTCTCTCTCTCTCACTCTCTCTTTCTTTCTGAAGTAAATAAAAATATGTGTGTTTTAAATGTGACCCTGTGTTTTTCACTTACAGACCCAGGATTGCACAGGCAGCTGTATTTCCTGCAAAGACCCTCCAATGTGGTAGCCATCGAAGGAAAGGATGCTGTTCTGGAGTGCTGTGTGTCCGGGTACCCTCCCCCGACCTTCACCTGGTTACGAGGAAAGGAAGTCGTCCAACTCAGGTATTGTACCTTTAGTACTTCTGTGAAGTATATGCTATGGTTTATCTTTCTCTAGGTTGCTAGAGATACCTACAAATATCAGAGTCTTTGATAATAATTGAATATTTTTCCATGTTCCTTGACATACAGTATATGAAAGACATTTACCCACCTAGATAAAGGGCAAGGAATGGTCAAAATTCATGAGATCTATTCTAGAAGGAAATTTTAAAAGCCTTTAATATTTGTTGTCCCTGAGACAATTCTTCCCAAAGAATCGTCAGTAAAGATACTCAGAAGGATCTCATCCTAAGGAAGCATAGAGTGAAATATTTAAGAAAGCAACATTTCTTGAATTCAAGATATGACATTCAAATGTAGTAGGTCTGTGTAACTTTTGCTAGCTCCAGTGATATCACTGACTATCTTCTCTACAGCAAATATTTCACGTAAGTCAGGAAAAGGACTTGACCAGCTTTGAATCACTGGACATGAATATTAAAGCATAGTTAGAAAGTAAGCTCTTAAAGAGAATGGAACACTAGTCTGGACCATTTTGATTGAATGGGTTTCACTTAAGAAATTAATTTCATTGATTTTGAGGTTTGGCGTGCTCCTTTTCAACACATTTATCTTCTATGGTGAGATAGGTGCAGAGACAATAAGTTAATCTCTAAATGTCATTTACCTTAAAACCTATATAATAAAAGGCTAATATGCAAATTGCCTTCTCAACCAGGAGTTTGGCCAGGAGTTCCGCTAGGAGTTCATCCAAGGGATGGAGCCCAATGGCCAACTGCCCACAGCCACTCCCCCCAGCCAGCCATGCTCCCAATAGGCACCCCTTACTCCAATTGGGGGGGGTTGGCTTGGACCCCACCGGTGTGTGGATTCATGCACTGGGCTTCTAGTTTTAATAAATGGTATGGTATCACAATACTTCCAAGAACATGAAAGCATACAGAAACCCTTCCCATCTGCTGAGCATAACCGGGCATTGCTGGCAGCGTGAAAGGGCCTTGTACAAAGGTTACTAAGTAGGATGCAGGCCACAGGACATTGACCTCCACTGTGGCGAACAACTTCTCTGGATCTCGCAGCTTTCAACTTCAAAATGAAAGAACCGGCCCAGATTACATCCTTCGCAGATTACATTCATTAGTGCCAAGTGGAATCTGTTTCAGTTCTTTAATCGCTGCACACAGCCTCCCAATGGGAGTGGTTTACCTTGAAGGAATGTCTCACCAATAACTGCCATGCCATCAAGCCCCTGTGATACAGAATTTCTCTTCCGTTTTATAATTTGAATTCCCGTGGAGTTCATTTAAGCCTTTGTGTACCTTGTCGATAGATGGGTGTGTGAGTTTAGTCTCTAATTTCCTACGCTGATGTCTTCCAGGTCCAAAAAGTACTCGCTGTTGGGTGGAAGCAACTTGCTCATCTCCAATGTGACGGATGATGACAGTGGAATGTACACCTGCATTGTCACGTATAAGAATGAGAATATCAGCGCTTCTGCGGAGCTCACGGTCTTGGGTAAGTTGATGGCTTGAAATGAGTTTGCCTGACGCCCTTCAAAATATACCACCTTGACCACGATGCCTCAACTGCCGATTGCCGAATTGCTTCCTATGTTTGTAAGTGGAAAATTGCCATCTCAGCCCTCCCGCTGTAGCCTTGCTCTGCTTTGATTAATTGCATCGGGGTTAAAGGCAGTGTTTGAATACTTGCTCATTGATCAAAATTCAATCTATTCACTTCAGTCTATTTATTTCAGTGATACTCCTGAAAACTACCAAAAATTTGTTCTTTAACAAATGTGTTAAAGAAACCAATGCCATATTCTGAAATAGATTATCTGGGGAAAATAACTGAAGTGAATGAGATACATTGAATGACAAATATGAGCCTCAGTAGAAAAGTCAGTTGTCCTGTGAGATGACAGGGTATCTGAGAATAACTTCAGATGTGTTGTTCAATTGCTTTGTTAAGATGGAGGGACTTGTAGATGTTATCTGGAAAGTGAATCATTAACATGAAATACACCTAAAGAGAACGTGCAGGGCAAGAATCTAATTTAAAGAAAGTTAAGGACCACAGCTGGGTTCAAATTATTCTAAGAGGAAGGGTCACCGGCTCTCATGACAAATTAATCATTCTTATGCGTGGTAGGTACTCAGAGGGGATGCATATTTTATCGTGTACTCCAGATTGTTTTGGGGCCAGTTTCTTTGAATTATGTAGCTTGGAGAAAATACCCTAAACATTTGAATTTCAATTGATTTTTCATGTAACAACAAAAAAATTGTCTACCAGTCTTTGGATTAGCTTTCCCCTGGAATAAATCTTCTTCCCTTTTAAAGAGCCCAGGAAAAATCATAAGCTCTTGGAAATTTATTCAGTAAAACTGAAAAGATTCGGTACACTGATTATATCTGCTAGCCCATATCCTAATATCATTATGCTATCCATTCTGCTTTGTGGGTTTCACGGTTACTCTTTTAGAACGTTTTAATCTGTATTCAGGGTCATAATGCATATGATGGGTGAGGCAATAGACTTGTTTGTTCCTTGATCAAACCATAAATATTAAACGAAGAATAGGCAAAAGACTTTAATTCTTTGGTTTTTGAAGGTAATGTTATTCTGACTTAATAGCATCTGTCTTTAAAATGACCACAATTTCATATATTCTTATACTAGAGGCTGGTGCACGAAATTCGTGCAAGGGACTCAGCCCTTGCAGCCCCAGATTCAACTGGAGGTCTTCTGGTCTAATTAGCATATTATGCTTTTATTATTATGGATGGAAGTTTTTGGTGAAGCAAAAACTTACATTTGTAACATCAAAGTACAATAACATAGAATGGCTACCATAGAAATTATTTTGTAATGTGTGTTACAGACCATAAGGCAAATACAGTTATGGGATGCAATATAATTCATAGTGGTCACAGGTAAACCTCTAATTGCAAATGCATGAAGTCAAATTATATATCAAACGAATGCACAGTATTTAAATATGTAATATTTCATTGGTATCTATGACAGATATATAAATTCTGATTTCTGAGACTGCAGAATTAGCACAGAAATATCTGTACAGATATAAATATCTGCATGCATATTGACATTCTTGTACATTCTGTGTATTCCCGTGCATGTATGTGTCCTTCAGTTCTTTATTGTTGAGAATTATCTTGTTTCTAAATTTAACTTAACAAAAACAAACGCTGAGACGATCATTTTTATAAATATATCTTTGTTATTTATTTGCTTATAACTTAAAGAAAAGTAGCGCAGAGACAGTTATACTCTCACCAGCAGTGCAAGAATTTGCCTGTCACCTGGGCCAGCCTGGCTCAGGGATTGGGCATCAAACTATAAACCAAGAGATCACGGTTCGATTCCTGGCCAGGGCACATGCCTGAGTGGCAGGCTCAATCCCCAGTGTGGGGTGTGCAGAAGGCAGCCAAACAATGATTGTCTCTCATCATTGATGTTTCTCTCTCCCTCTCTCCCTCTCCCTTCCTCTCTGAAATTGATAAAAGTATATTTTAAAAAAGAACTTGTCTGTCATCATGAGTACATTCTTTCCTAGCCTCCAATATTTGCTTATTTAACCATTTTATAAAATGAAGTCTTCTTTTTCTCATTTTCATTGCTATTAAATTCTGGTTTTTCTTCCATAGTTTTAATGTCATTTTTTTCACCTTTTTACTTTTATGGAACTAGTCATCTTCATTTTGTTGATTTTTAGGAGCTCTTTCTATAGGAAGAATAGTAACTATGCTGTTTATGTGTGTATTTTTGTCATTTTTTAATTTAAAAAATTTATATTTTATATTTAGTACAAAGTCTTTTTTTTTTAATGGCTACCGGCTTTGTGGGCTTTAGATTTACATTTTTGTTATAAATGGATCACCTTACTTCCAAAAGTCTAGATGTGATTATGCATTGAAGGTGTAAATTAGAAGCAGTACTAATTTTTAAAAATAGGTTGAGCTATGTTTATATCTTGGATGTTTTGGGTGTGGGTTTTTTGGGGGGAAGGTTGAATCTTTCTAATAACTGGGTATACATTTTAAAGATTTCTACAGCCCTCATATAATTTATAACTATTGTAGAAGGAATAATTAAATTTAAGAGGTGGTTATATGCTGTTTTAACTACTCTACTCAAGCCTTAAAGTAATTAGCAATATAATTATTTTTTTGATATATTTTTGACTATTCTGATATAAAGTTCTTCTCGCGGGGCTGAACTTATTTGGAAAATAGAATTTAATACTCTTTTAAGTGGAAGATGAAAATAACATGAAAATAATTATTTATGTTAATGATTCTGACCTGTTGGAATAGCCATCAGTATGTTATTGGTGAATAAGTTTTGAGGACATGACCACATAGGTTCTGGGAAGGCTAACAGAGGTTTGAAGTCGGGCTTAAATGGGATTTTAGTATCACCACAAATGTATACAATCAGTTGTTCTCATGCCTTATGATTTACGATTTTTTTTCATAATATAAACTAGGAATCAGTGAAGATATGAGGAGTTGATAATTTCTATTCTCATAAAAGACAGAGCATAAAGCTGGGGATGGAAAGGGTAGGAGGAATCCTATAGATGATGCAGATCCAGGCTTTCTAATATGGTTCTAGCTTCTGTTTCATTTGAATCACTACTGCCATAATGAGCTATAGAGCAGAAGTCTGTTCATTTTTATTTGTGAAATGTCCAACTTTCTGACTGAAGAGTTATAATCACCATTTCTGAAAATATATTCAATTTATTCCTACATCTACTCACCTCCATCATCATACAAATGTCCATTTGCACAGCGACATTTGCCACTGCCTTAGGTCTAGATTTATCGCTTCTCTGAATTGATGCATACATGCATGCATTAAAAATGTATTTGATATTTAACCTATAAAGTGCCCAACCTTAGATAATTCCTGTGCACTGTTCACACACACACACACACACACACACACACACACACACACAAAGAAGGTAGGTGGAAATTTCACTTTTCAGTAGAAGCCATTAGGTCTGACATCCATGAGAAAATGAAAACATTTTTGAACTTTTCAGAAAGGATTCTGGAATTTATTGTAAAGAGTTACACAACAATTTATTCAATATACTATTAAAAGTGTGCCTTTGGCCCTCGCTGGTTTGGCTCAATGAGTAGAGCATTGACCTGTGGACTAAAGGATCCCGGGTTGGATTCTGGTCAGGGGCAATGCCAGGGTTATGGGCTCCATCCCCAGTAGGGGGCATGCAGGAAGCAGCAGATTGATCATTCTCTCTCAATGATCCTCTCTCATCATTGATGTTTCTCTCTCTCCCTTTCTCTTCCTCTCTGAAATCAATAAAAATAAAAAATTAAAGAAAAAAGTTTATTTTTGTATGTAAGTTTCCTCGATGATTTTCCATATCAACTTTCTAGAAAATGTTGGCTGTCATTGGCACAATCTGGTTAGTAGGGGACAAATAAGTCTGATGGGTCAGACCTTGGAACGTAATTAAAGACTTGAAGCCACATCTAAGAGTTCCCCAATGCTCCATGGCGTGAGGGGTCTATATCATGTCACACGGTGGTTGAGTTTCTACTTCTCCCAAGTAAACACCTTTGCTAGGAAGTCCTTTGGGGAAGATATTCCTCCTGCAGAAACTTCTCCTTTGGAAAATAGAATTTAATACTCTTTTAAATGGAAGATGAAAATAACATGAAAATAATCATTTATGTTAATGATTCTGACCTGTTGCAAAGAGGCTCCCATAGGTCACCCTCTCTGAGTACCTGTGTTCAGGAGGCCTCTCTCCATTGACCTAAGCATGTCCACCCCAGACAGGTATGTTCTTCAAGCCTGAGGGTAGCATCTGTAGAATAACACCTTATCTACATTTATATACGCAATTCACCTACTAGCATATTTTCTATTTTTAAGAACATGTCTCTTCAAAATTGATTCCCATCCTCTCTCAAATGGATATCATTATCTCAACCCATCATTAATGTACTGATTCTGCAAACGTAACTATAATAGACCAAGCTATTCAGAAAGTTTTAGGAACATTATCTTCCAAAGGGAGTTAAGAAGATAGCATATGAAGATACATGGGAGAAGTTTAAACTGTTAAAAACTATCATTTTTATTGTGCTAGGATGGAAAACTCCACATTAATAACTCACTTTATTTTGGAAATGCTTTTGAATAATAAAAAAGATGGCCAAATATGTAGTGAATTAACCAATTACAGTTCTAGTCCCAGATACACAACTGAACCTCAGCATTCGTACTAAAGCAGCGACCAACCAATGAGTGAGTGCCTCTGTGTGTGCTGCTGAGTATTCTTTGGACACAGAACGGCACATATGACACAGATCCAGGCTTCATCAGGAAAAGAGACAGGAAGTGGGCATTAGTAAGCAAACCAAAGAACAGCTGGGGAAAGAAGGAGTCAACGAAGGGTTCAACAAAGATGAGAGAATAGGAGTTGGGGTTTGGTTGGAGGATCAGGGGAGAACTTTCTGGACAGGAGAAATAACTGGGCAAAGGTTTAGAGGTAAGCAAGGGGGGGAGGAGGGGCAGTGATAGATGTGACTGAAGACTGTGGGTAGGAAGTGTTTCTGATGGTGGCTGAAAAGCAGCATAGATCCTGAAGGTGTCACTAATGTGGTTAGATTTTTACAACATATCTTTATTGATCTCAGAGAGAGAGAGAAACATTAATGCAGATCCCCTACTGGGAATCTAGGCCACAACCGGGCATGTGCCCTAACCGGAAATTGAACTTTGACTTCACAGGTCCATGCTCAACCATGGAGCCCCACTGCCAGGGTGGCTTTTGATCTTAAGGCAATGGAAATACATGGGAGAGTTTTTGAGTGGTGCCTTCCTAGCAGTTTCATTGTGCCTCGTTCTCTCTTGGTCTATTATAGTTACATTTGCAGAATCAGTACATTAATGATGGGTTGAGATAATGATATCCATTTGAGAGAGGATGGGAATCAATTTTGAAGAGACATGTTCTTAAAAATAGAAAATATACTTCTTTTTCTTTTAGAGAGAATGATAATTATTTCTTCATAACATTTGCTGACTGCTTGGGTGCCAGAATTGAAGAGAGAGATGTATTTCAGAAGAGCAGGCACAGCTTTGGGTGCCTGGGAAATAAAGAACCATAAGATGCTCTTCCAGCGCTCAGGAGAAGCCCAAAGCATAGCTGCAAAGATTAAGCAGAAATAAACCAAATAAAGTGCCACCTGTTGAAACACCTCATGCTCTCTCTTTGCCCCAAGCTCTCCTCCTCTCTAAAATGCACAAAACAAGAGATCCTCCCAGGATTCTCATGATCATGGAGACCTCATACAATGATGTCCTCATGACACACAGATTTTTCTTTGGCAGCGATCTACAAACAGAGACAAAAACAGCAGTTTGTGGCACACGTAGGCTACCCATATTTGTGTAACATTTTGGATATTTTACTTTCCTGTGTGCTTCTGCAGCCTGCTGTTCATGCTTTCTCCCCAGCTAGCTGATAAGAAACTTAAAAATAGATGCCAATCATGGCTTGTTCATCCTGACCACTCAAATCCTTGCTTTGTTCTCTGGCTCATCTGAGATTTATATTTAAAATATATATTTTATTGATTTTTTTACAGAGAGGAAGGGAGAGGGATAGAGAGTTAGAAACATCAATGAGAGAGAAACATCGATCAGCTGTCTTTTGCACGCCCCCTACTAGGGATGTGCCCACAACCAAGGTACATGCCCTTGACCGAAATCGAACCTGGGACCCCTCAGTCCGCAGGCCAATGCTCTATCCACTGAGCAACACCAGTTTTGGCTCATCTGAGATGTAAACTTAAGAAATATCATTGTAAGTACATTATGCCTAAGTTATCTAACCTCCTATCCAAGTATTTCACAAGCTCCTCATTGAGACTCATGGTTTTCTCATAGACTGAAATGTTTCTCCCCAAATTGAGATGTTGAAACCCTAATCACCGATGTGACTGTCTTTGGAGGTAGGACCTTTAAGGAGGTAACTAAGGCTAAATGTCGTGAGAGTGGGGCACTGATCCAATAGAAATGGTTTCTTCATAAGGAGAGGAAGAGGCATCACGGCACTCTCTCTGTCAGTGGGCACACAGAAAGCAGGGCAGGTGAGGACACAGAGAGGACACGGTCTGCAAGCCCAGGAGAGCTGTCTCTCAGGAGCCAACCTGCAGGAACTATGATCCTACCGTCCCTTCAAGACTTGAACCAACAAGCTTCTGTTGTCTGAGACACCCAGAACCAGGGACTTTCTTATGGGAAAGAAAGAAATGTACTGTAACCACAGAAAGAGTATGTGTTCTCTGCATTATATTGTTAAAAACAATATATCTTTTTTAGCCCTAGCTGGCTTGGCTCAATGGATAGAGCATTGGCCTACTGAGTGAACACGGGTCCCGGGTTTGATTCCAGTCAAGGGCACATGCCCAGTTTGTGGGTTCAATCCTCACTGAGTGGGGGAGGTTCAGGAGGCAGCCTATCAATGATTCTCTCTCATCATCGATGTTTTTATGTCTCTCCCTCTACCTTCTTAACTGAAATCAATAAAAAAAATGTTTAAAAAATATTCTTGGCCGAAACCGGTTTGGCACAGTGGATAGAGCATCGACCTGTGGACTGAAAGGTCCCAGGTTCAATTCCAATCAAGGGAATGTATCTTGTTTGTGGGCACATCCCCAGTAGGGGGCGTGTAGGAGGCGGCTGATCGATATCTATCTCTCATCCATGTTTCTAACTCTCTACCCCTTTCCCTTCCTCTCTGTAAAAAAAAAAAAAATCAATAAAATATATTTAAAAAAAAGATTCTTGGTTTTATAGAGACATGAGCTACAATGGAGAAGCATTTCAGTAATATTTATTATGTATCTTAAATTCCTGGCAGTGTACAAAAATAATGTCCTTCTTATAATAGCAATGAATCAAAAAAATTATTGGTTTATAAATGAGGCTCTGTGTAGTTATAAGATTGTAAATTTAATGTTCCCCTGTCTTAGCTTTTCTTCAATATCACCATCTCTTTATTTAGTAATTTTTGAATAATGGGTACTATTCACATTTTAGATCCTATCATCCTAAATATGTCCCAATTTAATAGTGAATATGTCATTAGCTATTAGGAAAGTGTGTTTCTTTCTTTTCTTAATGAATTCTTAGATGAATTTAATTTACAATAACAAGCTTATTGAAGTAAATAGTCATGCCCCATCACCTCTCAGATGTGTCTAGTAACAAAAGAAAATATAATTAAACAGTGATGTGATTTTGTATTTTTTATTTTTATACATGTTTTAGTTTTAATATTTTTTAAAAATAATAGTTCTGTATAGATTTCAGAGAGGAAAGGAGGAGGAGAGAGAGAGATAGAAACATCAATGATGAGAGAGAAACATTGATTGGCTGAGTCCTGCACACCCCCCCCACTGGGGATCGAGCCCGCAACCCAAGCATGTGCCCTTGGCCAGAATCGAACCTGGGACCCTTCAGTCCACAGGCTGATGCTCTATCCACTGAGCCAAGCTGGCTAGGGCAATGTGTTAGTTTTAATAATTTTTTTTTTACTGAAATATATGTGATATTAGTTGCTACCTACTGAGTATGTGTCATTGACCAAGTAGGGAGTTGACCCATCCATTTGTTTGGAGTGAAAGTGGGACCTCCACTTCCCATCAAGATGTTCAATGACCTCCTTTATAAACTTGCGGGGGATCACCAATGCGGGGTGGTAGGCTCGTTCTTAGTCAGAAATGGAAAATAACCATCATAAAACGCATTCATTAAGGTCATATTTATCCTTCTGTTATAATGCACAACTCTTCATTTGAATGGAGCTCTCCTGAATTTACAACATCACTGCTTCTGACTTAATAGCAGTCCTTAAATTTCATGTCTATCTGTAATTGGCCTTTATTGTTGGTGACCCCCGCACCCATCACATTTAATGATCATATTCATAAAAGTTGTGCCTTAGGTAACTTTATATTGATTATCCTTCATGAGGTAATTGCCAAATGGATCTTACTGAAATTAGTTTAGAATTTTTCCGTGACCTAAATGTAGGATACAAGAGCATAACCTAAGGCAGAATTAAGTTTTAAAAATTCAAAAGTGCCTATCACCCCCTGTTGATTTCTTAGAATAGTTAAACTAGGAGCCCAGCGTGCCCATTGTCGAGTCACTGGTCTGGCCCTGCCTCGCTCTCTGACCCTTGAAGCAGCTGCGTCCACTACTAATCTGGCCTTCCCCCAGTGCTGGCATGTGGAGGCCCCTGATGCTGAGTGCACAATTTCCTCTTGTCCAGTCGACCCATTATGGCATCACAGTTAATTAGCATATTTCCCCAAACATGAAATTTATGAGGGGGATTGTCCTTCAGCCCAGCCCGCACCCTCTCCAATCTGGGACCTCTCAAGGGATGTCTGACTCCTGTTTAGGCCAGATACCTAGTAAGATCAGGCCTAAACGAGCAGTCAGACATCCCTCTCAAAATCCAGGATTGCTGGCTCTCAACTATTTGCCTGGGCTGCCATATTTGTTGGGATTTATTTATCTTCTATAATTGAAACTTTGTAGCCTTGAGTGGAGGCCTGGGCCCACCATGGTGTGTGGAAAGCTTGGGTTCCTCCATCGCCAGGGAAACCCAAGCCTCCCTCCTGCTCTCTCTGTGGCCGTAGCCATCTTGGTTGGGGTTAATTTGCATACTTTCTCCTGATTCACTTGTGGGCGTGGCTTGTGAGTATAGCAGTATAATGGTTAATTTGCATATTGCTCTTGTATTATATAGGATAGATTCCTCATCTAGGAGTATAGCTTTCATAAGAGTATGCTGAAGTTCTATCCAAAATAATGTTTGGAAGATTCTGTTGAATACATGTTTTATATGCAATTGAATATATTTGAAGGCCTACTATGTGCTGCTCTACTTTTTCCTCCCCTCTTCTCTTAGAGGTGACAGTTTGATCAGTGTTTTGCATTTATCCTTGAGATGGTTATGAATCTATTTTTTCTTTCTTGGATAGACAAGGAAGTAGATGCCCCCGAGGAAAAGGCAAAGATTATGCACTAACTCAGAGCATTAAAAGGCAATCTAAGGCCATGATTTTAATTAGCCCTTACAATCTCAGCAAGGTGAATGGACCATCTGTGGTATAGAAGGAGCAAAACTGCTGAGAGTGGTGCAAAGGGCATTTCCTGCCAAAGTTGTCCTCAGGTACCAGAACTGTGCATTATCCCAGAAAGAGTTTGAATCTGTGATGGGACCAAACTAAATTAGACAGAAGTGTTTTAATTAATATTGGCAGGAGTTAATGTCAGCTGTACTTGCTAGTTCTCAAGGACTAGAGAGCAAAGTATGATATTTCCTTATTTCCATTTTCAGCATTTTTCTGTTTTATTATTTCATATATGAAGGTATAATCATTTCACTGTTTTTACATAGCAAGGTATAGATTCATGTGCAGTATAGCATCATATATATGAGCAGGAAATAATCAGAGTGTAGCTGATACTCATATACCTGTAACTCATAGCATATAAGCAAGGCTCCTACTGCCACTTGATGATAGTGTCCCTAAGGGCAAAAACACCATCCTGAAAATATATCTTAAAATAGTGAACTCTGTTCAAGCATTTGGAGTTTCTATCTGGACATTTTTAAACCATTTATTCACTCATTCAACAAATATGTACTGAAAATGCAGTAATTTTGTTGCCCGAATCTTTGGGGGAAAAACAGCTTTACTGAGATAACATTTACTGTGATTTGCATACTGTACAATTTTGCATCTGAAGTGTATAATTTACTGTTTTTCAGTATAATCACAGGTGTGTGCAACTCTGTTCAACACAGCCAATTTTAGGACAGCTTCACACCTCAGAACATGACCCTCTGCCCTTTAGCTATCACCCCTATATCCTCCTATTCTCCCTCTTCCCCTGCCTTACCAACACCCCAGGCAAACACCAATCTGCTTTCTTTCTCTGTTGATTGCCTATTGTGGGCATTTCATGTGAATGAAATTCCATGTTGTGACTTATTTCTCTTTAACTCGGCATACTTTTGTCAAGGTTCAACCTTGGGGTATTTCATTCCTTCCTATGGTCAAATAATATTCCATTGTATAAATACACTGCGTTTTATGTATTCCCTCATTAATAGAACATTAAGGTTGTCTTCACTTTTTGCCTATTGTGACTAATTCTTTATAAGCGTTTGTGTACACGTTTTATGTGGGCCTATGTTTTCATTCCTCTTGGGTATATACTTAGAAGTAGAATTGATCTATCGTTTGGTAATCATGTTTAATCTTTTGAGCACCTACCAGTTTTCTGTACTGACAATACCGTTTTACAGGGCATGAGTAGAGTATGTGTATTTCTCTTTCTCTGCATCCTCACCAACACTTGTTATGGACTAACTTTATTTTATTATATCCAGGCTAGTGAATGAGAGGTGGCATCTCCTTGTAGGTTTGATTGGGATGACGAATGATGTATGTTCTCTCTCGCGTGTTTATTGGCCATTTGTATATTTTGGTTGAAGAAAGGTCTATTCATTTTTAATTGGGTTATTTGTCTTGTTATTATTGAGTTGTAATGGCTTCCTATGGGCATGTGTGTTTGCGGTGAGGTACACCACTTTCCTAGGAACAGGCTAAGTGACAGGTCACATGGAGGAACTGCTGAAGACAACGTGAGGTCATTGGCTACCTGGTTACCTGGGTGACAATGTCTGAGTTCAAAAAGACCGTTTCATGCTTTGTTTTCTTAAGCAGACACTGTGTCATGTATGTACACTGCTCTTTCATCATTAGATCTGACACCATGTGCACCTATGTGGTAACCCTTTCCCTGTCCCATGCTTTCATAATTTCTTGTTAATTCTACTATTAACACTCAACACATTGGTTAGGCAGTTTCCATAGACATTTCTATGGTCAGTTGTAATCACATACACAAAAATTGGTTTCTCAAGGGAAGGGATTGTATCTGAGTCATTTTCACATCTTTAGTAATCTGCATACTAGTTGGCATGAATTAAGCATTTATGAAACATGTAAAAAATTCAGATTTTTCTCTCAGAATTAAATTTTCATCCTCAAGGTTGAATTTTAGTATGTGAAAAAAATTTTCCATTTATTTCATCCTTCTGGTGACAAAAAATCTTTGTACACAACCACACTCAGACTTAAGTACGTATTCTTACTCATTTTATCAATATTCTGGTGATGCAGAAAAGATGTTTCTATGCATGAAGTTCTAACTGCACTACGATTAAAATATGACATCATGTGCTAAATTTTAATAGAGTTGGGTTGATATTCCTTGTGAAACATATTTTGGGACCAACCGTTTTGTTTACCAACATTCCTAAGGACCATGATTGTATTACTAGGTCTTCATAAAATCATAAATAAACAAGACAAACAACACAAAATTTTGCTGTGGTTCCTTCCATTTGGGAAATGTTGGCGCAAACAAAGGTAAACAGGTCCATACTACAGGACTTTCTAGAATCTCAAACAGGCTAATCACGTTAGGGGAATGCTGTGTGCAGTTACACAGATGCAAGAGGTAAAACTTATTTTCCTTCTGACCCGGGGTCAGATCTGTTTGGAGACTGGAGGAGTGCTTCTCATGGAGAATCTCCTTGCACCATCTGTACAGCTTCACTGATTTGGCTTATCCATATTTGCAATGTACCATATGCATTTCTATGGAGACTGCCCACCCAATAAAAATGGGATTTCCACCGCAGTGAATGGGTGTAGTCGATGTTTCATTCTTGCAATTCGGACCCATGACACATTCTGCAAGAAGCAACCTGATTCCATTTAAATCACAGCCCAGCGCTTCCCTCCTGCTAAGAAAAAGAAATGGGATATCTGTGTGTTTGCATCCACTGCTTCTTTGGAGGACCAGCAAAGAAAATAATTAGGCCGCGATTAAATCATAGAATTCTATTTCCCCTGCATATGTTCTTACTGACAAAGTAGTTCGTGGATTCAACTGCTGAGGGCTCAGTAATAATACTTTATCACCAATTTATAGTGCATGAAAACAAAAGAAAATTGAAATGAGCTGGGAGATTGTGGTGTGTGAGTGTGTGAGGGAGTGTGTGTGGTTCTTAAAGGATGGTTAATCGGATAGAAGTGGTGGTTGTTCAAGGAGCATTGTATTTCTCCATGGGCATGTTAATTTAGCTTGCAAAATACCTCAGAAATTAAGATTCACCAGGTCATTATGTAGATCTATGCAGGAAGGCAGAGTAAAAAGAGGAACATTCCCCTTTTTTGACTTTTAAAACAATAATCAAATAATAACAGGTGAAATTCTGGCCTCTGAAGAAGATAGCAATGTTCTCCTCACCACCCCTTCACTCTCTCCATGGAAAGAGAGAAGTAGGTTCATTCTGTTTTCACTTCCACGGTAGACTGCTTGGTTTTTTTCTCTTAGGCTTGATTCTTTATGGACACTTCCTGCTTATCAGCATCACCCTAAAATCAGGAGCATTTATATCATTTATTCACTCATCCAACAAATACATTGACTTATGACTCTCATCTTCTATCCTCACTACCCCCTTCCACATCTTGCTTCTTCTCTCTCTACTCCTTCAGCTCACCCCAGTTTACCCTTGAGGTTGTCACTGGCACATGGCCATGAACCCATCTCGGATCTCTAAGCATCGTCTGTGCAATGGGCCAATGACAGATAACCTGCAGACTTGTTATGAAGAGCAGACTCAGAGAAACAACGCATGCTCAGTGCAGCTCCAGGACAGTGCCTGGAGTAGAGCAGATATCCAGCAAGTGGCTTTGTTATGACCGTTGCTATTACCTGCACATTCACATGCATCCTCCTTAAGTCCTCAGAGTCAGAAGAGCAAGCCTCATTCAGATTGCATCCTCAGAGGGAGGGCTTTTGCCATCTCTTGACATTTCAAAGAAACCCAAGGAGAAAGGAACTGTGATAAAGACTCTATTAGAGGTGACCCTAAGAATAGCAAAACTTAAGCAGGGGGGCAAAATTTATCATAACGTACAGGACCTCTGAACCAACATTATAGACACCATCACAACGTATGAGAGCAGATGAGTATGTTGTGATGATTTGGGTGGGCCACATAGTCTAGGGACATGGGTGTGATCCAAGGTCTGGTACAGAAGAAGCATTAATCGATTAGCTATTATTTAAAAGCTAATTTGAGCTGAAAGTATTACAGTTTTCTTGAGGGAGTTTGAGAAGTGTGTTATCATTATTTATACTTCACCAAATATTATGAAAAATGCTAATGATGTAAGTTATTAAGAAAATCTCCCAGAAAATAAATATTCTCAATTAAGTTAGCTTCAGATAGAAAGGAATATTTGTCATTCAGATATATAGTGCATATAAACAATGTCAAAATAAGTAAGTAGAGCTTGGCTTAATGAATATGGCTTCAGTGTTGCAATATATTACACTCAGTCATCAGCTTTGTGCCTCCTTTTTCTTAAACCTAACATAAAACCCATTACTGTTAAACCTCCAGAATTATTTTTTCAATATATTTATTGATCTCAGAGATAAGGAAGAGAGAGAGATAGAAACATCAATGATGAGAGAGAATCAATGATGATGATCGGCTGCCTACTACACACTCCACACTGGAGATTGAGCCTCAATCAAGCATTTGCCCTGGCCAGGAATCAAACCTTAACTTCTTCCTTGGTCCATAGGTCGAGGCTCAACCACTGAGCCATGCCCGGTGGGTCCTACAGAATTATTTAAATCTATCCATTCCCCTCCATCCTGAATTACTTCGCTCTGAATCCCACTAATTTCATCTGTTTCCTGGAGCAGGCCTCTAACCTCCTAGCTCTTTCCTCCATTCTTACTGTATTATAACCCAATCTCACTCAGGATAATCTTGTTAACAGGTCCATCAGAATATAGGATATTCCTTCTTAGAAACCACAAACTTTTTATTTTTTAGATTAAACTAAGAACTTCTTACTGCAACCTACCGCGTAAGTCACCGTAGGATTTAGCTTGCATTCATTTTTCTCTCTTTTTAAAAAAAAAATATATTTTTTATTGATTTTTTACAGAGAAGAAGGGAGAGAGAGAGAGAGAGCTAGAAACATCAATGAGAGAGAAACATCAGTCAGCTGCCTCCTGCTCACTCCCTACTGGGGATGTGCCTGCAACCAAGGTACATGCCCTTGACTGGAATCGAACCTGCGACCCTTGAGTCTGCAGGCCACCAGTGTATCCACTGAGCCAAACCGGTTAGGGCTGCATTCACTTTTCTAACTTCATCACCCTTCCTCTGTTCATCAGGCTGCACTTGTAATGGCCTCCTGCCTTTTTTTCTTGAACGAGCCAAACAAGTTCCAATCTCAGAATATGTATCTTGATAAAGAACTTTTTCCCTAGTTCATATTGCACACACCACCTCTTCTGAGATTTGTCTTTGTCCCTTATGACGAAATCAGCCTCTCCCAGTGACCCCATGCCACCATTATTGCCTTCTTCGTAGTACACGTTACAATGTGTTATTCGTTATTATCTGTGTGCTCATTCAGTGTTTTGTCTCCACCGAAGCTGAGTTCTTATCTGTTTTGTTCCATATTGTATCCCCAGAAGCTAATCAAACAACCAACAAATCTGTTCAAATAATGATACAGTGCCATCATCATCATCGGTATTGCTGTTTACACAACCCACATGTATGGAGCATTCATTTATGTTCCAGGCATCATGCCAAGCAATGTGCTTTCTTACTTGCTAATCTAGAAAATCTGTAAGGGAGGTCCGTTTTCATCTCCGTTTTAAAGGTAAGGAAATTGAGACTCATTGGCGTTACTACTGTTGTAATTGACATCTTCATCATCATCATCATCATCATCATCATCATCATCATCATAATTTCAGGAAGTAGAACTAGAATCGGGTTTGCCTTTCTCACATAGTGGTCAGAGGAAGGAATAGGGGCTGTAGATGTAGGACATCTCATCAAGATGACACAGACGAACTGGTCCGAAAGGTGGACATCAGGAGATGGCCTTCAGCTAAATGACCAACAGATGGAAATCCTGGAGGCTGTGTCATTCTCAAAGTGTGCTCTCCAGGCCAGCAACGTGGGCATTGCTTGTGCGCCTGTTACAAATGCAGAATCATTGGCTTGCTGGGTCAGACTCTCCTGGCTTGGGGCCAGGAATCTATCTAAATAAGCTTTCCAAACGATTTTTAACCAACTGCATGAAAAGTTCTGGCAGGTAGCCAAGGAAACGGGAAATTCACAAGAGTGAGGCAAGACATTCACGTTAAAAAAAATCGAACCACACAAACAGAAGTCAGGTTAGCAGGCCAGGCACAGAGATGCGGACCTGTTGCTCAAGTTGGAATATAGGGAGGGGATTGATCTTAAGCAGAAACAGTCAAGTAGGTAACGGGGCAGTGAGTCAGAGTAAGACTAGACAGCAGTCAGGTAGACCTGATCTTCTCACCTGTAGCATTTGCTCACATTCTTGAAATCCCCATCTTATTCACAGGATTGGTATCAGTACATGAGGTTGGACTCAACTAAAAGTGGAGTAAAAAATGCTCCACCCTGACTGCAGTTATAGAGACTGGGAGAAGGTGGGTCCTACAAGAACATTGTGTAGTGATGTGTAAAGAGGCAAAACAATAGTGGAAAAATTGGAAGTATAAGGCAATGTACCTGGGGAAATACAATTCAGAATATAGGATATTCCTTCTTAGATACTACAAACTCTTTATTTTTTATGATGAAGATCGGTTGCCTACTACACACCCAACACTGGAGATTGAGCCTCAAACAAAGCATATGCCCTGGCGAGGAATCAAACCTTAACTTCTTCCTTGGTCCATAGGTCGAAGTTAAATAAATTATGATAAAATGAATTATGCTCTCTGCTCCTACTACGTCTAGAAAAATGATACCGGAATCTATGTCAACTGTCCCTTGAAGACAGGCCAGTGTAGAATGGCAGTTCAAAGGTTCACCAATTGCCAGAGATAGCTGTGACAAAATTGGAAAAAAAAAAGTATTATATAATTGTGTTAACATTTTCAACAGAACTAATAGTATTCTTGCACTTGGAGTAGGGTTCCTGGTTCTATCCAGTGCATTCCAGAAAGGCTATAAAACAGGGAGAGAAGCCTGAAAGGTTAACAGAAACGATCAGAGGAATTAAATAGTGAGACCAGAGGAGAAATTTTCAGTTCAGAAAATGATGGGTGAAAAGGGACATCAAATTTATGTCCATGAAGATATTAGGTAATAGAACATGGACATGCTCCACAAATCAGGAATCCTTTACCTAGAAGAACTCTCTTGAAGCTTGAAGGTAATTTTGTGATAATAGAAAAAGGAAGTGTAGGACTTCTTTGTACAGTTGTGAGTAGGAGAAACACGAAGTTTATTCTTGTGTTGCTATTTATTAATTATGGTGTTATTTTCCACACACACAACTATAATTCTACTTTTGCTCCACCCTGGATACAGGTTGGTACATTCATTGATATTATTCCCCATGAGAGAGTTTACAAACTAAGAAAATGATAAGGAACAAAAATAACTACTTATTTATGGAAAATGAGACTCAAAATGCTTTATAAAAGGGAAATCTATTTTCTTCTGGACATTTTATTAATGTTTAAAAGAGACATTATTTGGGGGAAATCCAAAATGAGGCATCTTCATGAAAAATAAAATCTGAGAACTGAAGATTGATATAGCAATAAAGCTGTATTTATTCTGCATTTGTAACAAGCTCACAAGGAAAACACACACTAATACACACACACACATATGCATAGACATCTATGAATTTATATTTACTTTCTTTTAAAATAAAATGTTTTATCATAAAAAATATGCATGCGTTAATTAGAAGTACATTTGAAAATACAGACTAGTAGATTAAAAATATTACACATAGCTTCATTACCCAAAGGTATCTACTATTCCATTTTACTGTACAATTTTCTATTTGTAATTTTCATTTATCTGATTTTTAAAAAGCATTCACTGCCTCTAAGATTTTACTATTAGCCTTGTAGACTGTTGATTTAATATAGGCATTTTTAAAATCATAATAATGTGAAAATGCTAATATTCTTTTAAATTCATCCTATCAGTATATAGGACTTTTGCTTTATATTTAAACTAAGTTTAGATTGTATACTTTTTAAAAAATCTCGTTTTAATATTCAGATTTATTGTACACATGAAATTAAATAGTTTTCTAATTCTACATTCCTATAATTATGGCATTTTATTTGTAATGTTTTTTGTTTCACATTTTTAATACTATTTTGTTTAGTATGTAAAGACTTTTTAGATGTATCTTTTAATAGCACATAGGTGCCTCATAAGGTTTTCATTTCTAACCAATTTGAAATGCTTGCCTTTTTCAACGAGTGTTTCATTTATTTATATATATTGTCACACATAATTTAAGTTATTGCCATTAGATATTTGAAATACGGTATCTGGGTTTAAATAATGGTATTGTTATCCTGCTATATTATACAGTTGTATGAAGATTTAGATTAGATAATGAATTTAAAACACTTGTATAATGCCTGGCACAGAGAAAGCATTCAAATTATTATTATTGTTCTAATTATTTTCTCTGCCTTATTTTATATTTATTTTTTAATTTGAATACCATTTGGGCTTTTATCTTTGTTTATATTTTCTACTGTATAGATTTTTTATGGTTTTAATTTTAATAGTAACTCAGAAGATAGAAACACTATTAAACTTTACAGGCAATTAACTAAATTGATAAAATAGCTACATAAATCTATATTTAGAAATATGCCTAGATTCTCCAAATATGTACTTACATCTCTATGTTAATGTTACGTTCAATGTAAGATAATTGTCACTTAAAATGCAAAATATCATTACAATTTGTGTTGTTATTACTAATAGTGTGGCAGATAGGCACATGTGCTTAGTCTCATGATGAAGAGAAGATATCCAAGTATAGAAATTTTTAGTGTATTTCACAAGTATGTCCAACTAGCGCACATGACATGGCATAAATTTTTCATGAGGATATGCATATTTATCTGAATTGTAGCTGCAGATGAACATGATTTGGGGGAAGGCTATTTGATCCTGCATTGAAGGTGGTCCACCCACGAAGTGGATCAAACCTACATATTACAGTGGAGCTATTTAGACCATTTCTCCTTGAACGTGACATACCTTCCTGTTCATGGAATGCGGTCTTTTTTATATTCCAGATGGGTTTATCCTTTCTCTCTCTCTGTATCTTAAATTGTCTGTGATCTTACCTTTCTTATGTTTTCCTCTTCTGGATATTTCCTCTTTATTATTGCTTATTAAAAAGGAGTATATAATTACTAAAAAAAAAAATTCAAAAAGTTCAGCTCTGTGTACAACTGAATTAAATTTGTTCCCTCTAATAAAATCCTATCTCCAATTTGCTAAGGCCAGACACCTTTCAGAGTTTCTCACATCTTTAACCATCTGCACTAGAAACTACATGATCAGAAAAAAAAAAAAAAACCATGTGGTTCCCAGTTCAAAGTAAGATTTTTCCTCCTCTTCCTCCTCCTCCTCTGCCCTGTCCTTAAGACAGTCGTTAGATATCCCAGGAAATGTATTTTTTCTTTGTAAAATCGGTCAATAATTCCCCCTACTTATACTCTAGGACTGTTGTGATGATCCTATAAAATAACATAGAGTGTGGGAAACTAATTGGTGAAGTTAACAGGCCATACAAATTTAAGTCACTTGCATTTATTGTATATAACATCCTCCTCAGCTCAAATATCCCTTTTATTCTGTCTAGCTTGTTCTTTGCTGAACTTAGTTTCATTTTCATAAACAGAACCAATTCACCCATATTGATATCCTAACACTCACTCTTAACCAACCGGAGTGATTTCTCACTTCTTTCAAATCCCAGAGAATGGTATTTGTACCTTTCCCGGGTTTCTTACACCATTCTCCTCCAGGTGATTTTATCCATTTCGGGTGCTACATGTATCTCTGGCTCAACCTCCCTCAGCCGCATCCAACATTCCTTTCAAAGCAGATTTGAAGCATCTGCTAAGTTATTAGTAGATTAATAACTAAGCAGATGGGTGAGTTAGGGAAGTATTTCAAAGTCATTATGGACACCCGTTCTCAGGTAACAAGACTTAAAGCCTTAAAGCCATGTCTACACACACACACACACCCTTCCTGCTAGTTGCCACAGCAGGTACTAGAGTGGCGCCTAACATAGAACATGGATGCACAGTAAGGACTGGCTGCCTCCTCTAAGCTTTCTGTCCCTCTGACATGGTCCAAACGCACACACGACACATTGAGTGATTCCTGCCAAGTTCCCTCTGCATCTTCCAGTTCTGTTTGCCAGCGAGTCCTTTGGAATGCCAACCTCCCCCCTCCCCCCCCCATCAGTGGCCTGCCTATACCCACCGGGCCATTCAGATACAGCATGGAAGACAGAACGTACAGCTTGCCATGTGTAGCACTGACTTTCAAAGCTTCCCGAACAAATGGTTCTGGCTGGATCTACTTCAAAGCGTTGACTGAAGCAGACAGAAAGCTTCCTGCCAGGCACTTGTATTCACCACACAAATTTGTCAGCTTAACCAAACATTTCAGGGTGTTCGGAGCAGACATTTGAGCTGATGGATGTAAAGGGCTCAAACCCTGTGGCAGAGAGGAAGGTACATCAGGGTATAGAGCAGTGTCTACATGACTCCTAGGTGATCACTAAGTAATTGTGTTTCATAGGAACCGTGGGGTTGTCTCCCGCATCCCACTTAACTGGGTTCGCTAGAGCAAGGAGACCCTTTCGTGGGTGGGGCACGTTTGGGCTGAAACACGGTGGTGGTGTGAGCAGTAATCCTGAGATGCCCTGATCTGTGTAAATTACACATCACAAATGCTACTACAGTGGTACCTCGAGATACGAGTGCCCTAACATACGAGGTTTTTGAGATACGAGCCGTTGAGCCAGCGATTTTTGCTTTGAAACATGAGCAACATTTGAGATAGGAGTAATCCGCGCGGATCGGCCAGCTGCACACGACCCACTAGTTTACCGCGACTCGAGCGTCTCATAGTTTCCCACGTCTCGAGGTTATGGAAAGAATTAAAGTATCTTGAGGTACCACTGTATAAACCCTGAGCAAAACTACGTGATGGAGTTAGTGATCCTTGAATGCTTATTTCAGCTTTCACATTGCCTCCATCTTCCGCGTTGTCTCCGTCCACTTCTCTTTCTCTGAAATGGGAATTACTCATTTTCATCAGTTGCTGCCATGCTGTCTTCAGAACTGAACATAAGACCTGCAACAAAAATCTTCACAACGCAAATGCCACGGGGGACTCCTACACCCGGTGGTATAAACCTAGCAAATGTCACACAAGGATTATTCCAGATGATATAACCATCTTTGAGAGGCTGGGTAATTATCGTGTTCCTACTTGCTCCGTTCAGGAGCATTTGGAGATAAGGTAATCAACATATTGGTTGTAAATGTCATAACAATTACCCGCTTTCCCTTAATTTGTCATTTCACCATTTCTTATTCATGTAATTGAATTCAGCCTGACGTCTTTTGTTCTTGTCAGAAGTCTTTTGGGGGGGAAATTAAATAAGTAAGACAGAGTTTTCAAACATTTAAAATTATATTTAGGCAGGAAATACTTATTTTGCAAGTGGGTCTGAAGAACACTTTCAGGAAAGGGTGGGGACATATATGTGAGGCCGATCTGATGATTGCCTATAGGTTTTAAAGTCTACAAGGCAGATCAGATTCTTTCTAAGAGACTATTGCCAAATTTTATGCACAAGCAGCAATTTTTAAAGCTACATTATTTAAATCAATTTAATAACAATATTTATTTATTTATTTACTTACTTACTAGAAGCCAGGTGCACAAATTTGTGCACCAGTGAGGTCCCTCCACCTGGCCTGTGGGATAAGGCCAAAACTGGCTCTCCAACATCCCCTGAGGGGTTCGATATTGCAAGAGGGCACAGGCCAGGCTGAGGGACTCACCCCACCAGTGCACAATTGGGGACAGGATGTTACACAGGAGATTGGCCAGCCAGAGAGGGACTACGGGAGGGCTCCTGGGCGTGTCCAGCCCATCTCACTCAGCCCCGATTGGCTGTACCCCAGATGCAAGCTCACATACCAGTCGGAGCATCTTCCCCCTGGACATCAGTGCACGTCTTAGTGGGTAGGTGAGTAGCCTGGGCATGTCATTAGCATATTACGCTTTGATTAGTTCAATGGACAACTGAACACTTAGCATATTAGGCTTTTATTATATAGGATTATTTTTTAATCCTCACTGGAGGATTTTTTTTCTCATTGAATTTTTTAGGGAAAGTGGAAGAGAGAGGGAGAGAGAGAGAGAAACACTGATGTGAGGAAGACATATTAATTGCTTGTCTCCCGCATGCCTCCTCTGAAGGCTTGGAGACTGAACCTCGGTACCTGCCCTTGACTAGAATTGACCCTGGGATCCTTCAGTTCCCAGGCAGACCTGAGCCTAACTAGTGAGGGCTAACTTAATAATATAAATGGGGCCAAAGGAGTTTGTTCTTTTCTCAGTCTCCTACGCCTATTGTAGTCCACTCATTATGTCCAGAGAAGAACTATATAAATACTTTACTTTCAATTTCCAATTAACCTATAATTGAGGAACAGCTTAAGTTAGCCTGGATGTTTTAATTACTACTTTTTAAGTCATCAAATTTCCTATTTGAGAGCAGTATAAGGTCGCAGAAAATTAGAGGAGAAAGTACACGGAGTTTCCATATTCTCCTGTCCTGTGAAATTCACATAGCACCAACTTCTACTATGGACACTCCTCCGCCAGAGTGGTACATTTCTTACAACTGATGAACCAGCGTAGACATGTCATGATCACCCAAGGCCTATAGTTTACATTAAGGTTTATTCTTGGTGCTGTAAGAATCGCACCAAGAAAAGCCTGTGTGTGTTGACAAGTGTAGAATGGCCTGTATCCACTGTGGTAATACCGCACCGAAGTTTCATTGCTCTTCTCTGCGCTCAGCCTTCTTTTCTGTAACCTCTGGAAAGCACGAATCTTTTTCCATTTCCATAGATTGTCATTTCCAGAGTGTCCTATAATTGGAATCATACAATATGTAATCTTTTCCTAGTGGCTTCCCTCACTTAGTAATATGTATTTCAAATGACTCCCATATCTTGGCTTGGTGTGATAGCTCCTTCCTTTTTAGCACCGAATGCTCTCTATTGTCTGGATGTACCGCGTTTTATTCATCCATTCACCTCCTGAAGGAAGGACATCGTGGTGGCTTTCCAATTTTGATAGTTATGAATAGAGCAGCTATTAAAATCCTTGTGCAGGTTTTTGTGTGGTCACAAGTTTTCAGGTCACTAAGTACCTAGGAGTACCATTGCTGGATCACACAGTAATAGTTTAGATTTATAAGAAACTGTCGCACTGTCCTCCAATTGGCTGTGCAATATTGCATTCCCCTTGACAATGGATGCGTTTCTATTGTCCCCTTCCTCACCGGCACTTCCTGTTTTGGATTTGGGCCATTCAAATAGGAGTGTGGTGATGTCTCATTGTATTAATTTGCTATCTCTTGATGATATGTGATATTGAATGTCTTTCAAATGCTCCCTGGATATCTGTCTATCTTCTTTAGTTAGGTGTATTTCTTATTCTTGGCCCGTTTTAATGGAGATTTTAATATTCATAATGGTGAGTTTCTAGAGCTCTTTGTGTATTTAGATAAGATTTTGTAACACATGTCTCATGCATATTTTTCTTTCAGTATTACCTGACCTTTTCTTCTCCTTCTCTTGAACTATCTTTCACAGAGCAGAAGTTTTTAATTTTAATAAAGCCCAGCTAATCAGTTATTGTTTCATGGATCTCAAACTTCGCAATTAAATCCGAAAACATGTAAGCTGTTTTTATTAATATGATTGATCTCTGAACTGTGTAACTGGGAAATATATACTTGGGAATGCATGGTAAGAGAACCCTGGAGTGGGGATGTGATCTTACTGGTAAAAAGAATCAGCTCTAGCTTTCAGTAGTTAAATCTGTATTTTCAAAGATAATAATGAAGAATGGCTAAGACAGAGGTTGATACTAGGATGCAGGAGGGAGGAAGAGCAGTTAGGAAATATTCCAGAAGTTTAGGAATCTGACCTTGATAACCTGAATTGGGCAGAGATGACTACAATGAAGAGATGGAAGCACATCAAAGAGAACTAACAGGACATGGTGGCTATCGACATTTAGGACGGGGAATCAAGATTTAAGGATGACTCTTTCCACTGACAAGAAGAGGGGGCAGTGTCCTCCGATGGAGAACATAGGACTAGAGAAACATGGAAGCTAGAAGAAGGGATTAGAGATCTTCAGTTTACTTTAATTCACAGAATCAAAAAGCACTTTCTAGGAAATGACTACATTCCTAAGAAGGTTCAGAATGAAATACTGAAAAGTAAAGTAAAAACTGAGTTTGAAAGAAGTGTGGTTGGCTGCATTTGATCTAATAAGTCAAGAGGAAGTAAGTAGAAGTAGTTTGCTTTTCTCCACACCCATGATAAAGCCATCCCCAGAAAAATCCTTGTGTTAACCCAATTTTCCAGAAGATGGGAACTTATTTAAACCAACGAATTCACTTGCTGTGTGCTCTGGGATGGGTTGTTGAGCTTGTGTTTTTAACTTTTAAATATGGAAAATGAAATTCTGTTTGTAATATTTTTGCGAGCACTTGCTCTACTTTTTTTAAAAAAAATCACTCTGCCTAGCACATTCAAGACACACAATAAATAATATTTATTATTAATAGTACTAATAATAAAATTATTGCTAAGCCAAACAAGCTATATTTGTTGGCTTTTCTGTGTAACTTGTTTGCAAAGAAAATTAATAGACTCTCAGAAGATTTCTATAAGACCACAGTATATTTTTGTAAGGCTGTTGATAATTATTGAGGGATGAAAAATAGCTGAAGTACTTGGGCAGTAATTCTCACTCTTGGGTGCAGCTACATGCCTTCTCTAAAACTTTGAGTTTATGTGTACAGATTCTTGAGCCCAACCCAGTCTCTGCTGAGTTTACACTGGACACCTAAGAAATGACCCAAGAACAACAACAAAATGAAAATCATTGTCCCTACTCCTAAGGACTTTAATCGGGCCTGGATATATATATATAACATTTAATATCCATGAGAGGATGTCAATCATTCCACGCAGTGTTCCTGTGGGGATTTGAGGCCTAATAGATATTTTGAACAATGTGTACTCCTAGAAATTAGATGGTGTTGGCCAACCCTCTCCTACCTCTTTCTTACCAACCTGCACCTTTAACTCAATCTCCATTTTCATACCCTCAGACTTAACACAGGTGCCTAACACTTCCCTGGGTTTCATTATCATAAAACTTTGAATGTGTGTAATTTTTGCAGATACCATATTCCCCCGAAAATGTTACAGATTGGTAGATTAAGGGGGGAGGAAACCTATAAAGTGAATATATACCCAAAGCCTTTCCAGTATTAATTTCTTTAACATTTGTAATAAATTATAGAAATCATCACGCTTTATATTACTGGCAAAAATAAATTTATTTGAGTTGTACAGCTTCTGATTTCTAGGCTTGTCACAAATTTGTTTGAACTTCTACATTTTTAATCTTCCTTTAGGCCTTCTGTCTCTGCTGTACTAATTGGCATATTTTTTTTTGTCTCTTTTTGTTTTACCCACTTGAGAAGCTCATCTGTTTTATTTTATTTTTCAATCATCTTCTGTAAAACACAGCATGGTTCATCATCGTTCTTTATCCATTGACTCCAAAATCCAGATGACATATTCAATTTCAATGCTATCACTTTTCAGCTGTTCTTGGAAAACAGTTATAGGGAGTCGAAATGTGCCCAACTTTTAACTGACTTCATTGACAAATGGAACTTTTAACTGACTTCATTGACAAAGGGAACTTGGTAATTTGGCTGTTTCTATTGGCCTCTCTTTATCCCTCCACCACAGTTACTCTCACGAGACGAGTCAAGTTCAATTTCTGTGACCTCTAAGGTAATGTTAGGAATCAAGAATTTATCCATGGACTGATATTTGAAGCAAGTGGATGATAGGCGTATTAGTAGTTTGTCATATAATGATATTATTATTTTGCGGTAAAAATAAAGTAGATCAAAATTGAACTTTAATGACTCTCCAGAGAGGACAGTAAACTTTCACAGTTTCCTCCAGGCCGGAGCAAAGCTACCCATAAACATAGCTTTATGTTAATTGAGGGCACTCTAACAATCTGGTAACATCAAATTTATGATACAGCACCACCGCACACTCTGAAATTTTGTTATGCCGTGTGCTAAGAAGCTGTTTCTTAAAAAGCCCCGGTGTGAGCTATTTCCTAGGAGGATGATATTCAATTGACATATAGATTAACAAGTGAGTACATATTTCTTTAATGAGAAGAGCAGGAGGCTAGACTGTGGAGCGAAGCCCTGTGCATCAAGGACACTCTGATCATTCAAGACAGGAATGAAACTGCATGAACATGCACGGCGGTTTGAAGACAGGCAACATCAGGAATGGGTCCCTGGGAATCAGAGAGGAAGAGGAGGGCGATTATGAAGTCCCATTAAAGGGCCAGTGTGGAAATGCAAAGGGAAAAAGAGACTCCGCTCTTAACCATTTGACCTGAGAAAAGCATTTCTCTTTCAAACCAGGATATGTGTGCTTTGGAGCCATTGCTTATAACTCTTTCTGATTCTCTTGAGGATCCCTCCCCATCCCCACCCTCCACCCCCAGATCCTCTGAGTACTACCAAGTATACCTTTAGTCTATGCCAGGATTAATTCCAAAAACAGAAGCCTCTGTGATATTGTTTGCTTGCTACTACAAAGCCACAATTGTCCCTGAAGCAAAAGTTGTTTGAGCAAGAGCTATTCCATGGCCACGTATAAAGAGACATTGCTTATACTCTGACAACTTGAATGCTTTCCTTCCAGGAATGCGACATAGAAGGGGAGTATTTACTTATTGACCCTTTTGAAAACACCCAAGAGGGCAAACAGAATGTTGTCCTGATTTTGAATTCCTCAGGCATTCCACAGACCTTTGAGAACTGATATCCTGAACAATCTCAAATTCTTCTTCTTCTTTTTTTAAAATATATTTTATTGATTTGTTACAGAGAGGAAGGGAGAGAGAGAGCTAGAAACATCGATGAGAGAGAGACATCCATCAGCCGCCTCCTGCACGCCCCCTACTGGGGATGTGCCCACAACCAAAGTACATGCCCTTGACCGGAATTGAACCCGGGACCCTTCAGTCCGCAGGCCAACGCTCTATCCACTGAGCCAAACCAGTTTCGGCTCAAATTCTTCTTTGTTTACCCTACGCCAAAGCCATTCTTTGACCACCTCTGGCATGCGATGTGTCCCCGAGGCTGACCACTTGGTCCTGCATCAAACAGGTGCCCTTGGCAGTTGCCTGCCAGTGCTTTTGTCGCATGGGAGCCACCTGTAGGAGATAGGCAGGCAGACAGAAGAAAGGGTTGCTGGGATTTTCTTTTCCATTTCCAACTGGGCTGTGCCCTCCATGAGTACAGCTGTTCCAGAAGCTCCTTCTCCAGAGCCCCTACTGTTAAAGAAAAATGACTCATCTGACACTTGTTAAAATATTAAGGGAGACTTTATTCAAGTGGGGGGCAGGAACCACAGTGGGATTTTGTAGTAGGTGAAAGAGATGTGGCTCAACTAGAAATATAAAGAAAAGTGGGGATTTTATAGCCAAAGAGCAAATTCAAGGGGTCAATGGATGGAAAATCACTCAGAGAAGAAGCATCTTAGTAATTTATCCAGCCCCTACTGGGTATTACCTTTGGGCACATAAACCTCATGAACCCAAAATAAATACCACATTTTCTGGCGTATAAGATGACTTTTTAACCCAGGAAAATCTCTAAATTCGGGGGTCTTCTTCCATGCCGGGTGTCATCTTATAGTGCAAGTATATCCCAAACTCTGTATTTTAACTGGAAAAGTTGGGGGTTATCTTACATGCTGGAAAATACCCCATATCATCTTTGTTCCCAAATTACTGCTTTCTTGCATTTTCCATGTCTACAAAGATACCATCACCAACCAAATTACCAACATAGAAACCCAGGTACATCCTACACTCATCCTTGCCCATCCTCCATTGCTTCAGCCAACCATGACTCCCTATAACTCTTCCTGCCATGACTTGATCTTCCCCTTCCGTAAGTTCTCTGGAATCTTCCTAGTTTAATACCTTATCGTCTCAATTAGAATACTAGATTAGCCCCCAATGCATTTCCCTCTGCACATGTGCACACTTATGCATACACAATCATCAGATGTATAAACACACACACACACACAGTTACTAGCTGTGCACACATGTACACAGGTGTGCACAAACATGCACACAAGGTCATCAGATGTCTCTGACATCTCCAAAACAGCAAATTGAATACTAGTATATGTCTTTATTGTTTCCTAATTGGCAATAACCTATTATTTTCTGCAGGGTGGGCTCTAAACTTAAATTTGGGTCACACCCTCCAGAAACTGACCTCTGCCAGTGGTCCCCATGGTCTTTTCTCTGAGGGATAGAAGAACACATATGGTCTGGCTTCTGCCTTGCCTCATGCATTGTGGGCAGTAGGCATCCAATGAGTGTTTTCTATATAAATGAGAAAATGATAGAATTTTTAGAGGGAAATTTGTTTGTAATATGATGTTGTCAGAGATGAGAATATTTAATGCACACTAATGCGATAGTTCTTACATTTGAGGGAGTTGATAGACATGGTATCTCAGATATTAATAATAAAGAGCCATGATTTTGTGAGATTTATGTATGAGGGTCTGTACATATGAATATTTAAATACAGATAATCATTAGATGCCCCTAAGATGGTGGGTATTTATATAAATATTTAAATACATTGAACCTGCTTGACTGTTTGTTATATTCAAAACATGTTGACATTCTGATTGTTTGGATCTTTTGAATAATTAATCACCATTTCTTCCAACATTTAGACTACATTAAAATAGAATCTGCACTACAATGACATTGAGGGCATAATTAAACCTTTGTAACATCAAAAGCTAGTTCAGAGGACTGTGCCTTTTATTTATCTGTGATAACCATTTTTATTTATGAGAAAATAGAAACCTGTTTAGACTAGAGATGTTTATTCAGTATCCCCAAACTAAAAATATTGCACAATGAATAAACTAATCTCTAAAGCACATAATATTGGCATTATTCATCAGTGGTTTAGCTAATGGAGACTTCTCCCAGTGGTGGGCTTAAAACATTAGGATATGATGGAAATAAATGCCACTTATAAGGTTTCAGGACTACTCAAAAACACACGTGACAAATTTAACTTCACCTTCCAAATAATACGCATGAATGAAAAGAAATTATAATTGGAGTACAGGGGTTAGTTGCCACTAATAAAAGAATATCTGTGCTGGACAGAATTTCTCTGGTTAAAGCATAAGCCCACATATGGAGGGGTCGCAGATTCAATTTCTGGTCAAGGGCATGTACCTGGGTTTTGGGTTCATTCCCCGCATGTGGGAGGCAGCTGGTTGATGTGTCTCTCTCACATCCGTATTTCTCTCTCCTGCTTTCTCTCTGCCTGTCTTCCTTTCACTCTCTCTGAACGGCCATTGAGAAAATGTCCTCAGGTGAGGATGAACCCACAAACAAAAATAAATACAATCATTTCTTGGGGCATGCTCCAGCCTGAGCAGTGGTAGAAACCCTATGTGGGAACACAACATCATCTGTCGCCTCTCAGAATTAGTCTATGTCGCTAGAAACCAGTGGAGCTTGGGGTACTGTCAGGCAGAATGACAACGCCGGGGCATGCTGTGCGGAGAAAAGATCTGGGCCTTTCTTCTAAGCAGCCTGTGGAAGAGTCTGGCGCCTAAAACTAATGTTGTGATGCTTGAGTTCTTTGGAATTGAGATTCCCAGGGAAAAGAAAAGGTCGTGGTGATTAGCTAGGAATTGATGCTGAGTGTGTTTATTTGCCGGTTTCCCGCCTCTTTCGATAGTATGCAAATGAGATCTTTACTTAGGAAAAGCATTCCCAATGGAAGGCAGATGGCAGCTGTTGAAGCCCCAGGAGGAGATAAAGCACAGCCTTTCCCCAGCCTTTTCGTTTCCTTTAGCGCAGTTTCCAAGCTCTCGTGGCATCTCCCTCGAATTCCCTTCACATTCTGGTTGAAGTTAATGCCTGGGAGCTCCCTGGCTACTGACTGAGCATTGTGAACTGGGCTCCGAAAATTGACTAGCTCAGCACCATTGGGACTGTGGTCTGTTTAGCAATGGAGGTCTAACTCCCTGACTCTGGAGAGTAGAATTGGCATCCAAGGGATAGGAATAGAATGTCTTCAGAAAGGAGTCTGAACATCTTGGCAAAGTTGACAGTCCTACTGCAAGATACAGGGATAGGTGTGCGCACATGGAGTCTTCCAGATCTCAGTCAGGGGAGTGTATAAACTGGAGTGGGAATGGGGGAGGTGGGTGAGGGGAACTCAGTCTGGTGGGAGATGGGGTCTAGGTGGTCTTCAGATCTTTATTCTTCCATCTCTATATTCTTATGCTGTTACATTCAGAAATATCTGCTTAGAAGTCACTCAGCGTTCCTCCCCTCAGATCTCAATCTTCTTGTTTTATTTTCCTCAATATATATGTTTATTTTCCCCAATATATATGTTTATTGATTTCAGAGAGGGAGAGGGAGAAAGAGATAGAAACATCAATGATTAGAAAGCATCATTGATCAGCTGACTCTCCCCCACCCCCACTGGGGATCGAACCCGTAACCCGAGCAGGTGCCCTGACCAGGAATCAAACCATAACCTCCTGGTTCCTAGGTTGATGCTCAACCACTGAGCCATGCCCGGCCAGGCAGATATTCATCCTGAGAACACCTCCTTAGGGAGAGAGAAGTCCACCTTTCCCCAGAGCTGACACCTGGCGGTGATGCTCAGTAGGAAAAATCGCCCCCTCCTCATTTCTTCCAGGCATGCAGCCCCCCTATCCACATGGCTTAGGATCTCTCTCAGATATGACTGCCTCAGGTCTCTTGGGCTCCACAACATGCCTGTACCCCCTGGCCGTGTCAGAGCCCCACTGTCTCTGTACCTACCTGTGAGGAGAATCCAATGGGAGTCAGTTGATCAGTGATTCTCTCTAATTATTAATGTTTTTATCTCTCTCTCCCTCTCCTTTCCTCTCTGAAATCAATAAACATATATATTGGGAAAAATAAACAAAACAAAAAAAAAGATTGAGATCTGAGGGGAGGATCACTGAGTGACTTCTAAGCAGATATTTCTGAATGCAACAGCCTAAGAATTGGGCTCACCTGTCATTTCCACTGGCTAGGGACACAGCTACTTTTTATTTTTCAGTTTTCATTTTAAAACAAAACCCAGACGTGGTGACTGCAGTGGAAGACCTAAGGCTGTCGGGAGGAAATGATAGTGGTGTGGCATCCCGTCTTTAACCGTAACCTTTAAAAAGCAGAGTTAACTGACTGTGATTTTTACGTGAAATTGTATTTTGCTGTGCGTTAGATCCCATACTCCGGACATTGACCATGGCTAGGTAGAATGTTCAGAGGGTTTCATTTCCAGGGGATTTGGTTTCACATAGTTCTACCCCATTTCACACTTCATCCAGGGAACCATCTCTGTGGGAAGCAGAGAGAGTCTGGGCATTTGCTTTGGATGATTAGCTTCCTCTATGCCATCGCAGTGCGGAATCTAAAGACAAAAGTCCGCCTTTGCACAAAGTCTGACTGAGGCCACCCGAGTGGAATGCACAGCCTGGGTGGGTCACAAAGCAGACATTGATTTTCTCACAGTTCTGGAGACTGGAAGCCAAGGTGGAGGGCTTGGCACCCATTCTTATGTGGAGACGGGGAAATCTTGGGAAGTCTGGTGTCTCTTTCATAAAGGACACCTGTCCCATTTGATTAGGGCTCTCAAGCCTTATGACCTCACATGACCGTAATGACCTCTTTAAAAGTCCTCTCTATAAATACTCTGTGAATTAGGACTTTAATACGTATATGAGTTTTGGGGAACACAAATCGCCTCGTAACCACCTTTACAGCTATTTTCAATGAGAAATTCCTCTCTGTTGCAAATCCATTAATTCAGTCACCAAAGATATTTTAACATTTTCCCCCAACCTCCCTCCAGTTGAAAAATAACAAATAACCACAAGGAGATTTATTTTTTTTCTGAGGAAATTCTACTCTGGTATTCAGATTTTCAATGAGAATCCACCTCCTGTAAGAAATAATAGTCACCCTTGCTTCTGCTATCTTAGAGAAGCAAACGCACAAAGCTGTTTTCTGAGTCTATATGTAAAGACAGCTCTTCAAATAAAAGTTATAGAAAGAGATACAAGTTTTCATGTTATTCTTTTAAAAATATATTTTATTGACTTTTTACAGAGAGAAAGGGAGAAGGATAGAGTTAGAAACATTGATGAGAGAGAAACATGGATCAGCTGCCTCCTGCGTACCTCCTACTGGGATGTGTCTGCAACCAAAGTACATGCCCTGGTATTGTTATTCCTCCAACTTTGTTCTTATTTCTCAAAATTGCTGTAGCTGTTCAGGATCTATTTTTGTTCCATACAAAATTTTAGAGTGTTTGTTCTATATCTGTAAAATATTCCATTGGTATTTTCAAAGGGATTGCGTTGAATCTGTAGATTGCTTTGGGCAGTATGGACATTTTAATGATGCTAATTCTACCAATCCATGAAAAAGGTATATTCTTCCACTTGTTTATATCTTCCTCTACTTCTTTTTCCAACATCTTGTGGTTTTCTGAGTACAAGTCTTTTACCACCTTGGTTAACTTCATTCCTAAGTATCATAATTTTTTGTTGCAATGGTATATAGGGTTGTTTGTTTAGTTCCTCTCTCTGAGAATTCATTATCGGTATATAAAAATGCCATCGATATCTGGGTGTTAATTTTGGTATCCTGCTCCATTGCCAAATTTCTTTATTAAATTGAGTAGTTTCTGTGTGGGAAGTAATGCATAGTATGGTGATACCTTGTGGGTATTATTATATTTAAAAATGGATGAGCTGAATATCCTTATATTCTGTTCAAACATAACCAAGGAAATGCAACATATGGAGGGCGATATAGGAGATACATTGTTATGTAGAATCCCATGGAGATGAAGGCAGGAGGAAGACCAGAAGGTGAGAGGAAGAGTCAGTACTGATTAGCTTTCAATGAGAGAGGAGGAAAGGAGAGGCTGTAGAAACAACAGCACATCGGTCTCAAAAAGTTGCGAAGGCATATTTACCCAGATCGCTTTCATTCTTCATGAGATGGGAAGTAGGTTTGGTGAGCGTTTCGACTGTCTTCTTTCCTGTGCTCCAACTTTTCCACATCCATCCATCCTGCTAACTCACCCACTCAGCATGGAGCCATCTTTCTCAGTCAGCACATTCCTCAAGTTTGGGGTATTGAATTCCGTTAATATGTCCTCTTCTCAGTACAGTGGTACCTCGAGATACGAGTTTAATTCGTTCCGTAACCTTGAGGCGTGGGAAACTATGAGACGCTCGAGTCTCGGTAAACTGGTGGGTCGTGTGCAGCTGGCCGATCCGTGCGATGACTCCTATCTCAAATGATGCTCGTATTTCAAAGCAAAAATCGCTCGCTCGACGGCTCGTATCTCAAAAAACTCATATGTTAGGGCACTCGTATCTCGAGGTACCACTGTAAAGGCAAAGGTCAGCACCAATAACACATACCATAGACTGGCATAAGCCAGGCTCTGGCACAGCTGAGCCAGCAGGAGCCTCCCATTGATGGGCCGCTCGCTGCTCCCGCTCAGCGTGCTGCCTTAGAAGAGGACCAGTGGGTAATGCAGCCACTCAGCTTGGCAGGGATTTGCCCGCCTGTGGAAAGCATGCGGGCTGAATCCATAACAACTGGAACTCAGGCAGGAAGAACGTTAGAGGAGAGATGTCTTCCAACGCATTCCCAGAGGCAGACTTCCCCTCTCACTTCACAGGCGGAGCTGCTTGCAAAGGGCAATCCAGCCACCTGCACAGGCAGCCCGGCCGCTGCCAGCCTGAAAGGAGAGGGGAGCAGAGGGGCTGTCAGTTCCCCAGAAAACAGGCGCCCCCTGAGAGACCGAGGCGCGGCTTTCATGTGCAATCACCGCATTTAATTCAACGATCTGCCCCCACCTCCTCCCGCTGTCTGCTTTACAAGGAAGGTGGGGAGGAGAGGGATGGTGGATGCTTCTGCAAGTCCCCGAAGGTGTGCGTTCTTGATTGGGAAATTCGGTAACGGAGGGGGGCGTACCCACCCCGCGGCTGCCTCTGGGAAGTTGTCAAGAGGCTCCAGCTGCCAGCAGCAGCAGCCACAGGACCAGGTCTGCACAATGAGCTGGTTTTTCAAGTTCCGATCATGGTATTTCTTTTACAACAGGAGGACCTATGTGGTTTACACGTGGAAATGTCTTTGTTCAGGAGGTGAAGAACCACCACAGGACCCTGTTCTATGCTAGCATTTTCAGAGTTCAGTTACCCAGATAAGAGTTACAGCGGTACCTCGAGATACGAGTACAAGATTTTTGTAACATACAAGATTTTTGAGATACGAGCAATTTTTGCTTTGAAATACGAGCAACATTTGAGATAGGAGTCATCGCGCGGATCGGCCGGTTGCATACGACCCACCAGTTTACCTCGACTCGAGCGTCTCATAGTTTCCCATGCCTCAAGGTTACGGAACGAATTAAACTCGTATCTCGAGGTACCACTGTATATTTAAGTGTAATAATTAGCTTCTCTTCCTTCTTTCGTTTTACCTGTAATGACTGTTTGCCTGTCCCAAGGGACAATTGGGATTAGAATCTATACAAGATCTTGAGGGAAAAGGTAAAAAGAATTGTGATTCACCTGCTGTGTTCATTTTCTTTCTAGCAATGACTCCAATGAAACAATGCGATAAAAATGGCGAGGTTAAAATTGCCAAAGCCATCCTATATAATAAAAGCCTCATAGGCTAAGTGTCTGGTCATCTGGTCAACCAATCAAAGCCTAATACGCTAATGATATGCTAAAGCTGCTCAACCACTCACTATGACATGCAGCGACCAGAAGGGGGCAGAGGTTCTGACCAGTAGGTTAGCTTGCTGATGGGGTCCAGCTGATTAGGACTGAGTGAGATGGGCCAGACACCCTGGAGCCCTCCCAAGCCCCTTTCCCTGGTGGCCAACTTTCTGCATCCCTCCCATCCTCGATCAGGCACCAGTGGGATCCCTTGGCCTGGCCTGCACCCTCTTACATTCTGGGCCTGCTCAAGGGGATGTCGGAGAGCTGGTATCAGCCTGATTTCGTAGGCCAGGCCAAGGGACCCCACTGGCCCACAAATTCGTGCACCAGACCTCTAGTTATAAAGTAAAACAAGAAGTCTTTGAAAATTTGTAAACTCGTATTGTCTTAGATTAATGAATGCACACCCTTGACAATAAATGATTTATTGTTGGGGTGAAAATTTTCTTAACTAAAATAACTGAAACTGGTTGATGGGTGAAGGAAATTACCTCACTTATATAACAATTACCTCATGAAGTGAACAAGAATTGACTGTGCCATACAAAAGACTGTAAGTTGAAGAGAGCTAAGCTAAGCTGATTTTTGAATCAATATATCACAAACCTTCTAATTGTTTTAGAGTGCAACTAAGTTAGTGTTTTACAAGTTTGAGTTTATATAGAACTTCTTTAAGAAAAGAAATGCTCAGGACCTCAGTAACATATGCTCTCTCAATTCTGAGAAATATCGGCTAAGGATTCCAAGCCTTATTGCGTGAAAATATCTATCTGCAAATAATCTTAGCAAAATAGAAAATTTATTTTATATCGGCATAAATCATTTTAGATTCTATTTGCAATGGGAGCTAAAAAATAAAGCAACCATAAAACACAAAACCTTGTGTGCCTACAAGCTCATGCCTGCAGACTCAATTTGAAAAACACTACTTGAAACACTATTAACCCAAATTTTAGACTTTCCAACAAATTCTTTTCTGTGTTACACATGTGCTACATTGCCCATTTTCTACAGCCTTACATTTCATCCAGTCTCTGAATCCTGCTCCCAAGTTTCTCCTATCTTTATAGACTCTGAGCAATAAGAAGACTGGCAACAAAAATGAATATCTTCAGAAAAATAAAACACACAGAATTGTTTCGCAAGGGATTGGCAGCCGTATTTTTTCCCCCCTCCAATCAGACAAGGAAAAAAAAATATCTTTGAAAACTGATCTCATTAGGAGTTTATTTAATCTTAGCTCTGTCTCCCTAAGTGTTGTCAACAACATCTATTTATCGAAAACCAGTAAATATGAGTGGGAGGATTAATCTCCCAGCTGATCAATGAGTACATCTTCACATCTTTATGAATGTCTTAGCATAAATAAATTTACGGAAGAAGACATTTTTATATGGAAATTCATATTTTTTTCTTAAGTGTTTTCTGTTTGGAAGGAAAGACCGGGAATGTGTCCATTCATAGATCAGGATTAATACCAGCGGATGAGCGATGAAGCAAATACATATCAGAGAGGCACTAGGCAGAGAAGAGTTTGGGGGAAGTGCCATTTAAGTCGAGTCTGATGGAAAAAGAGGATTTGGACAGACAGAATGGAAGCAAGACGCCATTCTGGGCAGGAAACGTCAGAGTTAGAAGCAGGGAATTGGATTTGCAGGATGGATACCAGAACAACGAAGTTAGGTGCTCCTGAGAAGAGCTTTCTGAGGTAGCTTCTCAAAGACTGCTTGCAAAGGACTTTGAACTTGGTTGCTGAGGTGTGTAAGCAGGGCCCCCACGTGGTGAATAAACACAGTGCTTCTGGCCAGCTCCCCTGGCAGTGGGGGGAAGAAGGATGTACAAAGGAAGGAGCTGGAAACTCAATGCAGGGAGTTGGTGAAACACCTAGAGCAGCGGTTCTCAACCTGTGGGTCGCGACCCTTTCACAGGGGTCGCCTAAGACCATCAGAAAACACCTATTTTCCATGGTCTTAGGAACCAACACACCGCTCCTCGGTGTAGCACAGTGCAGCCATGGAGTTTACTGTTGTCATATGAAGACTGTTGCCCATGCTACACCATGATTCAAGACAAAATTTCATTTATTTGTCATTAGAAATAAATATTGCACAATATATAATTACATATTGTTTTTGTGATTAATCCCTATGCTTTAATTAAGTTCAATTTGTAACAATGAAAATACATCCTGCATATCAGATATTTACATTACAGTTCATAACAGTAGCAAAATGACAGTGATGAAGTAGCAATGGAAATCATTTTATGGTTGGGGGTCACCACCACATGAGGAGCTGTCTTAAAGGGTCGCGGCATTAGGAAGGTTGAGAACCACTGACCTAGAGGATGACAGAGACATAGAGTAATCTCTCCTTCGAGCTATTTCATCAGGTTACCAAGACAGGACAAGATACTGAGCTGAAGACATTGAAGTTAGACCAACAGGCTAATATGAAACTCCAAAAGTCACTTTTGCAAACTTGACCTCAATTTTGTATCTTCCTATCCAATTGTTATCCTACCTGGCCGAGGGTCAGTGGCATTTTGAGGCTATAAATTCTAAATGCGACCAACATTTATCTTTTACAAAAGAAAAGGAATTGATTGCTAGAAATTGCCCAAAAGGAGAGGAAGGTCAAGTCCCCTGGCTGCGGGTTTGCAGATGTGTTGATATTAAAATGCAGCGATCACCTCGCTTTCTTTTATCTGAACATTTTCAGCCGAGATCTAACTACGGAGATCCTAGCATACCATTACACATATATAGGTTTCAAAGAGTTGGGAAGAAATCTTATTTTAACATCTGTAGTCGGTTTTATTAAAAGCAATTTAAATTCCCCTGCCTAGATCAGTCTGGAATTAGAGGGATGGGCTGCCCAAATTTACATTTTAATTGAGGCAGGAGACAAAATAGGGATGGTGAAGCGTTCACACGTTACAGGGAAGAATAAATAAGATAGGTATCAACTGGGAGAAAAGAAATGACTGGTCGTTTTTCACTGCCTCCTGCACTTAATTTTTTTTTTCCATAGGCCAGTGAGCTGAGGTAGGCTTGCTATGCACAAACAGTTTTCCCAGTCAAAATGTTTACCATGTTGATGTGTCTCGCATTGAAATATCTTTACACGTGGAGTCACTATGCAGATACTCACACAGGCCTGGGTTTGTGTGCGGATGTGTATGGTGGTCTCTATAAATATAATACTTCAACTATCTATAAATATAAATAACATTTCAAAACATCACAAAGGACATTATTTTATGCGGGATATAGTTTCTGTGAGAGTTCTTGACCAATGTAACTTATTTGTAACATACTATGATTTGAACATTGTTAAGAAGTTTTACAGGAATAGATTTCTCCTCTGTGGACTTTTTTTTTTCTTTTTACTGTGATCAGCATGAAAGTACATTGAAGAGTGGGGGATATTTAGGTTTGCAAACTTGAAATGTTCTGGTGTTTGACAGTGTCCTTAAGAAAATATTCAGTTCATATTCTCCCATGTTCGTTGTGTGTTTGGTTCATTTATAGATAATTAAGCTAAACATACATTTCTCATTAAGGAAAAACAATATTTTAAAAGGTATATTATGCTAAGGGCTTTTAAAAGATGTTGTGGTCATGGGAAAATAATTTTCCAAAAATTGCTGTAATTAATCATATTTAAAGGTTTGCTTAAAGTTTCAACTTTATGGTATCTATTCTATTGGCTGTACTACTGCATGTTCTTTTAAACCATAATTATAGATGAATCCTAAAATTGAAAACAATGTATTACTATATTATGATTATCCAACTATTATTTAGTGCACAGTGAGGTCCTTCATTGGACCCACAGAGAGGAAATACAATCCTTTATCTCAAGCATAAGGAAGTCAAATAACTTCTCTGCTTTTACCCACCAAAACTTTTAATTTGCCTTCACATTTGATTATGAATTGCCTTTTTGCTTTTCCTGAAATTTTAAGATGGCATTTTAGAGCCTTTAGTTTTTATTTTTTAAATATATTTTATTAATTTTTTACAGAGAGGAAGGGAGAGGGATAGAGAGTTAGAAACATCAATGAGAGAGAAACATGGATCAGCTGCTTCCTGCACACCCCCTACTGGGGATGTGCCCGCAACCAAGGTACCTGCCCTTGACCCGAATCGAACCTGGGACCTTTCAGTCCGCAGGCCGATGCTCTATCCACTGCGCCAGACTGGTGAGGGCAGCATTTTAAAGTCTTTAAAAAATATAAGCACATCTCTACCTCATCAATAAGATTGATTATTTCTGAATCATGTACTATGATTAAAATGAAAAAGCATTTTTCTTAAGGGCATCTTTCCTCTCACTCCTTTGAGCTACCTGGATTACTGTTCTAATTTGTATTGATTTTTTAGTTCCTCCCCATGATTGCCATCTCAGGATTTCTTTCTTTTCCTCGTGATTGATGTTGATTGGTTATTCTTGCATATTTTAATCTCTGTCTGCCTCTTCCATGCTTTGGTTTCCTTCTTTACTTATTTTCTTGCCTTCTTTCCTTTCTTTCCTTCCTTCTTTCTTTCTTTCTTTCTTTTTTTTTGATATTCATAAGCAATGTTTCAGAAGGCATTTGAAAAGTAAAAGTTTTGAGTCCTTGTCCCTCTCAAGTGCCATTTATTTGCCACCACAATTAAGAATTAGACTGAAAATAATTTTTACATTCCAAATTATTTTTCCTCAGGCTTTTAAAGACATGGTTCTATTGTCATATGACATTCAGCTTTGCCCATAAGAATTATAATGCCAATTTGCCGTCCATTTCTTTGTAGACAAAAAAACTTGGCCTTTTGTAAGTTTTTTTTTTTTTATGTTCTCTGAGTTTCTGAAGACATTTTATTGAGCTTTGAGTACATGTGGGTCTTGCTGGGCACTCAACCACATAATAGCCACTTTATTTTGAAAAACGTATGTTTTTAGTTCTGAGATTTTTTTAACATCTGTTTCACCTATGATTTTCTCACTCCTTCTATTTCCTATTCTTTGTTTTCATAAAATTTTTATTGGATAGATATTGGCATCTGGGTTAATTCTATATGTCTGTTAACCTTTTCTTTTCCTTATAGTTTCAACTCATTTACCTTTTAGAAACGAGACTTCTGAATTTCTTATAGATTATTTAGCTCCAAGAACTCTTTATTCTTAGATTTCTCTTTATCATAATATCACTTTTTTAATATATTTTATTGATTTTTTACAGAGAGGAAGGGAGAGAGATAGAAAGTCAGAAACATCGATGAGAGAGAGACATCGATCAGCTGCCTCCTGCACACCCCACAGTGGAGATGTGCCCGCAAGCAAGGTACATGCCCCAACCGGAATCAAATCTGGGACCTTTCAGTCCACAAGCCGACGCTCTATCTACTGAGCCAAACCGGTCTTGGCCATAATATCATTTTTGTTTATAGATGCAACCATTTCTCAAATCAGTAACAAGCCTACTATTATCTCAATGCCTCTTAGGATTGGCTACTTTCTTGGCTAATTTTTTTTTTTTTTGCATCATGTTGTTAACTTGCTCAATGTTCTTGGCAATGTAGGAAGGAAATATAAATGCATGGTGAGTAAGGTCTCTGTCATAAAGTGAATTCTAACCACTGAACACTAGGACTGGTCCCGTGGGTTAGTGACCTGGCTGGTTTCACTACACAGTGGGTGAAGAGGTAGTAGAATAATATGTTAGAAAGCTCAAAAAATGCAAGTGACTTAATATTTGGCCCATCCTGTGGAAGTGATTAAATTTCAGAGAGTATTTTCATAATTTTATAAACGAGTGAAAATGTGACTGAAAATGCTGCATCAGCCGGTGCCAGGCAATGGTGGGAGCCGGAGGGGTAGGGGGAGTGAATGGTGTAGGAATTCATCAGACGCACCTCCCCGATTTTTCTGCCCCCCTTCCTATATTTACTCTGCCTCTCTGGATCTCTGTCATAAGGACAGTTCCCACTTCCTGACTGGCTCAGCCTTGAAAAGTCTGCTTCACCTGCTGTGTGTAAAGCATCTACACCAGCGGTTCTCAACCTTTTTTAATGCTGTTACCTTTTAATATAGCTCCTCATGTGGTGGTGACCCCCAACCATAACATTATTTCCATTGCTACTTCATCACTGTTAATTTTGCTACTGTGATGAACTGTCATGTAAATATCTGATAGGCAGGATGCATTTTCATTGTTACAAATTGAACATCATTAAAGCATAGTGCTTAATCACAAAAACAATATGTAATTATATATTGTGAAATATTTATTTCTAATGACAAATAAATGAAATTTTGTCTTGAATCGTGGTGTAGCATGGGTAACAGTCTTCCTAGGACAACAGTAAACTACATGGCTACATTTTGCTACACCGAGGAGCGGTGTGTTGGTTCCTAAGACCATGGGAAATAGGTGTTTTCCAATAGTCTTAGGCGACCCCTGTGAAAGTGTCGGTTGACCCCCAAAGGGGTCTTGACCCACAGGTTGAGAGCCACTGATCTACATGATCCCATTCACTTTCTCTTTTCTAGATACCTATCCAAAAAAAAAAAAATAGTGGCTCCATTGAGACCCAGCCATCCCTGATTTTTTTTTCTTCCAGAATGGTTACAGATTTATTATGTTTTGATTGGTCTTCTTTAATTTTGGAAGGAGGTAAAATATCATCAGAAATCTTGGATGTTGCGCCAGAAGCAATATTTTTAAGTTAAAACTCAAGAACTCTTGGCTCCACCTTCTTTCTCTGCCAACCTTCTAAGGAAGGAGTCCAAGCCACCAAGGTTTCCACAAGAACAGGGAGCTTTGTTGTCTGTTCTGCTGCGTCGATCCATGCGCAGTGGCTATCAGAACATGGAAGGCAAAATGGCAAAAAATGTGGAGTTTACAGACATTCTTTTTAGCTTAAAGGTAAAATACAACCTCAGACTGTGATTTTGTGACCTTATCAGTTGTCGACGATAGCCAAGCTACACCTCAAACATTCCCAAAGTGGAACTTGGACAAATATTTGTTTCTTGATCCTTGATTAGTCTGCATCCATTTCCATACATTTTCTCACTGTGTATAACACTGTGTATGTAAAGCCGAGAGGGTTTATACCTAAGAAAATTGGCATTGGGGTCCAATAGTTTCTTTTCAACAGTTGCCAATTAAAATTGGTTGGCTCTGCCGAAACCGGTTTGGCTCAGTGGATAGAGCGTCGGCCTGGGGACTGAAAGGTCCCTGGTTCGATTCTGGTCAAGGGCATGTACCTTGGTTGCGGGCACATTCCCAGTAGGGGGTGTGCAGGAGGCAGCTGATTGATGTCTCTCTCATTGTTGTTTCCCTTTCCCTTCCTCTCTGTGAAAAATCAGTAAAAATATATTTTAAAAAAATTGGTTGACTCCATCTGTGTATATAGCTTACTACATTCCCGTGAGCATAAGTGTCTAACCACTGGGAAGTCATCGCCAACTTTTCCATGTTTCCCACTGTCTCTCCTGAATTTCCCGATGTATCACATTCTGTTTCTATTAACACAACATGAAAAATATCTTCAAACTCTCTGAACAAATGCATTTCATTCATATCATTATGACTTAACCGAATGCATTTTTTCCTGATGACATCATAGTTTTCTGTCCTTATCAGGATTGCCCAGCAAGAAAGCACAAGCTATTTAACCAGCAAACCTGCCAATATTTACAACCTTTTCAGTCAGTAGAGAAATTTAGTAATTTGTATGTTAGTGTTTACTGCTTGCTTCATGAATATTATACTCGGGGTTTTATTTATTTATACTTGACCTAAAAATAATTTAAAATGCCTTGAACATTGCAGAATATAAAATGTGAAGATTTAGAATCTGAGCACTATATAATGTAAACGAATGTTGACCAAAATTAACTTAGCAAATGGGGAGAATCTAGAGCAGATGTTCTCAACCTTTTTAAGGCCGCGACCCTTTAATACAGTTCCACATGTTGTGGTGACCGCCCACCATAACATTATTTTTGTTGCTACTTCACAACTGTCATTTTGCTACTGTTATGAATTGTAATCTGTGTTTTCCGATGGTCTCAGGCTCTACAGCAGTGGTTCTCAGAAAACACAGATATTTACATGATGATTCATAACAGTAGCAAAATGACAGTTATGAAGTAGCAACGAATATCATTTTATGGTTGGGGGTCACCACAACATGAGGAGCTGTATTAAAGGGCCGCGGTATTAAAAAGATTGAGAACCCCTGCTCTAGAGGTTTATGTAATGTTATTCAGACTTGAAATATTTATGGGGATTATTATTAAAAATCAATCTTTACCCTTACTTTATACAACTATTACAGGAAGATAAAACAGATAGTTCACATGTTGTAGAGATATATATAGTTTCTACTGAAACCTTCAGATGATGAACATTTTTATTCTAATTATGAAAGGATTGCTCCTCTGTAGACATAGCTTAAAAGATATCAAAGGGAGATGTTCAGTGAGGAAAATACGCACATTTAAACTCTGAGAAACATCTCAATCAGTGCATGAACCTGGTTCGTATTCAGTCCTTGATTATTTTACGTGCAGCTGTAAAATCTGTAATATGGTAGGAGTCAATTACTTTAAATAAAACCTGATGACATCAGTATTATAGATGAAAATGCATCTTGTACTCCAATGTTTATGTTTCTATTAGCTGAAAATTGCTCCTCCTGTTTATGTATTGTGCCTGTGAAAGTTCAAGCTTTCTATTAGAAAGAGGATAGGTGTGAATTGTGTCTAAGGAAAAACCCCCTAACATGTATATATATTATTAAAGCAGCCTCTGTTGAAAAAAAAAACAAACACAAAAAATCCTGTATCTGTGCAGGTCATGGTCAGGCTCCACAGAAATGCATTATTTACCTTTAGGTTTGAATCGACTTGTAAATGAGAAAATCCCGTTTCTTTTTGTTCAGTTCACCTGATTAATTTTAAAGATTCAAGCAGACATTATTTAATTATCTGCTAGAATATTACTTTGGATACCGAGAAAAACAACTTTTAAAGAGACCACAGCGCAGAGAGCATCCATTCTGCTTGGAACCTCTTAAAATAAAAATAAAAAAAGCTACAGGAATATTTTCCTTTCAATAAGGTGCATGCAGAGAGGTAGAGAAGAGTTCGGTTCCTACAGCCTCTCTCAGAATAAGTATACCTTTCATTAAAATATAGTTTTAATTTTCAGAACTTTGAATATAATTTGGCTTCTTAGAAGTATATATCCAACAAGAATATTTCTCTGCTGGGATTTTGGGGAAAGTTGGTTACTGAACACAGTTAAAGACATTGGATCTTGCATCCTTCTCTCATCTAGAAAGTAGAACAGATACAGAGAAGATATAAACTTTGGGAACACATACATATCCCATATGAATACAGTACCTCTTCTGCCATCTCTGACAAGTTGTTTTTTAAAAAAAAAACGAAAGGGAATTATAAAAGTTATGATGTGGTTTAAACTTTCCACAACTTACTGACTTTGGCTAAGGCAGTGGTTCTCAACCTCCCTAATGTCGCGACCCTTTAAGACAGCTCCTCATGTGGTGGTGACCCCCAACCATAAAATGATTTCCGTTGCTACTTCATCACTGTCATTTTGCTACTGTTAAGAACTGTAATGTAAATATCTGATAGGCAGGATCTATTTTCATTGTGACAAATGGAACATCATTAAAGCATAGGGATTAATCACAAAAACAATATGTAATTACATATTGTGAAATATTTATTTCTAATGACAAATAAATGAAATTTTGTCTTGAATCGTGGTGTAGCATGGGCAACAGTCTTCATATGACAAGAGTAAACTACATTGCTACACTTTGCTACACCGAGGAGCGGTGTGTTGGTTCCTAAGACCATGGGAAATAGGTGTTTTCCGCTGGTCTTCGGCGACCCCTGTGAAAGGGTCAATCGACCCCCAAAGGGGTCGCGACCCACAGGTTGAGAACCACTGAGCTATGGGATAACTACTCTGGCTGCTACTGTGACCAGAGGGACAGAAAACCCTTTCAGACAATAAATCCACATGGAGACGAGAGATGAGGCTGTGGCCACCACCATCGGTCTGTAGCTGCTGATCTGTGACCACCCAGCACCTGAGTCGCAGAATGGCACTGCCTCGACCTGGGCCAGTACCACCCTGCGGTGTTAATCATCACTGGCTTCCCAGCACAAGCCTCTGAGCAACGAGGAAAGAAGCTGTCAGGCCTAACGTTACCATTAAAAAGGTAAATCAGAGAATTTAACATATTTGTCCAAAGTCTCCCAGCAAGTGAGTGGTAGAGACCTGACTGGAACCCAAAGATGCTAGTTCCTGGCACACTGATTTTCTCTCAAGACTGCCTCATTTTCCTGACTCATTTGGCTCAGCAGATAGAGCATCAGCCTGCAGACTGAGGGGTCCCGGGTTCGATTCCGGTCGAGGGCATGTACCTTGGTTGCGGGCACCATCCCCAGCAGGGGATGTGCAGTAGGCAGCTGATAGATGTTTCTCACTCATCGATGTTTCTAGCTCTCTATCCCTCTCCCTTCCTCTCTGTAAAAAATCAATAAGATATATTTTTTAAAAGACTGCCTCATTGGCTCACGTGCTAAATAAAAGAGGTACCATATACAGAACCCTAAAAGCTCCCCATGTGTCTTCCATTACAAAAATGACCAAAGAGATGGTGTTAATAATAAAAAACTGTGCTTTTATTCTCCCCCCTATAGGCAATTCCTAGTATCTATCTTATGCATCAGTTTATGTTTGGAGGCTGCAATTGGAAGAACAATATATTTATGTTAAATCCTGTACAAGAAAAAATTTCCTATAGAAATTCACATGCAGTAACTATGAATATTACTGATTCAGAGGAAAATTGTTCTATTTCAAGCCAATAGAATAATAACAAGCATAACTAACATCATTACACATTTCAATATGCCATTGCTTTTCTGATCATGAGTCACAGATTCATTCATTTAATTCGTATAACATCCCTTTCATGGAAATTACCATTTTTTCTAGTTTCTTGATGAGGGCATTGATGCTCAGACAAGTTAAGGAAGTTGCCCAAGATCACACAGCTAGTAAGTTGAGGAGATAGGATTTTTTAAAATTATTTTTTAAAATATATTTTTATTGATTTTTTACAGAGAGGAAGGGAGAGGGATAGTTAGAAGCATCAATGAGGGAGAAACATCAATCATCTGCCTCCTGCACACCCCCTTCTGGTGATGTGCCCACAACCAAGGTACATGCCTTGACCCAAATCTAACCTGGAACCTTTCAGTCTGCAGGCCGATGCTCTATCCACTGAGTCAAACTGGTTAGGGTGAGGAGATAGGATTGAATGTCTTGCATTTGAGAAAATGAAATTTATGTGTCAAAGTATATCTATACGTATGGCTCAATTGTAGGACCGTTTCATCTGTAAAGCTTTCTCAGTTCCGTACCCACACCATTCTGTTGCTTCTGTTGCAATTCCAGAGTCTGTGGCACATAGCAGCATTCAGGCACATGTCATCACCCACCTGGGTACCACCTGTCTCCTATGTTCTCTGTTTGTTTCTTGCTTTCACTAAATCTTGTTTATTGAGGAGACTGAAAACATAATATGTGTCTTATTTATATTTTCCCTGGTACACACCAAACTACCAAGTTACGTTGGCAAAGAGTAGATGTCACCACATACTTACTGATTTACAGAAGGGCATTTCAGGAGAGTAAGCCAGGTCAGATTCAGTTGAGTAAGGCTGTTGGTGTTTTGGCTTTCTGGGTGTTTCTTCTGCAAGCATCAATGCCCTGGTATTGCCCCAGCTTTGAACTGCTTCTTTTTCCTCTGTAAGTTTCTAGCTAAGTGATGTCACCCATCTTTTCTATGTGAACACCTCCAAAACTTAACATCCAGTCATGTTCTCTCATTTACCCTCTAGATCAGAGGTTCTCAACCTGTGGGTCGCAACCCCTTTGGGGGTCAATTGACCCTATCACAGGTGTCTCCTAAGATCATCAGAAAACACAGATATTTACATTACGATTCATAGCAGTAGCAAAATTACAGTTAGGAAGTAGCAACGAAAATAATTTTATGGTTGGGGGTCACCACAACATGGGGAACTGTATTAAAGGGTTGCGGCATTAGGAAAGTTGAGAACCACTGCTTTAGATCCTTACCATAGTATGCTTCATATATAAACAAATTACATGAAAAGTGAATTCATTCTTTAATATTTAAGCTCAAACACCCCTGCTTCTGAACTACCTCCATGATTCAGCAGCATCACAATGTGTGAGATACCAGAGTAGTAATGGTCATCTGGCTTCATTCAGTAGACTTTCACCTAACACCGTGTGCTAGGAAATGCAGCAAATGTATCGACAATGGAGAAAATGCCACCATGTTTTCATAGGTAGCAGCTAAATAAATTATCATAACCCAAAGTCGGATGTTTTAGTATGACATCTGCATGGGATACTGTGTCACCCATGCAAGGGTATGTAGGAAATGGGTAACATGTATCCCCATTTGCACTGTGTAGATCTCATAATTTACTAAACAATTTTGTATGCAAATGTAATCCTTAAAACAACCTTATGAGGTGATATTGTTACTACCTGTGGGTTTTGAGAAGCCAAGTACCTTGCCTAAGTAAACAACTATCTTAGTTTGTTCACACTGCCAGCAAAAATATCTTAGACTGGGTGGATTATAAAAACAGAAATATATTCTTTAGTTCTGGAGGCTGGGAAGTCCAAGATCAAAATGCCGGCAGATTTCATGTATGGTGAAGGCTTGCCTGCTGTGTCCTCAGATGGGGAAAGTGACCAGGGAGCTCTCTGGGACCTCTTTTATAAGGGCACTAATCCCATTCATGAGCGTCCCACCCTCATGACCTAATTACCTTCCAAAGGCTCCACTTCCTCCTACCATCATGCTGGGGAAAAGGATTTCAACATGTGAGTTTGGATATGACACCAACATTGACTTCTTAGTACCTCCTCAAATGAGAGGTAGGAGCCTGCCACTCTGCTACCTCTCTGTGGATCTCTTTCCCATGTGCATCCTTTGCTCCCTTTCCAGAGGGAAGAAGGAGAACACATGGTTAGTATGTCTTTGGATGCCACCACCATCCTCAGTCCAGGGCTGCAAACACAGGAGCCCACCTCCCAAAATAGTGATTTTATAAGTAGAATTAAATGCAATGTGTTCAAATGGAAGGCAGATTGCAATTCACTTTCAATGAGAATTTCCAACTAGCCAACTAGCCTATCAAGAAATAGAATGCATTGTCTCATCTCGGGGGATATGTAAGCAGGTCCTGTCTGAATCCTTTTTGGGAGAGGGACACGGGATTTATGCCTGTGGTAAAACATTTCAATAAGTGATCCACAACACATCTCTTTCTCTTCATTTCTGTGGTTAATTTCTTTTTTAGTGCCTCTCCCTCTATGGACTGGATCAATTTTATATTTTCTTTTAAAGATGCTCCAAACTGCTTCCCTAAGCTATTAATTCTCAAGGGACAAAGAGTGGCTATTTTAGACAAGTATGTGTGAATTTATCATCAATCAGTACAACTCAGGGTACATGACTGTCCTGAACCCTTTCTCTGAAGACTTAATTTAAAACATCTCACGAGGAATGGGTTCATTAGCACCCTCAGCATGGTGCAGTATCCTGTTAGAGGACTGAACCTGGGAATCGGTGTCTCTGCCTACACGGTTGTCCCAGTTTCCATACAGGTAAGGCAAATAAAGCCATAATTAGAAAATATCTCTGACGGGAAAGGACAATTATTTTATGACATCTATTGAGACCCATAAAACGTTGAAGAGTTGTTGTGGGGCTTGATGGGATGGTAAAAAAGGCAAGCAGGATATGAAAAATACCTCACTGTTTTCATGTTGTATAGTGTTTTTAAATGGGTTCCATCACCAATGCACAAGAACATTTGGCAAAAGTATGGATATACTAGTACACAGGGTGGGAGGAAGTATAAGAGGAGCACACTGTAATTCTAAAATATCTCAACCTATATATATATAAATGCCTAAGCGACCATCGGACCATCCGACCATTCGCCTGGTAGCTATGATACTCAATGACCACCAGGGGCAGATGCTCTGACCAGTAGAGGTGGGAGCCTGATTCTTCTTGAATCAGCCATGGGTTAGGTTGCTGCTGGGGCACTGTCGGCCCCAAATCTGTTTCACACATACACACCCTGGACCCAGAGAGGAGGGAGCCCTCTCGCAATCCAGGGCCCCTCAGGGGTGTCAGAGAGCCGGTTTTGGCCCAATCCCTTTAGTGCAGGCGGAGAGATCATACCTGTGCACGAATCCATGCACCAGGCCTCTAGTTCCTGGATAAAATAGAATGAGTATTCGCTTTCATAACAATGGTCACTTTTAATCTATAATAATCAATGCGTAATATGCTAATTAGACCGGAAATCTTTCCTGAGGAAGCTGTGGCTGTGTGGGTGCCAGAAAGAAGCCGGTGCCAGCAGCCAGGGGAAGGAAGGCCTCCTCTTGCATACATTTTATGCACCGGGCCTCTAGTGTTACATAATGTCTCTTACTATCAAATTTAAATGGGAGACTGAGGCTCTGTAATTCCTTCCTGTAGTAATGAGTTTTGACCCAGTGACTGAATTGTCCTAGAAATTTGGGACAGAAAAGGTTGTGATCTGGGATGTTTCAAGTTTAACTTTAGACCAAGATAAAAGGGTGGGCAAAGTGAGTTATTGGGCTCCCTTGAAATTCTAAGAATTGAGGGCACACAGTACCATTTTGGGGGTACATATTTCTTTTGTTTTATTGACAGTATTTAAACATCTGACTTGTAGAAATAAGTAACTGGTTGTTCTCATTTTGATACATTCTTGGAATTCCTTAGATTTTGCCATGCTACTTTCCATGCTGTATCATGTCTGAATTAGGATAAATGTGGAGTTTCCTTGAATCAGGCCAAGTTTTTAAGGTCATGAACTCATTTGTCTTTGGAAGATCAGGCATTACAACATGAAAATCATATTATCACACAGATGGTCAAGGTGATGGTGGCCCACACTGACAAATCTACTCACATAGTTATGTTCGCAAAAGGAAGTCTCAACCTAGGTGGCTGCAGCCAGTATGTATAAGAACGAGTCAGACTGCTTAAATCTCTTACAAATGTTAAAATTAATATTGCACATCAGAATTTCTATAACGTGCAGCCATCTAGACCTTTGAGTTTCAGTACTTTCTTTTGTAATCACTTGGATTTATTGACAGAATATCCTTTTAAAAAAGCATCTTTGAGAGAGTGAATAAAATAGATTCTTGGCAAGTGAGCAAAATTGGAAGGGAAAGAGATTTGTTAAATTCCAATTAATATAGAATTAACAATTCTCTGTCCCCTCAATGCCTGGCTGACTTCAAACACCAAGACCCACATCAACCATCGCTTTCTCTGGGTAACTCTAACTCAGACCGTACTTATTCTCTCAATTCAGACCTTCTTGGCCTGGAACTATATATTTACTATTACATTTATCCATGTATGGGCCATATGGCAATTAAAACCAAATAAAACTACAACTCAGTTTTCAGTTGCTCTGGCACATTTCACATGGAGCTAATGGCCACCATATTGGACAGTGCAGAGATGCAATTTTTCTATCCTTGTAAAAAGTTCTCTTGGCCAGAACTTTCTAGACTGAGATCCTTAGAAGAGACTTTCTCTCCATGATCTCTACATCCCCATTATGAGGGGGTAGTGCTTTGTACATGGAAGATAGCTGGTGAACTACTGAACAGAACTGAGAAATAGTGGATGGGCTTATGTAGAGAATAGAAACAGACTGAACTCGAATTGCTCTAAACATGAGGACAGAATTTCTAATATATGGGGGTGGCCTCAAGGCAGAATTGACTTCATGATGAGAAGTAGCTTTTTCTCAACAGACTTATTGCAAGATGAGGTAGGCTTCCATGTTCGATATTTAGCTCAGACTCTACACTCCTTCCACGGAAACCAGGTACCACCTAGAAGGATGCCAGTCCATCAGATCCTTGCTTCAGGGTGGGGATTGGAGCCAGAAAAAAATAACTGAGTTTCAGTCATGGTCATGAGCCACGTTTGAGAACATTTTGTGGGGAATTTCAGAAACTTTGCTACCTGTCTGTCACATTGCAGTCCCTGATGCCTGCCAGCAATGATTCCTCCTTTGTTATGGAATATCTCAAATGTAGACACTATCTTTTCCTGGGATAGCTCTTTCTAAGCTAATATAGTTCTAAAATAGTCTATTAGATTGTTGTTGTTGTTGTTTAAGGAAGCCTGTTAGAGATCCAACACTCAATTAGGGATTAAATGTTTGTCGGGAAACAAATACCATAATAAAGAGTAATTAAGAAAACGATACCAGATGAGATTTCAGCATCATTGTCTCAAAGTGGCGGGGGACAACTTATGAGGCATTTTTAGACATCGACCTTCAACATAATTGAACTCAACTACGTTTTGGGGCTCTGCACATAGTAGGCGTTCAAGGTTGTTGACGGTGAAGAGGCTATATGTTGTAGGTTTGACTTCTCCTGCCCTTTCCAATTTGCTGGGTGAAAACCCCGCAGATGAAATGAGCCATTTCAAAACGTGTTTCTTGTTTTGGAACAACAGTCATGTTTCTGTGTTTTCACCTTTATGTTCCAAAACCACACGGTTCTCACTGTAAAACAACATCCCGGGCTCAGAACACATTGAGGACAGCTGAGAAACAGCGGATGCTTTTGTAGGCTCACCGTATTTATGTAACTGAAGACATACGGCACAGCGCGCTACTTTATGCAGGAGGTTAAACGATCTGTGGGGTAGAATATTTCCCTTCATTTGCTGGGAGATGCGCACACGTCCTGGCTGTTGGGAGGCACGGAGCGTGCGCAGAATAGGCTAGAGCAAAACCTGGCATGGGGCTGCAGCGGGGCAGAAAGTGAATTTGGGCTTTCAACAGAGCCCCGCCTTTAAATCTCACAAAACTGCAGGCTTTTCTACCAGTGAGTCAGCTTCTTCCCCTCTTAAAGGGAAATAGTCTTCCTGTTAAACAGTGAGAGAGCCTGGCCGGTGTGGCTCAGTGGTTGAGCATCAGCCCATGAAGGAGGAGGTCGCCGGTTCGATTCCTGGTCAGGGCAGATGCGCAGGTTGTGAGTGTGCAGGAGGCAGTTGATAGATGTTTCTCTCTCATCGATGTTTTTATCTTTCCATCCTTCTCCCTTCCTCTCTCTCTCAAACCAATAAACATATGTTTTAAAAAATCCATTAGAGAAGTGACATTAACCAAACATAATTCATTAAATTATGTTTTTAAATACATTTTATTGATTTTTTTACAGAGAGGAAGGGAAAGGGACAGAGAGCTAGAAACATCGATGAGAGAGAGACATCGATCAGCTGCCTTCTGCACACCCCCCACTGGGGATGTGCCCGCAACCAAGGTACATGCCCTTGACCGGAATCAAACCTGGGACCTTTCAGTCCGCAGGCCGATGCTCTATCCACTGAGCCAAACCAGTCTTGGCTAAATTATTAACTTAATGTCTATTCAGGGTTGAATGTTGTCGCCAAAAAGGTAAGTTAAAAGTCCTAAGTCCTAGGACCTCAGAATGTGGCCTTGTAGGTAACCGGGATTCTTACAGATGTGATTAGTTAAGGTGAGTCACACGGCAGTAGGACAGTCCCTTAATCCAGTATGACAGAGTGCTCAGAAGAGGGTACACAGACACAGGAGGACGCCAGCCGGTGGCAGAGACGGAGAGTAGAGGGACGAAGCTATCAGCCGAGGAATGCCCAGGCTCAGTGGCCACCACCAGCCGCGAGGGAGAGGCGAGGACAAATGGGACCACGAGTTTCCGAAGGAGAGTGTCTCTGCTGACACCTTCATGCCAGACAGCAGTTCTCCACCTTCCTCAGGCCGCGGCCCTTTAAGACAGCTCCTCCTGTGGTGGTGACCCCCAACCATCAAATGATTTCCGTTGCTACTTCATCACTGTCATTTTGCCACTGTGATGAACTGTCATGTAAATATCTGATAGGCAGGATGTATTTTCATTGTTACAAATGGAACATAATTAAAGCATAGGGATTAATCACAAAGACAATAGGTAATTATATATTGTGAAATATTCATTTCTAATGAAAAATAAATGAAATTTTATCTTGAATCGTGGTGTAGCATGGGTAACAGTCTTCATATGACAACAGTAAACTACATGGCTACATTTTGCTACACCGAGGAGTGATGTGTTGGTTCCTAAGACCATGGGAAATAGGTGTTTTCCAATAGTCTTAAGTGACCCCATGAAAGGGTTGTTCAACCCCCAAAGGGGTCACAAGCCATAGGTTGAGAACTGCTGATTCCAGACTTCTGGCCTCCAGAGCGGTGAGCAATCAATTTCCATTGTGTCAAACCATCCAGTTTGAGAGAGTGTTTGACCACAGCTCTGGGAACCTCATACAATACCCATAGGAGTTAAGCAGCCCATTTCCTCTTCCTAAGTCAGATTTATTTTAATCACTTGAGTGGAAAGAAATGTAAGAAGATGTGGCGGTGTGCCTTGATGCGAGTCACATGGTCCCCGTTGTCCTCAATGACTATGTTGGCCATTCTCTTACCTTGCCTGCTCATTAAATGGGGCTGCTGGTGTGAGGAGGAGGCAAGCAAAAACCCCCTGCAAATAGAAGCCAGGGTTGGGGGTATTTGCATATGTACAATATTCTGAGGCCTGGGCTCTATACAGTGGTACCTTGAGATACGAGTTTAATTCTTTCCGTAACCTTGAGGCGTGGGAAACTATGAGACGCTCGAGTCGCGGTAAACTGGTGGGTCGTGTGCAGCCGGCCGATCCGCGCGATGACTCCTATCTCAAATGTTGCTCGTATTTCAAAGCAAAAATTGCTCGCTCAAGGGCTCCTATCTCAAAAATCTCGTATGTTAGGGCATCTTGAGATACCACTGTACTTTTTAATGATCACCCAAGGGGAGCTTACAAATTAGGAACAGCCCCTCTCTTATAACAATGAGAGTTCAGAACATTCACCTTGTTGGGAATGAGCTGCCAGAATTTAGTCTAACATCAAAAATGTGCCAGACCAACAACCCATAGACAGGAACTCAGTTGGGACCAATCATGCTGCCACCTGCCAGCTTGTGAAAGCTGATTGGTTAAATGTTCAGGATGTTTGCAAGCGGATCGTTAAACACTTCCATCATGAAAATTAAATTACATAGACTTACATGTAAATGCATTATTTGAAAACCAAGGTAATAAATACTCAAGACTCACCAGCTTCTAATTAGTTTTCCGACATCGTGCTATTAGGTATGTCCTTGAGGTGATTTGCATCTATTGAATCTGATAGGCATTCTATATAAGGATATGTTATTACACATCTCTTCCAAAGTCCATGTTTCAGCAAGGTGGTAGCTGGGAATCCACCATGGTGGGAAAGCAGATCACCCAGGAAATTGGCAAATGCTACTAAGGAGAATATTACAACCCTCACCCCCCAACCAAAATAGTTGATAATATGTACCAGCCTATCACTGGTTCGCATGTGTCTCATTGCTCACCCTTACACCCCTGAGGTTTTCATGACTTTGGGATATTATATAAAATGGACTAGACTAGCAAGAAGGCCCGCAAAGTTAAACAGGACCTTCCTTTTTTATAGGGAAGTTAACAGAAGAATGTGCTTTAGGATTAGCTTTAACTTTATGAATATAAAGGAGTTCTCAGTCCCCTGATTACAGCATTTAAAGGGATCAGGATGTCACTATCTTTCTTATGACTTAGCATAATCAGTTCTCCTAAAATGGATAAGAGTAAAAAAGTTCATAATCTTCTGGAGATGTTTTCCTTCTGGATCCCCGATTTTGTATGACTGAGTAGCAATTTATGCAAACAATGAATCACATTTTGCATTTAAAAGATAACCTTTTTGTCTTGGGTGACTTTTTACTGGTAATACTATCTCTAACCTAAAAGAGACTATTTCTTGTGTGATTATGTTACGTGGAAAAATGTCCCCAGATTACTGGAAATAATTCATATACTTGTTTTTTTATTGTCTTTTTTCCCCTTAGACAATAGCAGTAAGGTATAATCCTATCTAATAAAAGAGCAATATGCAAATTAACCATCACTCTGCTTAACCCACAAGCCATGCCCATTGGCCAATCAGGAGTGGGTATGCAAATTAACCCAACCAAGATGGCCACATGAGGCTTGGGTTTCCCCAGCAATGGAGGAAGCCAAATTTTCTGCACACTCTGGCCAGCTAGGCCTCCACTTAAGGCTACAAATTTTCAATATTAGAAGATAAATAAATCCCAACAAAAATGGTGGCAGCTACACAATTGGAGAGAGCAGGAGGCTTGAGTTGCCCCTATTGATGGAGGAAGCCAAGCTCCCACGGCCCTGGCCTGCCTTGGTTTCCACTCAAGGCTACACAGTTAAAATTATTGAAGATCAATAATCCCAACAAAAATGGCTGTAGCCATGGAGTAAGCAGGAGGTGTGGCTCCACTCAAAGCTACAAAGTTTCAATTATACAAGATAAATAAATCCCAGATACCACGGCCTTTGCAGCAATTTAACCTATGGCCAATTCCATGAGGAATTGGGCTCCCTCCTCTACTGGTCAGAGTGTCTGCCCCCTGGTGGTCATTGTGTGTCATAACTACCAGGCGAACAGTCGAATGGTCAGGTGCTCACTTAGGTTTTTATATATATACATTGACACTATTTTGTACCACACAATACAGCAAAGTGTTTTTCCGAGCAACATGAATGAGAGCTACCACATGAGAGACTGTCCTGAATGATATTGTCTTCTTGGGGGAGGGGTAGAGGAGCCATCATCATCATTGTCATGATGAAATACTCTATTTTAAAATAAACTACTTCTGCTGCACCTTCCGTTGACAACTGAGGAATCTGATTTCCTCTCTGGATAACCTAGCTGGCCTCCTGTCCCAGTTAAGATGGCTTTTGCTTGTCATAGACAAAGTGACCAGGAATGTCAGAGATGGGCATGTCATTCACAATAGACCCAATTACTTTGGCCTTTAAATCAACTCATTTCTTATGGAGCATGTTTGCTTCTTATCCTCTTAATTGCAGCCTTTTTAAAATGTTGTTTTTCTCAGAACTCTGAGAAGCACGACATGACAGATGTTTGAAAAGCATTTGTTTCTCAAGCAGCCTTAGCCTCGAGAAGACAAATGACAGAAGTGGGGAGACAGCAGGGTAGATTCGCACGGATGTGTTCATGGGCAAGACTGGTGTCAGCACGCGGACTTGACCAAAGCTCACATGGAACTGGCCAGGTTTCCCTGGAGTTCATTTCTCTGTGTGCTGCCCACATCATGCGAAGCTTCTGTCCAGGCCCCTCTGTGGAGAGAAGGAAACTCGGGCCTTAGGGTATACCTGGTGTCTGTGTTCTGTGAGAGCCATGGATGTGGAGTTTGAGGGAAAACAAAGTGAGTAACATACTGGAAACAAAGCCACAGAATGGCCAGTGACTAGGAAGGCTGCAGGTGCAGAAGGTCATGTGACACGCTTCCCACTGCATCTTGCTCTTCCGGTTCTTCAGCAGCTGGGCTTTCTGATGCTCAGACCTGAGATCACTCAATAAAATGCTGGACGAAATCACTACTCTTCAATTAAATAATGGCTTATTGAAGGCAAACTGCTCAATCCAGGATTGACAATGCTGTTAAACTTAAGAGTCCCTTCCTCTTGGATCTATAATGCACGCTGGACCCAATACCCTTACCCTGTAGAGCTCGTGTGTGTCCGAGGAGAGCGAGGTTGGGGGAGGGAGGGGAGTTGCTGTCTCCCATCACGTGCCTGTGCTGCTTATGACCTCTCCGTGCTGTGCCTAGGTCTAGGGTCATTAATACAAAAGCTATAAAATGCTTGGAGGTGGAAATCCCTCCCAATTGTTTTATTAGAAACAGAATAAGAGGGAAGCTATGCCCAGGGCTGTCTATCCCTATCTCCGTGTCCACTGTAGGCCCTGGGTTTAAGCCTCAAATATATGGTTAGAGTCTAAGGTGGAAAGAGGTAAGTTTTTCTTCCTTTTCTTTTAATATATTTTATTGACTTTTCACAGAGAGGAAGGGAGAAGGATAGAGAGTTAGAAACATCGATGAGAGAGAAACATCGATCAGCTGCTTCCTGCATTCCCCCTACTGGGGATGTGCCCGCAACCAAGATACATGCCCTTGACTGGAATCGAAACAGGGACCTTTCAGTCCGCAGGCTGATGCTCTATCCACTGAGCCAAACCGGTTTTGGCAGTTTTTCTTTCTTGAGTGGCTTTGGAAAGCTAGAAGAGAAGAATCACAAAAATCATCCATAAGAACACACACACACACACACACACACACACACGCATGCACGCACCCACACACAAGGCTCTTTGATATTCACTTCCTACTAGGCATTGGTGAGTTATTAGTGTTTATATTAAACCCATTCAGTACCTGGCTTCATTTCAAAGTTTGTATCACATATCTATCTACAAATTATATGTATCTCAGCTTTCATTCTCATATATATGTGATAATTGAAGCTGAGATACGTATATGTGTGTTATATAAATAGATTTTATACAAGTGATATATATGTACATGCATACATTTTATTTAGCTGTGTATGTAGAAACTATTCTTATCTCTCTTCTTTCTTCTTCCCTTCCTCCTTGTCCCCTCCCTTTCTTCTGTCCTTTCTTCTTTTTTACATCCATTTTGTTACACACACACCAAAATGATGTATAAATACCAACAACGTATGTCCAAATATCAGAAACATAGAATGTTGATGATTCTACTATAAAGTAATTCTGAGGAGGTGTATAAAGCAGACCTATGGAGACATGGCAGAGACTAGTGATTAACATTAGGTGTTTGGTGTCAGACAGTCCTAAAGGAATATTGGCTCAGTTATTTATTATTACTTAGAAATGTCACTTACCCTTATTGAACCTCAGCTTCCTCATAAATAAAATGGGTCTAATTACACAATGTGTTGTAAAAAAAATGAAATAATTTAACGTAAGGCATGAAAAAATGTGTTTGACTAATTTTAAGTGCTGTTTTCAGGGGTCTAGCTTGTGGTTCAGAAGGTTGTAAAGCCTCCAAAAACATAGGAGTGATGTAGAAGCACGAAAGCACATTTTACTTCCAGCTTCCACGCGATGTTAGAAGGATCTCGATCCTCTATAGTTCGCTATATCGAAGACCATTGGGAGGTCATCTATTTTCAGAGAGGCAACATCTGTTGTCAATCTTTCTTAATAAAAAAGAGCATTGGGAGGTAACCCATTTTCAGATAGGTAAACACCTTTAATTAATCTTAATAAAGTACTGATAGGTGATGTGTGTGTATTTTTTCACACAGTACATTTGGGCAGTATTTTCTAGGTTTCTAGGAATTATTTATTCTGTTGCAGTCTGTTTAAGCCACTTCTTTGTGTGGCAGAAGGGTATTTTAAGTGTGTATTTCTTTTGTGATGATGAAAGGTTTAAAATGTTCAGTAGGTGAAAGGTGATACCGCCTTGTGGTTGTGATTGGAATATGTTCTTTTGGGAAAATGTGTGTTGGTTTTTAAGGAGATGATGATGATGATGATGATGATGATGATGATGATTTTACCACTGAGCTGAGTTCTGGTAAGGCAGCCACAGTCCGTGTTCCTGGTGCCCAGGGTTTGAGCTCCAGGATGGAGCAGGGCCGGGGCAAGGCTTCCCACTGGCTGTGCTCGGTGACCAGGCTGCAGGCTGTGCTTGGTGACAGGGAAGAATCAGTGACCGGCCTGCATGTCTGGGGAAGGGACACGCTGTGCTCTCCAGGGAGACAGGGCCTTAGGCTGGGGTCTGCCACAGGGCAGGCCTGTGCGATGGGCTGCCAGGATGCCCAGGGTCTCTGCTCAAGCTTCCCGGTCATGCAGGGCCAGATGTTATGCTTTACAACCAGGTATGGCTGTTGAGTTGGCTCCCTTCGGGGGGATGGGGTGGGCTTCAGAGCTGCCAGGCATCTCTGTCCAGGCGTCCTGGTTGGGCAGGAGCAGAGTTGACACCCTGCGGTTGGGTGGGGCTAGAATCGGCACCCCTGCCCAGCAGTGCTGTAGAACAGTCTCCACGGCCAGGATGGCTCATTGGCTAGAGACCTGATCAAGCAGATCAGCCAGCGGAGCATTCTGGCCAGATGGGCCCGTGGCTCAGCCCTGCAGATGGCATATTCATTGGCCAGACTCTCACATGGGTGCTTCTGTAAGAGGAGTGGTCTGCCAATAGCTGAGGGCCGGTTGCCCAGTCCCAACCTCTGTCCCCATCTCTGCCTGCTCTACAGTGGTGGAGCCCACAGGTTTCCCGGGGTATCTCTGTGAGGCAAGACCGAGTGCTGGGAAGTGCTAGGCAGTTTTAGGGGAACTGGATATTTACAGAGGGCTCTCTTTCTCCCCATTGGGCAGCCATGGGCCAGGAAGTCCTCTCTGTGTGGCCAGCCCGGGCGAGGGGAGATGGCAGAGTACAGCTGTTCCTCTGATCCTTCCCACCTGGTCCTTTGAGGACTCTGGGGTCCAGGGGCTGCTTCCACCTCAGCACTGGGGTCTGGGATTTTATAGTGATGCCTTGTCTGTGGATAGCTGCTACTTGGTGGTCTTATGAAGGGGACTGAGTCAGGAATGACCTGTGTCACCATCTTCATGATGTCCTGGCCGCAAGTTCTTCTGATCGAGCTGTTTCTCAGGAGAGCATACACTCACCTCCAACATGGATGGAGATGCTGAAGGCCGCAATCCAGAGGAAGACAAAGATGTAGGCTGATGTTGCCGGTGGTTTGACAACGTGAAACCGTGGCATCGCACATTGTTAGTTTTGACTTTTGTAGAGGTGGGCCATGCGTACAAGCCAGACAGGAAGCAAAGACAGATGTCAAGGCCTCATGTCAGTACAGCTGTTTGCATTGATTTCATCATTACCCGAGAGCAGCTCTGACCTTGTCAGTGCTGGTGCATAAAGCCCGTACGTCTTGAGTCCTGTCAATAAATATCTGCCGCGGATCGTGACAAGGTCAGGATGTTCTGAGGCCGCCTCTTCCTGCCAACGGTAATGGCTGGGGGTTCCGAGGAGATTGCTTTCCGGAGGGTGATAGACCATCCGTTGCAACTTTTAATCACTATAAAGCAGAAGGTGGAGCAGCTCTGTAAGAATGCCAAGAAGATTTATAAATGACAAATATAAAACACACACACACACACACACACACACACATACATATACAAAATAAAAAATCCCTAGCTGAGATGAAGCAACTCATCAAATCATTTAAAGTGGTACCTCGAGATACGAGTTTAATTCGTTCCGTCACCTTGAGGCGTGGGAAACTATGAGACGCTCGAGTCGCGGTAAACTGGTGGGTCGTGTGCAGCCGGCCGATCCGCGCGATGACTCCTATCTCAAATGTTGCTCGTATTTCAAAGCAAAAATCGCTCACTCGATGGCTCGTATCTCAAAAATCTTGTATGTTAGGGCACTTGTATCTCGAGGTACCACTGTATATATACTTCAAGCTTCACATATAGCCCCAAATTAGCTGCATCTGGCATGATGGAGCTTAAGCGTCCAGCCTGTGTTGGAAAAGCACTGAGGCTGAGTTATAACGGCTCTGATCATTTAGGAAGATGTGGTTAGTTGGAGAGAAACCCAAGTGGACAATGACAGATTTCGTAATAAATTGACGGTAAGTTTGGACGTGGGGATCAGCAAATTAAATAAGCAATCACATTCCAAATAGAATTAGTTTCCTTGGAACTTGCCAACTCCATGGAGAGCCGCATTACTTGGCAAGGAAACAGACAACATAGTAAAAAATCCATCAAAACCTATTGTCTGGAACAAAATAAGAGCTGAGGTAGCAACTGTGTTTATAAGAGAGAGAGAGATCTAATTTGGAACCAAGATCATCAACTAGTAAGTTTTAAGTAAAGTATCCGAAGAGTCAGAGGCAGGTTAAAAGTTGGTGCAGAGAAACTAAAGTTCTGACCGGAGTGGCTCAGTGGCTGAGCGTCGACCTATGAACCAGGAGGTCATGGTTCGATTACAGGTCAGGACACATGCCCGGGTTTGCAGGCTTGACCCCAGGTTGGAGGTGTGCAGGTGGCGGCCTATCAATGATTCTCTCTCTCATCATTGATGTTTCTCTCTCTCTCTCCCTTTCCCTTCCACTTTGAAATCAATAAAAATATATAGAAAAAAATTTTTCTTTGAATACATATTATAAATATTTACTTTGCATTATATTATACTATATACATTATAATTACAAATGTATATTTATTTATATATTTATATTTCTATTTAATGTATAATCACATCCAGAAGTTGCAAATTCAGATGCCTATCGAAGCAGGAAATGAACATAAATATGAACAAAAAGTTCCCAATGTTATATAATAGTGAATGTTAGGGTCCATGGCCAACTGGGAAGTCATTTCCATTCAGTTTTCTACTTCAACCTCCCACCCCCTTTTTTTAATTCACATGCAGGTGATTTTGACCAATAGACTCCCCAGGAACTCAGACCGAAATGATTAAATAAATACTTGAACCAAATTTACCTAAAAATTCATTACGTAAAGGTGAGAGAGAGCTTACTATCGCAACTCTGAAATTAAGTGTGGCACCAGAATTTGTACTATGACTAAACGGAATTTGTAGTATTACTTAAAGAAGTTATCTGAATCACATATGAATTTTTAGGGCCCTTATCTAAGAAATCAGGCTCTAATAAATACTAACATGTTAGCAATGGGCTTTGCATTCTTTGCTTAAAGTTTTCTGCTAATCAATTCCACTCAATCGGCTTAGATCACACTTGCATGTTTATTGATGACCAGCACTTGGCTGAGTTATTTCACTTGACTTGTGGATCATTTTCACCAATGATCATTAGTATTTTTTTCTGCTTAATTACACTTGTGTGGATATCTCAATAATTTCTTTTTAATTTGTTTCCAAGGAAATGTTTGGGAATTAAAACTTTTAACCATTTCCATTGCCCCAGGATATGCATCTGTCTGACAGTATTTTTATCTATTTTCAAAACCAGAATATGTTCTACCTGGAGAATAATTAGGAATCTTTCCTGTTCAAGCTAATGAGCACTTGCAGTACAAACCTTTAATAAACTTGTTGCCAAGGTTTAAAAATCTTCAAGCTATGTACCATTTTAAAAAATTGGTCATGTTACTCACATTGTCCACATTTCTGAAGTATTTCTTTATTACTAAAAGTATTTGTCAGTAAATGAATGAATTATACTTTATAAGTCTAAAAGAAAATTCTCAATAAGCTATTAGTACTGAAGAACTAGTACTAACTTTGATATACGGATAATGTTAAAGCAATCTATATATATGAAAGACTAATATGCAAAGTGCCCTCTCGGTAGTTCAACCAAGAGACCAGGAGTTCGATCGCTCACTATGACGTGTGCTGACTGTCAGGGGGCAGCGCGAAATGAAGGAAGGCCCCAGCGAGCAGCCGAAAGGCCCTCATCGGCCCTGATCACCAGCCAGGCCTAGGGACCCTACCTGTGCACAAATTTTGTGCACTGGGCCTCTAGTACTAAATAACACTGGTGATTCTTTTGTTATTATTATATTATTTTTATTGATTTAAGAGAGGAAGGAAGAGGGAGAGAGATAGAAAGATCAATAATGAGAAAGAATAGTTGATCAGCTGCTTTCTGCATGCCCCCCACCAAGGATTGAGCTCATAATACAGGCATGTGCCTTTGACCCGTATCTAACCCAGGACCCTTTAGTTCGCAGGCCGATGTTCTATTCACTGAGCCAAGCCAGCTAGGAAAACACTGGTGATTCTTAAATGAACAGGTTACATATTAATGTCTACTTGCTTCAATAATACCAAAAATCCTATACAATAAAACCCTAATATGCAAATGATTGAACAGTGGACCAACCGGTCACTAAGATGCACACTGACCACCAGGGGGCAGATGCTCAATCCAGGAGCTGCCCACTGATGGTCAGTGCGCTCCCACAGGGGAGCATCACTCAATCAGAAGCTGGGCATGGCTAGTGAGCACAGCAGCAGACAGTCAACCCCCAAGAGGTTCCAGACTGCAAGAGGGCACAGGCCGGGCTGAGGGATCCCTCACCTCCCAATGCACAAATGTCATGTACCAGGCCTCTAGTAATAATTATAATAAGTGGTATATATTAAAACTCACATCCATATTCCTAACCCTCAAATTCAGGATTATATTACAGAAGGAGTTTTGATAGACCTTGAAAAATTAGATTAAAACGTGTAGTTAGGATAATATTAGGAGAATACTATAATCCTCATTAGTAATACTTTTGCCATTCTGAATTCCTATCACCTCACACTATTTTGTGGTGCTTGCAGGAGTTATCTATATTTAAGTTGACCATATTTTTGAGCCCATATACCAGAGGATAACATCTTTCTTATTACTAGAGGCCTGGTGCATAAAATTTGTGCACTGGGGGAGGGGTATCCCTCAGCCCAGCCTGCACCCTTTCCAATCTGGGACCCCTCAGGCAATGTCCAACTGAAGATTTAGGTCCTGGATTAGGCCTAAACTGGCAGTGGGACATCACTCTCAATTTCTGGGACCATTGGCTCCTAACCAGTCACATGGCTGGCTGCCTGATGGCCCCTAATCATTCTGCCTACCAGCCTAATTGACACCTAACTGCTCTCCTGCTGGCCCAATCACCCTCAATTTCCCTCCCCTGCAGACCTGATCCTCTCCAACTGCCCTCCCCTGCAGGCTTGGTTCCTTCCAACTGCCCTCCCCTGCAGGCCTGATCACCCCCAACTGCCCTCCTCTGCTGGCCATCTTGTGACAATGTGAGGGTGACCATCTTGTGACAACATGGGGCAGCCATCTTGTTCCATGAGGGTATGAGGGTCAATTTGCATATTACCTCTTTATTATATAAGATAGCTTGGCCTGAAAATAAACAGAATCAGCTAAAAGATATTCTATAAATGTATTTCTGTTTTTTTATTATATAGTGATTTTTTTAAATGCATTGTTTCAAATAAAAGATGGTTTTGATATAATAAAAAATTAGTGATGTTTTTCAAAGCTCAGAAACCTCATTCACTATATTAAACTGTCCTTGAAATTATCATTGCAGGCATGGGACTGGCAAAATGATGATATCCATGACTCCAAAATAGTCTATCCATTATGTTGATCATATGATTAGTGAAATGGTGTTGATGGTTTCTGATTTATGGTTAAAAGAAAACAAAACAGAGATAAAGTCAAAATAAATCTTAAAGTGATCTGAATTCAAATTTTGCAGATTAGTGACTTACTCTTACACTGTTAGAGATCTGAGCCTATGAACATTTCTGCATTACATTGGTCTTCGATGTTGGAATAAGTCTATTCTTATATATTTTTGTATCAAGATAAAATTCAAAATGTTTGCATTTAGTTTAGTTAGTTTTGTTAGGTTTTGTTCAAAGTTCTGTGTTAGATAATTTGGCAATTTTAAAAAGCAAACTTATGTTCTTACCTGGGCACCCTAACACTGGGTTCTCCACCCCCAACCGCCCTCCCCTGCAGGCCTGATCCTCTCCAATATGCTTCATATAGAGGTTCACTTGATCCAAATATCTGCCTGTTCTCTCTCCACATCAATGGTGTTGTCACGAGTTTAGTCACATCTTGACTTTTTGGTTGAGTCCAAAGTGACTTTTCCAGGTAGCAGCAATGAAATAAGAGGAATTCTGGGAAATATATGTGACAGATTTTATTTTTAAAATAAATTGCATCAAATATTGCTACTTTAAATTCACTCAAAATTGATTAGATCCACTCCTGTGATCTTGCCTCTTACTGGTTTTGTTTAGTTTAGTTAATGTAATTAATCTTGCAGAAATTTAATTCATCCTCAAGCTTCTTTCACGCCATGATCTGTTTGTGCAAATCTTCTGAAACAAAATACCCTGTCTAATTTGATCTGTGGTCATGATTGAAAATAGTAACTTGATATTGCTTTGTTTCTACAGTGATATAATTAAGATGCCCATGCTTTTCTAATTAATGTAATCTAAATTTGCTTTGGTTATTAGACATCCTAATAGAATAGAATACACTGTTTTTCTTTCTTTATCTCTGTCATTAGTCAAAAGAATTAATCTTGCCAAGTTTGAGGTACACCAATGTTTATTTGCATATTCAGATTTAAATCTAAGCCAAACCTCTTTGTCAAATATGATCAATTGCTTATCAAATAGTATTCTCAAAAGCCATTGTAAGAGTGTTTAAAGCAAAATATATAATACATAACTTATATTATCTGCAATTGCAATACACATATTATTTGTTTATATTTAAGATGTATTTATAATATATACTTTCATATATTACATATACTATATTAAATAATATGTAGTATGTAATGATGTATTTAGGTACATATCTATATATCTTAATTCATTATTTTAACATTTATAAATAGTATCTATTATATTCTGGATAAGCAAATAAATAAGTGTCTTTTACATTGGACATCATAATGAGACAACATGAAATATTACATATGTATCTAAAGAAGAGAAATTCAGTAAATGGCAATTTCACTTTGAATTTATTAATGGTCATCATAACACCTGGTTAGTTTTTAGAAATAAATAAGAATGTTAATATTTTTTTTCAAAATTATTTTAGAGTATAAGACTTAGGTAGTATGCAGGAATTTTATATTAATTTTTGTTGTAATTCCCTATATAATTAATGCATACAATTTGTACTACAAATAAACAATGATTTTTTTTAAGTTAATAGAAAAAAAAAAGACAGGCCTATTATCTGAGGAAAGAGAGAGATATTCATTAGTAGATATGGACCTAGAAGTTTGAAATATTACATTTACCTTCATAATCCTATATAATAAAAGGCTAATATACAAATTGTCCCTTCAACCAGAAGTTCTACCCGGAGTTTGAACAGGGGTGGGGCCAGGGGCCAACTGCCTGCAGCCCTTCCCCCGGGTTGGCTTGACCCCGCCCCTGTTCAATGCCCAAATGGTGCACTGGGCCTCTAGTAATAAAATAGAAGTAGGAGAGAATTTAGAGAACCATGAATCGTTTTCTGTGAATTTTTCTTTTGCACATCGTTGTGTATATCAGTATTTTCTCCTTTCTGGTATATGGCAACCATTATTTTTAGGTGTGGACAATACATGGAAAACAATTAAAAATACTGTGTGTTACCTGGCAGTGTGGCTCAGTGGTTGAGCACCGATCTATGAACCCGGAGGTTATGGTTCAATTCATGGTTGGGTATATGCCTAGATGGTAGGTTCAGACCTCAATAGGGGCTGTGGGGAAAGCAGTCGATCAATGGTTCTCTCTCATCCGTGATGTATCTGTCTCTCTCCCTCTCCCTTCTCTGGAATCATTAGAAAAAAAAGGGGTGTGTGTCTTTCAAATGGGTACTTCACATTGATTTGCTAATTAAATGATTTCGTAATGAAACTAAAGTTGGAAAGTTCATTAAACAATATTAGGATGCAACTCCAGCATTTCCAAAGAAAACAGGCCTAATGCTCAGGCTATGTTCAGATGTGACATTAAATATTTTTACTTATATTAAAAATGTACATTTAATTAAATGACTAATAGTAAATATTCATTTCACAGTACATCTTCAACATGTTGAGGAAATGACTTTTTAAAAGGTCTCTCTAAACTCATTTACTGATACTCTGGCTGACAGCACATATGTAAAGAGTAGTTTATAATGTATCAGTTTGTTGAGCATCATTTCAATGGACTATTTGCATATAATTGAACGAAGCCAGTATTATGATACTCCGAGATGCTTACATCTAATAAAAACCATTTTTAAGCATTCTTTTTAGGGATTCTGTTTTAAATTAATCTTTGAACATTTTTCTCAGGTATTGTAATACGTAAAATATTTCTTTCCTAAAAGTGTAATTTATACTCCATATGTTTTCAGATTTGACTCTAGTTTCCTTCTCTTTTATCCGAATTCAGTATTTTAATTTTACTTCCCAAGGATATACCTCTTTAATTTTACAAAGAGGATTGATTGTATCTTTAGTTCAGAAATAAGCCTTGCTTAGCTAAAAATCTTAAAAATTGGTTTCTTTATAATTCCTTTAAATGAAATTTTATTCCTAATAAAGTACATTAATGCAAAGAATTGCAAAAGTGAGACAAAATTACTATATAGAAAGCAATTTTTAATCAAGAAATACATTTTTTCGTTGCCTATGTTTCGGGCAAAATTCAGATTGATTTGAATTAAAGGCATTGTGCAGTTAAGTAGGAATGGATCAAACTCTTCCTACTCATTAATCTCTACGGCACTACCTTAATTTTTTTTTACCAAGATATTCTATTCTTTCACATACTTTCCATGTTAACTTATATAACAGATTTACTCAGTTTTGACTGTATCACCTACTCATATAATATTTGCATATATAACTTTAAAAAGAAGCAAAAACATAGGCACTGTGGATTCTATTGATGCTGTCATTATGGAGAGAAAAATATGGAAAACTGCTATCTTTACTCATGAAAATGCAAATTAAGCAACAATGAAATACCCTCACGCACCCACCAGAATGCTTAAATTAAAAAGACTGACAGTGCAAAGTGTTTGCAGGATGTGGAGGAACTGGTCTATTCATATATCGTTGGTGGAGACACAAACATGAAACTGTCACTTCGGAAAGACATTTGACAATCTTTAATACACATATGCCTTCTTTATGGCCCAGCAATTTTACTTCTAGGTATATAGCCAAGAGATATGAGTGCATATAGGCAAAAAAAAATGATTCCTAGAAGAATAATCCTAGAAGCTTTATTCATAGTAGCACAAAACTGGAACGAACCCAAGTGTGCATAAGCAGGAAAATAAATAAATCATGGGAGAGCTAAACAACAGAACCCTGAACAATAAGAAAACAATGTCAGACACTACAGTGCGGATAAATCTCAACTATAGGGGCTGGGCAAAAGTAGGTTTACAGTTTGAATGGAAAAAGACATGCAGGTTATGATCATTACAATAGCTTCATTAAGAATGTCACAATGCAACTGTAAACTTACTTTTGCCCACCCCTGTACATTAATTTTGAGGGGAAAAAGGTAAAAACAGAGGTATATACTGTATGAATCTACTTATATAAAGATCAAGAAAAGGCCAACTTGTTGATCACGAAGAAGTCAGAAGCCAGTTACATCTGGCATCAGTACATTAATAAAAAAAATTTTAAAAAAATTTACTAAAGCCGAAACCAGTTTGGCTCAGTGGATAGAGCGTCGGCCTGGGGACTGAAAGGTCCCAGGTTCTATTCCGGTCAAGGGCATGTACATTGGTTGCGGGCACATCCTCAGTAGGGAGTGTGCAGGAGGTGGCTGATCAATGTCTCTCTCTCTCTCAATGATGTTTCTGGCTTTCTATCCCTTTCCCTTCCTCTCTGTGAAAAATCAATAAAAATATATTTAAAAAAAATAAAAATAAAAAGTTTACTAAAAAAGAGCACAATACAATTTTCGGTGAGTGGAAATGTTTTATATCTTAATTTTGCTAAAATATACATACACAGACACATACATACACACCATTGCAGTGAATGAGATGCACCACTCATCAGCATGTCAGCCACTGCAATTTCTTAAGCTTGTATTTGAACTTTAAGCAGTTTGGGGGGCCAATAGAGATAATTATTCATGCTCTTCAGTTGCAGATGTGTTAAGTAGAATGTTTCTGTACTTTTAAACCAAGTGGGTTAGCATTATGGGATTTGATTTAGGAATTACTTTCATAGAACTTTCAAAAGAATGGCTGAAGCGCACCACCAGCATGTGAAGGAAGTGCAGATAGTACTTTCTGGTGAAATCTGCATAATGCAGTAGTGAGGAACTGAGTTCTTCATCTAATTTAATTCCCTAGGGAATCAAAAGAGTACCCCGTATATTACATTTTAACTTTATTTCTCCCCAAGTAATAAAAAATTAGGATATAAATAATTACTAAGGGAAAAACACTCAAATATAAAATTAACCTCAAAAATTTAATAAAAAATAGGAAGAATGTCAACACACTCAAGTTTTCGTTTCACTAGGTTTCTTCTCTCTAATATTTCCCTGATTTCTAGGATAATGGCTCTGAATAATAAGTTCTACCAAGTTAATTCAAAACTGATTTTCAATTCCCATATAAAATCGTATGTATAATGAACCCCACGTATAGAAGGTACAGGACTCTTTCTGATACATCTGGTAGATAAAACCTTAGAAGAGTTTAGGATGAACATAAGCTTCATTCATTTAACTGAATTAAACAACTTTCAACTTGTATGAATGTGGTTAATCTTATGCTGAAGAGTGGAGATCCACAGAGACTGTGTCAAAACTTAAATTTTCACTTGGGAAATTATTTCCAGATTTTCTTTAAAAAATTATTATAAAACTGCACTTTAAACAACCCTATGCATTATGACAGATGAGGAAAGTTCCATTACATTCTACAGATGAAGTATTACAACCGTTAGCATACTTCTTAAAAACAGGTACATTACCAAGTCATGTCTCTTTCACCAAAACATGTGACAATATATGGGGAATCATTTTTCACACTTGTGGAATTAACTGAGCGTGAGAATCCACAGAGTTAAATTTATCACAGTTAAATTTCTATATATGACTGAATAATGGAAATAAATTAATTGGAGGGAAAAAGGGTTACTCAAGAGTATCTTCTATTACAAAGAAAAAAAGCGAATTTAGCCTTATCCAGTTTGGCTCAGCGGATAGAGCACTGCCCATGGAGTGAAGGATTGTGGGTTCCATTCTGGTCAAGGGCACATACTGCAGTTGCAACCTGGATCCCAGCGTGTGGGAGGCAACCAATCAATGTGTCTCTCTCACATAGATGTTTCTCTCTGTCTCTACCCCTCCCACTCTCTCTTAAAAAAAAGTCAATGGAAAAAATATCCTCAGATGAGGAGTTTTTTTTTTAAGAAAAAAAAAAGAAAAAGAAATTGTATTCACATTTCTCCTTATTTTTTCCATGTTCTTCAAGCTCCATTAAAATTGAAAATGTATGACCCAGCAGTTGGTTGTGGGTTCAATCCCCAGGGGGAGGCTTGCAGGAGGCAAGCATTCAATAATTCTCTCTCATCATTGATGTTTCTCTCTCCCTCTCTCTCCCTTCTTCTCTGAACTCAATAAAAATATCTTTAATATTAAAAATATGTATGGAGGAGAATCAGAGTTTGGGGGACAAACTATTCCTTATGTATAGTTGTAAATAAGCTCTTAACTCAAAAAATTTTAATTTAGTATTTAAAACTATTTAAGCATTAAATGAGACAAGCATTTCTCACTAGAAACACTTCTACAGAACCAATGGCATATGCCTTTGACAAAGCAGATCTGAGATTATAGTTATAAAAATGCATTTAAAATATTTTCCTTTGCTTTGACATAACTTTAAAAGTTCCACAACTTAATAATTATGATCAAATATCAAGTAAAAGCTGCAAACACATGTTTGTTATGGGAATTTCTATTTTATTATCCACTGGAAGTAACGGAAGTAAAATATGTTACCTCATATTTTTGGAAGTCATGACCTGCCAAAGTGGGACAAAACATATAGAAAAAAAATTTAATTCTCCTGTTTGGATAATTGTATAATCGGAGTCAGAGTATTGAGCTTATTGAAACTAAGTAAAACTTCAAGTGCAAATGTAGTAAAATCACACAGTTTTGCAACTGTGTCAAATTTTTAGAAGAAATGACCAAAGAGTAAGTAAACTTGCTTTCAGAAGATTTTTCATATGTCTGCCCTTTATTATTTGGAGCTTATCAGCAACTAAAAATTTGAGGCAAGTATTTATGGCAAACTTTTTCACTAAAGTATGTTTGCCAATTGATAAGGATTTTCTCTATGAGAGACGGACCAGTAGTTCATCAAACGTCAGCCAAAAGCCTGTTTCATGTCAATGTGCTGTAGGGAAATTTGAAAGATGGCGTACAGAAGTCCTTACTCAGGTTTTATGAGTGGCATTGTGGGATTTAATAGTGATGGTATGCTCTACGGTTTAATATGGACAAATGTTCACTTTACTGATAAGTTTCATAGCATGCAAATAAATTTATACTTACATATAGTTTTGTGCGTCAACAACTTCCGATAACAATTAAAATGAAGAATTAGCCATTCTAAAGGAACACATCATTGAGGCAGGAAGCCTAAATCTTTATTTCATTTTTTATTAAAGGGAAATTTTTGCTGAAACCGGTTTGGCTCAGTAGATAGAGCATCGCCTTGTGGACTGAAAGGTCCCAGGTTCAATTCCAGTCAAGGGCATATACCTTGGTTGCGGGCACATCCCCAATAAGGGGATGCAGGAGGCAGCTGATCGATGTCTCTCTCTCATCGATGTTTCTAACTCTCTATCCCTCTCCCTTCCTCTCTGTAAAAAATCAATAAAATATATTTAAAAAAAGGGGGGGATTTCTTCCAGTGGTTTCAACTCCAGTTATCTAATTGATATTTTAGCTAAATCTAGTTTAGAAACAGATATATACAAAGTAAGCAATTTGTGAATTTCCTTAATATCTGTACTGAATGGCAAATCTGTAGTTATTGGCCATAGCAAAAAATCCTATTTACATTCATGCTATTCAAGGTATATTTTACAGCAATGGCCCATAAAGTTATAGAGAACTGGTAAAAACGAAGGCTTATCACTCTGAGGAAAATGTACATATTCACACACATAGAATGTTCAAAAATTAAATTCAATGTAATAGTTGCATATCTGCTAAATTCACTGTTGCTGGTAGATGTGGCACCACTGACTCTCAGCGTAAGAAAACAATAACAAAAATCAGTTGTAGTACCCCTTTTCCCACATACACGCTCCGGAGTCCACAAAGTTGTTGCTAGTGCAGACGGGAGGGACTTTTTCAGATTCGTGTTGTCTGAGTTACCCCATGCGAATTCCTGCCTGGTGGTGTTTTAGGCTATTTCCAGGACCTGCTCTTAATCCCAGTGTTTAGGGGATTAGGTTTGCAACAAGCTTTTATTCACGCAGAGGCACAATCTGTATTCTGCTGATCTTTAATGTTAAATATGACTTTCTGGTGTTAGTCAAATTGCTTAAGAGTATCCGAGGGATGGAAAGCTGTCATTATATTATCCTTCCTTAGCACAATGATACAAACTCTTGACTGAACAACACTTGCGTGGAAATGAATACGTATAGGGTGTACCCGATACCCTGAGGTCATCTGGACAACCACGTGGGCTGAGCCCCCAAATGGCACCAGCACCCAGTGACAGGGAGTCAGAGATGTTAAAGGACCCCAGGAGGGCTTTTTCTGGACAGAGAATTCTCTGGCGAGGGTCCTGAAGGAAAAGATAATGGTCTTAGCAAGTGCAATGTGGTTTAAGAGGAAGGGAATGTCAGTTATGAAGTGGTCTAAAGGTCAGTTCTTGGGGCAGGGATTGTGGGGGGAGTATCAATTCAATTAACAGCTTTATAAATATATTTTTATTGATTTTTTACAGAGAGGAAGGGAGAGGGATAGAGAGTTAGAAACATCGATGAGAGAGAAACATCAATTAATTGCCTCCTGCACCCCCTCCCCACTACTGGGGATGTGCCCACAACCAAGATTCATGCCCTTGACCAGAATCAAACCCAGGACCTTTCAGCCCATAGGCCGATGCTCTATCCACTGAGCCAAACCGGTTTCAGCCAATTAACAGCTTTGGTATCAATTCAATTAACACTTCATAACTGACATTCCCTTCCTCTTAAACCACATTGCACTTGCTAAAACTGTTATCTTTTCCTTCAGGACCCTGGCCAAAGAATTCTCTGTCCAGAAAAAGCCCCCCTAGAATCCTTTAAACTCTCTGACTCCCTGTCACTGGGTGCTGGTGCCATTTTGGGGCTCAGCCCACCTGGTTGTCCAGATGACCTCAGGGTACGAGATACACCCTAATTCTCAGATCAGAATTAGCCTTCTGATCTGAGAGTAAATATTCATTTCTATGCAAGTGTTGTTCTGTCAAGAGTTTGTATCATTGTGTTAGGCAGGATAATATCATGGGAGCTTTAGAACTGTGTGTAGAGGGGATACCACATTGTGGACATCAGGGTGTCGGGTATATCACAGCATCACGCTTTCTTCTGCATTGGCTTTACCCAAACTGCACTGCAAGCATTGACTACTTGTTCCCCATCTGGCTTTAAGGGGTGATAATTCACTAACCTCGTTCCCTCCACTCTTTCTTTCTTTCCAGGGTGTTTACATCTTCTGTTCCCTCTGTAAGGAATACTTCCGCCTTACCAGCTAGAATTTTATTTGCTCTGTTTTAATTTGTCCTTGATACTTCCATTTAAACATCTTTTCCTCTGAGACACTGTCCCCAAACATGTCCTTTTTCTGTCATAATCTGTAATTCATTTTTCTCCTGACATACAAAAAAGGATGGAGTAATATGGTACTTAGAATATTCTCTATACTCAAACAGCATTCATCGTTGAACATTAAATGTATGAATGAATGAATTGATGAATGGGAATGCTGTAATCCTGTGTATATTCAAAATATACCTGTGTAATAAGCAAAGCGTGTCCTTTATATTTTTTAGAGACGCTCGAGACAAAAACTGAAATAAGTGAACCTGAACTTTTTACATAGAATACAGGTGCAAATCATCCTATATTGTGGCTAAATCATGAGTCTATTTCTCATACAGTTTTTTTTCAGTATATTTTATTTGTTGAATCTCCACTTCTTACTAATGTAGAAAACTAGGATTCAGAACCATGGAGAGCTCCATGTTGATTTGAACTGATTCGGATGCCTACATTTTAAATTCATAACTTATCAATGTTAACCACTGCTTGTGCAGTGAATGGATATAGCGCAATTCTTTCCAAAAAATCTCATCTTTACAGATAAGATAGCTAAGACCATTCGATATTTCAATAGCTGACTCCCCAATTCAGAATCTTTTCCGCAACGCATTACCTTTTCAACATCTATTTCAACCTATAGATTTTATAACTGGTATCAAGGCTTAATTTCCCTCCTTTGCCAGTGAGGTTCATTAGCATTTAAAAGTCAATACCGCCTCATTTTAGATAAGGCACTGGAATTAGCCTTCTGATCTGAGAATACGTTCTAAAGTAGGAAGTTTTATAACTTAAAAACTAGAGAGAACTGGAAAGTGCTGTGCCCTACTTTTCTATTGTTACCATCTTAGATGCTTGAAGATATTTGGATATGAATTACTAATCTAGGTCATCATTTTTGATTCCTTGGGTCTGTACACTCTGATTGGTTACTTTCTGCAGCCTCATCCCGGGATCTGTGACTTCCCTTGCGCCTAAGCCTTTCTCCTTCCTGTTTGTAAAACATCAAGTATAGAAATTAATGTGATAGGGTATATTCTCCTATCTTTTGCAATAATATATTACGGATTCTCTATTTTTTTTTTACACCATGAGAAGGAAAAGTATGGCCAACTATGTAATCCACCATTCATTTTTAAAATCAATTTTTATTGGATTACAGCTACGGCCATTTGTGTCCACAGTATTTATGGTGGCTTTTATGCTACATCAGCAAATTAGAGACACTGTGGCTTCCCAAGCCTGAAATATTGCCTGTCTGGTTCTTTACAGAAAAAGAGCCTCTACTGATCCCTAGGTTAGATACAGGGAATTATTAAGTGTGGTTTTCAAGGACACATTAGAGAGAGCAGTTTCCTGGATAGCAGGAATCACAAGCTCCAAAGATTGTGGCCGCATACAGGCAAACTAAAGCTGAATCAGATTTGTCAGAAGAAACAAGGAATGGCCAAGACTGGTTAGGCTCAGTGGATAGAGCGTCAGCCTATGGACTGAGAGGTCCCAGGTTCGATTCCGGTCAAGGGCATGTAGCTTGGTTGCAGATACATCCCCAGTAGGGGGCGTGCAGCAGGCGGCTGATCAATGGCTCTCTCTCATCGATGTTTCTAACTCTCTATCCCTCTCCCTTCCTCTCTGTAAAAATATCAATAAAAATATATTTAAAAAGAAAAGAAAAAAGAAACAAGGAATGATGGGGATTGTGGGAGCATGGTAGTTCACTTCAGAAATACAATTCCTACCTGGCCCCAGTGTAACTTGCTTTACTGAGCTGTGGGCCATATATTCCAATCCCAGTTTTTCAAGAGACGCTAGAATTTATATCCTTAGGTGAAAACTTCAAATTAAACAAAAAAACTGGCTAAATACTTTAGGACAATTGGTGCCAAAAACTAAACAAAACTTGAATTCGGCCCAGGTCATCAGTTGTAATAGCAGCTTTTTTTTTTTTCTAGAAATCTAACATGGAACCATAGTGTAGCGCCAGTGACATGTTAGCCAATCACCAATAGTTTTATGGATCATGCTTAAAATATTTATAAGAAAATTTCCAACACTTTAAATAACCTAATGTAAATATAATAAAGGTGTTATTGATCAAGGTCGCCTTTCTTCAAAATTGAACTTGCACCAAAAAGTTACTTGGACTCTGGAATAATAATAAAAAAAAGGGTCGCATGCAATTTTTAATCAATGCGGTACGGTATGCTCCACACTTATTAGTCCTTAGCCTTCTGTGTAAATGTTAATGCAATCTAATTAGCTTTGGGTGAACACCTGCCAATATCTATTGAGGCGAAGAGCAAACTGTAACGAATACCTAAATTGTGTCTTCTCGCCTCTTGGTATTAAAATGCCTTTCAGGACAACATTTTCATGCAGAAGGGTATGAAATCTGTATGGTAGGTCCTGGCGCCCTTAGCTGGAAACTGAGTAGAAGACTGTCTTAAAAGGATGGGGGAGTCGAAACTGGTTTGGCTCAGTGGATAGAACGTAGGCCTTCGGATTGAAGGGTCCCAGGTTCGATTCCGGTCAAGGGAATGTATCTTGGTTGCGGGCACATCCCCAGTAGGGGACATGCAGGAGGCGGCTGATGGATGTCTCTCTCTCATCGATGTTTCTAACTCTCTATTCCTCTCCCTTCCTCTCTGTAAAAAATCAATAAAATATATTTTAAAAAATACAATAAATAAAAGGAAAGGGGAGAGTTTCATGAACAAGTAAGAGTACTGATCCCCCTGGCTTTGCCATAACCTCTAGGCCAGTACCTTTAACGGGAGGACCAGCTTATGGAAGCTGGCCACCTGACAAGAGGTTTTTGGTGGAGAAGCAGATCCACCAGCTGTGGCTTAGAAGTGCAGGGACAGAGTGACAAACATCCTGACCTTTGTTCCTCTCTTCTGTCTCCTGCTGGTTCCTCCCATCGCTGGACCCACTGAAAGTCTGAGGGAAAGGCAGTCAGCCCATTTTTTGAGACACCCCCCTCCCCCAGAAAGGTCAGCCTCTAGGGCACAGAGAAGAGTGGGAAGGTGGAGGTTGTCTCTGAAGAGGCACCGAGGGAATCCTCAGTCCAGGAGCTGCCCTCTCATGGCCTGGAGTGCTCTGTGTCACTTGACAATGGAAAGATCTAGAGCTGAAAACACAGTCATATAGAACATGCATTGGAGGGTTTTCTAGGGAGCGATTGGATTGAATGAGCTCTGAGCGAATACTTGTGCAGAGAGAATCAAATGTGTCTGTTAGTAACTAATATCATATCTTGTTCTATTATGTCTGCCAAGCTGAGAAGTCAAGTGAGGGTGACAGACAGGTTTGTAAACCATGAAATATCATATACCTATCATCCTCTGAGAGGGGGTATCGGACAGGTAATTATTGCTCTAAAGGAACTTGTATGTGTATGCTTTGAAGGAAGGATTTCCATGGAGGAAATATAAGAAGTTGTGTGGTTATGTATTAGAGCATTTCCCAGTACTGAACTTCAGCTGACTACTTTGAACTTCAAATAATGGCTTTCATCTGATCATGATCTTGAAGACATTTCTATAAGCGAGGGAAAGAAAGCATTTCACTGTTAAGTCGAGTTGTAGCCTGGTCTGACAAGGAAGATGAACTTGCATGACTTGAAAGGCGTTACCCAGTTCTGGAAAACCTTAATTAGTGTTTGGGGAGCAGCGAGCTCTAGAATATTGGCTACGTTTGACTTCATCTGGACATTATGCAAAAGCTGGTCTCACCTACATAAAACTTCATAGAAAATCATTCGTTGGGCTAAAATTTCTAGAATTGGTTCCAGTAACTAAGTTGCAATGAAAATATTGGAAAAATCTATACTTTTCACTGTTTCCAGGTCATATCAACAGGGTTAATATTCTGTGTTGTCCATTTGTGCAATTAACACGTATTAATTGTCTAAATGCCTTTTTTAAGTTCAAAATATTTTATTTGTTGCAAAGCATACATGTGAGAATATCTTTTAGGGAACTAAATTATACATTAAGGAGTTAGCATGCATATACAGTTATAATAACAGGCTTTTTTTTAAAAAAGAGTAAAAACTAAATTGGATATTCTTATTAAAAGATACATGAAGAACATACTCCCTAGAATCACAGTATGTGGGCTTGACTACAGATCTGCTCCTTAATAGTTGTGTGAACGTGAGGAACTTGTTTCACCTCTCTGCCGTTCTTTCCTTATGAGGAAAATGAGGAGAATTATACAGTCACTCTCCTGAGATTGTTGTAAGAAGGAGGGATTAATAATTACGAAGTACTTAGTGCCTGGAATAGAGTGAGCTCTCCATAAATAAAATTTGCAACTATTCTGTGATCATGTAAAACATTTTGTAAACACTAGGAACCATAGATGTACAGTGGTACCTCGAGATACGAGTGCCCTAACATGAGATTTTTGAGATACGAGCCGTTGAGCGAGCAATTTTTGCTTTGAAATACGAGCAACATTTGAGAGAGGAGTCATCGCGCGGATCGGCCTGCTGCACACGACCCACCAGTTTACCTCGACTTGAGCGTCTCATAGTTTCCCACGCCTCAAGATTATGGAATGAATTAAACTTGTATCTCGAGGTACCACTGTATTAGAAAAGTATGGTAATGATATGGGTGAAAATATGAGAATGTGTCACTAGAATGAAGATTCTTTGGGGTTCTTTTGCACTGTGAGTAGAACCACTCTAATATGCAGAGATTTGTAAAAAAAAAAAAATCACTAGTAAGCTGGTCTTTAATTTTAGATCATTTCTAAAGGAACGTTTCTTCCTAAGATCCTGCTCAGCCAGCCCAGAGGCCAGCAGTTTGGCATCAAGGTGAACAGCCTGGACCTTGGAGCTACTCAGAAGTCTATTTGAAATATTGCCTTTTGTCAGTGGAGTGACTTCCAGCAACTTATTGGCCCTTTCTGATATTTTAAATCTCCAAATGGATGCACAACAGGAATAATACAGAGCCCGGGAGGCATTAAAGCGATGTCGCGGGAGTTTAGTGTGGTGCCTGGCACATCGAGGCCTCGCTTGTGTGTGGTTTGTGTTGATAGCTGCTATGTCACCTGCCAGCCAGGGTTCAACCCTCACTGTCCTGATTGGGGAGGTCCCCAATTTCCTGTGGGCATCTACTTAGTGGAATCATTTTACGTCTACCAGTTGTGCATTCAGTCTAACATGTGTATGTATGTACATTTCAGTTCAGAGGAATACATTTGAAGGGATGTTTTGATTATTACACAGGTGTAATCAGATACTTCTTAATTGGGGAGAAAGCGGAGCACTGAGCAAAAACACATTTAGAGTGCGAAGGAGAGACTCTCGGAAAAATGCTAAGAGCAAAATGTGAGCCTATCATGCTTAATAAATCATGTTTTTTTGTTTTGTTTTGTTTAGGTTTTTTTAAATATATTTTATTGACAGAGAGGAAGGGAGAGTGACAAAAAGTCAGAAACATCCATGAGAGAGAGACACCGATCAACCGCCTCCTGCACGCCCCACACTGGAGATGTGCCCACAATCAAGGTACATGCCCCCGACCAGAATCGAACCCGGGACCTTTCAGTCCACAGGCTGACACACTATCCACTGAGCCAAACCGGTCTCGGCATAAATCATGTTTTAATTCTCACCTAGGGATTTTTTTTTAAGAGAGAATAGAAGAAAGGAAGGAAGGGGCGTGAGTGGAGAGAAACATCCATGTGAGAGAGACACCCGGATCTGGGCTCAGGATTGAACCTGCAAGCCTTTGGTCTGGGGCGGTCAATCAAACCACTAAGCAAACCAGCCAGGGCTATTCTTTGTTTTTTCTTTTTCTTTTTTCATCAAACAGTTTAAAAGGTGTTTTAAAAGATGAGTATCAGCATAGTTAGTGGGCAGGAAATCTTGGGTATCAGGAGAAATGGATTTGTCATACTTTGGGTACAACCGATTTCATGAATTTGACCTTGCTTTGCCTCCTTTGTAACCTTTGAAATTCCATTTCCCTTCCAAAATTCCAAAGAATCCTTCAGTAAACACAGTCGGTGTAGTTGCTGTTGACACGCTGCATTTGCATAGCTCTTAACCGTTCTCAAATGCTTTCAGCCCACCTCAGCCAAGGGAGACACCTCTGAGCCCAACAGCTCATCCCAGTCCTCAGGGGAAGGAAGAGGGACAGAAGTGTCAGCCACCGAATCACAGGGAGTGGGGACCTGTCATTGACTTAGCAACGCACACCCGGTGGTTCCCGGCAGCTAAACCAAGGCCTCTTCCCCGGGCACTGGTCTCCGGTGGGTTTCTCGGCCTTTGATCAGCTTTTGAATAGTAACAACACTCTAATTACCAATTCAATTTACATTTTCTAAGCCCTGTGAAATAGGGAAGTGCTGGATGTTGAATTTTTATCTGCCGTGTGTAAAGGAATTGGAGTTGTTTCTTAATAAAAACTTGGCACATCTTTCATATTTAATAACTCTAATAATTTGCTGTAGCTTTTGTTGTAAAAAAAAAAGCCAATTTACACTCTATACTTCCTTTCTTTTATCTCCCACCTTTGTAGTAGGGGAAAATATCATGATAGCCTTCCCCTCTCTAAATGTATTTTATTTATGTGACTAGAGGCCCAGTGCACAAATTCATGCACTCAAGGACGCACAGAGAGTCCCTCAGCCCTCTCGCAGTCTGGAGCCCTCGGGGGATGTCTGCCTGCTGTGGAGGCAGGAGAGGCTCCCGCCATTGCTGCTGTACTCGCTCTCCATGAGCCTGGGTTCTGGCTGAGTGGTGCTCCCCCTAGGGGACACACTCCTGCATTGAGCATCTGCCCCCTGACAGTCAGTGTGTGTCATAGAGACCGGTCATTTGGTTAATTTGCATAATAGCCTTTTATTATCCTGTCTAATAAAAGAGTAATATGCAAATTGAATGTACCTCTACTACCCCAAGTTACACTCACCAGCCACACCCACCAGCCAATCAGAGCAAGTATGCAAATTAAACAAATCAAGATGGCTTCATAAAAATGGTTTTCTGGGTGCTCTTAAGCCACAGAGAGAGCAGGAGGGAGGCTTGGGTTGCCCTTGGTGATGGAGGAAGACAAGCTTTCCCCACACCCTGGCCAGCCCAGGCCTCCACTTAAGGCAACAAAGTTTCAATGGCTGTGGGAACAGAAGGCTTGGCTCCGCTCCAGACTACAAAGTTCCAATTGTAGAAGATAAATAAATCCCAGATACCAGGGCCTCCGCTTGGATCACTGGGGGGCGTGGCCGGCATGCAAACTACCACAGGCTCCTCCCCTAGGTCATCCCACACTCCAGGCCCCTTGCCTGGGTCACCCTGCACCCTAATCCAGGACACCCTTCAGGGCAAACCAGCTGGTCCACACCCATGCACCAGGTTTTTATCCTATTTAATAAAATAATAATATGCAGTTTGACCATCACTCCAACACACAAGATGACTGCCCCCATGTGGTGAAAAGATCCTTCCCCCATGTGGACACAAGATGGCCACCACAAGATAGCCAGCAGGAGAGGGTAGTTGGCAGGGATAAGGCCTACAAGGGAGTGCAGTTGTGGGTGTTCAGGCCAGCAGAGAAGGACAGTTAGCAGGGATCAGGCCTGCAAGAGAAGACAATTGGGGGTGATCAAGCGTGCAGAGGAGGGCAGTTAGGAATGATCAGGCTGGCAGAGGAGGGAAGTTGGGGATGACCAGGCCTGCAGAGTTAGGGCAATTAGGAGAAAACAGGCTAGCAGGGGAGCAGTTAGGCATCAATCAGGCTGGCAGGAGAGTGGTTAGGGGGTGATCAGGCTTGCAGGGAGAAGCGGTTAGGGACAATCAGGTAGGCAGGCAGGTGAGCAGCTGGACGTCCCTCAAGGAGTCCCAGATTGGAGAGGGAGCAGGCTGGGCTGATGGATACTCCCCTCCCCCATGAACAAATTTTGTGCACTGAGCCTCTAGTATAGGATAATACGTTAACACATTTTGTTTAGAAAAAATCTTTATAAAATCTGTAGACATTTCAACACTATAATAAGGTCTGTTATTAGAAAATAGAGGCCTATGCAGCCCCAGCTTTGTCTGGAAGGTCGTCCGGACGGTCGTTCTGCTGTTCACCCTAATTAGCGTATTAGCTCTTTATTATATAGGACGCTGTTCTCATCACATGAGATGTCCCAACTGAGCTTGGAGGGTAACTTTTCAGGTGATTTTACACAGGATTCATGTGGGATTAATTGACCAATATCCAGGGATTGGAAACTTTGAAGTCTCCACGCCCTCACAATATACATATACATTTAATTACTATAAAATGTTGATGAAGATAGTGTTATTTTATTGTTTATTTTAATTTGAACTCAAACATTATTGAGAAAAAATGGGGGGAAGTGAAGAACTCTGTAACATCGATACAACATTTTACCTTTCTTTTATAACATAAAAAGACATTTCTTAATGCTCCCCTCATACTTCATCCATGTTCCCTCTGAGGACACAATCTTCTGAGCCATCATTTAAAATCTGTTATGAAGAAAGAAACGTTGTCAGCTTTTTACTCCTTCACTGGAGAGCAATGCTCTTTTTTTCAGTCCAACCTTGTAACACTGCTTTTATCCTACTAAAACCCTCTCTCAATTCAGAAATGGCCTGAATTAGTAACTCACACCTGGGGGAGCCTCATCCCATGCTACCCCCGTTCACCCTTTCTTTAAAAACAAAAGGCAAAAACATCTAATGAAGATCTGGAAGGGTTCTCCCAATTTCTGTCTATAATGACATCCCATCCTTAAAACATTTTTTTTCTTTCCTCTTCCAGTCACCAGAGCTCGCCTAAAAGATTGCTACCCAAACCCTTCCTTACTTTTTTTTTTTAGTTCAACACAAACGATGGTTTTGTGGCTGCTCTTAAGCCCATAGGGTGCTATCTGTCTTTTTCATGTATCTTATTCTTTTTTTTAAATATTTTATTGATTTTTTTTTACAGAGAGAAAGGGAGAGGGATAGAGAGTTAGAAACATCGATGAGAGAGTAACATCAATCAGCTGCCTCTTGTACACCTATTAGGGATGTGCCCCACAACCAAGGTAAGTGTCCTTGACTAGAATCGAACCTGGGACCTTTCAGTCTGCAGACTGACATTCTATCTGCTGAGCCAAACCAGTTTTTGCTCATGTATCTTATTCTTAACCATCACCCCTAGAAAACCATACCATCCTCAGGATGATTGGCAGATCGGTCCAGTATGATGAAGTGGTCCTGAAACTTACCTGGAGAAGTAGGACATCTGGTTTCCGCTTTATAGGGACATGGCCCCAAAATCTCCTGTACACTATGTGGAAAAGACTGTCACAGCTCAGCAGTGACTAGGCCTCGGAGAATCCATATTAATGAACATTCTTGTAAAGGTCCATCTAGCCCAATAACAATACCATTAGCATCAACAAACATTGATATAGTCCATTACAATTTCTAAAGAGCTCTAAATGCATTAAGTAACCTTCTTCTCAGAACCACTCTGAAGCTGGGCGTAATATACACATAAATTCTAGACAGGAAAGCTGGGGTCCACAGCGTGTCAGGGTGCAGCCTAAGGCCACACAGCTGCCAACGTGGGGCTGAAAAGCAAGCTCATACTAGGTCTCATTTATCTTCATGTTTTGCCCTTCCCTTCCCCATCTGATGCTGATTTTTCTAACTAGACTTTAGACAGTACTTGAATCCCTCTAATGATGAGGAACTTCATTACCAGCTACAGTTTCCCTGACATTTTCTTTCAATGGCTTTAACTATTTCTTTTTTTAAGAAAAATGTTTTGCTGAAACCGGTTTGGCTCAGTGGATAGAGCGTCGGCCTGCAGACTGAAGGGTCCCAGTTTCAATTCCGGTCAAGGGCATGTACCTTGGTTGTGGCACATTCCCAGTAGGGGGCGTGCTGGAGGCAGCTGATCGATGTTTCTCTCTCATCGATGTTTCTAACTCTCTATTCCTCTTCCTTCCTCTCTGTAAAAAATCAATAAAATATATTTTTAAAAAATTTATTACTGATTTCAGAGAGGAAGGAAGAGGGAAAGAGAGAGAGAAACATCAATGATGTGAGAGAATCACTGACCAGCTGCTTCCTAAGCACATCCCCTAAAAGGGACCCAGCCCACAACCCAGGCATGTGCCCTGAATGGGCATCAAACCAACCTCAGAATTCATGGATTGATGCTCTACTACTGAGCCACACCAGCCAGGCAGGAAGGCTTCTAATACTAAACCTAAAGATATTTTTGGCTACACATTTAAAATTTTTTTAAAAAAACCATGATAGAGTTTTGTTGGTCTCTACTAGAAATTATGTAAAATTATGTGTTTTTATGTCTTCTGAAATGATTGTGTACTTTCTTCTTAAGATGAAGTCATTCTTGTATTTTTTTAATCATTCATTTGTTGATTTTGAGAGAGAGAAAGGAAGAGGGGCAATTATTAGCAGATGTTTTGTATTTTTGTCCTGTTAAGCAATGCTTGCTTACACAACACTTCAATGCGTCTGCGAAGCTTTCTCATTGTGTCTGATCACTCTTGACTTCTTTTAACCCGGTTGTCAAAAGATAGATAAGTTTTGATGATTTCATTGTGAAAAGAGAAATTCATGCAGCATTTTTGAAGCAAACTTTCCCTAGGCCCTTAGAAGGGAAAAAGTATCATGATTTTCTATCCTACAACCTGTTGGTTGGGCGAATGATCCCGCATGAAGTTTCTCACACCTAGTTAGCAAACGCTGGAAATGAATGAACACTTTTTTGTGTTTTCTGTCGCTACACCGTCTTTCACCTCCACCTCTGCTCAGAAAAGGTTGATGAGTCTGTCTTCTAACAAGGAGAAAATGGCAACGTGCTAAACCCTGTAGACTTAATTTTTTTAATATATTTTATTGATTTTTTACAGAGAGGAAAGGAGAGGGATAGAGAGAAACATCGATGATGAGAGAGACATTGATTCAGCCACCTATGGCACGCCACTACTGGGCATGTGTCCCCAACCAAGATATATGCCCTTGACCGGAATCGAACCTGGGACCCTTCATTTCACAGGCTGAAGCTCTATCCACTGAGCCAAACTGGTCTCAGCCCCTGTAGACTTTTTAATCAGTCCCATGTATAGCCTGGATGAGGGAACATTGTCAAACAGGAAGTAGATCTGTAATCCCAACACAGTCAGACTCTGACTGATAAGAACAACTTATCTTTCAAGTATTTGTAAGTTTACAGTTTAATTATGACCTCATCACAAAGTTGCCTGGTGGGAAGAGACACCATCCACATTGTCCACACTGAGGCGCATGGGTAATGAGTGACGAGGAGCCAGTGGGATGCTTCCCTATGGGGTCATGGACCCAGGCTTTAAATCCAGGTCTCCTGGAGAAAAGAGCTGGTGGGTAAAACCACTGGTTAGAAAGGGGGTTGACCCATCTGGTTGTTAAGTACCTGTGTGGTTATAATAGCTTCCTATAATATGTTCTGAGTTGGAAAAGAAGTTTTGGGTACTCTGATTTTGCATGTAATTTATTACCTTATCACATTTCTGTTGAACTTCCCTCTATATCAGATAAGCCTATATTTTATCAACTTGTGAAGTAGGATTCAGTGGTCTGATATTATGTCATTTCCACATCCTCTAAGACAGTGGTTCTCAACCTTCCTAAGGCCACGACCCTTGCATACAGTTCCTCATGTGGTGGTGACCCTCAACCATGAAATGTTGCTACTGTTATGCATCGTGATGTAAATATCTGCATTTTCCGCTGGTCTTAGGCGACCCCTGTGAAAGGGTCGTTCGACCCTCAAAGGGGTCGCGACCCACAGGTTGAGAACTACTGCTCTAAGACATAACCATTGAGAGTCACCCTCTGTTTTCTGCATCAGTTACCCCAGGGCTGTGGTCGGCAAACTATGGCTCACGAGCCACAGGAGGCTCTTTGGCCCCTTGAGTGCAGCTCTTCCACAAAATACCACGGCCTGGGCGAGTCTATTTTGAAGAAGTAGCTTTAGAAGAAGTTTAAGTTTAAAAAATTTGGCTCTCCAAAGAAATGTCAATCTTTGTCCTGTTGATATTTGGTTCTGTTGACTCATGAGTTTGCCGACCACTGCCATAAGGAAACATGGGTGTTGCCTATATATGTTGTTGTGTTTTTAGCAGCAACAGACAGCGGAAGTGCCCTTTGGACACAGTGTTTTCCATCAAATTGAAGATGCATTGTATGAGTGAGAAGAGATAATTTGTACCAATTATCTAATTGATTAATTGAAAATTACCGGTTACAGTAGGTTAATTGAATATATCATCATTATTATTATTTAGCTTAATGAACCAACAGTTAGAGAGTCCTTGTAACTGAGATGCTATTTGTCTTTCTAGGAAGATGTCGTAGTACATCCTGGTAATACAACAGGAAACTTAAATTCTTTGTGCGGTAGCCAAAAATGATAATGGACTTGGCTGATCCTAATTGAAGATATTGCGAGTGACTTATTTTTTCCCTGTAGCTTTTCATTTTGCCAAATGGTATTTCAATTATTTTAAGTATTTTATCACCATTTCACTCATCGGGATTATGTAATGATGCTTACTTTTAGATTGAGTACAGGTAGAGATCATTTGTTACAATAGAACCTAAAAGGTTGTGTGTAGATGAATTCTTTTCAAAATACTGGATACTTGAAATTCACTGCACTATCATGCTATCTAACATATTAGGCTGTAAATCTTTCTGCAAAATAAAGACACATTTGATCACTTTGTGGACACAAGTTTTCATAAGAAATATTTGCTTTAAGCAAGGTCAAGCTGTAGGTCATCAGTTACACCTCAGCCAAAGCATGGACCCCCCTGTTCAGACTGAGCCCTAGGAATTTTCCAGCTGCGTCTCTTCCTATTTCATCCTCCTTACCTTCTTTTTCATGATGACACATAACCATTTTTTTTCCCATGACTCAGAAATAGTGTTGCTCTAAAACCCTCAATTTTCCTAGTCACACTAATAACATGATAGTTCCCATCTCACAGGTACTATTATACGAGTCCCCTAAATCCCATTCATGATTAATCTTAATCATTACACATGTATTATGTGCAAAGCTGGGTCCACAAACGCAGGTTTACCAAACTATAATTTGCTTTCTTATACCTGATCCTAATTATCATTTTTACCTGCCCTTCATTTTATTGAAGATGGAAACCTAATCTCTCTTAATCCCGGGGTGTGGTGTGGTACGGGATAAGGGAAGGTGCTTGCTGCCAAGGTCAAGGGTAGGAAGCCTGGGTCCCCATATGGGTGTTGTCATATCTGCATTCCAGCCCTCAAGGTCACCTCTGAATTTCTAGCTGTTTCTGCGATTGTGGTCTGTAAAGGCGACTCTATTTTATCCTTTCGTAATAAATGTTTATGATTGACTCAGAGAGGAAGGGATAGGGAGATAGAGATAGAAACATCAAGGATGAGAAAGAATCCTTGATCAGCTGCCTCCTAAATGCACCCTACTGGGGATGGAGTCTGTAATCTGATCACATGCCCTAACTGGGAATCCAACCGTTACTTTCTGGTTCATAGGTTGACACTCACCACTGAGCCACACTGGTTGGGGAACGTTATTCTTTCTGAAAAATCCTAGTGGCCTCTTTCTGGTCAACTGACTAGATAACCTTGACCAAGATGCTTAGGACAGGCAGACAGGGGCCTAAGACAATCTCCCTCTGCCTTCAGGTCTTTATTCTCCCCATGCGACAGAGACTCATTACTCATTGTCAGGGTGAGGAGCAGACAGACTTACATCGGGGCTGGTTTTAGTTTTCTCTGTATAAAGCCCCTAGAGCAGTGGTTCTCAACCTTCCTAATGCCGCGACCCTTTAAGACAGCTCCTCATGTGGTGGTGACCCCCAACCATAAAATTATATTCGTTGCTACTGTAATTTTGCTACTGTTATGAACTGTAATGTAAATATCTGATAGGCAGGATGTATTTTCATTGTTACAAATTGAACATCATTAAAGCATAGGGATTAATCACAAAAACAATATGTAATTAGATATTGTGAAATATTTATTTCTAATGACAAATAAATGAAATTTTTGTCTTGAATCGTGGTGTAGCATGGATAACAATCTTCATATGACAACATTGCTATCCTTTGCTACACAGAGGAGCTGTGTGTTGGTTCCTAAGACCATGGGAAATAGGTGTTTTCCGATGGTCTTAGGCGACCCCTGAGAAAGTGGTCGTTCGAAACCCAAAGGGGTCGTGACTCACAGGTTGAGAACCACTGACATAGAGTGAGTTGCTAGCTTGTTGAGACACCAAAGCTTTTCTTTGCCCATAGCTGCAACACCCTGTCCTGGCGGTAATAAATGTTTCACTTGCTGGCGACTCACACTCAGAAAGGATCAGGAGGTGATGCGGGCGGGGCGGGGGGGGGGGATTGGCTGCTATTTCAGAGTTTATCCTTCTGCCCTTCCTTTTAACCCCTGGCCTCGGTGAGCCTGCGGTGCTGACTGTGTGAGGAACTTCGGTGGGGATTTGGGTTCAGAGACAAGTGCTGAGCAGGCTGTACAACAGGTGCCAACATGCATGGGCATGGCTGCGTAGCAACCAAGAGGGCCTGCGAGGATGTGGGGCTGCAGGGCCTGCAGGAGAGAAAACAGGAAAAGTGGAGCTTTGTGAAATGTCTAGGTATGGAGCTATTTGGATCTAGCTGAGCTCATTGCTCATAACACCGACCATTTTCTTTTTCTTTTTAATTTTTGCTTTTTTTCTTCCCTGTCTTTTTATTTTATTTTACAACTTCACTTCTCCCTTCCCTGTGGCTGTTAGCATTCCCCTGCCTGTGGCTCTGACTCCTGGCAAAAGCAGAGATTCCTTTTCCATGCCAGTCTCCCATAGGAATCCAGCCGAGGAGACAGCAGGCGTTATAAAGTGGAAGTCACTGGCTTCATAGGAGATAGGAAGATGGCTTTAGAGCAGCAATGTTCATCTCATGGCACATCAACTAGTTATTAAAATTCTGTCAACCCTGTTCATCTCATGGCATATCAACTAGTTATTAAAATTCTGTGGCTCACCACAAATCTATGTTGCCCTGAGCAGTTTGGCTCAGTGGATGGAGCATCAGCCTGCACACTGAAGGGTCCCAGTTTCCATTCCGGTCAAGGGCATATACCTTGGTTGCGGGCACATCCCCAGTAGGGGGTGTGCATGAGGCGGCTGATTGATGTTTTTCTCTCCACGATGTTTCTAGCTCTCTATCCTTCTCCCTTCCTCTCTGAAAAAAATCAATAAAATATATTTTTTTATAAAAGAATAAATTTGCCTATCAGACAAAATTATTGGTATCATTTTGATCCAGTCATTCACTCAGATGGCAATTATTGTGTAGCTGTATTTGGCAGTCTAAGGGAAAGAGGTCAGTGTCCTGTGTGTGAGAAATTCGTGTGGCACACCCGGTTGCAAATCAGGGCCTTGCAGTGGAGGTAGAGACTGTTTAGCCACAGCAGAGACACCACGGAGGCCAGAACAGTGCTATACTTGGAAATGCCGATAAAGGCATATTAAGACACATTTGAAGGTAACCTCATAGGAGCAGTCAGGAAAGCAAATGGACATTTTTATCGAAATGCAGGTAACCAGTCGGGAATACACGCTGTGTTCAAGTTTATAGCATCATTGAAAACGCATCTCTCCTGGTGCCTGCACACGCAGCTTCCACGCAGACAAACAGCGGCTTCCACGCAGACAAACAGCGCCGTGGCTGGTAATTGGAAGTGCTGTTATCCGGATCAGAGGGCGCCGGAGGCACCATTAACAACTGCACTTCCTCTGCTGTTTTGTTTTTTAACCTGAGAATTGATATTTTTATTGAAATTAGTCTCGCAGTAAAAAAAATATATTTAGTAATCACATTTTTCTCTTTGTCGATTCACGAGGCTCCTGTCCCCATCCAAATGCCCTTGGCTAAAAGTGGAAACAATCACACAAATAGCATCTCCACTGCATACAACCTTCCTATGGATGCACACCATTCAGAGACCTTTGTCAGAAACAGTGTACTTAAACTAGGATGAATCACAGAAGGTCGTTGCTAAAACTCACAATCCTTAAACGATTGTCGCAATTCAGGCAGACTTAAACCTTCCGCGATTTCTTAGTGTAATCGTTCTTTTATTGGCCGTTTGTAAAGCTGATCTTTAACCGTTTCTCCCTGCAGTGTGATGGGCAAACTCCCAGCAAAGACAATGTTAAACAACAATGAATAATTCCACGGGAGTGTTTATGACATTCAGGTATACCTAATGACCCGCCACGCTTATGCTGCTGCTGTTGTCTTACGGTGTGCGACAATGATGAAAACAATAATCACGCTGCTATTAAATCCAAATTTATTCTCATTACACAACCTTATATTCAGCCCTGTAGTGTAGGATTTTTAGAAGTGGAAAAAATGACTTATTCTGGGAGGAAATTCACATTTCTTTCTCTTCCATTTCAGTTAGAACTCAACTGAAGAGTGGGAGGAGGGAACGTATCTGAACCATAATTATGTCTTTTTCATTCTATAATAATAAAGACTTGATATGCTAATTAGATCGAACGATCTTCCAGAGGAAGCTGGGGCTGCAAGGGAAGCCCAGATCCTAGGTACCTGCCAGCAGCCAGAGGGAAACCCAGGTCCCCGGTGCCAGAGGGAAGCCAGTGCTGGCAGCCGGGGAAGGAAGTCCTACACTTGCACGAATTTCGTGCACTGGGCCTCTAGTTACTACATAAAGAAGCAAACTAAAATCCCCCCAAATGTGGCTTTTTAGATAGCTACCAATAGGTAAAAAAACAAAAACAAAACAAAACAAAAAAACAATAAATATATGTGTACTTGGTTAAAAAGGGGAATGCAGACATGTGGGGGATGAAAATTTTTCCACGTGACCCCACAGGTAACTTAAAATATGCGTCTTTTGGTGCTTTGTTATCACAGAGTCACTTGTTCACAAGATCCTAAAACTTGCCTTAATTTTTTAAATTTATTGTTTATTCTTTTTTTATTGTTTTGGTTAATCCTCACCCAGGATATTTTCCCATTGATTTTTAGAGAGAGAGAAAGGAAGGGATAGAAACAGGGAGAGAGAGAATATCCATGAGAGAGATACATCCATTGGTTTGCCTCCCACACAGGCCCAAACCTGAGGCTGGGGATTGAACCTGTAACCTAGGTACATGCCCTTGACCAGAATCAACCCTGGCACCCTTTAGTCCACAGGCTGATGCTCTATCCACTGAGTCAAACTGGCTAGGATGAAACTTAATTGAACATAAAGGAAACAAAATGCGTATTTACACTTGGCTATCCTAGCAAATCATTCTGCTGGAACTTTTTTGCGGTACATTCATGGTAGAAATAGGCACTAGGCTTAGTCTATCATACCTCCTCCCTGATCCCAAAGCAACTTGTTAAGGACTGATTTGTAGCCTGTACTATTGTCTGTGAAAAGGATATACCCCTATATCACTTGTTGCCTCTAGATTGAGAATCACTTGAAGGTGGGTACGAATTCTGTGTCATCTTGATCTTTGGGTAGCTACACAAACTCAGAGATACTGCACACATTATGATCCTTTATTTCTCTCAAATAATTATTATCTTAGCTTGCCTGTCCTTTTGCAGCTCCTTTGATTTTGGGCTAAATTTGAGAACTTGGATATTTCCTGACATTAGAAAGCTTGGCTCCTGGACCCAGCCTCCTGAGATATTTTCTGCAGGCATTCACTTCTCAGATTCTGCCATCCTTCTGGAGCTGAAGAGGGATACTTTCTGGTCTTGATGAGTCTTAGATCCTTAGATTGGCCCTGACACTCAGCATCTAAGAACTTCCTTTTCTTCCTCAATCCTCTTGGAAAGTCTAGTACAATCCACTCCAATTGAGATTTAAAAGAAAGACAAGAAAGGATGTGGTTCAGGGGAATTTAGGCTTTTAGTCAATAACTAAGACCCACTCTACTCCCATTGAAGCAGGAACAATAAAGTTCTGACTATCTTTGTAGACGAAGAGAGACCAAAAAAATATTCCACAAAAACAAAAACCAACAAACTAAACAAAACTAGGGGAGAAGCATACATTGACATCTGGATATCTTTTCTAACCATATTAGTATCCCCAGTACAATTAAGAGTCTTCCAAGTAGATACTCAATAAACAGGGCTGAGTGGCTAAATAAACGAATGGGACTCTGATGGTTAGAACAAGGGCCCTTATGTCTTTGTTTCCATTTTTATATTTTACCTTGCACTCAGGATTAGCATTATGCACAATAGGAGGTGCTGTTGTTTGAGTTGGGAATATTATTCTCTTCATTATAAGAAAACTTAGCTATTCTCAGACCTATTACTATGGGCCCTTACCTTATCTTGTTACTAGCCAGAGGGTATCTACCTAATAAAAGAGTAATATGCTAATTGACCGGACCTTTTCAATGCACACCAGCCAACAAAGATGGCAGGTTAATTTGCATACACAGGCACTGAGTGGCCAGGGGCAGGATGAGACATATTCTGTACCACCCCATATTCTGGGCCTCTGGGCAGAGTGGGAAGGCGGAAAGGCAGCTCTAGACCAGAGCAGAAAGGTGGTTCTGGCTAGAGTGAAGGTAGTGCAGGCAGCCAGGGAAAGGAAGACTCATTCTTGCACGAATTTTCGTGCATCAGGCCTCTAGTGTTATAATAATTACCTTCATGTTAATATATGCATTTTCTTTCTTGGTGAACCTCAGTGGCTTGCACACTCTAACTCAAAGGAGAGATGCTTCTGAAGAGACTGTTAGGCACCAGATTAGAGAGGGGATGATTTGTAACAAAGGCCTCTGTTGCTCTATCCTATCACTTCATTGAGACCGATCCATAGCAAATCTGTCGAAATACTTTCCTAGGAAAGAAAATGAAGTTAAATGCACATCTTTCTTCCCTAGAACTCAGGTAACCTAAATTTTATCTCTCATCCTCTGAGCAGTGGTCTTACATCTGAAAATGGGCTAGGTGACCTCTGTAAAAGGTCATGAAGTCCTTTTCTGACACTTGTCATTTGTAATCTGGATAACATTTTTCTGAGACTAGATGCATTATGAAAGTATTTTTGTGTGGGATATTAGGGTCTCCCAACTCTTATAATTAAAAGCAGCTGTTTACTCTGAAATGCTATGAGAAGTTGCTAAAAATGCAGATCTCTGGAGTGTGAGAGATGGCGATAACAATTCTTTCATGTTATGAGTCCTCAGTGGTTTGGATCAAATGGAAGTGACTTTGATATATATCAACAGACATGAATCATTTTATTCACATTTTGGATCATTAATAAAGTTTAAGTTGAGAAAGAAAGTCAAGGTTAACAGAATAAAGAAGTTTAAAAATCAAACAGATTTGTGAGGGAAAATGTAACACAATGCATGTACTATTAGGATTACCAAAATTACGTATTCTAAATACAAAACAAATTATTTTTAAAGAATTGACATTTTTAGTAGGTTAGTGTTCTGAAGATATTTTCATGGAAAGGGCTCCTAATGGTTTTTATACTTTTCAGAATATGTGATTAAACATATTGTGTGTGTGTGTGTGTGTGTGTGTGTGTGTGTGTGTGTGCCTGGGCATGCAGGTTTAACTGATTTTAATATTCTGTTAAGCTGTTAAGCTATTTTTCAAAAAAAAAAAAAGACAACCCAATGTTTTTCACAGAACTGCCCTGGGAATATAAGAATGTGAGAGTCTAGAAAATATACCAGCTAAGTAGAGACAGTATTATTCTGTGAAAAATTCCTACCTTGCTCTGAAGGTCAGCCACAAACTTTTCTTTTGTTTGGATGCCAGAAAAAAAAAATGTTATTACAGAGAAATTATACAAAACGCATCTTTGTCCTTTTGGAATACTTGTTGTTTTTTTTTTAATGCTGCAAAATTTTAGAATCTCCTAGACACACCCTCATTCCTGCCCCCCAAAAGTATAAGAGAACCTCAGGAAGAGAAAATTGCTTCTGATTTTCCCTGTACAATTTCACTTTTCAAGAAAATTGGAGAGGAAAGAAAAAATAATAGAAGCCTCTTACTTGAAGGAAAGCTAATTGCTGGCACATACTTAGACCCAGTGTATATTTTCCCCATTTGAGTTCCCTGTTGTCAGTTCTTTGGATACGATACAGGCACTTATTGATCTAACGCTTCTCCCGTGATATATGGGGTTGCATTTTGAGAAACATATTTTGCATGCATGGCATGAATCCACGGAGAAGGAAGTTTGGAGTTCGAGGTGCCTTGTCTTTTATGCAAAAAAAATGTTTCCCTAAGTTAGGAACCTGCGAGTCTGTGAGATTACTACCTACCATCCTAACTGACACGGGTGGAAATCGAAAAATGGCAGCTTCCCACATTGCAAACTTGTGCATCCACATGGGAAAATGGGTCAGGAAAGCAGGGCACCCCTCGGGGTAACGATCCAGTGTTCTGTGGGCGACTGTGACAGCTTCCGGGGACAGAGTGCACTGAACACTCCGGGGTTTCTTTCGGAGCCTCACTGTGAGCATGGCAGCTGACAGCAGGGAAGGAAGTTAATAATAGAAGGAAATTTTCAGTTCAAGTGAGACTGGAGGTGGAAGTGGTGACTCTCCAAGAAAACTCCCTCTGGCTCTGTCTGACTTTTCTCTGCAGCCGACATCAAATCTAATATATATATATATATATATTTAGAATGGCATGCCCGCTTCTCCACAGAAAGCTTCTTAATGAGTCGAGAATTCTCCCCTTCACTCAGACTCAAGAGCCAGAGTCTGCATGGAGCTAGACTCTTTGTGGGACAAGTCGCTGAAGACTCTCAATTGGACTTGACCCCCAAAGGAATATCAGATCTTGTAGAAACAAAACAAACAAAAATGTGGCCGAGACCGGTTTGGCTCAGTGGATAGAGCGTCAGCCTGCGGACTGAAAGGTCCCAGGTTCGATTCCGGTCGGGGGCATGTACCTTGCTGGCGGGCACATCTCCACTGTGGGGCGTGCAGGAGGTGGCTGATCGATGTCTCTCTCTCATCGATGTTTCTGACTTTCTCTCTCCCTTCCTCTCTGTAAAAAATCAATAAAATATATTTTTAAAAAATGTGGGTGGGGAAGGCTTCCAATTTGACCGGATGAGGGAGCTGGACTGGCAAACCCCAATCCTGGTTAAACCTGATGCTCCCCACTCTGCACTTGAATTCCTGAAGCCAAACCTGAGTGGGGGAGGACACTTGGCCTTAACTTTACCAACACAGTGGCGCCTCGAGATACGAGTGCCCTAACATACGAGATTTTTGAGATACGAGCCGTCGAGCGAGCGATTTTTGCTTTGAAATACGAGCAACAGTTGAGATACGAGTCATCGCGCGGATCGGCCGGCTGCTCACGACCCACCAGTTTACCGCGACTCGAGCGTCTCTTAGTTTCCCACGCCTCAAGGTTACGGAACGAATTAAACTCGTATCTCGAGGTACCACTGTATTTACTTTTAAAGAAGATGGGAAGCCATACCTATCCATCTCTGATTAAAAAAAATCAAACACTTTGCTATTGACCAGGATATATACCTAGTCAGTTCTGCTATAGTGCTTATTGTGAACAGGTGAATGTATTCCAGGAAATGGATGCGTTAGGGCAGAAGTTTAGGATAGTGCAAGGTTTGCATTTGTGTATATATTATTTTTTCTCTAAGGAACGAGAGGTGAAGACTAGTGCATAGAAGTGCACCCCGCTGCACAAAGTCACGCAGGAATTCAGAAGCCAGAATCTGCTGGCTCCCTGAGGTCCCCATGCATATGGAGCCCCACCTGTTCGTAGCTGATTGTCCAACTTTCTGATTTCAGCTAATACTCCTCCTGCCACTTTATTAGATTGTTCAGTTTTTTAAAAACAACGTATCTCATGACAGTGAAATGGATATACAGTGGTACCTCGAGATACGAGTACCCTAACATACGAGATTTTTGAGATACGAGCCGTCGAGCGAGCGATTTTTGCTTTGAAATACGAGCAACATTTGAGATACGAGTCATCGCGCGGATCGGCCGGCTGCACACGATCCACCAGTTTACCGAGACTCGAGGGTCTCCTCGTTTCCCACGCCTCAAGATTATGGAACTCGTATCTCGAGGTACCACTGAATACAATATGAATTCAGCAAACCCCAGAGGTTCCATTCACGCTGGTATTCTTTGTGTGTGCTTGCTACTACCCTAGAGAAGTAGCACTCTCTTTTAGAAACTTCCCGAATCCCTGGTGAGGCCACTGATGAACCTGTGTTTCCGTTCACGGGTCCCCAGCCCTCTACCTGCCCCTTCATTGTGCATGGAGCAGGCATCCTTGAGACGGCGGACAGCGAGATGGAAATGGAAGTGTCCAGAGCAGTTGGAGGAAGCAATATTGGAGCAGAATATCTCTGCTTGAAAATACGCTTTGGAGTCTCGGAAATGAATTCTTTCAAGCATCGCCTCCCATCTCGGGTATAATTGAATCCTTCAGCCCCTTAGAGAGATAAAGTTCAGCTCCAACTTGATATGCATTTTCAAGGTAGCCGTGGTAGGACAGCCCTCCTGTCCATCCTTCAGTGCTCAGCAAACAGAGTTATTTCCATCCGTCTCAAGCAAGGGAGCTGGCATCCTGTTTAGACCGCATAAATGATTTGGGGGGGCATCAGAAAAGACCCTTTCCTGAAACGAGCATTGCCAACTCAATCAATAATGCCTGAACGGCTCCCTGCATCCGCAAGAGATGCAGCTTCAAGCGCAGCCATCTCTGGATCGCACTCCTTGGCACCCCGATGTAGATTTGGGTGCAAATGGCAGCGAGTCCTCCCGTGACAAATTTCGGGGGAAGGAAACTGGCAGTGAGCCGCTGGTGAAAACACCCGAGGGGGATACAATGAAAAGTCACCAACCAGAACTGGAACAAATGACAAGGTTTACCCACGTAGCCGGCAGACGGTCCGGTGCCCTTCTGATGTGGCACCGTACCGGTGTGTGCGGGTGCTGGCCAGAGCTGAAACCAGAGGTGGTCTCTCTGTGTGTGGTCATGGACAGCATCTGCACAGCCTTCTTTGTCATCATTTCGCCTCTCTTAAGGGGCTCGATGGTCTCTGAAGAGTCTCCTAAGCCTTGAGTAGAAGCTGATAGGAAGATGGTACTTCGATGGCTGAGCTGTAAATTACCAGCTCTCAAAGGATGAACCGTGAAAGTATGGGATGTTCAGTGAAGGGGTAGCAACACCTATAATCTCCGGTAAAGTCAGACAACCACACGGTGCTGTCTGAGAGCATGACCTCTGAAGCCCAGCAGACCTGTGCCTCTGCTTGACCCTCCCCTGACAGGTCATATCATAGAAGCAGACATTTCTCCATCCCAAGTCTCACTTGATTCACCTGTAAACTCAGACTGGATGCGATCAATTTGTTTTTTAAAAAAAAAGAGTAAATGAGATAAAGGTGTGGGAGCATTTGCTAACATGTTTGGCACTTGGAAGAGGTGGGAATGGAGGCGAAGAGGAATAAAAGGAAAAAGTATTATGTGGGAGCGCCTTTGGAGACAGCTCCACCTCCAGGGATGGCTAGGATTGTAGTTACAACCCCACAGCAAAAACAAACACCCACACCTGAGATTACCGTATTTTCCGGAGTATAAGACGACTGGGCGTATAAGACGATCCCCAACTTTTCCAGTTAAAATATAGAGTTTGGGATATACTCGCCCTGTAAGATGACACCCGGTGTATAAGATGACCCCCGACTTTTGAGAAGATTTTCCTGAGTGAAAAAGTTGTCTTATACGCCAGAATATACGGTATTATCACCATTTAGTGCAATTATTTTGTTATGGATGCGGGTACTCATGTGCCAGTCAACAAATATTTGAGTGACTATTTATAAGGCACCAAGTGAGACTCCAGGGATAAAAAAGTCACAGACCAGCCCCATTCTAGATGTCTTCATTTGTAAAGTTAGGAAAAATGAGACAAGTAATCTAGTACAGTGGTACCTCGAGATACGAGTGCCCTAACATACGAGATTTTTGAGATACGAGCCATTGAGCAAGCGATTTTTGCTTTGAAATATGAGCAACATTTGAGATAGGAGTCATCGCGAGGATCGGCTGATTGCACACGACCCACCAGTTTACCAGGATTCAAGGTTACGGAACAAATTAAACTTTTATCTCGAGGTACCACTGTAGTTCACTTTCCTTTTAGATGTTCTAGGATACTGATTTTTACTGGTATGAATCCTATGAATGCAACCATTTCTATTGTCTTCACTTGGGCTGCTCTAAGAAAACACCAAAAAGTAGGTATCTTAAACAGCAGACACTTACATCTCACAGTTTGAGAGGCTGAGGAGTTCAAGGTCAAAGTGCCAGCAGAGATGGTTCTTGGGGCGGGCCTCTTCCTGGCTTGCAGATGGTCACCCTCTGGTTCTGTGCTCACATGAGCTCTTCTTTGTGTTTGCGTGTGAAGAGAGAGTGATCTTTCTCTCTCTCTTTTTCTTCTTAAAGGCCACTAATTTCATCGTAAGTGTCCCATGCTCATGGCCTAATCTAAACCTAATGTTCCCAACATGTGAACTGAGGGTGGAGGGGGTGAGGAACACAAACATTCAGCTCAGGACAACTGTATGTGATCATGAAGGCAGGAGTTGTTTTTTTATATATATTTTATTGGTTTTTTACAGAGAGGAAGGGAGAAGGATAGAGTTAGAAACATCAATGAGAGAGAAACATCGATCAGCTGCCTCCTGTACACCTCCTCCTTGGGATGTGCCTGCAACCAGGGTACATGCCCTTGACAAGAATCGAACCTGGGACCTCTCAGTCGGCAAGTCAATGCTCTATCCACTGAGCCAAACCAGTTTCGGCAAGGCAGGAGTTTTATTGGGTTTTCTCTTATCCTCCCCCAAAACCCTCAGTTGCCTTTGTGATCACTCATCTTGGGCTCTTTCAGCGAACTAACTGTGTATTTTAGCACTATTAACGTAAGATTCACAAAGCATCATTCAGAGGAGAGAGATTGACAGAGGTTAGTCAGCTGATGGAGGCAGGACTGTTCTTTCAATCAGCAGACACACATATTTTAAAAAACATTTGAACATGTTAAAAAAGAACACTTTGTATTAGAAAAGATGACATTTCTCGGGATACAGTTATTCATGACCCCATCAGCTGTCACTTCAGGGGAAAATATCTGGAAGAAACATCGAGGTCACTAAAACTGAGAGCTTTGTGGCTGATCCAGCCCATCTTGCATGCATCCCATTAGCCTCAGAAGCTTCTGGATAGATTTATTAGGGAATGTTGGTGTCTCTATCTGGCGGTGTGGGATGTTTTTCCCTTCAGAGCCCGTTGGTCAAACTCCCTGTTTACATTCTTACCGGTGTACTTTGTTTTAATGCCCATGTCTCTGGACAATAAGAAGATTGTAGTTCAAGGGGGTAACTTGGGTATTTTGTCCTCCCACAAGTAATATCTAGTTAATAACTTTCATGCAAATAGGAATATTTATACAAATCCCATCATTTTTATGGTTTCTAAAAAAATAAGGACTACAAAGCTTCACCTTTGAATTGACCCTATGTTATTCAAGACTGATTCTCAATAAGGAAATTTGGCCAGAGGGAAAAGTCCATACTGTGCTTTCTTAGCCATTTCTATTCTTAAAGGGAATGGAGAGGATAATTAGTTCCTATTTGTGCATTTGTTTGTAGAGAAATGCTGAGGACCCAGGTGAATTATACTACTGTATTTTCCGGTGTATAAGATGACTAGGCATATAAGACGACCCCCAACTTTTCCAGTTAAAATATAGAGTTTGGGATATACCCACCCTATAAGATGACCCCCGGCATATAAGATGACCCCAGACCTTTGAGAAGATTTTACTGGGTTAAAAAGTCGTCTTATATGCTGGAAAATATGGTAAGTCCACATTGTAGTAGAGATTGGAAAGAGCTTGCTGACTGCACTTGTGCCTCAACCAGGATGCAGCCATTTCTGCCATGTCCCCTTGGGTCTTGCCACCGCATTTTCCTGTTGCGGGCAGGGGGTATCGGCCACTCTGTTTTCTCCTCTTTTGTGAGACTCCAGAGAACTTTAGATCCTAATCGCCAGGAACATCAAATTGTCAAATCCCTGGGATCCTTCTTGGTTCTATTATACAGCCCAGTGAAGTTACTGCTCTTTTATTATAGCAACCTGTGGATTTAAAAAATATATTCTTGCTGAAACCGGTTTGGCTCAGTGGCTAGAGCGTTGGCCTGAGGACAGAAGGGTCCCAGGTTCGATTCCGGTCAAGGGCATGTATCTTGGTTGCAGGTCCATCCCCAGTAGGGGGCGTGCAGGAGGCGGCTGATCGATGTCTCTCTCTCATCGATGTGTCTAACTCTCTATCCTTCTCCCTTGCTCTCTGTAAAAAAATCAATGAAAAATACATATTTTATTTTTTTATATATATTCTTCCTCTTCATCATTGGACTGTCCATTCCTTGAGGGCATAGATATTGTTCTCATACCCTTGGTGTCTAACACAGTGTCTAGCATGCACATGCTTTGTTGGTATTTGCTAAATTAAGTGAAATTACACTGCCACTCTAGTAATGGCAATAACAGTAAAGACAGCAAAAAGGCAGCAGACACTACAGAGATGGAATGGCAAAGCTTGACCATGATTACATTCAGGACATGTAAGAAAGAAAAACTCAGGGGTGAATAACATACAATCGCTCCTCAATTTACATTGGAATTGCATTTTAGTAAACATATAGTAAGTTGAAAATACATTTTAGTAAACATACAGTAAGTTAAAAATAACAAAGTGGAAATTGCATTCAGTACATCTAACCTGCTGAATTAGCTCAGCTTAGCTCAAAGGCTCTCCGAACACTTACACTGGCCTACACTCAGGCAGCCTCATCTAGCACAGTCCTGTTTTATAAAAAATGGCTGAATGCCTCCTGTAATTGATTATGCACATCGCTTCTACACCACTTAAATCCACAAAATCGTTAGGTTAAACCATCGTGAGCCGGAGCCCATCAGTAAATAAGCTGGGTGCCAAAGAGAAAGCACAGCAGTGGGTCTCCGGAGTTAATAATAATAATAATAATAGCTACCTGGTATCGAACAATCAAAATATGGCCAGCATTGTGCTTATTAGCACTTCCCACTTATGATCTCACTGAATCTCCATCTAATAACTGTTTTATAAATGAGATACTTGATCAAAATGCTAAGGAATGAGTAAGGCCGGAAATGGAATAAATGCTATTTCTCTGTATTCCACAAAACCAGTGTTTCTCCAAGTCTGATCTCTAAGAACTCCCCAAACCAAAAATGATGCAGAGGTGGTGGTCTAAAGTACATATTTCTGTCCTGGGTCCCACCGCAAGCATTCCATGGTGGAGCCAGAGACTCTGCATACTTAAAAGCACCCCGAGCAATGCTCATGCCAGCCAAAGCTTTGTCAGTATTGTTTTCTTTCTTTTTTTTTATTGTATTGTTTTCAATTCAATTTCCTAAACCGTTCTGAAGCTGCTGTAATGTTCTAGAAGTTGGCTCAGGCTCCACAGATAGAGAAATAAACAACATAATTTCTCCCCTCCAGGAGCTGCTAGACTAATGAGAAAAAGAAGGAAGAAGAAATAGAGCACGCAAACACATGGCGATAAATGTTTGGGGGGCCGTGGGGAACCCCGAAGGGGAGATGCTGGCCAGTTGTAGGCAGAAAAGGAGTTGGAAACAGCCACCAGTCAGTTATCCATTTGAAACTCATGAGATCAGTCAAGTTTCAATATGGTGAAATGTGGAAGGTTCAGGGGGTGAGAATGCTAAGAAAAAGTCTGAAAAAAACAAGAAGACAGGAGAAAAACTGGAAAGATTGCTTCTTATCATTTTCTTCTTGAAAACATAGTATCCTGAATAAGTGGATCACGCATTAGCATAACCAATGAAATTGCCCTTTTGAATGGCCTAAAAACTTCAAATTACACTGTAAGTTTTCTTTGCTAAAAAAATTTATAAAGCCATTTTGAAAATGAGTTGCCTAACTTAACTTTCAAGTTGACTTTTCATAAAAGGTATGTGTTATACCACTGAGTTGCCAAGTTGCATTTCAGGTGGTCTATTTCCAAAACGCATGCATTAACACATTCGTTATTCTACGGTAATTCTAAATCAGATGCTTTTGCACTATCCAATTTTAGTAAACAATTGCTTGTGTGGATAAATGAGAATCCACTCCTGTTATTCCTCCATGGAACCCCATCTTCTGAGTCTTCTGTGATGGCAGTGAACCCCTCCAGTGCCGGCTGCTGCCTGGCCTGTGGTGGTCAGCGGTAGGCGGGGCAAAGGGCCTATACACTGTGGACTTTCCCTGAATGAAAGGCAATGGCTCTGACAGCTTCAAACATGTTCCAGAAAAAGCTTATTATTGTTGCTGAAACTGGTTTGGCTCAGTGGATAGAGCGTCGGCCTGTGGACTGAAAGGTCCCAGGTTTGATTCCGTTCAGGGGCATGTACCTTGGTTTCAGGCACATCCCAGTGGGAGGTGTGCAGGAGGCAGCTGATCGATGTTTCTCTCCCATGGATGTTTCTAACTCTCTGTCCCTCTCCCTTCCTCTCTGTAAAAAGTCAATAAAATATATTTTTTAAAAATAGCTTATTATTATTTTATTATTGTTATTATTATTATCATCCTTGCCTGTTCATATCAGAATACACTAAAGAATTAATAAAAAACTTTCACTTCAGAACAAGAGCCATAAAGGAGAATTTTAAAAGTGGTTTTCCTAACTTCCAACAATAAGATGGTTGGAAAGTATCTAATAAACATGGCAGAGGAGAATTTGGAGTTGGTACCTTTTTGCTTTCCGTGTTTGCTTGTTGTACAAAGCAGAAGCAAGAGAGTTTTTGTTTGATGCTGGACAATGAGCTTAGGTTTGTAAGAAGATTTCACCATAAAATGCAAAGACCGTGATATAAGATCAGAGTGTTCCTTAGAGTTACACTTTGGCCCTTGTAAATGGTGAGCAAAGAGGGGGAGATAAAGTGTTTCCCTGAGGGTTGAAGAATGTTAATCATATGCCAAGACTGACTGCTAAGTTCCAAATAATAAAGGCAGCCAGATATTCCTCACACAAACACTGTGGCTGGCACACATATACATGCAAACACACACACACACACACACACACACACACACACACACACACACATATATTTGTTTATGATATGCAGGGTCTTCCAACATATAAGACTCAGGACAGAGGTTCAAGATTAGAATTCTTAGTAATCAACAAAATTCCTAGATCTCTCTTGATGTAAATCGCTTTCAAATACATAGTAGATTTTGCTGTTTTTAATCTAATGCATGCCTTCATCCTTTGCTCTTACTAGATTACATTTTAAAATTTGATACCAAGTCTTCTGAATTTTTAAATCCAACTGATCACTATGAATTACATGCAAATTTTAGAAGAATTTCTTCATGGATTTAAAGTATTAGGCAAAATGCCCCCAAATACCATTTTCATTTACTATGTAGGAGAACCATTCAAGTTTATAAATGAGCTGTCTATGTGGTGAGATTTTATAAATTTTAAACACACACACTTTTTCCAGGATTTCTGAAATCCATAACTTGTAAAGCAGTGAAATTACCATGGAGATGGGTCTTATCTGTAGGGTGATAGCTAAGGTATGTTGATGTCAAAAAAGTAGGAATGCCCAAGGCAGATAGAGCCTCAGAATTGGAACCTAATCAGTGCTGGAAGTACCCTTTCACCAAGTAATGTTAAAAATAAATAATCTGTGTTAGTATGAAAAAAATACTGTCATTTTGCAGCAAGGCATTGCACCAATTACCCTTGACCTGCCTTTGAGTCTTTGATTTTTATGAGACTTAAGTTGATGTTTATTATTTTAAACAATGCATTTACTCTAGCTAAATATTACTTTGCTGGCAGAATAAAAAGCAAACTGACCATTTTATTTTCCCAGTCTTTTTAATATCCACTCTCTATAAACTTGTGCAGAATAGCCTGGATTAGCTGTATGTAGTCTCCTGTTAGATTACCCTGTTTCCCCCAAAATAAGACAGTGTCTTATATTAATTTTTGCTCCCAAAGATGCGCTAGGTCTTATTTTCAGGGGATGTCTTATTTTTCCATGAAGAACAATACGGTACACATTTATTGTTGAATGAAAAAAGAAAAAAAGGAAATTTATGACCTGTATATGGAATGGTAGTCGTTGTCATCACCAACCAGCTCACTGATGGGCCGCAGCGCAGCCGGAGCTGTTCAGGCAGGGCGAGGTCTCTTTAAATCAGGAGTCAGACGCCTGATGGTAGCTTCAGGGGCCTTATGTTCAGGGGAGGCCTTATGATCAGGGAGGTTTTATTTTCGGGGGGATGCTTTATATTACAGCGAGAGGCAAAACTGGAAGTAGGTCTTATTTTCAGGGGATGTCTTACTTTCGGGGAAACGGGGTGGGAATTTTAAACCTGGAAAACAGCTTGGCGCCCATTTCCTTTCTTCGTTTCAGCAGCAGAGAGTGTTCTGAGGCAGCTTTCAGTTACTATGGAAACTCAGTATATCAGCTGATCCGCGCATTGCTTGCTTCTTGGGGAGTATTAAAGGGTTGGGGGTAACATCACAACCGTCCCCTCCCCAGTGACATAGGAAGGGGGGGCCAAAGAATCGTGAGCATATGCATTCCAAATGAATCTTCTAAATTTTCAAGGAAACACTTTGCAGGCCATCAAAGTGGAGTGAGGCCTCAGTGTTCACAATCCGCCCTCCTGTAGGATCAGGAACAGCAGTCTGAGTCCAGGCATCTCCTGTTGCTTGTACAGTCGTTTTCTCGGGTCAACCAGTATGTCACCTCCCTTCACCGAATTTGTGGCCTGTCACCTGGCATTGCTCTTTCTCCACGTGATGTCCCTGAAGGGTTTTTGTGCTCTTGTCACCAGCAGCCAGCGTGTCTCTGAAGTCCTTCTAAGCCCCAGTGGAGAAGAATGATTTATTTTTTCCAAAAGGAAAAGGAGGATAAATATATTTACCCACTGTTTTTATCTATGCACAGTTCCCACAAACGCTTAGGATGTCTAAAAGGTTCTTCTACTTAAAGCTAATATTAATTAGAAATCCACCTTCTACTCCCAGCAGGTGGATTTCTAATTAATATCTTTTTAATCATTGGAAATTTTAAAAATACCAAAAAAGGAAAAGAGATATATCCATACTTCCATAACCCCTGTGACATCTTAGAATATTTCTTTCCAGAAGAAATTTTTTCTAAATTATTTTTAGAAAAAATCACTATTAATTCTGTGAAAATAAGCCATGTGAATTAATTATCTTCTGAAATCTCAGCATCCCATGTTTTAACTGTGGATTTCAGTTCGTGTCTCAGTTAAGAGCATGATTGATGAAATTATTACTATAAAACATCTTTTATAACAGGGATTAGCCTTCTCACTCATCTTCTCATTTCCCCACCTTCTGGGCTGGGTGGGTATATGATTAGTTATGCCTGTTCAGGTGTTTGACAATGGAATTCTCTTCAGTAACCATTATCTCCATGGTCTTCCCTTTTATTTCTGTGTAGAAGTGGATTCTGCATCCATCATTGGTCCTTTCTGCTCAGTGCCTGACTTTTCATTTTGATGGTCTTATTAATTACCTGGATTTTGTCGTCAGACTTATTTTAGAAGTGCTACAGTTTCTGAGCACGTTCGTTGTTGAGAATGTGACTAGATAAACAATCATATATAATATTCTTTGTAGATAAATGGTGATATATAATATTCTTTGTAGATAAACGATCAGATATAATATTTCTCCATTGTCTTCTGACATTGGATTGTTCTTTGTGGGAACCCAATGTACCCCTCAAAGATGTATTTTGTTGTTGATTTTTCTGTCTGAATGTTCATCTAATTTGTCATTCTCCAGATTCAATAGCTCAAATATATGCCTCACTATTGAGAAATATATTTTCAATTTCCCGGGAACATGGTATAGTCTTGCGATCTAAAAATGGAGGTTGATTTTTTCAGGGAACATTTCCTATTGTTTTATCTGTGAATGTACTTTCTGTTCCCATGTGGGCTTGCTACATCAAGAATGTCAGTTACCTTTCAGTGTGTAGGTCGACGCTCTATCCACTGAGCCAAACCGGTTAGGGCCAGTTATCTGAATGTTGGATCATCCTTGCTTGTCTTCTTCCCATGCAAGTTTTGCTCTAATTACTTTAGTTCTATTGCCTTTTCATCTCCATTCACTGATTTCTTAGGTCGCCTGTGTGATTTTTAGTGGTATGAATTATATTATCGGGCTCTCTAATTTATGTATTGGCTCTCTAATGATGTTGCTTTGGTCCCTGATTTGTCTTCTTTGGTCTGCTACCACCCTTTTTATGTTATTTTATAGTCTTAGACCTCTAGTTTTATTGAATTCATTTTCATATTAAATTAATTTCACATCCAATTGTGTGAAGCAACTTGAGGAATTTCCTTCTCCTTTACTTTTTTATTTTCTTCTCGATGATGTGCTTTGTTTTCCTCTCTCTCTCTCTCTCTCTCTCTCTCTCTCTCTCTCTCATATGATTGCTGGCTATAGACAATTCCTATATTCCCATATATGTCTTCCATCTTGCTCAGATGTAGGTGGCTCTTTTCAGACACTATTTGTTCTAATGTGATAGAAGTTCCTGCCAGATTTATTTACCCCCCAAATCCTGAGACCCCTTGGGGTCCTGTTTGAAGGCTGGACACTTCAGGTTTATGCATTTTTAATAACCAACAGGAATGGTCACTGAGTGAGGTCAGCAGGAGCAGCATTCAGTCTCTTTGCGAACACCCCTCTTTGTTGCCGGGTGCTGTCTCCTATCCTCTTCCAGAGGGAAGGGGCTTGTCCTTAGGTTGCCATGGTAGCCCAGGGCCTTCACCATAGTCAGCCCCACCTCCTGTGTGTGTCCCCAGCAGCCACCGAAGCTTCTCACTCAAAAACGGGAAAACAGAAGGCAGATCTTAGGTCCTTCATCGCCTCGGGTTAGGAGGTGTTAATGAGAACACTTAGCCTGTTCCCCAACTCCAGGGCAATTTCTGGGCTTTAAAGGTAGATAAGGAACTAAATGCTGCTCTACCTTTCTGCTCACTTCCAGAAATGTCTGTCTTGTTTTTCGTTGTTGTTGTTTTTTTTTTTTGCAGTTGACTTTTCTTTTTTTGTTTGGTTTCTATGGTTGATTTTTATGTATCTCTGAGTGTGTGCTGCGACATACTTTTTTATTTTATTAGATATTGGGGGAGGGAAATTAGTTGTATGTTAGAATCCTTATCTTCTCAATTTAATGTACAGAAAAGTTCCCTTATAGAATATCTACTATTCCCAACAAACAAAAAATGATTTTTCTAATGCAGTTTACTATAGCTCTTCAATGTACATTAAAGTATACACAGAAATAGCTCTCTTCACAACAGAAATATTTTTCAACTTTTAAAATATTCACATTTTTACTTCAAATACCAAGAGGGCATAGTAGAAAACATTTGAATAAGAGAAAAAATGACATCTCTCAACTTTCTGTCAATATGTTGTGTTAGAACTTGGATAAGTTCCTTTATACAGTAATTATTTATGTCATCATATAACAAATGAGATAACATTTTTATCCTGTTTTTCTTAATATGTTTACATTCTCTTCATTGCTCAACTTGAAAATTGGACAAAGAAAAATGTTTCTAAATTATAGGTGTATAGATGTATATTTTTGTGTTGATGTGGCATTTGAAATATAGGTATTCTATATGATCATTCAGTTTACATAGAAACATATAGAAATGCACACACATACAAGCAACTGTCAGAGAGGTGCCAATCCTATCTAATAAAAGAGTAATATGCAAATTGACCATTATTCCAACACGCAAAATGGCTACCCCCATGTGGTCAAAGATGGCTGCCCCCATGTGGACACAAGATGGCTACCCCAAGATGGCCAGCATGGGAGGGAAGTTGGGAGGGACCAGGCCTGCAGGGGAGGGCAGTTAGGGGTGACCAGGACAGCAGCGAAGGAAAGTTGGGGGCGATTGGGTCTGCAGGGAAGGGCAGTTCGGGGGACCCAGGCCTGCGGGAGAGGGCAGTTAAGGGGGACCAGGCCTGCAGGGGTGGGCAGTTGGAGATGATGAGACTGGCAGGGGAGGGCAGTTACGGGTGACAGGTTGGCAGAGGAGAGCAGTTTGGGGGGACCAGGCCTGCTGGAGAGGGAAGTTGGGGGTAACCAAGCCTGCAGGGGATGGAAGTTGGGGGTGACCAGGCTGGCAGAGGAGGGAAGTTGGAGTAGACTGGGCCTGCAAGTAAGGGCTGTTGTGGGAGACCCAGGCGTGCAGGGGAGAGCAGTTAATGGGGACCAGACCTGCAGGGGAGGGAAGTTGGGGGTGACCAGGCCTGCAGGGGAGGAAAGTTGGGGGTGACCAGGCCTGCAAGGGAGGGCAGTTGGGGTCGATCAAGCCTGTATAGAAGGACAGTTGGGGGACCCAGGCCTTTAGTGGAGAGCAGTTGCAGGGGACCAGGCCTGTAAGGGAGGGCTCTTGGGGTGATCAAACCTTCCAGAGAGGGAAGTTAGGGGTAATCAGGCTGGCAGAGGAGGGAAGTTGGTGGTGACTGGGCCTGCTGGGAAGGGCAGTTGGGGGGAACCCAGGCCTGTAGGGGAGGGCAGTTAGGGGTGGTAACCAGGCCTGCAGGCAAGGGCAGTTTGGGGGTGCCAGGCCTATAGGAGAGGGCAGTTGAAGGGGACCAGACCAGCAGGGGTGAACAGTTAGTGGCAATGATGCTGGCAGGAGAGGACAGTTAGGGATGACCAGGTCAGCAGCGGACGGCAATTGAGGGGGACCAGGCCTTCAGGGGAGGCCATTTGGAGGGACAAGACTGGCAGAGAAGGGCAGTTAGAGGCAATCAAGCTGGTAGGAGAGCAGTTAGGCATCAATCACTCTGGCAAGGGAATGGTTAGGGGGTGATCAGGCTGGCAGGCAGAAAGAGTTAGGGGCAATCAGGAAGGCAGGCAGGTGAGCTGTTGGGAGCCAGCAGTTCAAGATTGTGAGAGGGATGTCTGACTGCCCGTTTAGCCCTGATCTTACTGTAATTGGGCCTATACCGGCAGTCAGACATTCCTCAAGGGTTCCCAGGTTGGAGAGGGTGCAGGCTGGGCTGAGGGACACACCCTCCCATGCACAAATTTCATGCACCAGGCCTCTAGTAACAAATGAAAGACATTGATAGCACACAATTCTAGTTCCCAAGGACATAGCAATCACAACCCATGCACATGGAATGAGGTTGTTGAGATAATCCTACTGTAATTTTTATCACTGGTCTGAGCCTCACAACATTATTCTCCTAATTTCAGGTTTCACAATTAAAAAGAGAGAAAAAGAAGTTCAGTCTGAATTTAGAAGGGAAAAAAGCCACCCTGATTAAAGAAAAAGGGGGGACTGAGGGAAGCTAATGGGATTGTTTATCTGGATGAAGACAGTTGTTGAGGAGACACCTGGAATAGTTTGAAGCAAATATAAAAGACTTGAAAAGAAAGGTCGACAATCACATATTCTTCATCCCCGTAGCACATGGCCAATAATTTTTACATAGGAAAAAAGTATTTGGGCATATTGTGCTCACAAGAAGAAGTACTAATGGGGTGAGGAAAATAAAATCAAAAGGTCTAAATTGCTCATTATTCTAAGATGAACAAAATAGCATCTTTGCCAATTAGAGAAGAGCTTATAGTTTAATGTTTTCGTATTCTATTATTGTGATTAGCATTAATTAAAAGGAAAAAGTGTACCCTTATGTTTTTAATGTGTTCCTCACTTAGCTTTTCCATAGCTATTATTCATTTGGAGACAGGAAATGAATAGAAAATGCTAAGAATAAAATCCACAGCTTAAAAAAAAACACATATTTTTCTAGAATAATGGCAGCCACAGTCAGTATTAATAGAAAAAGACTCAAGTGTACTTTTATTTTCAATATAAAACACATTCTAGTCACTTAAGTGGAGAACCAAATTTCCCCCAACCTAAATTTTTTAGGAGAGTTTGGACAGGTCTGGGTGAGAGACAATTTAAATACAGAATGAAATGCAAATCTCAACAACCAACTCTATGGAGGAGGACAGGTGTGTAGGTAGGAAAGAGAAAACTAGAGAGAAATATTCAGCAGATTTTAAGTTACTTGTCATGTAAGAATAAGCCTGGAGATAAGTATTGAAATGGGTACCTTGTTCATAAAGAAGAAGGAGGATTATTTAGTGATCAAGTTAGCTGAAAGAAAGATAGTACTTTGGAAACAGAAGTTGGTGCAGAAAGAATTGAAACTGTGACGTGAGAGAACAATTTCAATTCTATAAATTGAGCAGTCCATTAGAAACACTTTTCCTGCCCTAACTGGTTTGGTTCAGTGGATAGAGCATCAGCCTGTGGACTGAAGGGTCCCAGGTTCGATTCCAGTCAAGGCTATATACCTGGATTGTGGGCACAACTCCAGTAGGGGCTGTGCAGGAGGCAGCTGATCAATGTTTCTCTCTCATCAATGTTTCTAACTGTCTATCCTTCTCCCTTCCTCTCTGTAAAATTCAATAATATATATATATATATATATATATATATTTTAAGAAACATCATTCCTTAAAACTAGGGTTTAGTTGAGGTATGTTTTACATGGGAGCCTGAATTTATATGGGATATTTTCCATCCTATGACATGTTTTCTCTAATTTTACATTCAATTCCGTATTGCTTCCTCTGTACCAATCTGAATATGATTCCATATGAAACTATGGCTCCTTAAAGTGAAAGTATCTGTTGATACAACTGCAGTACTGAATTTAAAAGAAAACATTTATTTGGGATATAGATGTAGCCCAATTGGCCAATAAACATCCTAGGCATTTGGTGTGGTCACTTCCTTCAGATATTTGCATTCAAGAGAAGACCAATAGTTTTATCCCCACAATTTTAACAACAAAGTGAGTAACTCCGAAGGGCCTGGAGAGGTAGAGGAAGGTGTTAGGACCCAGGGAAAGGAGCCAGCCTTTCATTGGCCTCAACGTAGAAATGCAGCCCCTCAAGGATCCTGCAGCTTTTATATTCCCTCCGATAAAAATCCGTTCTTGTGCCTGATTCTTTCTCATTCACCAGAGTGGCTGTGCTGCCTATTGCTCATTCATCTGCATAACTTTAAACATAATTTTGAAATTTTAATGCAATTTTTAAATCTATTTTTATTGATTTTTCACTGAGAGGAAGGGAAAGGGATAGAAAGCCAGAAACATCGATGAGAGAGAGTCATCGATCAGCTGCCTCCTGCACACCCCTACTGGGGATGTGCCTGCAACCAATGTACATGCCCTTGACCGGAATCGAACCTGGGACCTTTCAGTTCGCAGGTCAATGCTCTATCCACTGAACCGAACCGGTTTCGGCAATTTTGCAATTTTAAAGAGCTGTAGTAAACATCTAGGATGTATATTTGCTTCTCAAAGTCAAGGTTTTATGGAGAGTATTAATTATATGTGTTAGAGCCCTATTGTAAAATGGACCCACATTCCTTATGCACCTAAATAACGGAAAAATAATTGTTACATAATATATCTAAAGGCAAAAAGACTAAAAGTCAAGTCTAAATAAGATTAGAGAATAATATGGGGTATTACTTAAAATTTATTATGCTATATAATAAAAGGCTAATATGCAAATAGACTGAATAGCAGAACCACTGGCTGCTATGAGTGCACTGACCACCAGGGAGCAGACACTCAATGCAAGAGCTGGCCCCTGGTGGTCAGTGTACTCCCACAGCCATACGTGGGGCTGATGGCTGGTGAGTGCAGTGGTGGTGGTAGAAGCCTCTCTTATCTTGGTGGCAGTGCTAAGGATGTCCTACTGATGGGCCTAAGCCTTCAGTCGGACATCCCCCAAAGGCTCTTGGACTACTAAAGGGCACAGGCCACGTTGAGGGAGGATCCCCCCAATTCCCCTGTGCACGAATGTCATGTACCAGGCCTCTAGTGTGAAATAAAACCCATCATATTCTTTAGGTTGTTTAGGCAACCCTGTAAGTTTGGGGACTGAAATTACTTTACTCTGGAAAAAAACTTTACTCTGCAAAGTTTCAGTCATTTGACACAATATAGACACTTCTTAGAAAAACTAATAAATGTATAGTAAACTTTTACCCAAATTTAAAGTTTAGTTGTACAATCTCACTATGGTAGTATAGAAGTACCTTCCATCTTCCATCTTTTAGTCAATTCTAAGTATAAGAAGTCTATTCAAAAACAGAATTGTATTTTTCTATATTTCTATTGCATGTTAGACATTATTCCTTCTTACCTCAGCTCCCAAGTGAAATAATGATCTATATAAGCACTCTCAGTACTTGAAAAGATCCTGAGAAACCATAGTCTGATGGGAATGTGGATCATTTATTTCTGGTCATGAATTTTATTTCACCCAAAGAAGAAAAGTATTAAAAAATCAATATATTGTCTGAAATTGTTGTAACATTGAACATCTTAAGAAATTTTCTAAAGCAGCCTAATATTATGTAAATTGAACAGTGTGATAAACTTGGAAATTCATGAAACTTTATCTTTATTAACTCATTAAGAGTTGCTGCCAACTTAATAGTTTAAAGAAGTGAAACAATTTTTTCTGCCAAAGTGAAAGAGAGAAAAAGGGAACTATGCAATATCCAAATATAATTTTTTTAAAAGCATATGCTGCAGGCCCCTTTAAGAATCCCTGTCTAACTGGTAAATAATGATATATTTTAAAGATATCTTAAATAATAAGCGCTATAAAAATTGGTCTCAGAGCATTACAAAGAGCAGAAAAATCCATTGCCAGCTTCACAAAAGACAGAATTTCAAGGAAGAGGAGGTAGTTGAGCTCCTCTTAGAGAATGAATAAAAATGACACCATCTGAGGAATGCAGTTCCATCAGAGATTCATACTCAGAAAAATGCTGGAGAAAGGTATCCACAGCCACTGATAAGCCATGTTCACTCGTTAGTCCCAATTCCAATTGGTGTTGAGAATACAGACCTACAGAGCTGTGACAGGTGTAACATGATGATTATACCTTGGTCCTAAATACGAGGAAGATATCATAAACTGGGATGAATAGATCTTAACCTGCTGGTCACAGAAAAAGACCAAGAGACCAAATAAGAAGAGAAAACCTGGGTACACTTCATTTGTCCACTCTCTCTCAGAAGAGCATAATGATCAAAATTACGTTGAACCATGTATTGATTTCATGTTCATGGAATAAAGCCTTTCCCCCCAAGAACTTAACAAACTAATGCTATGGTAACCATGCCTAGCGCTACAAAACAAGTACAATAAATGCTACCGGTATTCTTAAAGGAGAGAAAATTTCTTAAGAAAAATAATAAGGACATCCTTTTTGAAGGATGGGTAAGATGTCTAGACTCAAGATGAAAGCGAAAACAGTTCAGGATGAGAAAATGGAATGAACCAAGAGTTGGAATTCGAAAAGGGCCTGCCTCAGAGAATTATAGTGAATATAAAATTTAAAAAATATGGAGACGAATACATTGGGCATGGTCAACTCTTAAGAAACATCTGTATAAAATTGAGGACACGATCCAAATGAAACAACTAATATATTTGCTCAGAGACATTCAAGAAATATTTCTAATCTTTTTGGATCATTGGAAAGGGACTGTAAAAAGTTTCATACTAATATTATTATCATTTATAAAGCAAAAATTTAGCCCAGTATACGATGAGGATACGTTTGCTTTAGAAAAGTTCTCAGACATACCTTTTATCATGTCTTTAATTTATGAATATCACTGTCTCCCAGCCAAGTCATCTAAGTTACTTTTCTTCTGAGAAAGATTTAAAAATGTAAAAGTTGTTTAGTATTCTAGGTCCAAATATTTAATTAAACTTTAGGAAAATAAGACATGGCAGGAGGGGGGAAGGAAGGATGAAGGGGGAAAGAGAGAGAGGAGAGAAAAAGAATTATGACTGAGATTTTCAAAATCATTAAGTAGAAAAACTAGAACTTCAATCCTGGGAGCTTCCTACTAGCTCTCCCATCAAAGATTATAAATTCACTTTGACTTCAGGGGGTTTTGCTGATTTTGGTTGAAAAGAGCAAAATATTGCGGTTACTCAAAGGAGCAAAAATGAGCACTCCTTACTCATTGAGCATAACAACAAATATAAAAAAAAGTACATCTAACTTTAAACTTTATAAATGTACTAAACATGCATATATATGTACTAAAAATGCATATATATGTATTAAAATGCATATATATGTGCAAAAATGCATTTATGTATTAAAATGCATATACAGTGGTACCTCGACATACGAGTGCCCTAACATATGAGATTTTTGAGATACGAGCTGTCGAGCGAGCGATTTTTGCTTTGAAATACGAGCAACAGTTGAGATAGGAGTCATCGCGCGGATCAGCAGGCTGCACACGACCCACCAGTTTACCGCGACTCGAGCATCTCATAGTTTCCCACGCCTCAAGGTGACGGAACGAATTAAACTCCTATCTCGAGGTACCACTGTATATATACTAAAATGCATATATATGTATTAAAAATGCATATATATATATATATATGTATTAAAATGCATATTTATGTCCCCAGTGGAAAGGAACTCAAGGCTGCTACCGCACTGTGCATGTAACCTGGGTCGCAGGCCATATTCAGTTCTGACATCACTTTAAGATTCCCGGTGGAAGAGGATGAACGCTGCTTTCTAAAGTCTTCCTCTCTGAGGCAGAGTTTGGGGGTTCCAGACCTAGGAGATGCATTAGCAAAGGGTGTGTTATAAATTTCTTGCAGCCGCAGATTTCCCTTACAGAATTACTAGCTTTATGGTGATTAAGACCTGAAATCACATCAGGATATCGCACAGCACGCTGAGAAAGGGAGAATACAAATTGCCAGGACAATAGGGATGTGTGCACCTTAAGAAGGACAGTCATTTTTTTTTTTGTACCCTGTTACCACAGCCAATTTCAACAGGAAGTTAGTCTGTCCCATTAACTAAATCCTAATGCAACTCTGGAGTTACAGGGACAGGAAGCTTTCTTCTCCTCTATTCAGGGCTGTCCTCAGTCCTTTCCACATGTCCTTACTTACTTTATCAGCGTAATTTTCAGAGTTTTATGTCCTTTTTCAGGGCAGGTCAATTGGATGCCATTACTTGCATATTCAGAATGTTTATTCTATGTCAGCGGTTTGCAACCTGTGGGTCACGACCCCTTTGGGGGTCAAACGACCCTTTCACAGGGTCCCCTAAGACCAGCGGAAAACAACTATTTCCCATGGTCTTAGGAACCAACACACCGCTCCTCGGGGTAGCAAAGTGTAGCCATGTAGTTTACTGTTGTCATATGAAGACTGTTGCCCATGCTACACCACGATTCAAGACAAAATTTCATTTATTTGTCATTCGAAATAAATATTTCACACTATATAATTACATACTGTTTTTGTGATGAATCCCTATGCTTTAATGATGTTCAATTTGTAACCATGAAAATACATCCTGCCTATCAGATATTTACATTACAGTTCATCACAGTAGCAAGATGACAGCGATGAAGTAGCGATGGAAATAATGTTATGGTTGGGGGTCACCACCCCATGAGGAGCTGTCTTAAAGGGTCACGGCCTTGGGAAGGTTGAGAACCACTGTTCTATGTGGTTTTATTTCCCAGAGGTGTTTTTGTTTCTCTCTCTCTCTCTCTGTTTTTCTTCTGCCCAAACCCCATGATCTGAAATGGTGTCACTGCACTTGGTGGACTTGGTGGCAGGGGAGGGGGCGTGGGGAGAGGGGACTAGGTAAACAGATGTATAGATGTGTCTAAAGCAGTTCTCGAGTAGCACCCTGAGGGTTGGGGGATTATTTGAATGACCATAGTCCCTGACCCAGAGCGGTGTGTGAGCTGGGGGGAAGCCTTCGCCCCAGTTCACACGTGGGCCGCTCACTCTGCCCCTGTCTCTGCAGTGCCGCCCTGGTTTGTGAACCTGCCTTCCAACCTGTACGCCTACGAGAGCATGGACATCGAGTTCGAGTGCGCGGTCTCGGGGAAGCCGGTGCCCGCCGTGAGCTGGCTGAAGAACGGCGACGTGGTCATCCCCAGCGACTACTTCCAGATCGTGGTAATCGCCGCTCACGTCCCTGGCCCGGGCCCACCCCGGCTGGCTGGGCTTTTGGGGGGTTTTCCTAGGAAGAAGGCTCCTGGGTGGCCTGGGTCTGATGTGGTGGACACAACTGTCCTAAGAAAGCAAGTGGCCCTAACCGGTGTGGCTCAGTGGATAGAGCATCAGCCTGCAGACTGAAGGGTCCCGGGTTTGATTCCGGTCAAGGGCATGGACCTTGGTGGCGGACACATCCCCAGTGGGAGGTGTGCAGGAGGCAGCTGATCGATGTCTCCCTCTCATTGATGTTTCTCTCTCTATCCCTCTCCCTTCCTCTTTGTAAAAAAACCAATAAAATATATTTTTTCTAAAAGAAAGAAAGAGATTCTAGACTTAAAATTTTGGAGCTAAAAAGAGTGATCAAACACCTCCGCTCCCCACTTTTTTTTGTTGTTGTTGTTGTTAATCCTCACCCAAGAATATTTTCCCCATTGACTTATTTAGAGAGGATGGAAGGGAGAGAGAAAGGGGAAGAGAGAGAGAGAGAGAGAGAGAGAGAGAGAGAGAGAGAGAGAGAGAGATTGCCTCTCCCATATCCTAATTGGGCCCAGAGATTAAACCTGCCTTTGATTGTGAATGGAACCCAAGACCCTCTGGTCTGTCTGCAAGCTGATATTCCAACCACTGAGCAGCACGAGCCAGCCTCCCCTCACCCCAGTTTGCTTTTAACAGACAAGGTTTTAAACAGAAAAAAAAAAAGAGAGGACAGAAGGGTTATTTCCAAGTATCCCCATTGCTGTTCTTGGGAAAACCATTTGGGACCTTGCTCTGGACTACACAGAGCCAGGAATCCGTCCTGCCCTGACTGACCTGTGACAATGCGGTTCCATTAGTGCGCTGCTTGTGGTTTCCGTGGTCTTACTTGGGTGACACAGGCAGCTTCACATCCAGCGAGGACCAGCTGGCCTTATATGGGAGGAGACAGGCAGGGGTGATGCTGGCAGGGATGGTGACAGTGGCCGTGGCAGAGAAGCCAGAGTTGACATGTTGAACATTTTAAAGCTCAGAATGGTAGTTCTCCTTTACTCTAAGTCTAGGACACCCTAGGTTCCTTTCCCCGTGGGAGATAATAGGGGTGATGGTGCCCGAGTCACTGAGTTGTGGTCCAGGTACAGGGTGAAGGTCAATACTATCTTGTTGTCGTTCTTTTGACTGTGACCAGCAGAATTCTTTGCTCATTGGGAAATGCTCTGCGTAAACTCTCGTTGGAAATTCAGAACCTCCAATGCTAACCTGCATCTCAAGGAGAGTTTTTGTAGAGCATTTTCCAATGAGCAAACACGAGAAACTCTTTCCAGATGTTAAAGAACTTTTGCAGCCATGGAAAGATGTGTGGGGTCTACATCTGTCCAAGAAGAGTGTTCTAGAGTGTTCTCCCAAGCCAGATCTCCCCATAGATTGGGACTCAAACCCTGTCCACGACCTTCTCCGGCTTCCAATGCTGGAACTTTCAGGAACTTTCCTGGCCTATCCGTGCCTGCCTCATGTCCTACTATAAGGTCCTTAAGGGAGAAACCCACAGAACGTTTTTTGTCACTTCTATCACCACTTATTTATTTTTCCCCACTGTTAGTCGCATCTGTTTAATTGCTTGGGAATAGAGTAAGAAAGGAGAAATTTTTTTAACTGTTGAAGGCCACCCCAAATCCATTAGTTTAAGCGCGATGCTATTTCTGCTACCACTGACTTAAAAATGGCCTGTCACGGGGTAGCTTGTTGTTTATGCCTAAAATATACGCTACTTGCCCATAAAAGAAATTACTGAGCGCCCTTAAGGACACATGATAAAAGGCAACATTTATGTGGTTCTACAGTTTGAATAATCTTTCTCCCAGCTTGACTCATTATGGCCAACCTCTTTCAGCGTTTCTTTTCTTAAGGTGAGAAGAAAATGTATAGCAGGAGCCCAATTCACATTAAATTGTGCTTAAAAATATCTCCCCAATCGCTCCAGGAATCGGAGGGCCATTGTCTGCGCTACAGGTAACATTTAGCACAGAGAGTACCTTACATGTGAATTTTTAATTAGAAGTTAGTCAGCTTTATCTAAGAATTTTATATCAGCCGAGAACCAACTACAAGACACTAAACACAATTAAGAATTCCCCACGAGGTAATATTTATCTCTTAATGACTTCGGGGAAAGTGATTTAACACGTCTCACTTACTGAACTAATTCTTGCACTAATATGAAAGATAAACCGAGTTAGTATAATGAAACGCTCTCTCCAGTTCGTTTTATCATCCAGCCTTGAAAAAGATGGTGGCTCCATTTCTGTGAAATCAAAGGATAACCCTGCTATCTATAATTTATCAGTTACTGAAGGTGAAACATGTTGGACATGGAACAAGATGCAATGGGCAGAAAATACCCATCCAGCTCCCCTCCAAATACCAAAATTGTACTCCTCAAAGCAACAAAAATTTTCAAAGGATTTGCAGACATATTTTCTCCATAAACAACTCTAGCAAATATCCACCTGAGAGTTCTTGTCCCTTAGAAGTGGCAAAGAGGGGTGCTCTTGCTTCTTTTTGTGTGTGTTTCTCCCCTCCAGAAGCTGCTCAACCTCACCCTCTTTCAGTACCAAATCCAAGGATGAGATATTTTTTGTTGCTACCCAGGGCCTCTTCCGGACCTATTAGGAGACTTCTCTGTTTACTGCTCTTTTAGACACTGAGGATTCTGTGTATTTGGGGGAGTACATTTTTCATGGCAGAACTAGGTCAAGTTGCTGCCCTTGAATTTGGCACAGTATTCGGAAGCCATGACCTTCCCGGGTGACACAGGATGTATCTATCCTTGAAGGTGGGATGCTCACGGCCTCCCTTCTTGTTTCTTCTGTGAAGTTTGATTAAAAGGTGTTCATGTTCATTTTTTACTATGAGTTTTTTTTTCTTTTGAAAGAATTTCACTTTGCCTTTTCTTCTCTCTAGGGAGGAAGCAACTTGCGGATCCTCGGAGTGGTCAAGTCGGACGAGGGCTTTTATCAGTGTGTGGCTGAGAATGAGGCCGGCAACGCCCAGACCAGCGTGCAGCTGATCGTCCCGCAGCCCGGTGAGAGCGGGGACCTGTGGGGACAGTTCTTCCCGGTCTGCTTCTGAAACCTCTGGCTTTCCCTGTCTCTCATCGACGTGAAATTCTATGATTATGTAGTTAATTAAAGTACACATTTGTGTGTTGATAGTATATTTTTCCTAGCAAATTACATATGCATATATATGTGTGTGTGTGTGTGTGTATATAGATAAATGGATAGCTATATATATATAGCTATCCATTTATCTACATATATCCACCCAGTAAGATAGAGTTATCACCATGAATAATAAATAGGTGCTTCAGTTGTGAAGACAACCACCACTAATTTCCTATGTTCTCCCCTCTTTTTTGTGACCTGCCTTTGTTCTTCAGAGTTTTATATAAATATACTGTGTATGTGTGTATGTACATACATACATGTGTCAACATATAAAGGTTTACAGACATAGGTAGTCTTGAGTCAGTGAAAATTGGTCGAAAAATAATATCTTGAACATAAAAATATTTTTCTTAATCTTTCCCTGCAGTAAGTTTAGTAGAAAGTAGCAGAAATGTATAAGACATAGTGTTTCTTTTTAAAAAAATATATTTTCAGTTATTTCAGAGAAGAAAGTAGAGGGAGAAAGAGATAGACACATCAATCATGAGAGGGAATCATTGATCAGCTGCCTCCTGTATGCCCACACTGGTATCAAGCCCACAACCCGGGCATGTGCCTTGACCGGGAATTGAACTGTGGCCAATTGGTTCATAGGTCAGTGCTCAACCACTGAGCCATCCTGGCCAGGCAACGTAGTCTTTGTTTGGTTCCTATCATTTCAGTGGCTATCATGGTGTTATATTTTGTGTATCTCTAATCAAACATCTCAAGACTCAGACCCTCGTAGTGCTTACAAGAATGGCTTTTTCTTTTCTCCTTATTAAAACAAAAAAAGCACCAGTCAAAGATGAGTAAAGGAAGTCTCTAGGTATGAAAAGGATAATGAACCTCTGTTTAAGATCACTGATTTCTTTGATACACTCCTCCTCTCTCCACTTCATGTGCTTTAAGCATCAATGTGATTCATTTGTGTGACTGAACGCATGTAACAGATAAGCAGGAGAAGAGGAATCTCTAAATTCACGTCTGTAACGTGAGCCCTGGTTTAAACACTGCGTCATCTCATTGGCAATGACAGTGGGCCCCCTGATGTCAATACCGGCGGCCACTCAAGTCACAAATTCTGGTTAACATCGATGTCCAGCTCTGGCCATGGAGCTGAGGAAAATGCAGGTGAGTGATCCCATGTTTCTAAGGAAAAGTGTGAGATGCAATTTCTTAGGATTTGTGGAACTTACCAAAGAGTCCGGTGATCATTTTATAGTCAATTGCTCAGGAGGACAGAGGCTCTCTGAAGTGCTCAAATCCACAGGATTAGAGATGGTCGTGGTATTTTTCCCCCCCATAAGTCAACTTGTAGAGACTCTAAGAAAACCCCTTGAACAGTGTGTGTGTGTGTGTGTGTGTGTGTGTGTGTGTGTGTGTGTGTACTAGGATGCTAGGAAAATTTAGAAATGGCAACTCGTTCTGAGTGAACGCTCTCTGGAACTTCCCACCATGACGCTGGGAGAGAAAAGGGGAGCAGCTGTGGGGACCAGCTCTGCTTCCCTGTGGAAGAACACGGTGTGAGCAGCAGGGAAGAGAGCGGGCTGCAGGCATCTGGAAGGGACCTGGCCCAAGAAGTCCTGTTTGCTGAGTCCAATCCATCCCCAAGGCTAGAGGGTCCCTGTCTGGGGTAGAACTGGACTGGGGAGCGGGTGTGCAAGGTCAGCTGAGCTGTACCTGGCCTGTTTCAAGGGAGGATCCAGTGATGGATTCCTAAGGTGGAGGCGAGCTACCCCACAAAAAGGAGGCATGCAGGAACCTTCTGTGGTGGTCGACTTTTAAGAGCACAAGTTGAGAAAAACAGCCTTTGTATCTTTAATTCTCTCCTCTCTTCTCTGTCCTGGAAAGCCATAAGCAAAGGAAGAGAAAATGGATCCAAGAGAATAAGACAGGTGACAGGCCCACTCCTCCTTCCACATTTCTGGTCTCAGGCCTACTCTGGGGCATGGGAAGAAATGTTACACTGGACATTAGGTTAATGTTTGATTCAGCTCTCACATGGTGTGTGTGTGTGAGTGTGTGTGAGTGTATGCACTCCATGTTGCTATCAGAGGTAAGAAATCGAGCTGACAAGGTGTCTTTAAAAGTAGATGCTTATAATACCACTCTGGTATTTCAGTAGTTTGGCTTATTCAATAGACCAATTAGAGATTTTCAATGTCTCTTACCCCCTGACCAATAGGCAGCCCTTTATTAGCGACATCTTGCACCCCTTTAGGGCCCTGATTCATTGGTCTGTGTGACTGTCAAAGAGCGAGGCTCCTGGGCAGAAGCATCCTTGACCTTCCCGCTGGAGGATGCTCAGAAAAGCGTGGTGACTCACTCCTCTCCACCTCCTAGATCAGCGGTTCTCAACCTGTGGGTCGTGACCCCTTTGGGGGTCGAACGACCCTTTCACAGGGGTCGCCTAAGACCTTCGGAAAACACCTATTTCCCATGGTCTTAGGAACAAACACACCGCTCCTCGGTGTAGCAAAGTGTAGCCATGTAGTTTACTGTTGTCATATTAAGACTGTTACCCATGTTACACCACGATTCAAGACAAAATTTCATTTATTTGTCATTAGAAATAAATATTTCACAATATATAATTACATATTGTTTTTGTGATTAACCCCTATGCTTTAATTATGTTCAAGTTATAACAATGGAAATACATCCTGCATATCACATATTTACATTATAGTTCATAACAGTAGCAAAATGACAGTTATGAAGTAGCAACGGAAATCATTTTATGGTTGGGGGTCACCACCCCATGAGGAGCTGTCTTAAAGGGTCGCGGCATTAGGAAGGTTGAGAACCACTGCTTTAGACTGTGACCTTGAATGAGGTGGTTCTCTTTAGCCGAGGACAATTACCTGACATGGAGCCATCGGCCACGGCCATGCCCTCCAGGGGAGGAATGAATACTAGATAGGGATGCTACCCCAGTCCATCCACTATGGCCCTCCCCATGCCACTGAAATCTATTTGCTTCATGCGATGTATTTTGAAAAGAACTGTATTAGGATCCAGGTTGGTCTTATTCCCTGGGTGGAAAAAGGAAGGTCAACAGGATAAGCTAAAACCCCTCACCAGTGTAACTGCAACTGGCCTCAAAGCTGGAACTGAGACTCCTTATTTTCCTCCTCCTGCTTGTTCTGGATTTCTCTCACCCTCAACTAGCATCTCTGCTGGTCTGTGTGGCTTATCAGATGACTCTAAGTTTTATGCCTTTGAAAGTCATAGAAGCTGTTCTAGTCCATGTACCTTCAAAATGGGGATGCATCAAGAGATGTTTCAGTGGCTCACCTGGGGACCCATCACAGTCTCCCCTGTTTCTCACCTCCTCCCGCTCATCTGGGTAGTTCTTCTTGCTTTGTGTGCTGTTGTTTTGGCACAAGAAGCCTGAAATAGCCAGGCAACTGTGATGGCTCAGAGGCCCATGACAGAAGCATCTTCCTCCGAGGACTAGGACTTCCCAGGCCACAGAGCCTACCCTTTGGGGATGCGGTACCATCTACTGGTTATCGATCTGGAGCATATTCTGCCCCTCACAGGAAGGCAGGCTATCTCTTTAGGATATTCTCTCTGATCATTCCCCAGTTGCTCCTTGGAATAAGTTGTACTTATTCGATATCAAGTCTGCAGGTGCTCGGTGATGAGTATATGATAGGGTCCATGGATCCTGGGTCACGCCCAGGCCTCTTTTGCTGGAAAGTGAGTCATGTGATCATCTGCAGCGTCATGTAGGATCCCGAGTTGGTGGCTCAGATACTTTGTGAGCTCGCAGGGAGTCCTAGGAGCTGATGTCCTGAGTCCAGGAAGAGCCAGCGTGTGTCTCTTCTAATCAAGATGAATTCCCGCCCTTTCCCGTGTGGAAGGAATCCTAGAGAAACAGCACGCTACCCCAGTCCACCCACTATGGCCCTCCCTGTGCCACTGAAATCTACTTGCTTCATGCCATGTATTTTTGAAAGAACTTGTCGGTTAAGAACAGATAAGGTTGGTCTTATTCCCTTGGAGGAAAAAAGGAAGGTCAACAGGATGAGCCATCAGTGTTTTATTGCTCCTCCGCTGCCTCTGCTTCTAGGAGAGTTGGCAGGAGTGGAAGCTGCTTTGCTGAGTTGGAGCCAAGTGCTGAGCCTTGCTGGCGGGCCATGCGTAGGTACCATCCTGCCCTGCCAGCCTCTTCAGTAACACACTTTTGGTATCACCACTGTAGCTGACAAATGTCAGCTGGCTGTATTGTTCCATCTAAAGGATTGCTAGTGCCTCTTTCAGAGAGGATGTGATCTGGTGTTTCAATGTGACTCAAAGATCTTTGCACTTGGCGTTCAGTCTCAGAGGCCCATCCTCCTCCTCATCCCTCTTCTCCCAGCTTATTTGTTCCTGATCTTGTGATTACTCTCACTGCAGACCCTGCTCCATTAGCCAAGCCTGCTCATAGTGTCTCTCTCTCGTTCTGTCTCTCCCTCTCTCTCTTTCTCTCTCTCCAAGTACACACTTAAGCAGCTGATAGCTCGATTTTGAAAGTTGAAATATATATATATTTTAAATATATTTTATTGATGTTTTACAGAGAGGAAGGGAGAGGGATAGAAAGTCAGAAACATCAATGAGAGAAACACATCGACCAGCCGCCTCCTGCACGCCCCACACTGGAGACATGCCCGCAACCAAGGTACATGCCCCCAACCAGAATCGAACCTGGGACCTTTCAGTCCGCAGGCCGACGCTCTATGCACTGAGCCAAACTGGTCTCGGCTGAAATATATTTTAATAAACGCTGCCATTATGAATTTTCAAATTGTGTATTACATTTTTGGGACACCCTCTATAGGGGTGTGTTTGGGCATGCATATGTGTATATGTATATAGCTAGATAGATATAGGTTAGATATAGAGATGGATAGTTATTCTTACATTAGGCCATTTCTTTTTTCATCTAGGGTACATCCCATGTTGTATTCAATGCTCTGGCCATTAGGAAAAATTCTCTTATTGCTCCTCTCTCTTTGAGAGCTATTCCTAAGTGGGCTAAAGCATGGCAGTGATTTGCTTTGAGTGCACCTGCATACACACAGCTTGGTCTGGTAAAAGTCCTCGATTCTAAAACCAATTGAAATATAAGTCTATCTCTATATTTATAATAAAAATTCCACTGCCACATTTTTATCGTAGAAATCAACATACATGAATACAAAGAGATCAAACGACAATCAATATATTCTGAAGCATGGCGAGGGTTTTAGAAATGTATGAGTTTGCCTCTGACTTCAGACCTCAAATAAATGACTTGGAGCATTCTCTGCCCCTCGAGGCTGTGAGAAAGCCTTAGGAGATACGGCTTTCGTATTTGCAATCTAATGGGAAACAGAAACATAAGAAAACAAGTACCATTTTAACGTATGGAGAACAACATGTCCACAGAGCTACAGTCAGCCCTGTTTAGAGTAAAATTCATATAAATAACAATAGAAAACAGAAGAGAGTAGTATTTTCAAGAACCTTATTGCATCAGGTACTCTGTGCTAAGCATGTCATATATATATATCGTTCCTTTCATTTCTAAGATAATCCAGTGCAGAATATATTATTATTCTCTTTCTACAGATTAAAGGATGATGCTTCATAAAGTTCAGATCACATGCACTATCAAACAGCTACAAAGTTGAGGGGCTGGATTCGAAAACCACTATTGAATCTTTATTGGTGGGCACCATGCTGGGTTAGAGCTTTATAACCACATTTTAATTGATTTTTCTCAGGAGAATGAGATAGTTTCTCCCATATCGTGTGGGAGAGAAAACGGGGAAGTTAACCAACTTATCAAGGCCCCACAGCTAGCAGGAAGTCACACTTTTGTATCAAATGTCTCAGCTCTTCTGTCCTAATGCCACTGTCCACCTGCATTCTGTGAGCCACATGGAGCGTGGGCAAATAAATGGATGAGATTTCAGATTTTTTTTTAGTTTAGTCACGTGCGTTTGGGGATTATTGATAAAGGCAAAGAGTGTGGATTTAATTAAAATTTCTAAAATTTGCCACCCAAATGATTTCTGTCCAAATTCCCTTTGTTCTCTAGACATGACTGCTAAGTGGGGGCCCGTTATAGAAATTATCTAAAGATTCTTAAAGGTGGGTGTCACACAATCATCGTTATCCAGGAATCCATAGTTTAAATGAAAATAAGTTTGACAGAATCATATCAAGAGCAATTAAGACAGAGCTACTTATAATGGTGTCTTAATTATTCCATATTTATTAAATATTCAGAGAATATATAAAGACTCTGTGCAAATTAGATATGGTAGATGCTATTAAAAAAAAGATTCATTTTTTGTGTCAATACTCCTTAAATTGTAATACAGATACTCCATTACAGAGTTCTCCAGATGGAATTTTTTGTTATAAATCTATTTTAGGAGGATGGTGTTGTCTCTTTTCATGCCGAATGACAAGGCTTCTATTGTTTTGAAATGTTCTTTCACTGATTTTGTTTTTATTTTGTTCCCACCTCTAAGTGAAAAGCTCTATGTTATAAAAGTAAGTTTTTTAAAAAAGGAAAGTTTCTTTTTGAACAAATATCTACTCATAGGTTTTTAGCTTATGATGCGGTTTCTTAAACACACACACACACTAATCAGTTAAAAACCTAACTGACTTGTGTATGCTATGCATAGCTGTCTTTTTTATCTTTTGTTGACTAATATCCACCAAGAAACTACAGATTCTTAGTTTCCCCTGCCAATATTGATAAACATATTCATTTATTTAGATGTTATCTGAACATGATAATTGTCAAACAAAAGAAAATTCACTTGAAATAAAAAAATAACCCACGTCCAAATAAAGCATGCATCCTTAAACAGCAAGAAAAATCAAGTAGAAGAGCCCATTTCCAATATTTCCTTATGTTTTTCTGTCGCAGTTCCTATCTACATAATATTTCTGGGAGATAAAATATCCTTTAGCTCTGAAAGGTGTCAACTGAGTATATATGTATGAGAATGTACAAAAGCAGAATGGATTAATTGGAACGGAGAAAACAGATCTCCAAGTAGTTTTCCCCTCGCAGTATAGAAGGAAGAAGAAATACAAATACTGTATAGCTTATTTTTTTATCCTTCTCTTGCATTGTTGATTTCATGAATAGAAAGAGACATGCGATAAGAGAATCAGTGGCCCAGACATAAGCCTTTGCATCTCATGATTCCTTATCCAATTTCTGACATTGGATCAGGACAACAGGCTGCCTGCTTTCTTTTCATCTGTGATCCTTCCTTCTCATTATTTAATCTTAGCTGTTTGAGCTCCATTCGGATCAGATAGTGTAAGTCTTTAGCATGCTGGCCAAGAAAAAGAGAACAGGACCTGTAGGGAAATTCAGCTGATAGAAATAGTCAACAAAAACTTCTGCTTTGTACATCAAAAACGATAATGACAATACAACCTCCTAACCAGGTATGTCGTTAGTTGCCCAGAAAGCATTATCCCTGAGAAAGTCACTCCTGTTTTCTAAACGCAGCTGCTAAGTAGGTGCCTCAGCTGGTAGTCAAACAGGGTAGTTGGGGCAGAACAAGTCATTTCCCTGGGTCCCAGGAGTGTGAGATGCGGGATGCGGGAGTAAGCACCAGAGGCTTAAGCAGCTCTTTCGGTGGGAATTGGAGGGATTGATGACTGAGGCTGTGACATCTGAGCTGTGATGGATTCGAAGTATGAATCTGATTTGACCAGGCGGTCCAGAAGAGCAAAGACATGGCTGGGAGAGGAAGCATGTCCCCGGAAGACTAGGCAGACAGCCCAGAAGCAGAAATCCTGTACGTGTTCAGGAAAGTGTGCATGGTTCAGGAAGATGGGGCACGTCGGTAGGGGCTGGATTACAGAATATTTTTCAGGATAGGCAAAGGAAATTAGACTCCATGCCTAGGCTGTGTTTGGTATCAGTGGCTACAATGTAACAGACCCACATGCTCCTCTTGGCGTTTTTTGGAAGACTGGGAGCAGTATGGATAATAGCTGGGAGGACAGTGGTAGGATGAGAGACTGAAACCAGCAAAATGAACTAGAAAGGTATACCAGTAGGCTAGCGGGACAGAAGAAGGCCATCTACTACAACACCTAGATGGTTATGTTAGAAGTTCTTTAAGACTTGGAGACTGCTATTAAAAGTACAGATGGACGAAACTAGTTTGGCTCAGTGGATAGAGAGTCAGCCTACGGACTGAAAGGTCCCAGGTTCGATTCCGGTCAAGGGCATGTATCGTGGTTGGGGGCACATTCCCCGTAGGGGGCCGTGCAGGAGGCAGCTGATCGATGTCTCTCTCTCACTGATGTTTCTAACTCTCTATCCCTCTCCCTTTCTCTCTGTAAAAAATCAATAAAATATATTTTTTAAAAAGTACAGATGAATTAAGGATCTGGAATGATCCCTAGATTATTAATTGAACAGAATAGATGGCTGAGCCATTACTTTCAAGAGGTGGAAGACCAGCCCTGGCCAGTGGCTCAGATGGTTGTCATCCTGTGTACCAGGGTGTGAGTTTGATTCCTGGTCAGGGCACACACCGAGGTTGAGAGTTTGTTCCCAGGTGGGCAAGCATATGGGAGGATGGGAGGCAACCTTTCTCTCTCTCTCTCTCTCTCTCTCTCTCTCTCTCTCTCTCTCTCTCTCTCTTTCTCTCTCTCTCTGTAAAATCAATAAGAAAAGAAACATATACTTGAGTGAGGGTAAGATTCTTTTAAAAGGTGGGAGACCAGGAGGAGTGATTTCAGTGCATGATGGCAACAGCCTGGATGTGCGTTCATCGAAAGCTCCCTGTCTATATTTCAATCATTTGGTGAAAGAGGGTCTGTCAGGAGCAGACTCTGACCTCTCCATCAGGAGGTCTGAAACCCAAAAGGCAGGTACTTGGTTTTACAGGTTCATCGATAATGCGCAGTGTAAACTATGACATCGTAAAGATGAAGCAAAGGAGGTAAATATTTAAAAGATCCCAAAGCATAGAAGTAAAACATTTATAACTAACGCGGGCAGAATGAATCGTCTGACTGAAAAGCAATATTCTGTGGCGCATATTCGATAGATCTAAGCAGGAGGAAGGATGAGGGCAGAATATTTTGTAAGATTCCCAGGGGGGGATCATTATGGCCTGAACTGAGTGCCACGCTGATCAAGGACAGAAAGATACATTGGAAGAACGATATGGAAGAGGAGATGGTTAGCTTGTGTGCATTTGAATTGACAAGGAGCCTTTGATGTTGAGGGGAATTCTGCAAATGGTTGGCATTGCTGATGGTAATGAAAGCTTCAGGGGGAGTGTGACAGGGTCATGCTATTCACCCCAAGTTCCTTGATAAAATACAAGGGAATCATCCTCCTCTGATGACATGATTCCTCCTTGCGGGACATACTGTACCAGCTTTGAGGAAGGAACTCATTGTACCACCATCTTGGAATAATGAGTGAAAGGGTTTTGCATTATCATAAGATAACCACCAAGAGCTCACTGATTTGATTAGCCCTTAAATATCCGAATAAAAGTGATCACATTTTTTTTTCTTCTCTCTCTTCTTTGTCTTTCCTTCTGCATGTGACAAAGATCACAACTGAGAAGTCAATTAGAAGTGGAAGGAATAACTTTGGCTGTTCGCCACCTGGAAATAAAATCCATTTCATTTTCCCTGAGTGTCCTTGGTAGAGTGTTAAATATAGAATAAATAGTTGAATATGGATTTATGTAACGAGTTCACGGATTGATTTTGCATGTGGCCTGCTTTAGGAAATAAGCATCTGCTTGCTGAGGCTTGAATTACCTATTTACGTGTGGTCTCTTTTTGATATGATGAAGAATTCTCTTTAAAAAAAAGATAAGGAATCTAATCTATGATTATTTTGAGTTCCAAACAAAATAAAACACACCCTAGCCAGTTTGGCTCAGTGGATAGAGTGTTGGCCAGCGGACTGAAGGGTCCCAGGTTCAATTCCAATCAAGGGCATATGCCCGGGTTGCGTGCAGAAGGCACCAATCAATGATGCTCTCTCATCATTGATATTTCTGCCTTTCTTCTCCTCTTTCCCCCGCTGAAATCAATAAAAACATATTTTAAAACACAACAGCAAAAGATCACCCACAATGATTTAGAATCCCCAGCCCTCTCCTAGAAGAAAAGGTCTCTAAAGAGTAGCAATGTTAATACCTTAGCTCCGAGTGACAACATTAAAGGGGGAAAAAAAGATAAGAAAAAGACTTCCATTCCTCCTTTCCCTTTTTCAACGAAGTCATGTCTACCTTATTAAAATATTAATTATTTAGCCTGAATGGCATGCAGCTGAGTTTTAAAGTTTAATTCCTTGCAAGACGGAAGATGATTCCAGAGAGGTTTCTCTTAGCAGGCCCCCACCTTCCTGCTCTCCAGTGGCTGAATGTGATGTCATTGTCATTGCTTACTGGATGGAGACAAGAGTATCAGCCTATCATCTCAAGAATGACTCCTCAGATTTGTAATTATAATGTCCTGTATTCCAATTTAAATTCAACCGTGTCTCCACATTATTATTCTTTCTCCTGAAACATGGAGGTTTGGGTGTGGAGATTAGGGATGGTCAAGAGACAGGGTTTACCTGTGTGAAATCGACACTTTCTCACTGTCTATGGAGTTTCTCTGAGGCACCACAGACAAGGGAGGCCAGCTATCAAGAATGGTAATTTACAAGCCAAGAGAGCTTAATGTCACAGCCATCTTTGTCAAAGGAGAAGCTTTGGTCTCTGTGTGGCAGTAATGGGGGTTTTATTTTTGTACAAGATTCCATGGGGCTCTCCATTGCATTCTTTAAACTACCCTGTCCTTATGCATTTATGCAATGTATAGGTCTTGTGGGTCTTTAACCTGTCTGCTTTTCAAACAGAAAGCACTGAATGTAGCAATTAGTGTAATCCGCATCTAAAAGGAGATCAACTAACCTCTTAAACTGACTGCAAACATAGCGACCACAATTGTTATATAGTTATGAAATAGTTATGACTAAATCTAGCTTGCTTATTAATCATTTCTTCTGGTGATTGAAATTGAACTCTCCAAAGAGACACTTTTCCCCCTAACAGACTTGTCTCTCTTTCACTATAATCATTTTATATTCTAAAATTACTTGCTTTAATTTCTACTTTCATATACAATAGAACTTTGCCTACCCTGGCTTTTTTCTTAACAAATCATAGTGGAAGCATATATATTTCAGAGTAAATCTGTAAGAACTAGAGATTATTATGCTGAGTGAAATAAGCCAAATAAGAAAAAGATAAATACCATATGATCTCACTATATATGGACTCTAATGAACAAAAAAAGCTGATAAACAAAAATAAGACCAGAGGCATGGATACTTGGGACAGATTGACAAGGTCAGAGAGAGGGCAATAGAAGGGCCTGGATGAAATAAGGTGAAATAATGTGAAAAAGGTTAGAAAAAGAACATGTATGCTTAGCCCATGAACACAGACAAGTATGGTGAGGACCAGAGAAAGGAGGAGCAAGGGCTGGGTGGAGTGGGTAAAGGGAGGGAAAATGGATGACATGTCTAATAGGGTCAACCATAACGTATGTGTGTGTGTGTGTGTGTGTGTGTGTGTGTGTGTCACTCTGGCTCAGTTGGTTAGAGTGTTATCCCCTAAACCAAAAATGTTGAGGGTTCAATTCTCAGTCAGGGCACATAACGTAAGTTGCAGGTTTAGTCCAGGTCAGGGCATGTACAGGAGGCAATTGATTGATATTTCTCTCTCAGATCAATGTGTCTCTCTCCTCTCTTCTCTCAAATCAATGAAAGAGAATTTTTAAAAGAAGAAAAAATATGTATGTAAAGTCTTTACAACTATTTTTGTTCACTAATGAATCACTAGGCAGCCTGCTAGACAAAGGCACTATGAATGGCATTTTGAACTAGTGTAATGGATATTTTACTTTACCACCATTTTTCAGCCTTTGTGAATTAGATCCTTTAAGGATGTCTCATCCTCATAGTTGTTATGTGATATGTATAAAATGTTTGTTTTGCTTTAAAAACACATGTTCTGCCAGGCCGGTGTGGCTCAATGATTAAGCATGGACTTATGAACCAGGAGATCATGGGTTCGATTCCCGGTCAGGGCACATGCTCAGGTTGTAGGCTCGATCCCCAGTAAGGGGTGTGCAGGAGGCAGCTGATCCTTGATTTTTTTCTCATCATGGATGTTTCTCTCTCTCTCTCCCTCTCCCTTCTTCTCTCTGAATGCAATAAAAACAAACAAAAACACACACATATCCTAACTTTATTGTCCCTGGTTTCAGTCTGGTATTAGTTACCTAGAAATATCTGGCTTTTATGTCTGCCTCTCTGGGTCTCCACTCTCTCATTTCTAGATTTACTTTTTGTATCTGCTTTTGTGGATCCCTAAGTTCTACACTTCACTGAGCTATGCATCTACCTGCCCAGTCACACTGATCTTCTAGAGCAGATCCTACTAGAGAACAATTCCGAGAGCCTTTTTACCTTTAATTTTTATTTCAATAACTTTCCCAAGAAAACATATCATCATCATCATCATCATCATCATCATCATCATCATCACATTTATTTTTCTCTGCTGTGTTTTAACACCATGTTCTGTCCCTACGTCTCAGTTCTTTATGTTTTCCAGTTATCCTGAATAGGAGTGACAATTAGTATTTTGGTGATGGCATTTGGATGACAGCAGATGAGATAGACATGTAAAATTCCATTTGTTATTTCTGCAAGAGATGTTAGATATGAGTTGAGTTGGAAAATACTTGATTTCTGATGTGAGAAAATCCTGGATGCCTGAAGCATAGCACGTGTATGGTTTGGATAGTTAGGAACATAAATGAGCGCTGACTATATTAAAAGTATATACTGTATGTTGCCTCAGTTTCTCCTAAAGTTTGTAATACAGTAAAGAATACTAGAACTCAAGGAATTTATAAGACCTCTTTTGTTCACTATGTTTTGATTCATCCATGGAAGAGTGCATATTCTGAAAATATTACTGACTCAAATATCTTATACATAACTGGCCAGATTCTTTGCACAGTAGATTTAGAATGACTACATTCGAATATTCAAAGTAAATTTCAAGACATAAAGATACAGTGGTACCTGGAGATATGAGTGCCCTAACATACGAGATTTTTGAGATAAGAGCCATAGAGCGGGCGATTTTTGCTTTGAAATACGAACAACATTTGAGATAGGGGTAATCGCGCTGATTGGCCGGCTGTACACCAGTTTACCGCGACTCAAGCGTCTCAGTTTCCCATGCCTCAAGGTTACAGAATGAATTAAACTCATATCTCGAGGTACCACTGTACCAATAATTTATAATAATACTAGAGGCCTAGTGCATGGATTCATGCACCCTTTCATAATCCGGGACCCCTCAGGAGATGTCAGACTGTGGGTTTCGGCCTAATCCCCATAGGCCAGGCAAAGGAACCCCACCAGTGCACAAATCCATGCACCAGGCCTCTAGTATGCATATAAAATCTTTGGTTAATCTCTTTCCACCATTCTCCCTCCCCTCTTTCCTCTAAGATTCATCAGTCTGTTCCATGTTTCCATGCCTGTGTGTTGAGCATCTGCCCTTTGGTGGTCAGTGCACATCATAGCTACCTGTTGAAAGGTCCAACCATTGCTTAGGCTTTTATATATATATAGATGTTGCTATTTAGAGAGAATCTTGGGTAAAACCTAGCTCTCTGTCCACATATGTGTAGAGAGTAATAAAATATTTTGGAGTAGCTCTGTCAACAAATTCCCCTACTGTGTTTCCAGAAGTTTGAGACTTCAGGGAAAAATGAATGGCTCTAGTGATGAAAGCAGAAATTGTTGTGGACAGTCTTTTTCACTGGCAGAGACATGGATGCGGTGAGTGTCCACTGTGTCAGTTTAGTGAGGCTAGATGGCACGTCTCCTCATTGCCTTCCCAATGTGGCTCTCGGTCAGTGTGGGCCCATGAGGAGATCTCGCATTTAGACATGAAGGGGTAGCCATACTTCTCTCTGTTTTGGGGGTCACTGCAGGACACATGTTGCTCTTCATCTGCTCACTCAGCTGTTGAAACATGGCAGCAGCCTGGCCAATAGCACCTCCTATGTTACTGTGGGAGCCCCTTTCCACATCCTGCGTGGTTCAGGGTTCCCAGTTCAGCGTTTGGGTTGTGGAGGAGGCCGCACACAAATGAAGAGAGAGACTAGGAAATATTAATTTGGCGATATTGGGGGGCCAGGTGAGAGCCTTCTTCTAGTGGAAAGGACTGCCCCTTGCTCTGGCCTTTTTCTCCCTTTTATTAAGGCTTTGGGACACACCCATAGCCTTCAGGCAGGAAATTACAAGAACAGAAGTTTACATGAGACAAACAGGTAGAGGCTGCTTCAGCTAACAATGTTTCAACTAAACAGTGAGTGATTATCTCTGACCTTTCAGAGCAATGAAGGTTGACCAGCCTTCTGGTCTCCTCTTCATAGTGAGACAATGTTTGGTTTCCGCCATGGTACCTCTGCTCCCACTTTCCCCACACCTGTGCTAGGTATGTATAGGTCTGCTGTGGAGATGATGAGAGATTGTGACGGAATCAAGCTTGTTCTTATGGTTTCCCTCTAAGATTATAGGTTCCGTCTTGTACCATTACAGGTTCCAAATTCCTGCCCCGATGACTGTAGGCTGAATGACCAGATTCAAAACAACAGCCTTACTTGCACTGTCTAACCAGCTCTCACAACTGTGCAATACTAAATTCTGTCATCACTGTGCCTCTTCCACCTCCCCAGGATCCTAACACTCTAATCAAACCATGACTAATAGTGCAGAAGATGGACAGGCAATAAAAGTGGCCAAGAAGCCGAGACCAGTTATGCTCAATGGATAGAGCGTCGGCTTGCGGACTGAAAGGTCCCAGGTTCGATTCTGGCTGGGGTATGTACCTTGCTTGTGGGCAGTAGGGTGTGCAGGAGGTGGCTGATCAATGTCTCTCTCTCTCATCGATGTTTCTGACTTTCTATCTCTCTCCCTTCTTCTCTGTAAAAAATCAATAATATATATATATATATTTTTAAAAAGTAGCCAAGAAATTTGGGAAATGGTTTGTTGGAGGGACTGCTGAAGAGAGACACCCTCAGATGATTTTTTTCCAATTTCAGAGACATTCCTAGATTTCTAGATTCCTAGACTTGCTGCTTTTAAAAATTAAAAACTCTTTAAAAAAAAAAAACCTGTGTCTACTGAAGTTATAAGCTCTAAACTGCGATTCTGATTATATACAAGTGTCCCAGAAGGAAATGAAAAATAGCATACTTAACTCAGGGAAGGTTAAAAAAAAGGCACTGTTAACAGAAGTGGCAGCATTTCTGAAAAACACGAAATAAAGGATGGATTTGTCTTTGGAGCCTCCAGAGAGGAATGCAGTCCTGCCAACACCTTGATTTGAGTACAGTGAGAACCATGCCAGCTTTCTAGCCTCCAGAACTGTAAAATAACAAGCACGCATTGCTTTAAGCCATTAAATGTGTGCTAATTTGCTACAGCAACAGCAGACCCCAAAACCATTTGGATGAAAGTCTCTACAGTTAATTGTGTCTCTAAATTCTGATCACCTTGGATAATTCTTATAGGAATTTCACCACATCAAGCAAATAGCAATCTTATAGTATTAACGTGAGATTTTCCCTGCCAAGAACTCTGTCTTGGTATTTCACAAGAAACGTTATAGAACTGTGAAAATGGGGGATCCCTTTATAATTCTTACTCGAAATAGAGAATTTCTGGGAAGCAGTTTAAAGCTTCCCACAGGCACGCAGGGAGAAGGCAGTCCCTGGAACTGGTCTAACGTTCTAAGTGCTTGAAATCTTTTGATGCATAACGACAGTTAACCAGTTGTTTCATTAACACAAATTTTTTGTTATTTAATAAATCATTTTTAATTATGTTTATGTCATAGGCATATTCTGTAAGATTGTGCCAATTAATTTTTTGATCAATTACATCGTTCTTTTTCAAGGATGTTTGTTATGACTACAAAGGAGTTGAATCTTTATTTCATATTAACTTTCCAACTTGAATAGCATCTAATATGTAAGCTTTGAGAATCTTTGGCTTCTAATTTCTTACCACTTCCCTTCCACGGTTGGCATACTATTTTGTCCTGATGTTCCGACCCACACACTCATGTTTATAGAAGGTATTAAAAAATTAGAAACTCTTTTTCACACAGAAGTTATATCTGACCTGTGATGTGAGTGGGAATACAATTTGCCTATATTTTGTTCCTTAATGCAAGGACTTTGAGAAATATTTTTAATAGCAAACATATCTCTTTAAAGACAAAGAGTTGTCCATGATATTTAAGTAGCAAATAGAACTCTAAATACCAGCTCACAAGGCTAGTGATGCCTTACTATCTGACAGTTAAAATGGCCCTTTCAGCATTCAGGAGATTGTCTCAATACTGTATGCAATGCAGAAAAGCAAACCAGATCTGATGTTTTCCGGAATGTGTACAGTTTCTTTTTTTAAAAATATATTTTATTGATTTTTTACAGAGAGGAAGGGACAGGGATGGAGCGTTAGAAACATCAATGAAATAGACATCAATCAGCTGCCTGCTGCACGCACCCCATTGGGGATGTGCCCGCAACCAAGGTACATGCCCTTGACAGGAATCAAACCTGGGACCTTTCAATCTGCAGGCCGACGCTCTATCCACTGAGCCAAACCGGTTTTGGCAGTGTGTAATGTTTCTTGATGCTAATGCTACCCTAACCAGTTCAACCAAGTCACTAAGCTTAATAATTTTTCACAGTTTATGTGGGTCATCTGAGTTGAGGAAAATAGAGGGTAAACCATGTTGGCATGATCCACCTTAATTTACAGCCTTGCTCTAGAGAACACACATGTCCTGGGGTCATCCTGTTCACGGCACCTAAAGCAATGTCAGGAGTTGGTGCAGAATTCCAGCATCGGTTCCACCTTCTGAAGCAGCACCCCATTTATCAAGGGCGTCGATCTCAGCAGGAGTTGAGCCTCACCATCCGCAGCAGGTGGATAAATGTCAGTGGGAAGAGCCACCTCAGTGGGTACACGTTAAATTGGAAAATGCAAATCAAAGACTTCCAGTAAACTTGGTCTTCAAAGTACTTAGAACTCATCGAGGCATTAGAGATTCAAGAAGCTTCAGATAGCCCTTTCTCTCTCTAAAATACTGAAAGAATGATAGTGTTCATAGACCTTTAAGAAATTCACTTTGGCCCTAGCTGCGTGGCTCAGTTGGTTGGGGTGCGCTCCCATTCACCGAAAATGTTGCAGGTTCAATTCCTGGTCGGGCACTTACATACGGTATGGGTTAGATTCCTGTTCATGGCACAGATGGATATGGGAGGCAATTTTGATCTATTTTCTCTCTCTTCCTCTCTCTCTCTAAAAATTAATAAAAACATATCCTTGGGTAAGGATTTTAAAAAGTCACTTTGGTCTTTCTATAATAGATAGATAGATATCCTATTTTCTTTTAATAGATAGATGATAGATAAATATATATCATAATGTTTAGTAATTTCTAAATACCATTGTTAACAAAACTCAATGGTACTGAAATATTCACTTGTTTCTCACTTTCATTAAGAATTCTGTGCGCTATCTTTATTATGAGAATTTTGAAAGTTTTAGGAGATTTACTGTATTAGTAGATAGCTATGGAGTAATATTTTCATTATTCATAGACCCACTATACTGATGATTAAAGTGACTCCTAAACTTCAAAATTTAGAGGTGTTAGTGTTAATATTAACAACTAGAGTACATTTTAAAAGGTTTTAAAAGTATTTACCATTAGAATTCTGTGTGTGTGTGTGTGTGCGTGTGTGTGTGTGTGCCTGTGTGTGTGTGTGTTTTAATTTCTTTAGTGATTCTGGTGTTACATATGTGTCCTTATTCCCCCATGACCGCCCACCTCCCATTCATGCCCCCACGCCCCTGGTGTCTGTGTCCATAGGTTATGCTATATGCATGCATATACGTCTTTTGGTTGATCTCTCCCCTTTACTCGCATCATCCCCTACCTTCCCTGAGGTTTGACATTCTGATTGATGTTTCTCTGTCTCTGTCTCTGTCTCTATTTTTGTTCATCAGTTTATGTTGGTCATTCATTATATTCCACCAATGAGTGAGATCATGTGGTATTTATGCATAATGCTCTCCATCACCATCCATGTTGTTGCAAATGGTAAGAACTCCTTCTTTTTGACCACAACATAGTATTCCATTGTGTAGATGTACCAGTTTTTTTAATCCACTCCTCTGCTGATGGGCACTTAGGCTGTTGGTGAATTATGCTGCTATGAACATATATATGAGCATATATCCCTTCTGATTCATGTTTCCAGTTTCTTGGGATATATTCCTAGCTGTGGGATCACTGGGTCAAATGGGAGCTCCATTTTCAGTTTTTTGAGGAAGCTCCATACTGTTCTCCACAGTGGCTGCACCAGTCTGCGTTCCCACCAGCACTGCACGAAGGTTCCTTTTTCTCATCCTCGCCAGCACGTGTCGTTTGTTGATTTGCTGATGATTGCCATACTGACAGGTGTGAGATGGTACCGCATTGTCGGTTTGATTTGCATCTCTCCGATGATTAGTAACTTGGAGCAGGTATTCATATGTCTCTTGGCCTTCCTCCTGTCTTCTTTCAAAAGGTGTCTATTTAGATCAGTTGCCCATTTTTTGATTGGGTTGCTTATCTTCTTTTTGTTAAGCTACATGAGTTCCCTGTAAATGTTGGAGATTAAACCCTTGTCGTTGATATCATTGGCAAATATGTTCCCACATGCAGTGGGCTTTCTTCTTGTTTTATTGATGGTCTCCTTTGCTGTGTAAAAGCTTTTTATTTTGATGTAGTCCCATTTGTGTCTTTTCTTTATAGATTCCATTGCCCTAGGAGCAGTATCAGTGAAGAAATTGCTTTGGCATATGTCAGAGATTTTTCTGCCTGTGGATTCCTCTAGTATTCTTAGAGTTTCCCATCATATGTTTAAGTCCTGTATCCATTTTGAGTTTGTTTTTGTGTATGGTGTAAATTGGGGTCTAGTTTCATTTTTTTTTTTGCATGTATCTGTCCAGTTTTCCCAACACCATTTATTGAAGAGAATGTCTTGACTCTTGTATGTTCATGCCTCCTTTGTTGAATATTAACGGGCATAGTGGTTTGGGTCGATTTCTGGGTTCTCTATTCTATTCCATTGGTCTGTATGTCTGTTCTTGTGCCAGTGCCAGGCAGTTTTGAGAACCGTGGCTTTGTAGTACAGCTTGAAATCTGAGCTACCACCTACTTTGTTCTTCTTTCTCAGGATTGCTGTAGCTATTCAGGGTCTTTTTTTATTACAGAGGAATTTTTAAGTTTAATATCTCCAGGAAGCTGTGCTTTCAACAAGCAACTCAGTGGGCTTTAAAATAGCAAGTTTCAGAGCCAATGCCTTATGCAAAGGAACTATATAAATATTTGACTCTCTACTTTTAATTTCTGTTTTGTTTCTCTCTTCTCCCTCAGAGATGCATATGCATAATAAATTATTAGAGGAATTCGCAATTAGTACATTATTAGAAAATGGGCATTATAAAGCAAACATACCATCCTACACTCATTATATTATTTTAGAAGTCTTTTTATAACTCCTAAGTCTGATGTAATATTAGTGTTTTTGTTTATTGCCACAATATGTTTTAGAAATAGAAATCTCCTAGGAAGCTATTTTGACAGAATAAGAAAGAAACTGAATCTGTGACTGCCCTGTGCCTGTGTTGGAATTTATGAACCTCAGATCTAACTTTTAGGAAGTCTTGCTAATGTGGCTTTAACTACTATTGGAATGGGTTATATTGAAGATATCTATTAATATATATTTTACTTAAAAGTATCACTCTACATATCTATCTGTCTTTCGATATTTTTCCTCATGTATCCATCACAGGATCTGATTATTACAGACCCTGGCACACTCGTTAAGGAAGTGAATTGCTTCTCAGTTGTGTATAAACACACACACACACATACACACATAAACTATGCATTTTTTATGCTAGCAACTGAATTTCATGAACAGATTTCAAGATTCCTTTCATCTCTCATATGAGTATCTCTATTGCTTTTAAATATCTATCATTACTATATTTATTATATTATTATTATAAACATTAACATTAAAGCATGCTTATAGAAAGGCCTCATTCTTGATACTAAAATATTTGGAAGAGCCTACTAGGATTATATCACACATCTTCTCACTCTAAATAAAACCTAGACCTGCAACATTTGCCAACCCATATCCAAGGATCGTCAGCCCTGGCAAGTCATCATGGCACCGACTGAGGGTCTTCTCAACTCTGAGCCTGTCACCGACTTCGAGCTCTGACCTCCGAGAAGGGAGCCTTGGACATGTCAGCGGGACAGAGCGGCCAAATCCCCGCTGTCTGATCTTAGGAGGCTCCCCCCAGGATCGGGGTTGTGACCTCCTATAATTATTGACACCTCGTTCATTTATCTTCTCATCCACAGCCAGGCCGCGCGCAGCCGCTGAGGCACATGGCAATACATCAGCGCTGCCAGCTCGGGCTGATTGGCATTCATGCTCGAGTGTGTGTTTTATTTTCTCCTCAACGGCGGGGAGTAGCCTGAGCAGCGGAGAAGCTAAGGAGCTTCATCCATTAGGCATGACAGATTTGTATTCAGCGGCAAACGCCTGACCTTGCTCAGCTTCCCGCATCCCTTCCCATCCTCCTCCCTCCAGATGAAAGAAGATGCTTGATTCCTGTTTGCTGGCTGTTGCCCTGGCAACAGCAGGGAGCCGGTCTCTGGGAATAGCTAGGAGGTGAATATGTTGGAAGTGGGATTGAGGACTACATTTAAAAAAAATAAATAAAATTAAAATCACCCACAGAAGGATAAATGGAAGAAGGCTTCAAATGGAAACACTATGATTTTCCTTATTAACCCATTTCACATTGTGGTAATACTCACAGATTTCCCCCCTGGGTATTCTGATATGAGAAGAGTGTTGAAGCTTTTAGCATCCATTTGACTTCTAAGTCTTCTTATGACTCATAAACCCAACGTAATATTAGTGGGGTAAGCAGGTTACTTTTGTAATAAAACATGCATTATTGTAGATGTCAAGTGAGTGGGTGGAAGAAGCTAGGTACAGACGGCATCTCGACTGGAAGATGTTTGTCCTGAAATATCTCCTATTTCTATTTTCCTTCCTTTTTAAGGAAAGAAAAGGTGGTCTGCCTTTTTAAGGCATTAGACCTGGGAGATCACAAACCTGCACATTTCATTTTCTTTAGGATTCTGTCCAAGTTAGGCCTAATTATTTTTTAAGTTGATTTTTAATTAAGTTTATTGGGGTGACATTGGTCAATAAGGTCCTATAGGTTTCAAGTGTACATTTCAATGATGCACCTTCTATATATTGAATTGTGAGCCCACCACCCAAAGTCAAGTCTTCTATCACCATGTATTTGGACCTCTTCCCTCTTTACCCCCCGATCCTCTCCTCTGGTGACCAGTATACTATTGCTAGTGTCCATGAGTCTCAGTTTTATATCGCACATATGAATGAAATCCTGTGATCCTGACTATGTGGAAAATTCATCAGCACTCTTGCTTTGTATTATTTTTTGACAACACATCACTAGGTTGTCAAAATCCTCAGAACCCCTATGGGATTCTCAAATTTGCAGTGAAATTCATAACATCAGCTGAAAGCTAAACTCATGAATTGTTCAGTGAAAGTTTGATGGTTTTTTATAGAATCATTTCAGATGCCTCTATGACTTAATAAGAGTGCATGCAGTTAGAGGAGTATAGAGAGATCCAGCAGACTATAGGGTATTTAGATAAAATGTTGTTGTTTTTTTAATTCTGGAAATCCCAGTGATTCCATTGTTCTTTATTAGTTTTGCCATGGGTGCCGAATAATTTCAAAAAAACTCATTTTTTATTCTAATCTTGATTTTCTATGCATATTTTAATATTTGCTGAGGCTACTTAGCATATTGGAATACTTTACTGGGTCTAATAAATTATAGAAGATAGTAATAATGTAATGCACATTAATTGAAATAATATATTCTAATACTCTACATTAAATGAAAGCTTAGTATTACTTATATTATGATTGTGTTGTTATTGCTACAGAATTGGAGAGTGCAGTTAACTTCTATCCTATGAATCAAAATTATACTTGGCAGCAGAATTTAACAAAATCTATTTATCTTTTTTCCTATTAAAATAAAATATCCGATACTTCTACTTATTTTTATAGCTCCTGATTGGAATAAACATTTTGCTTTGCAGCCTCTTTTGAAGGTTGAATATAAATATATTCCAAGAGTCATTGCTGGTACTTCTTCCTGGAAATCTGATTAACCATAGATAAAGCCTGAAGGAGATGAGCACTCCTAGGTGACGGGTCAAAATGCAGAGATGGCTGCTCACGCATCTTTAGGAAAATGCTGGATTGGATGGCCTGTTTTTCTGCCCTTGGTACCTTCTGTCCAGCATGAAGGAAGCAACTACTTTTGCTGATAGAATAAATGGGGGAAAGACTTTCAGATAGCGTGTTTTTTTTTAATATATTTTATTTTTTACAGAGAGGAAGAGAGAGTTAGAAACATCGATAAGAGAGAAACATTGGTCAGCTGCCTCCTGCACGCCTCCTACTGGGGATGTGCCCACAACCAAGGTACATGCCCTTGAACAGAATCAAACCTGGGACCTTTCAGTTCACAGGCCGATGCTCTATCCACTGAGAAAAACTGGTTAAGGCTCAGACAGTGTTTTTGAGTTGCTCTAAGAAAATGGAGCTGTTGCTGTAACATAGGAACTCAAACCAAATGGCTTAAGCCAAACAATGGTATTATCTTATGGTTCTGGGGATTAGAAGTCCCAAATGAGACTAACTGAGCTACAGGTGTGGTGTTGGCAGGGCTGATTTCTTTAGTTTTATTGTCTCTTTCCGGCTTGTAGAGTCTGCCTGCATTCCTTGGCTCATGGCCCCTTCTTCCATCACTTCAGACTGTTGCTTCTGTTGTCACTTTTCCCCCTACTGAGACTTTCCCCTAGTCTCCTCTTAAGAGGACCATGATTGCATTGAAATCACCTGGGTAATTCAGCTGATCTCCCCATCTCAAGACTCTTAAATTAGTTATAGCTATATTTTCCAGGGAAAGCATGTGAATACCTTTATTTGGACAAGGAGGAGCCTTAGTCAGCCTGACGACAAACACAAGCAACTTTATCTTATAAAATGTATGCAGAACAGACACTCAGCAAATATTTCTCAAATGAATGCATGAGAATGAATACACAGAGATATACAAGAAATAATAATATGAAAATTCATGAGTTTGTGGTTCTATATAAAAGAGAGGCATAGCTTTCAAGTGAGCCATGGAGGAGTAACCTAACAATCGCATGGTCCAATCTCCAGTTGAGTGTATCAGAGGCTAGATTTGCATTGGCATTTGTTTGATTAATTGTGCTGGCTTTTTGTTCTATATTATGATTTTTATTTTTAGAACTTTAATATTTATATCGTTTCCATGGAGAACCCAAAATGAAAGGGTAGAGAAGATATAGGTTATACAATATAATAACTAAAGGCATCAAAAGAAATGTAATGGAGTTGTGCTCTTTATTGAAGTCTGTAGCCCTATGGTGGATTCTAGATCCTCTTTAGCTTTATTCCAAAAGACACCAAGAAGGAGAGAGGGAGGTAAGGAGGATTTAAGCAGAGAGCCCAAACAATTATTTATTTAATAATAATTTGCTTAATAGATTTAATTTTATGCCCAAGTGGTTGATTTGCTAATATAGACAATCTTAGGTTTAAATATATCTTCTGTAGAAACCAAGATGGTGGCATAGGTAAACACCTAAACTCCTGCCTCTCACAACAATTTCAAAACTACAACTAAAAGACAAAATGGACATCATCCAGAACCACAGGAAAGCTGGCCGAGTGGAAATTCTACAACTAGAAAGAAAGAGAACAGCACATTGAGACTCAGAGGAGCTGCAAAAGGCTGAGGTACGGAGACATGCGCATGCAGAGGGGACTGGCAGCTAAGTGCATGGCTGGATTTCTCAAGAGGGCAGGAAGACAGAAGCTCTTGACTGTGCTGAACTCCAGGTCCTGGCAAGACTCTGAGAACCCAGCCTCATTTGGGGGGAAACTGGACTGTCAGGAAAGAGAAAAACACACTGAGACTCAGAGGAGCTGTGAAAGGCAGAGGTCTGGAGGCCACACGCTGAGAGGATTAACTGCTGAGCATGTGGCTGGCTTTCTCAAGCAGGAGGTAATGGAAGTTCCCGACTGCTCTGAACTCCAGTTCCAGGCAAGACTGGGAAGCCAGACTCATTCGGGGAGAAACTGGATTGTGTGGCAGCAGGTGTATCTCAAGGAAGGGGCTCTCTCAGAGGTGCTCGCAATGATTACCAAGGGACACTGAGACCTAGGGGCCTCATAGGGCAGGGATGAAGGGAAGTCAAGGCTGTCTGCTCCACACTGAGTCTCTGCCCCATCCAAGCTGAGTAAAGAGGCTTTTGCAAGTCTTGTCTCATAAGGGTGACTTCAGCACAGAAGTTCTCCCAGCTTAGACACAGCTGAACCTCACAGCCAATTGGCCTGGAGGACAATTCCCCCCAATGATACCAACAACAGTCAAGACTTAACTACAACAAGTCTGTGCATACAGTCCACAAAGGAGTGCACGAAGAGTATCCACCTCAAGTGCCTGGGAAAGGCTGAGCTATAGGGCCCTAAGGGACACCTAGCACCCAAAGCTACTCTACCAACTCAGGAAAGCAGCGAAAATGTGAAGACAAAGAAACAGATCACAAACGAAAGAAATAGAGGATAACAAACAACTAGATATAGAGTTCAAAACCACAGTTATATAGTTTTTCAAGAATTTCTTAGAAAATATCAATAAATTTAGCAAGACCCTCGAGAATATGAAAAAGGACCACCTAGAAATTAAACATACACTGACTGAAATTAAAAAAATATATATATTATACAGAGACCTAACAGCAGACTAGAGGAATCAAGAATCAAGTCAAAGATTTGAAATACAAAAAAGGAAAAAAAAAATCAACCAGAAAAGCAAAAAGAAAGAAGAATCCAAAAATTGGAAGATAGTGTAATGGAGCCTCTGGGATAACTTCAAGCATAACAACATCAGAATTATGAGGGTGCCAGAAGAAGAGAGAGAGCAAGATACTGAAAACCTATTTTTAAAAATAATGACTGAAAACTTTCCCCACCTGGTGAAAGAAATAAACTTACAAGTCCAGGAAGTTCACAGAACCCCAAACAAAAGGAATCCAAGGAGGACCACACCAAGACACATCATGATTAAAATGCCAAGAGCAAAGGACAAAGAATGTTAAAAACAGCAAGAGAAAAACAGTTACCTACAAGGGAGCACCCATAGAACTGTCAGCTGATTTCTCAACAGAAACTATGTAGGCCGGACGGGAGTGGCAAGAAATATTCAAAGTGATGAATAGCAAGATTACTCTACCCAGAGTAAGCTATCATTCAGAATTGAAGGTTAGATAAAGAGCTTCACAGATAAGAAAAAGCTAAAGGACTTCATCAACACCAAACCAGTATTATATGAAACGCTGAAAGGTGCTCTTTAAGAAGAGGAAGAAGAAAAAGGTAAAGTTAAAAATTATGAACAACAAATACATATCTATTAACACGTGAATCTAAAAATCAAGTGAATAAAAATCTGATGAACAGAATAAACTGGTGAATATAATAGAATCAGCGTCATAGAAAGGGAGTGGACTGACAATTCTCAGGGGTAAGGGGTGTGGGGATGTGAGAAGAGACTGGACAAAAATCATACACCTGTGAATGAGGACAGTATGGGGGAGGTAAGAGCAGTAGGTGAGGTGAGAACTGGGTGGAGAGGAGCAATGGGGGGGAGGGACAATTGTAATAATCTGAACAATAAAGATTTATTAAAATTAAAAATTAAATATGTCTTCTGTTGTCAGTTTTCTCCATCTTGAATGCATTCTAATATATAAAGTGAGTCACTTGTTGATAAAAGAAGAAGTGAGCAGGATGTATGTGTCCTTTAATCTTCCAAGAGAGATAGTAATTAAGGAACCATTACCATACAACTAGTAACTTCCAGAAGGCAGCTTTAAATCCAGCAAAAGTGGCTTTAGAGCCATACCAAGAAGGTGATAAATGTAAATTCTGTTGTTATTGAATGTTATTGCTATCATAATGAGAGAGTTAAGTAAGAGTTACCTTTATCTATGAAATAGCACAGGGTTCACTTGATTTCAGATAGAGGCTATAGAAGTACTATTTACATTAGCTTAGGAGCTTTCATCCACCCCACCTCCCCGAGCCCTTAAGCCTAAGATTAAAAGAGAGTAAAAGAAGTATCTTGGTTTATCGGAAGGGATGCATATTAATTTACATTTTGCAAAGTCTCTGTCCTAATTAAATAAGAACGTTTGGCAGGCTCTTAGTTCTAAATGCTGGATGATCAGGAAAGCATGATGATCCTTTATGATGCCAAAGGAAACTGTGATTTCCCAAGGTCAAGGGACCAAGGAAAAGAGCTGGTTGTATTAGCCCTGATGACTGGGCCCTGAATCCCTGCAGGAAACCAAATGAGACGCATGACCACTGCTAAATCCACTGACCTACGTGGGACTCTTTAGTGGCCCTGACCTAATGTGCAAGGTGACCTTTACCTAAGGAATTTGCCAGACTGCTAGCCACACACCAGTGTACCAGAAACAATAAAAACCCAGAGGTGTGTGTTCAAAATATCTGATTTCCCCTATTGCTACTTGTCCATGAAGACGGAGAACAACTCAGTTTTCCCTGGCATGTCTGTTGTGCTCTTTCAGTAAGCCATCCTCCCAGGATGAGGATAAAATGCCGAGCCTTGATTCTCAGACACTGTTTGTACCAGAGAGGCCATCAAGGTCCAGATGATTCCCAGGACAAGTGGAGTGCTTCCCGACTCTGCCACTGGCTGTTTCCTTTCGTGCGTTGACATTGATGTCTCTTCTCTTGGCATGAAGGAGTCCCAGGTGCCCCACTGACCATTACCTGCGCCGGTAATTATCAGGAGCAGGGAATGGAAAGGGCATTTCTCCTCTGCTTGCAGAGAATGACAGCCTCAGAGATACAAGCGGGCTCTGCATTAAGACAGATCTCTCAGGAGAGCTTAAGACTCCCAAGCTTTGATTCCTCAAGTTCGGTGTCAATAGCGGCCACGCTCATTATCACTGAAGGATGCCGAAGCAGCAGCCGGGGCATAGACTCAGACACAGCTTCAGTATAAAGGCAGATCCAGGCACATAAAGATATAGTTACTAACGCTAGCTACTATCCCTTTTTCAGAGTACTCCTATGTAATGAGTAGCTTCCTATTTTTTTATTTTTTTATTTTTTAATAACAAAATGTGGATATATTTTTTAAAATTTCTCACCTTTATGATTTTCTCTTGTCTTCTTTTTTAAAATTTTTACTGTTGAAAGTATTACATGTCCCCTTCTTTTCCCCATTCACCCCTTCTAGCCCACACCCACCTTCTGCCCTAGGCCTTCTCCACCCTATTGTCTGTGTTCATGGGTTATGCATACATGCATACAAGCTCTTTGATTCATCTTTTCCCACCCACCCTGTCTTCCCTCTGAGATTCCACAGTCTGTTCCATGTTTCTATGTCTCTGGATCTATTTTATTCATCAGTTTACTTTGTTCATTAGATTCCACATGTAAGTGAGATCATGTGATCCTTGTCTTTCTCTGACTGGCTTATTTCATTTAACATCATACTCTCCAGGTCTTTCCACACTGTCTGAAAGGGTAAGGGAGCCTTCGTTCTTGCTGCTGTATAGTGCTCCGTGGTATAAATGTACCACAGCTTTTTTTATCCACTCAGCTACTGATGGGCAGTTTGGCTGTTTCCAAATCTTTGCTTTTAAATTGTGCTGCTATGATCATAGGGGCTCATACATTCTTTCTGACTGGTGTTTCAGGTTTCCTAAGATAAATTCCTAGAAGTGGGATCACTGGGTCAACTAGCAGTTCCATATTTAATTTTCTTAGGAAACTCCATACTGTTTTCCATAATGGCTGCACCAGTCTGCATTCCCACCCCTGCAGTGTACTAGGGTTCCCTTTTCTCCACATCCATGCCAGCACTTGCCAATTATTTATTTGTTGAATGTAGCCACTCTGACAGGTGGGAAGTAATATTTCCTTGTTGTTTTCATATGCATCTTGGTATCTTTTAAAGTGAGCTGGTTGTTCACTAGCCATTTTTTCAGAACACACTGATTTTTTTTAAAAGTATTTCTAACAGATATGAGAGATCATTCTATACATTTTTATTCCTTAGAGCATCGGAGATCTAGATTTGGCATATTTGTGAATCTATTTCGAACTCGATAAGGCTCTTTCCATATTATATGAAAGGGCCTCTGCGTAATTTTTCAAAGTGTATATGTGTTTCCAAACTAATATCCAAGCTGTGTTCTTGGGAGGAGGGAGGGAGGTTTTCTCTCTCAGACAGGCTGCTCAGCTGATGTTTAAAGCGAATCGTGGTGCAATGAAATCTAAAGGTCAGGACATGTCTGTTTCTCTGGCTCTGTCAACACTGTGGGCATATGGGCATCAGATAGAGTCCTTTCATGCTGACCCAATGAACAGCTCGCCTGTCCACTGTCACCTCTTTCCCGATCCAGGTTGTTAGACACTGTAGTCTGCTCCAGGGTCTTCAGAATGGGTTATGACAGAGCACGCCACTCAAGGATTCCGTGAGCATCCCCTTAGGAGTTGCCAGTCCTGAAACTGTTGCATGAGAGAGACTGTCGGCCCCACGCCCCGCGTGATCCGTGGATTTTACAAATTGCCTGGATTGTTTTGTTGTAGCACTGCTGCTCAAGGAGAAAATTAAATTTCAGAGAGAATTTTGGAAAACGTGCGATGCTTCGGGTTGGTTACTTAGGGCTGGTTCCCAAACAGTTTTGCTAATTATCTTTTCCTTATTGATCCATTTGCTCACTCTATTTATTCATTTATGCATTTATTCATTCGCTCGGTGGTTTCTTATGGAGCAGTATCTCCGCACTAAATTGCCTGAAATGTGAGAACAGGAGGTGGAGAACCTGCAGGAGGTGTGTGATCATAACCTGAGCTACACACCCGGGCTCAGCTCCTTTCAGCCAGTGAGAGCGAAAGCAGGAGGGGATGAAGAAAGGGTTCAGGGAAGAAGAGGGAGCAGTGAGAGAATAGGATCTGAAATCGAAAGCAGTCTATTTTTTTTAATTTTTATTAATTTTTATACATATCTCACCATTGCCCCCCTCCCTCCCAGGCATACCCCAACCCCCCCATGTCTATGTTCATTGGTTATGCTTATCTGCATGCATACAAGTCCTTTGATTGATCTCTTATCTACCTCACCTAACTTTAATCTTCCCGCTGTAATTTGACAGTCTGTTTGAAGCTTTACTGCCTCTGTATCTATCCTTTTGTTCATCAGTTTATAAGGTTCTTTATTATCCCCCAATGAGTGCGATCATGTGATGCTTCTCGTTCATTGACGGGCTTATTTCACTAAGCATAAGGCTCTCCAGTTCCAACCAGGTTGCTGCAAATGGTAAGAATTCCCTCTTTTTAATGGCAGCATAATATTCAGTCTATTTTGTGTTTGTTTGGCGTGGATATGTCTGTTTTTGAAACACCCCAAAAGAGTCACATCACTCAAATAATATGCTCTGACTAACTCCCTGTGAAAAACTGAAGATAATCCTTGTAAAATTGTGTTTCCGGCCGAGACCGGTTTGGCTCAGTGGAGAGAGCGTGGGCCTGCAGACTGAAAGGTCCCAGGTTCGATTCTGGTCAGGGGCATGTACCTTGGTTGCGGGCACATCCCCAGTGTGGGGCGTGCAGGAGGCGGCTGATCGATGTCTCTCTCTCTCTCATCGATGTTTCTGACTTTCTATCCCCCTCCCTTCCTCTCTGTAAAAAATCAATAATATATATATATATATAAAATTATGTTTCCGTAACGAATAAATTAGCTGTCCCCAAAACCACTTGCATAGACTGCATGATCCTTTACAAGTTACATCACCTAGTCTTGCTAGTATTTAGAAGGCAATAGGATCTGACAAAATGCTTATTAAAAAGTTCATTTCCTCTGCTACAATTTGAATCCAAATATTCTCAAGTAAGGGAAGATGAAGCCTTTGAGTGTGTTGATTTATTTGCCTCTGTGTCAGCTGGACCAGTAAACGTGGGCCTAGAGGAATGATCTAGAGACAGGGTTGGGGGTAGTAGGAGGCAGAAGAGGCTCTTGCCTAGGGTATAAAATGCAAGGGTGCGTCAAAACAGAGAGTTTTTTATGCAACAATTTTTAAAAATGTTAAATTAATGGAAAATGCATGACAAACAAAATATTTAAATTGTAATTAAAGGCATCATTTGAATTACCTAAGTTTTCTCTTCCTTCGGCTCCAGCGTGGCTCAGCACGGTACCAATCTAGAGTGGCTGTGGCTACAGAATATGCCCTTGTGTTCCATAACAACCATAGAGTTTTAACACTAGATTACACCAATTCTCAGAATCAAAAACAAAAACAAACAAAAAACACCAAAGACCAGTTTTACTTGATTTTCTGGTGACCCTAAAAAATAAATTATGCATCACTAGAAGATTTCTATAACAGACATAGAGTCTGAGTATCTTAGGAGCAGAAGTACGCCTAGAGGTCAAATGGCAGTTCCAGGATAGGGACTCATCAACAAGTCACTAAGCTGAGGAGTTTGGCCTAGAATCTCCTCTTCTGACTCCCAGCCCAGTCCTCTGGCTAAGTCATCAGACAACCTGGGCCTGAGTGTTCCACAGGAAGAATACGTGATTTACCACTGAGAGCTCCAGGCTGTGAAATCGTCTGGGGATGGGCTACAGAAATTCAGCTTAACCCTGTAACACAAAATGAATGAACCACATGGGAGCAGACAAAGAACAGCTACATTAATTCCCATCTATGATTATGTAAATGAATTTTGGTTTTCACACATGCATTTAATGGGCTAGCAATCATCATTTTAAATACTGTACTAAGCAATGGCATCGTTGGGAGATTTGTAAATTAATTATGTTCATGTATTCGCTGGCATTTTTAGAATCCCAAGAGGGATGAAAGGAAGCTGTAACTAGAATTCTTTAAGTCCCAGGGAAATGTGCTCTCTCTCAGGCTATTTCTTGCCACAGAAGAAGTTCTTTAGCGAGCAGTTGGGATTTCCTCAGCAGAGAAAGCCAGGCACCTTCGTGGGGTGCTTGGGTGGGACTCCAGAAGCAGCAAGCTACTCTTGGGGGCAACTGGGAATGCACATCCTATATTATAAAAGCCTAATATGCTAAGTGTCTGGTCACCCATTCAACCAATCAAAGCATAATATGCAAATGACATGTTAAGGCCACTCAACTGCTCGCTATGATGTGCACTGACCACCAGGGGGCAGATGTTCTGACCTGTAGGTTAGCTTGATGCTGGGATCCAGCCCATCAGGTCTGAGCAAGACATGCTGGACACTCCCTGGAATCCTCCTGCGGTCCCTCCCCAATTGGCCAGCCTCCTATGTCCCTCTCCAGCCCCGATCATGCACTGGTGGGGTCCCTTGGCCTGGCCTGCACCCTCTCACAATATGGGCTGATGACCCTCCTTCCGGAGTGCATGAATTTTGTGCACCAAGCCTCTAGTGTTCTCATGATATATAAGGGCCATTAATTTTCTGCATTTATCTGTCTCTACCGATCCTATTCCCAGAGTATCTAGCTCAGAATCCACAACTTTTGCTTCTGTCTCGTGGTCCTTCCTGTATCATGGGCCCTGGTACATGAAAGGCTGTGTGGGACTATTATTTAACTTTCTAATCAGATCTCAGACCACACAAGCAGGATCTAGTTTAAAAGGGATACTCATATCTATGATAAGCAGATCATTCTTGAAAGGGCTGTGATTTTATCCACACTTTAACTTTATCAAAACAGTGACAAGCTAGGCATTTTATAAATTAAGTTACGAGATTTCACTCACCCATCCTACTCTCCTCCCCCGGCACATCCCATTTGTGTAAGGCATTTTCAGGGTCTGGAAAATAGAATGCTTTTTTTTTTTTTGTAGGTAATAGATTGTTTTCTTATCAGTCTCTGACAATTTGGAGTCTCACACCCTGGCGTTCTGCCATGGAGCCTGTCTGGAAGAGTCACTCTACTGTGACCAACTTTTGAGTGTCCTCTTTAGTATATTTGCAGGGCCGCCCGAGGCATTTTGTCTGCTCACCTTTTTTTTTGTCACGCCTCCCCAGGACCTGAGATGAGAGAATAATCGGAAAAGCAGGGCTGTTTGAAACCCTGGCCTGGCTTTATTCGATTTCTGTCATTTTTTATTTTGACTGTGGGAGTTTCATGGGTCTATCCGAGCCCTCGGTTATAACTTAGGGGAAGCTAATAAAATCCCTGACACATCAGATTGTTTTCTGTCCTTTCTATTGAACTTTTTGGCAATTGAGCTTGATGAGTTGAAGCTCAAAGGAAGACCCCTACTTCCCATTGCTGCCGAAATGAGATTCTTAGCTAATGACAGGGAGCTAGCTGCTTAGTGAATCCTGCTGTGAGCACGAGGCGGTGTCCAGCTCCTTGCTTTCTGCTGTGTGCCTGGAGCTCGCTTGCTCCCAGGACACATTTCCTGGCCTGTGACAGGGTGTTCTGTACATGGCATTCTATTGGAAGCTGGAACTTGGGGTGTGTTATTCTCTCTAGGGCTGGCATAGACTTTCACTCCCTTTAAGAAACTGTTCAGCCGAAACCGGTTTGCCTCAGTGGATAGAGCGTTGGCCTGCGGACTGAAGGGTCCTGGGTTTGATTCTGGTCAAGGGCACATATCTTGGTTGTGGGCACATCCCCAGTAGGGGGCGTGCAGGAGGCGGCTGATCAATGTCTCTCTCTCACTGATGTTTCTAACTCTCTATCCCTCTCTCTTCCTCTCTGTAAAAATTCCATAAAAATGTATTTAAAAAAGAAAGAAAGAAACTGTTCAGTGGGTGCTGACTTGGAGATGGCTGGGCCATCTGGAATTTAAGATGTAACAAGAGCAGACAATTCCTCCCAGGACTTCCAGAAAATGTCTCAAACTTTGAATACAGATCACAGAGTATGCGTGGAGCAGAAGGAAGCCCTGAGGTGTATAGGAGAAGGAGTAGAGGATGCCCTTTGACCAGCTGCATGCTGATGTGACGGAAGTAGAAGAATCGTCTCATCTCTCTTCTCCCGTCTCCTGTGCTCTTCAACTGGCCTCTTTTCCTGGCCTTTCCAAAGAGACCTTTTGTGCAGCACTAAACTCTGGTCTTTACAGGTTCAAATGACCACCTTAAATTGATATTCTCTCATCCTTATAATGTGTGCTTCCTACATGAATCCAGAATGGAGCTTATACTGAAGTTTATGTTTGTCCCTCAATCAGAACTGTCTGGGAAGTTATTTCCAGGTGACTAGCTAATCTGATAAAGAAATTAAACTGCTTATAAAGGATCGTGTGTTTCTTCCCAAAGATAGCTTATCCATATTTTAGCAGAGACTTCCTGTGACACCATGGCATAAAGCTTAATGGGGCCTCACGCTCCACTACGGAGACTTGGGAGATCATAATCTAGGTGAGAGTGAGGGTTATGATTTGCCTGTGATTCATTTATGCTCCATATATGTTTAATCTGCTGTTTTGCTTCATCTTTTATTTCTGAGTTTTATCTTCTGTTCTTTCATTTGGGGTTGCTTATGTATATTAATCTTACGGCTCCCGCTCACTTATTATCTATTTGTTACCTTTTCCCTCACTATCTCCTGGGAGATAATCACTAGGGGAGTAATGCATCAGAGCAAAAGAAATGAACTGGAATGCAAGTGTAAAATTCTCACTATTCTTCAGATATTTAAAAACTTGAGAGCCATAGCTTTTGATTTGTTTGCTTTTATATTTTTTATTATGAAATAAAGCCACAGGATAACACAAACACTCTCTCTCTCTCTCTCTCTCTCTCTCTCTCTCTCTCTCTCTCTCTCTCTTAAATCAAGAAATAGAACATTGTCAGCTGCGCAAGGGATCCATCATGACATTTCTAATCACTTACTTTCTCCCACCAAAGGAAGACGCTGTCCTGGATTATATTGAACCACTTTTTGACTTTTCATTGGAGTGCAATCATTATGGTTTAGCTGTTCTGTTTTTGAATTATATTTAAGTGGAATCAGACAATGTATATTCCTTACTGCCTAGCCTTTCCTCTGGACATTGTGTTTGTGAGTCATCCATGATTTTGCCTCACTCTCGTTGGCTCGTTTTATTGCTATTCATGTTTTATGGTGTCAATGTCCCGATTTACTTATTCATTCTATTGATGATGGGTACGTGGATTGTTTCTAGCTTATAGCCATCATGCAGATCCAAACATACTTGGACGTGAATCTCTTGGTTCCTAAGCACATGAGTTTCTCTTGGGTGTATATCTAGCTATGGAATTGCCCATTTTCACCTGCAGGAGATCACGCCAACCCCTTGCCAAAATGATTGTATGCCCGTGTTTACGAGAGTTGCTATTAGACTACATTCTTGTAAACAATATTCCCCCTTTGCTAAGAGCTCTTACCGTGTGCTGGACATCAGAGCTGCAAAACATTGAGGAAATCAAATGGAGACCTGGGAAGATGTTATCTTTCTCCAGAGAGAATGCACGGGCTTCTGCCATAAGGTCTCTTTCAGCTGATATCGAAGCCACAAAAGAGTGATCTTCAGTCTAAGCTTCTGCGTATTTCTGCTTTACTTTTGCTCATTGGGTTTAGCGTGGATGTCTATGTTTATATCTGTATCCTATACAGTGGTACCTCGAGATACGAGTTTAATTCGTTCCGTAACCTTGAGGCGTGGGAAACTATGAGATGCTCCAGTCTCGGTAAACTGGTGGGTCAAGTGCAGCCGGCCGATCCGCGCGATGACTTCTATCTCAAATGTTGCTCGTATTTCAAAGCAAAAATCGCTCGCTTGATGGCTCGTATCTCAAAAATCTCATATGTTAGGGCATTCGTATCTCGAGGTACCACTGTATATGTATATCTAGAATAATAAAAGCGTAATATGCTAATTAGATCGGACATCCTTCTAGAGGACCTTGCAGTGGAAGCTGGTGCTAGGAGGGAAACTCGGGACCTGGGTTCCTGCCATAGATGGAGGGAAGCCCGGGTCCCAGATGCCAGAAGAAATCCAGTGCTTACAGCGGGGGGAAGGATGGCCTACTCTTGCGTGAATTTTGTGCATTGGGCCTCTAGAATATGTGTGTGTGTGTGTGTGTGTGTGTGTGTGTGTGTGTGTAATCCAGAATTAGTGAGGTTTAACAGGGTCCCCTCACCAACCTGCTCATTGGTTCTAGGTACAAATCTTGGTAGCCTTAGTCGGTCAAGGCTGTCCAAGGCCATAGGATCCTCAGGACTACTTCGTCGCTACCCTTCGAAATGAGCAAGTCTTGTGGCATAACATGGGTCCCAAAGTCTAGAATCACTTCCTTTTGCTCTTCTTTTATTCCCATTTCCCATAATTCTGCATTCTGGTTTTTCGTTTGTTTTCCAGTGCTTCCAAGTAGACTTGTTTTTAAGTTTTATTCTTTCTTCCCAGAGGTCCTCAAGGGAGAGATTGTTTTGAATGATCTAATTCACCACGGTAGGAAGCAGAATTCTTGTTTTATTCGCATATGCATGTTGTAACTTATTTCCAGATGGGACTTTGAGAAAATCATCATTGAAAATTCTGAAAACATTTCTTCTAGGAAATAATGTATATTTCACCGGAAACTAACATTGAGCTCGTCTTATATTTCACATACACAAAAATCATTCTTATTTGAATGAAACCTTGAAATCTTTTTCTTTAATGATGCTGTCATCCAAGTTCACATACTTAAACAGGAGAGATGCGGGCCCATGCTCCCCTGACTACATGTTTGCGTACATGTTTGGACCTGGATACAACCCCTCCACAACCTCAACTTTTCAATAATTTAGGGACAGGAAAGAAAGTGGGGAAAAAAAGTAATTCTGGAATAAAGTGAGGTGACTTTTAGCTCCCCAATTTCTTAGCTGACTTAGCACAGCTTCTTTGTCATGTCAGTATCATCTACATTAGCTGTGTGGACAGAAGCACAAAGCCCACAGTTAGCATTTCTCCCTTCTCTCCATGATGCAGATGTGTTAGAAGACCACTGTCTATCTTAGGTGGAGTTTGAAGGCTAAGCGGAATCAGATAATTTAGCAATCTGCAAGTGTTAAATTTGGGGGGACATTCAGACCTGACCAGAGCCACACAGGAGGATCATTGCCACTTTGGTCCAGATTTCAGAGCGGGCAGTAGAAATTCTAAATTAGCCACCCATTTGGGGTTTGCCCTCTCTGTCCTCCTTGTTATAAACAGTAACTCAGAGAAATTCCCACTTTTCTAGGTTTGCTTTCTTCCTAAATTAGGCTTCTGCAATCTGCTCCGTCTACCTTTTGACCATACAAACGCTTGATGAAATAAATAGCTTTCAAAGAGGCAGAAACAACTCCTTTCATGATGTTTTTTTAAATAAATCTTTATTGTTCAGTTTATTACAGATATTCCTCTCCCCCCCCTGCCCAGAGCTCCCCTCCACCTGATTCTCCACCCCCCACCCCATGCCCTTACCCCCGCCACTGTCCTCATCCGTAGGTGTAAGATTTTTGTCTGATCTCTTCTCACACCCCCTTTTCCCTGAAAATTGTTAGTCCATGATGTTTAGATCCTCTGTCTTCATCCTCAGCATCGACACTGAGAGGATGAATATATGTCCATTTTCTAAGTTTTCTCTAATCCTGTTGGACTTTATTGAATGTTGTAGAACCCCTAAGGATAATGAATCTGAAAAATAATAAAAGAGAGAGAGAGAAAAAAAAAATGGGTATTCAGCCATGCATCAGTGACCTTAGGCACTTGAATTGTTTTGCAATATGTAGTGTGAGTTTCTAGAAACTCTCCTGCATGCATTCCTGTCTTCCTGATCTTTCTGAGCTGGGTGGGGTGGGAGGAAAGAAGAGACACCCGCTTGCGGCAGCCAGAGCACTGCTCTGATTGGACACTGGAGACGCTTTCAAGCTGCACTGAGTGACTCTGGCCCTACGTTCAGAAGCCACCACTGAAAAAAACTCCCCAAATTAGTAAAACCTTGTCTTACATCTTGGCGGTGTCTTGCCAGAAACATATTTGAAATATTTTGGGGACATGATGATTCTGCTATTATTGGAGGAAGGAAGATAACGCTGGCTTTCTGCTAACACCTCTTTTTCCTACCACAGTCAACTCCTCGCCATCATATTCTGAATAAACCACTAGCAATGAACATTCAGTGGATGCTCACTCTGCTGAGTATTTTTACTCTGTTTCCCCGCCTTCAGTCCTCACAGCTCTGCTATGAGAGAGGCACCGCCGAGCAGCTGAAGAAAAGGAAGCTTAAGGTGGGAAAATAACTTGCCAGTCACCCAGATAGTGAAGGCAGCATTTGAACTTGAACCCCAGTCTGGCTTTGTTCTGAACCAAAGGATGCTGCATCGTGTGTGTATTGGGGGCTCTCTGAACCATGTAATGGACATATGATTACAATCCATAAACTATAAGATTTCAGCTATCCTCTTATAAGAATACGGAGTTTGAGATATGCTTATTAGATTGCAGAGGGGCATCCTTAAAAATGGGAGGAAAATCTCCCTTCCCACCTAGATCCCACATTGACGCGATTCTTCTGGTAGAACTGGGGGTGAGTCGCACTCAGAAGATCACCGGGCAGGGAAAAAAGAATAAAGCCACCAAATATGGCGACTTGCTCTGTTTGTACCACCTTGAAACTATTTTCGCTTTCTGTATCCAGCTGGGTAACAGCTATGCCTATTCCTTGTCATTATTACTTATGCGCCTTGTCACTTAATTTCAAAATTGAAATTAGAGTGGTGAATTACATTTCAGAAACCCCCTAAAAAATTATCCCCTTTGACTTGGATTCTTTGCTCATGACTGATTTATAGAATCGAAAATATGCTGGACCGGTATTTCGAGAGGTTTTCTTTTAAATTAGTTTCCGGGGCTCCAGTGATTCAAAAAATCCCATTAAGAGACATTTTAAAAATTAAAAGGAACCCACCAAAATAACACATTCCAGAGTGTGTTCTTGGAGAACAATATAAAAGAGAAGGTTAAAGAAATGTATTTGTTGTTTTTGAAATATTTAGATGGGATGAAACTTCAGTGGGTTGAAATCTTTTGTTCAAAGGCTGCTTAGTAAATAAAACACAGAATAGGTAAGATTAATTTTTACGTAGTTATATATTTATTAATGCCATAGTAATTTATTAATTCCATTTCAACACCAGTGAGAGGCTTAGAGTGCTTTTATGATTAATATGATAATTTATACAATTTATATTTTTTTCAATTCACTCACTCCCCTTTTAGAAATCTCATAGGGTTAATCCACATAATGGTTTTTATTACTCTGACCCATTTTTCTTTAAAAAGTTAAAAAAGCATGCTATTATTCTTCTTTCTCTCTGTTTAGTTATTTAAGTCTCACCCAAGGATATGTTTTGATTGATTTTAGCAAAAGGAAAGAGAGAGAGGCAGAGAGGGAGGAAGAAAGAGAGAGAGAGAGAGAGCCATTGATTGGTTGCATACAAATGAAATCAACAACCTGGGTATGTGTCCTGACTGGGAATTGAACCTGAGACCCTCAGTGTACAGGATGACACTCTAACCAACTGACCCACACCATCCAGGACTGTTTATTTTTTTTTAATCAACAATGTCATTGAGATATAATCCACATACCATAGATCCTATTCTATTATTCTTTCATTCCATGGGAGTAAATGCTGACATATGTCAAATGGATACATGTTATAATAAGAAAAGTTTGGAATGTAGATTATTTTTAGAAGTATCAAAGCAAACACCATAATGTTTATCAAAACATGCATCTCATGTAGCCATAGTGGATGCCTTTCTTGTCCTAACAACACACTGAGAGGAAGTTTCAGGCGTTAAGCTGACAATCTAGTTAACCTTTTATTTTTTCTTTATTCATTTGTAAAGGCTTTGGTAAAGCAGTTTTACGTTCACAGAGAAATTGAGTGGGGTGGGGTACAGAGAGATTCCCTAGATACTCACTGCTCCCATACATGCATAGCTCCTCCATTATCGATAATCCCCCACCAGAGTCTCATGCTTGTTAGAATTGATGAACCTCCATTGACCATCATCATTACCCAAAGTCCACACTTTAACTAAGGCTCACTTTTGGTGGTGTACTTTCTATGGGTTTAGTCAAAGGTCTAATATCATGTGGTCATCATTATAGTATCATACAGGGTATTTTTGCTGTTAAACATCTTCTGTGCCCTGCCTACACCCTAACAACCACGAATATGTTCACTACCGCCCTCGATTTGCCTTTTCTAGAATGTCTTGTAGTTGGCATATGGTATGCAGCCTTTTGAGATCAGCATCTTCCCCTTGTAATATGCATTCAATGCGATTGTCCAGCTTTTCATAACAATTAGTTGAAAGACTGCCTTTGCCCTATGGTATGGCCTTTGCTTCTTTGTCAAAATAAGTTGGTCTATTTGTCTATTCTTTCACCAATAGCACCCTGTATCAATGAAGCTTTATACATTCATCCTCCAACTTCATTCTTTTTTCTTTAATATAGGGTTGGCTAGTGTGGGTCTTTCGCCTTTCTTTTGATTTTAACTGATTAATTTTGAAACCATGCTGCCTTATTTCTCTCATCTTAGTATGCAATCTTAACTAAATCTTGCCAATGATGTTTTTATTGCAACTTTACTAGATTGGAGTTACATTCTCTCAACTGCTCTACATTGCTGAATTTTCATGAAGTTTCAAATGGAACTTTACAGTATGTTTTCTTTGTTTGAAAGTTGAAATTGTGGACCTGAAGATAGGTTAAAATGGCTAATTAGAGAAAGAAAGACCAATAGATATCCCTGTAGAAATTAGTGCCCTCTGACCCTTTAGAATCCCTACTTCTGCGTAACATGCTTCTGTTCATGATGCCTTACCCCGTAGCCACTTGTAGGACAAGTTAATCTCATTTGTATTGAAACTTGGAAAGGTGTTATTTCTAAGATTTACCTCATTTTTTCATGAGCACCTCTTTTGATCTTAATGACTGTAAAAGAGGATGTCAGAAATGCAAATGATTTTTAAGTAGTTGAACATCGTTTCTGTTGAAGATCCGCAACATGCAGAAGGAAAATGACAGTCTGCCAACTGCGCAGTGCACTCTGCGGAGAATCAGAACTGGCATATGCTAACAGGAATCACTTAAAAAGCCATTTTTGGGTAGAACACCAACTCAAAAGTTGTTTTTTTTCCACTTTATATTGTATTTTAAAATCTGGGGTGCCGTTGAGAAATGGGTTTGATGTTGAGTCTGTTTTCTTTAATCAAAGCTACAATTTGCAGCAGGTCAAGCCTGTTGTATGATGGACCACTGAGCCAATGGGCAAAGGAGCAGCAGGAGATGCCTCTGTCTTTGCAGAGGGAAATGCAGGTTTATTTATATGCAGATAAGCCGCACTGAGCTGAATCTCACCCACCTGGCACAACTCCGGATTTCAAATCATTTGGAAAGACCAGGCCAGGGCTATCCTAGATTTCTGCTGGCTCTTGTTTCTCCATTACATTCATGGTTGGATTCACAAATTTATAAAAATAAGCCAGCTTCCCTTATTTGGGGCCAAGTGGAATACAGATGAAGAAATTTGTATGCCCCTGATGAAAGAAATGTGCCCGAATACACTTATTATTTTGCCCTAGGGGGTCGGGCTCAGGGGATAGAGCATCAGCCTATGGACCAAAGGTTCCCAGGTGTGATTCAGGTCAAGGGCACACACCTTGAGTGCAGGCTCCTCCCAGGTCCGGGCACATGCAGGAGGCACCCATTGGATGTGTTCCTCTCACATGGATGTTTCTCTCTGTCTTTCCCTTTCTCTTCCAATCTCTAAAAGATCAATGGAAAAATATTATTAGGATTTTTTGTGAGCGTTAACAAACCTCCCCTCTCCCCCCACATAGACACACAAACACAATGCACTTACTATTTTGAACTTGGAAATCAAGACCCATTGCCATCAAAGCCAAAGCATGGGATGTAGCTCTCTGCCTGGCATGCTAAGCTCCTACTTGAAATGAACACAGAGGTTTTCTCATATTTCAAGCAGGCAATAGAATGTTCAAGTTTTACCTCCTTAAAGAAATACTTACTATTTATTATCCCATTCAATGATTTGGAGAAATAGACTTTTCAAGAGAGTTGAAAGTCACCCTCACCCAGTGTTTCTCAACATTTCTAATGCCGCTTACCCTTTAATACAGCTCCTCATGTTGTGGTGACCCCCAACCACAAAATTATTTTTGTTGCTACTTCATAACTAAAATTTTGCTACTGTTAATGAATTGTAATGTAAATATCTGTGTTTTCCGATGGTCTTAGACTCTACAGCAGTAGAACCACTAGCAGGGACACCTAAGACCATCAGAAAACATAGATATTTACACGGTCACCAATTATTGAGTGATTTGTTGTAGGACCCACGAGAGCAAACGAATGTACTTGGTTGTACACACACGGTGGTTTTCTGAGGTCTGTAAAATGAAGTGAGATCTTTCCACCAAAAAATAAAATATAAAGATTATTAACAACAAGAAATAAGCGTGAATTAAAGACAATATTTCGCAATGATACCTAACATAATTCTTTCTAGTCCTGGATATCTATGCAGTTGTCTAAAAACTACTTTTGCATGTTTTGCTTAATACATTAAAGTTGGGGTGAGTGTGTGTGTGTGTTCGGTTTGGGGGGGTAGGAATGGGAGGTGATAGTGGACTAGTGAAATGAAATGACTGGAAGTCACCTTTCTAGATTCCGTGTTGAAACTGGGCCTTTGACTCTCATCTTAAATGTGATACACCTACCTCATTATCATTTGGCCAGTAGTTCGGAAAAATGTAAATACATTGGTGATGGCATTTTCATAACCAAAGAACGTTTGACCCACAAAGAAGTTTATGCCTTTTGCACATACAAAGGACAGGCGTTTTCTTTGATGATAAAGTCCAAATCAGGATGTAATATGTAGTTAGTACTTTGACATTAAAAGTACCATAAAGTTGAAATTAAAACAGAAATTATTGTGTATTTGCCAGACATCATTATGAGATATTTGAATGAGAAGATTCACATTTTTCTAGAGGCAAACTGTTTCTTGACTACTTCTTGCTTTGTGGTGACAGTTTTTAATATTGTTTTTATCAGCGGTAATTCAGGGAAGTATGCTCTGAGTGTGTAGGAGATGTAGAAGTAAGACACCAAGAACAAACTCTTACCACAGAAAGAAAAACGAGTCAGAAAGGATGAGCTGGTGGATCATTTGAATCCTCAGGGGCTGAAGACACATACCACATATTTTATTCTACGGATCTGTTATTTAGTAAAAGTTCTACATGGAAACAAATTTGCGACACATGTAATGATGTAAGCGTGGCGAAGGGTGGTGTTTGTCTCTGTTGGACAAAGTTAAATTTTTTCTCAACTAGGGATGGATTCATTTTTTATTTTTTACACACAGTTCCAGCTATTCATTATTGGACTTTTGACACAATCATGAAAGCATTCCTGGGTTTTAGATAAAGAATTGTTAAAAACGATTTGCAGCGATCTTTCCCGCAGGGTTCTTTGGGATGGACTAATAATTAAATTGACATGAGACAGATGAATAGGAGAAAATCAAATTTAATTTTGTACATATTGGAACCCCGCATGCATGAGAGGCTCAAAGATAGAAAGGTAAGACGACGTCTATATGTAACACGGAGCCAGGGAGAGAGAGGGGGGCCTGGGGCTTCAGAAGGGAGAAAGTAATTCATAGGGTGATAAGAAGACCAGGCGTTCGGTAATTAGATCTGTGCCCTGGTAGAAATTTGATTTTCTCCCATTAATCTGTCTCATGTCAATTCTGGTATACAGAAAGGTCATAAACTATTTTTCTGGTAGTAACTGTTATCATGTGCAAGATCCCAATTTAACTTCTTTATGGGAGAAGGGAAAATTCATTTTAAGGGCATCTCAATTGCCGTCAATTCAAAATAGTCCACATAGCCAGAAGTGGTTTGGCTCAGTGGGTAGAGTGTCAGCCTGTGGACTGAAAGGTCCCAGGTTCGATTCCGGTCAAGGGCACGCACCTTGGTTGGGGGCACATCCCCAGTAGGGGGCATGCAGGAGGCAACTGATCGATGTCTCTCTCTCATGGATGTTTCTGTCTATCCCTCTTCCTTCCTCTCTGTAAAAAACCAATAAAATATATTTTAAAAAAATAGTCCACCTGCCAAATAATTCATCCAGAAAAGGAGGTGGCTTAATCTGTTCAACAACATCCTTTGGTTACTTTGTTCTTAACAAACAAATCTGTCTAAGGCTCTGCTTCCATTACAATTCAACACTTCTCACCTTTCCTTGATTTCTAATATATGTTGCTAACATGTTAAAAACAGTCCATGATTATCTCACCCACTTCTCTTAGTCCCTTGTCTAGACCTGGAGGGCAGACCCCCCATATTAAGTTCGTTTTGAAAAAGTAAAATAATTGATTTTCTCTTGTGACCAGAATAGTTTAGTTTTTCAGCCAGCCCATCCAGTGAACTTTTCAGTAGCCAAATTCACATTGAATCATGTGCAAGATGGAACGTTATCATCAATGACAATGCAGTAAAAGGCACATATACGTCCTTCCAATGTCAAAGCAAAGTATCTGACCGAAGCTTTGGAATACAAAACGTTTACAACAGTTTCCATCTAGAGCACCTAGCTTCCATTCACATGTGCGGATACGAGATCGTTTAATCCATTTCCAGATCGGGAGTTATTGCGGCCAAATTGCATGTGTCAGAATGTGCCTTGGTGGTCTTGTCCCCAATGTTTACTTACTTGCCCTGAATGAAGAGACCAGGATCCAATGGTTTGGGGCCTCACAAAGAGCGTTTTCATCTGCTTCAAACTAGAACTGCCCGGCCGCAGCTCCTTGAAGAAGGAAAAGGGCGGAGGAGGGGACCGGAAAAGCTTTAGGATCAGGGCTCTGTTGGCTGTTCTTTCTCGTAGTTCCTCTCATTGGTAGCCAGTTCCATCGTCTTGGCCCCAGGAGGCGCCTTGGATGTGTAATCTGTCTTGCTGTTTCTAATTTTTTGTGTGTGTGTGTGTGATATGAATGTAATTATTATTTATTTACTTAGTAAATACTTATTGAGCTTTTATTAGCACCTATGGATACGAATCAACTTTATATTATTATCTTTTTTAAGATTAATTTTTATTTTATTTTATTTTATTATTATTAATGTATACATATCTTCCCATTGGGGGGGGGGGGGGGGCCCTAACCGCCCCCCCCCAGTGTCTTGCGTCCATTGGTTATAATTATATGCATGCATACAAGTCCTTTGGTTGATTTCTTCTCTACCCCACCTCACCTTGTCTTACTGTTTCTAAATCGGTGGTTTCTCACCCGCTGCTTGTGGGCAGACAGCTATCAGAGGGTAAGAGAACCACCATGCTGGATGGGGCCTACAGATTCCACGAGGTGTATCTGACTTCTCCCTGTTTTTGTTAAAGTGACCCCTTCAGCCAATGCCATCCGCCATTTCTGTAAAGGACAGATGGACATATTTTAGGCTTTGTCGCCATAGGATCTCTGTTGCGACTACTTCACACTCTGTCATTGTTGGGCAGAAGCAGCCTTAGAGATTTTGTAAATACATGGGCCTGCCTGTGTTTCAGGAAAACATTATTTATGGACACTGAAATTGGAATTGTATATAACCGGCACAGGTCGGGAAATATTACTCTTCATTTGGTTTTTCCTCCAGCCAGTTAAAGATGTAAAAATCCTGCCTATCTCACAGGCTGCATGGACAGGCGACCAGATGGACTTACCATGGGTCATTCTTTACCAAGCCATCTCTGATAGGGGTCACCCCACATCATCAGAACCACCTCACCTGTTTAGGAGATGAAGCAAGTCAGCACATTTAAACGCTTCAATTGCATTTATTATAAATGTAGTAGGACTATATTATAATGTCTATTTTGAGTTAGGAAAAGGAAAAGAAGACTTCTAAAAATATGATCTGAGTAATATAATTATCATTAACTAGAGGCCTGATGCATGAAATTTGTCTGGAAGGTCGTCCAGATGGTCATTTGGCTGTTTAGCTGTTTGGTCTACTTGCATATTATCCTTTTACTAGAGGCCTGGTGCATGAAATTCATGCACTACAGGGTGGTGGTAGAGGGGGTGGGGTGTCCCAGCCTGTACCCTCTCTAATCCAGGACCCCTTGGGGGATGTCCAACTTCCCTCTCACAATCCAGGATTGCTGGCACCTAACTGCTCACCTACCTGCCAGCCTGATCAGTGCCTAAATGCTCCCCTGCCAGCCTGATCACCCACAACTGCCCTCCCCTGCCAGCCTGATCACCTACAACTGCCCTCCCCTGCTGGCCCAATTACCCCAACTACCCTCCTCTGCCGGCCCAGTCGCCCCTAACTGCCTTCCCCTGACAGCCATCTTGTGATGGCCATCTTGTGATGACAAGAGGGCGGTCATCTTGTGACCACATGGAGGCAGCATCTTGTGCGTGAGGGCATGATGGTCAATTTGCATATTACCTCTTATTATATAGAATTATTTTAGATGTTGGGCAATATAGTCTTTTGAGACATCCTATGTATATTTTTGGATAATTACAATTATAATGTACATGTTTTAGATACTACTTTTATCATATAAATAACACTACATCATGAGGACATTTGTAATTTTATAACTATAAGTTTAGGCGTCTGAACTAAAGAAACCTCATTTAAGTGACTTTTCAACACTATACCTGACTTTTAGCAAATTTTGGACACTCACACTGCTTTTTGTTGTTTCACTAAGGTGATTATTGTTCAGTGTTTGATGTTTAGATTAATTTCTTTGGGAAGACTTCCATAAGTGGGATCACTGAGTCTATGATTGTTGTAACTGTTGAATAATTCACTAAAGGGTTGTGGTAATGGTATTAATGGGGATGGTATATTAAGGCCTTTCTATGTGGTGTGCAGGGTGCTAAGCATTTTAAACATATTATCTCATTGAATCCTCATGACAACTCTATGAAATCAATGTCATTGTCCCTCCTCATAGAAGCATAGAACCATGACTGGTATTGAGTCCAAATTAGGCCTTCTATCTCTCTGACATCAAAGCCTGTATTGAGGCATTGTATTGCCTCTTACCAACATACAAATTTACAATGCCAGTGTGCCCCATGACCAAATGTTATCTTGTTTTGTTTTTCTAATGGGGATGTGCCCACAAACAAGGTATATGCCCTTGACTGAAATCAAACCTGGGACTCTTCAGTCCACAGGCTGATGCTCTATCCACTGAGCTAAACCTTTAGGGTAAGAATATTATTTTTAATAGGTATGTTTTCCTAAAAAATAAATGCATTAGGTAAATTGTAATTGGTTAAGACAGTCTTTGGTCGAATAAAATGCTATAGCTGTCTCATTTTTAAAGAAATTCGATTTTTTTTTAAATATATTTTTATTGATTTCGGAGAGGAAGGGAAAGGAAGAGAGAGAGAGAAACATCAACAATGAGAGAGAATCATTGATCAGCTGCCTCCTGCATGCCTCCCCCTGGGGATCGAACCTGCAACCCAGGTATGTGCTCTTGACCAGAATTGAACCCAGGACCCTTAAGTCTACAGGCCAACGTTCTATTCACTGAGCCAAACCAGATAGGGCAGCTTTATTCTTTAATATTATCAAGAATAAATCAACTTTTAACCGGCAGCTATATCTACACTAATGGGAAGGTTACATGCTGCAGATCAGCTCTATGTTCTACGGACCTTTATGCCCAACAAAACTGAATTTACAAGGAAGTCAGGTGGAAGATCGCTCTGCTAATAAGCACAGTAATGATGATGAATAATGAATATTGGAATGTTATTGTAGAATAAAGGCACAAGCCACGAAGCATCTTGCTGCTAAATTATTTAAAATGCTGCTTATAATTATAGACTTGTTTAAGTCTACATCTGTACATGGTAAAGCTCTTATCACAGTTCCTAATCAGCACCATTTTTTTCCCTTCGTGGTTGGGCAGGAGGAGAATGTTCTCTAGAGAAAATGTTTTAAAGTTAGAATATTTAAAGAGAAACTCGTTTTAAATTAATAGATGTTTTTGGTGGGGGCAAATGTTACTCCAAAGAAGAATTAGTAAAAATTTTAGAAATGCATTTGGAATAAAAGTCTTACAATTAGCGGGATTGTTATTCACTGTATTCTATGGACAATATGAAGGAAGAAAATATATTTGATTATTAAGGAAGCCAAATACGAATTGCATATTTAGGACCTCATTAAACATGTAAATGTATGCAAAATCTGGTGAGGAATTTAAGGACAGTGAGATGTCAGAAAGCCATCTTCCCACACACATTTATACATACATTATTAGAGATACGACTTTCCGCAGGTTAATTAAAGGCCATTTAACACCTTTTGGTACAAAATATTATTTGAGCCAAAACCGGTTTGGTTCAGTGGATAGAGCGTCAGCCTGTGGACTGAAAAGTCCCAGGTTTGATTCTGGTCAAGGACATGTACTTTGGTTGCGGACACATCCCTAGTGGGGGGCGTGCAGGAGGCAGCTGGTTGATATTTCTCATCGATTTTCTGACTCTCTATCCCTCTCCCTTCCTCTCTGTAAAAAATCAATAAAATATATTAAAAATATTACTTGAATAAGCTGCATGTAAGATAATCTGAGCTGCATTTAAGAGTGAAAGTTCCCTGGCCTGTGTGGCTCAGTTGGTTGAGTATCCACCCATGCGACAGGAGGTGACAGGGTCTGATTGGGGTCAAGGCACCTGCCCATGTTGCAGGAGGCAGCCAGTAGGTGTTTCTATTTCTCCCTCTCCCTTCCTCTTCCTGAAATCAATAAAGACATTTTTTTAAGTGTGAACGTGACATTAAATGGCATAGCGTATTTCAAACGCTGTGATGGGTTACCTCTCACTAGCATTTTTGAACCAAGTTCACAATTCTTCTTCTCTGAACATTCATAAAACCTCTCTCTCAGGCTTATTCTTTAAACTTACAGTTATATGCCTATGGTTGATGATTTAAATTCATGTTTTCATTATCTCTATTCATTAGGAATATCTCACCTGGTAAAATAATATTTATAAATCTACTTTAATGTTTTGAGAAGTCAAACTGTCATTTTCTCCTTTTAAAAAATGTGATACAATGTAAATATTAACTGAGTACCTATTATGTGCTCAACACGGTGGCTAATAGTTTCACATGTATTAGCTCTTATAATCTTATTAAATGATTTTGTGATTCATACACATTTTCTTATGGAACAAAACTATGATGCCAAAACCAGTTTGGCTCAGTGGATAGAGAGTCAGCCTGTGGACTGAGAGGTCCCAGGTTTGATTCCGGTCAAGGGCATGTATCTTGGTTGCGGGCACATCTCCGATGTAGGGGGCGTGCAGGAGGCAGCTGATCGATGTCTCTCTCTCATCGATGTTTCTAACTCTCTATCCCCCTCCCTTGCTCTCTGTGGAAAATCAAGAAAATATATTTTTTAAAAAAACACTAAACAAACAAAAAAACTATGAACCAGGCAAGCTAAGTAACTTGCATTGAGGTACCAACTTTTTCCCTGATTCTGGCTGCCCTATAAATCTCACTCACTCTGCGCCCAATTCTGTCAATGAAAGCTATTACATTTTCATAAAATGATTGATTGGATAGTTCAAGGATTCACTCAGTGCTGAACACATTGAGGCTCTCAGCAATAACTGTTTTGAGAAAGAGAACACCATGTAAAGATTCCTTTCTGAATTCCTCACAGAAAACAAACGTTTTGGAAGTAATACATAATCGCTCTCTCTAATTGCTTTTATCCAATTGCTACATAGGTTCTGACCAGTTGAGTAAATGATTGCAGATTTTTCGGTTGTCAAGCTGACATTCACGGAAATCCAGTCTTAAGATACTGTGAAATCTGAAGACGGCTGCCCGGCTCTGCTCTGCCTTTAACTGGTCCCAGCACTCATCTTCCTGGAAGGGAAGTAAAAAGAGCTTTGGCCATAATGTTGCTACAGAATTTTCTCTTCTTTCTTCTCCCAGGTTTGTGGTGTCTGCTAGCAATGTAAACAAACACATTATAATCTTCTGGAAAAAAAAATAAACCAAAATGAATGGAGGCATATAGAAAGTCCCCTTTGCTGTCACAGTTCCATTTCTCTTTGTCTCTGGAAAACTTGTTTTAATGGGGAACACTGAATTTCATTAAGATATAGATTTGTTCTGTTGGTTCTTCCTTCCATAAAATTCAATATTCTAGCAAAACTTTATCTTGGAGAGCATAGAGCAAACACGATTGACCATCGCGGCTTCGCTCTGTCATTAGGCCATTAAAATGGACCCTGTGAGCTGTCAGAATTGATTCAGCATTTAATTACATTGCTCTATGGTCTGATCTTAAAGAGGGAATATCATAGAACTTCTCAGGTATTAACATTAGAGTTGTTTTTCAAGTAGAGAGATGGAAAGAAAAAACATTATCGATTATAAAAGGCTATCTGGAGTATTTCCTATGCTTTGGAAACATCAGGTCTTTCTTACCTTTAGCCTGTCATTGTTCTAACAGTTTTAATCTCGCTTTGGTGGGCACATCGTTGTCAAATGCCCCTTCCTCTCTCTCTGGCATTCAGTCATTTCCTTGTAACATCAACCACAATACAAACAAATACTCAATGCATGTATCTCAGTGCTGAATCCTGAGCTACACACTGGACCTCTCGCGATGAGCAAAATGGACATAGCATCTGGCCTCACGAGGTTATAGGCTAGTGTGGGAGAAGTTTATTATTATTTTTTAAAATATATTTTATTGATTTTTTACAGAGAGGAAGGGAGAGGGATAGAGAATCAGAAACATCAATGAGAAATGGACATTGATCAGCTGCCTCTTGCATGCCCCCCAATGGGAATGTGCCTGCAACCAAGGTACATGCCCTTGACCGGAATCAAACCTGGGATCTTTCAGTCCATAGGCTGGCGCTCTATCCACTGAGCCAAACCGGTTTCGGCTGGAAGATAGATTTAATCAACAACCCTCTCCCATATAACAAGCTGTTTTAATTTCTACAAATTCATATAATCTATATGGACATAGAGCATACAAATAGAGTGGAGAGTGTTGGAAGAATATACAGTGGTACCTCGAGATACGAGTGCCCTAACATATGAGATTTTTGAGATACGACCCGTCGAGTGAGCGATTTTTGCTTTGAAATATGAGCAACATTTGAGATAGGAGTCATCGCGCGGATCGGCCGGCTGCACAGGACCCACCAGTTTACCGCGACTCCAGCCTCTCATAGTTTCCCACGCCTCAAGGTGACAGAACAAATTAAACTCGTATCTCGAGGTACCACTGTAATAGAAAAGCCAAATGGAGAATGTTGGTAGAAATGATGCCCCAGAGCATCTGATAGCAGAGTGTCCTGGGATATTCCCCATTGAGCTGAGATCTGAAAGAGGCGCAGAAGGGAATCGGGAAAGTGGGGCGCAGTGGAGGGTAAGGGGCCAGAGATCCAGGACTGAGGGACAGTAGGGAGGAGGGCCTACAAAAGTAAGAAGCAGGACCTTCAAGAACTGAAGCAGAGTGAGTGGGGCTGGGACAGGGAGGGGGACGGGGCATGAGGGGGACCAGGCAGGATTGAGGGGGCCTGGCAATAGGCGTGGAGGAGCAAGGGAGGTTGGAGAGAGAAGCATAAACAGTTCTCCGCGGCCTGCAAATCCCTCTGAGTCTTTATAATGTATTTCCTTTCCATCTGAGCTCCTTAGAAAATTCTGTGTGCACCCAGCCCTGTTAGACTCTTATCGGTTTACTCCTTTTGAGATAATGGAAGGATGCCTCCTTACAGTGTTCTCATAGGACTGCCCTCTCTTGTGAAGACATTCCTTCAGTGGCTGACGATGAAGGCAAATCTCATTTTCATTGGTTCTTTGATTTCCTTCTCCCGATTGCTTTCTTCCCTGCTTTTCAAAATCATTTTCAATCGCCCTTGCCCGGGTGATTATCGCACTCCACTGTGATACGGCCCTTTGCTCTCCGTTTCCTTCCCTCCCTCTCATCTTCCTGCTCTCTCACTCCTGGGCGGGGATGCTCCTGGCTTTCTTTACTTTGTGGGTGATGAGGTGGCCAGTGAGGCGCGGCCAGGACTATCAGAGGATCGGCTCGGGCTGAATTACACTTCGGGGCGCTCAGCTCCCTGATTTAACAGTGTCTTCTCTGGGGGGTGTGGTTTTAAGTCTTTTAAGGACCAGATTGGCCCGGGGTTCCCATCCAGGTCGTTGGTTTTATTCCTTTTCTCTTTCCTGGTTTCTCCACGGGCCGCTTTCGATGGTGCTCTCTTCTGCCTAAACTTGGGGGGTTTTCTGTTAAAAGCTGCAGATCTGTACGTGCACTGAGGCTCAGCGATGCTGGGAGAGTTTCTGAACATCACATGCCTAGCACTGGGAAAGAGGGGAGGAGTCCAAGAATAAGCTGTGCAAGGACCAGCGGGCATTCACCCAGGACAGCGGTCAGCAAACCGTGGCTCGCGAGCCACTTGGGGCTCCTGAGCCGCAGTTTGCCGACCACTGACTCAAGAGGACAGCCAAGCATCTCCCTCTGGGAGGGTTTTAGGATAAGAATTGAAGGTAACCGGTCCGGGCAGCCTGTGACTGAGGATGAGGTGATAAGACGAGGCTGAAAATGATGTGCTGTTACAGGTGCCTCATGGTGTCCAATGAAAGAAATTTAGATTTATCTTGATTATGCAACACAGGTTCAGTCTCTAGAATGGGGCAATTCATGACTTCAAATCAGCAGATCGATTAAAAATGAACTTAACACGTTAAACACATAATTTGTAGATATTTAATAGCCTCTGAAAAGCATTTCCAAGCGAAGGATGAAAATAAGTGTGCAGAGTTTATTGTATGCAGTTAGTTTTAAATTCTGTCAGATTTGCCATCAGCAATGCCAGTCTTTGGGGTTCTTTAAGATCTTTCCTTCAATTCACCAACATGCTTTCTTTTTTAAAATTTTTAAAAAATATATATATTTTATTGATCTTCCACAGAGAGGAAGGGAGAGGGATAGAAAGCTAGAAACATCGATGAGAGAGACATCGGTCAGCCGCCTGCTGCATGCCCCCTACTGGGGATGTGCCTGCAACCAAGGTACATGCCCTTGACTCGAATCAAACCTGGGACCTTTCAGTCTGCTGAGCCAAACCGGTTTTGGCCACCAATGTGCTTTCTATGTTAAGGGAAGGCATGGAAACCCCTTCCTATTGGAACTCAACAATGCCACTCAGAAGCTAGTGCTGTGCTAGGCCTTTCGGATTAGTGGTCTGTCTAGGGGCCCCATCTCTCTGTAAGCAAGTCCAGGGAAAGGAGGAGAGGGAGTCAGTTCTTAAACCTTCCTCCTAGGCCTCTGGAAACTCCCTGAGTAGCTGGTGGCCTCAGCACAGTCATCTCCATTTTGAAAGAATCCAAGCATATAGAACACACGGAAGATTTTAACTAATATGGATCCATTACCCTTGTGTATTATAAGATACTTTTTAACCTAAACATTTTAATGAACGGTAAGCTACTCTACTCTAATTTGTAATCTCACATTTTCTAGGGACCTACTCTTTTACAAAATATGCGCTGATCTGCCAAAGATGCACGGGTTTTACTGAAACAGTGGTTTCTGTGATGTTAGAGGTTTGATTTCATGATGGCTTTTACAGAATGTTACCTTTTTCATAGAGCCTGTCTGCTCTTAGTAGCATGATCTGAGGCAACTCGGTCTATGACTGTCACGGTGCTGTTTACTTTTATTCTTTTTCTTAATTCTCACTCGAGGAGGATATATTTTCCCATTGATTTTTAGAGAGACTGGAAGAGACACAAGGGGAGGAAGAGAAAGAGAGAGAAAGAGAGAGAGAGAGAGAGAGAGAGAGAGAGAGAGAGAGAGAGAACGAGAAAGAGAAGAGACACATCAATTGGGTGCCTTCAGCTCACGTTCTGACTGTGGCCAGGGATTGAACCTGCAACAGAGATGCATGTCCTTAACTGGGAATCGAACCTGAGATCTTTGGTCTGCAGGTCAGTACTCTGACCACCGAGAAAACTGGCCAGGACGGTCACCATGCTGTTCCAGCCTTAAGGACACTTCAGAGCATCCTCTTGGCTCTGATTCTGCCAGATGAACTTGAGTTCTCTTTGCTTGAAAAGTTCTGACGTTGAGTTCACTCACCACTCTTCCCATGCCCTGGCATTGTGTATCCTCATTATTCTCCTCCTGACAATTTCCCTTCACTGGTCCGCACGCACTGTGACGGGTCCTTCCAACAGGGGCTGGATTTGATGTTGGGCTCAAAATGGCCACCAGGCAACCCACCACCAGGGGTTTTCCACCCCAACTTCTTCCATCAAGCACATAAGTCAGTGGAATAAGCTGGCATGGTACCACAGTTGCCTGTAGCCCCCACACTCTGGTTCCTTAACACCAAGTGGCACCCCTCAAATCAAACCCAGCACAGCACAGCTTGGAGCACAGCCCCAAAGTGTACACCCAAACACGATGATCCGTTCATGCTGTTATTGTGTAAGTTGACACATGAATGCCCCTGGGAGAGCATATCACCTACAAGAGGCCATTGGATGTTGCAGGAGGGAGAGACACACTGGTCATGTAATAGCAAGTTGGTGAGTGTGCCCAAGAAGAAAGACATTATGTGTGAACTTACAAAAAAAGGGCTTCATAGGCAATGACTTTCAAGAGGGGGAGATGTTTTAGAGAGAAAATGTGAGTGAACAGGGGAGGAGGAAGTGAAATACATAAGGACAGAGGCCATAGTATGGGTGAATCCAAAAAGACTATAGAGCAGAGGTTCTGAACCTGTGGATCACGACCCCTTTGGAGGTCAAACGACACTTTCACAGGTGTCGCCTAAGACCATCGGAAAACACAGGTATTTACATTATAATTCATAACAATAGCGAAATTACAGTTATGACGTATGGTTGGGGGTCACCGCAACATGAGGAGCTGTATTAAAGGGTCGTGGCATTAGAAAGGTTGAGAATCACTGCTATAGAGTGTTCAAATGGCATTCTGTACACACTGGGGAATTTTAATTCACAATCCTTGAATTTGTTGGTATTGTAATATCAGGGCATCTGTTCTTGACTGCAGACCATTTCCTGGGTGTTAGAATCTGGGATATTATTCATGGCTAGAATTTTTGAGAAGGCAAGAAAACATTTTTTTTAATATATGTTATTGATTTTTTTACAGTGAGGAAGGGAGAGGGATAGAGAGTTAGAAACACAGATGAGAGAGAGACATCTATCAGCTGCTTTCTGCACACCTCCTACTGGAGATGGGCCCACAACCAAGATACATGCCTTTGACTGGAATTGAACCTAGGACACTTCAGTCCACAGGCCGACACTCTCTTCACTGAGCCAAACCAATTTCTGCAAGCAAGAAAACATTTCTATCGCATTTCAGCTCTCCTTAACTCAATGGTCGGCAAACTCATTAGTCAACAGCCAAATATCAACAGGACAATGATTGAAATTTATTTTGAGAGCCAACTTTTTTAAACATAAACTTCTTCTAATGCCACATTTTCAAAACAAACTCGCCCAGGTCATGGTATTTTGTGGAAGAGCCACACTCAAGGGGCCAAAGAGCTGCATGTGGCTCGCGAGCCTCGGTTTGCCGAGCTGCCTTAGCCAATATACTGCCTAACTCGAGTAAAGCAAGCCTAGTTGATGATGCAACTTTTATAAGCTTGGAAGTGCTTTCCTTTTATTTGTCATTGAAATTGGGTTATTCATTGTGGCAGTTATTTGAGGCATTGTGCGGAGCTGTTGCTAGGAGCAGTTAATATGATCTCTTCAGACTTTACCACATATTATGGGCTGCTCATTGATTTTCCTACTGATGTTATTTGCCCAACTGTTTGTTCCAGATAAATACAAAATATGTGGAGAATCAAAAAGAGCACTGATGCATATCTATCACTGGGAACTGTTCATGTTGCAGTTCACATTCTTTGTTGTCATCGTTTTCTTGTAACGCTGGCTTCATCCAGATGCTGGGGTCAGATGGGATCCCAATGAAGAAAAACATGGCTATGACATTTGAGTTGACAGGCATAATTTTGACACATAGAGATTGCTGCAAAGAAAATCAAACATGGAATTTTACAAATAAGAGCATAAATTGAGGATCACTCTGTCTGTTTCAGAATTATTTTATTATATATCCAATATCTTATGCCTAGTATCCCTGTCTTTAAAGAACTGAGGATGGAAAGGATAAAAGAGGAACCCTTAGAGGAACCAAAATATGTCAGGTGGTGCCTCATTACTTTCAGATGCAACACATGTTAGATGGAGGTGCGTCTCAGCAACCAATTTTTGGAAGGATTTAGTCAAATGAGAAATGCTCTCCCAAAGACTGAACTGGCTTCTAGTTGATAATGCTGATCAGGATAATTCAGGTAGAACTCATAATGAATCCTCAAACATTTTTGAAATTGGCTAAACTAATAAGCCCTATAGTTTGCACTGTTGCTCTACATGAAATATTGACTTTATAGGCAGGGATATCATTGATAAGCTTCACTCTAGAACAGTAAGATGGCCATCTATCTTTTGGGAGCATCTTCTAAATATGGCTTCTGCCCTAGCCGGTTTGGCTCAGTGGATAGAGAGTCGGCCTGCTGACCAAAGAGTCCTGGGTTCAATTGTGATCAAGGGCACATACCAGCCCTAGTCGGGGACATGCTAGAGGCAACCAATTGATGTATCTCTCTCACATAGGTGTTTCTCTCTGTTCCTCTCCCTTCCAATCTTTCTAAAACGCAATGGAAACAATATCCTCGAGTGAGGATGAAAAAGAAATAATAATAAATGTAGCTTCTTTTAGCCTTTGGCGGTTCAAATTTTCCTGAGATAAACACTCTTATCTTCTACTTTGGGTTTATATACAGTACCTGGTTCTCAGGTTCTACATCCAAGTGGGAGAAAAAGGTGTGACATTTCTCTTGTTCAGCATGCAGATTTTTCTTCATCTTTCGATTTCCTGTCTCACACTTGACTCTTCCTCTTCTCTGTATCCGGTGTCCTCATGTCTAGAACTTTTCTGGTTTAGTTTCCCCACAGGCTGTACCTCCTTTTTTCCTGCCCAGAGGGGCAGAGAAGCAGTCATTTGACTGTACTAAGTGTCAGTGGGCATAAAGAGAACTGCGTGTGATGAACACAAAGTTTCAAACCACGCTCCTGTTCTCAGCCCCTACCTGACCAGAGCCTCCTGTGGTACTGGGCTCTCCTGGGATCTGCAGGGTAGATCCCCTGGAGGGTGAGTCAGTGTCTCAAATGCACTTAGTTTATTGGTCCTCGGCTCTCCTAAGTCCTCTGCCTTTCTTCACACATCTTCTTTTCACCCTTGGTTATCGATGTTCCCTACTCTCCTAAAAGATACTGTATTGGTTCCTTGATTTCTATATTTTTGAGAGCTTAATCTGTTTTTAAGTTTCAGTTGTAGATGGTTTCACCCATGACTTTCAAATTACCCTGTACTTGAGGCTGGCAGGGGATTGAGTTAGTGGAAAACTGTAGTGCTTGCTGATGAAGAGCAAATTTAGTTCTTTCTTCTGAAGAGCTAAACCTAATGGGGCCACTCAGTTCATTTTTGAGAATGCTTAAAAGACTGCTTCAGAAAAATGACAAAAAAGGAACTTCAGAAAGAGGGTGGTATTCAATTTCTCTGAGTACCCTAAGAGTCTTGAGGGTAAAGTTCAAACCAATGAGGTACTCACCTTTTAAGATGTAAATCAACTGTGATATTAGCATAATTTTCTTGTCCTGGCTTTGAAAAAAATAAAAATAAGTGCAATCGTGGTTTTTCTTTATCCTCTCAAAAAAGGTTTGAAAACCTATAATTATAGAATTTGTTAAGGAAAAATAACTAATAAATACTGTTGGAGAAGAATATTCAAAGATTGAAGGATTGCTAGGCCAAATTGCGTCTTTTTAGAATGTATCTTGGAAAAATGCTGAAGTTGTTACTCACTAACAAAGATAATAAAAAATTATAAAGTAAGCTATTGGAAAAATAGGAAGGGTAAAAGCTAGCAAATCACTGATATCATAGGAGGCAATGAAGGGAGGATGTGGCTAAAGTGTCACTTTGATGATCTGGCTGTGTGTGTGATTGTTGAAGTGTATGATCAGAGGGAAAATTTCCCCATCTGTCAATCAACAAATGTAATGAAGAGCCTGTGGCATGCTAGTTACTGGGTAAGTTATCAAGATTTATGAACACACCATGATTTCAAAAGAATTAGGTATCATAAAGAAATAGACACCGAGTTTCCATTAAGTACAGATAACAAGTACTACCTTAGCTCAGTCATAAGTAGATGGAGAATGAGATATGCATTGAAGAAACAGAATTTGCCATGAGTTTAAAAAAATAAATTAGAATGAATCAAAATGGATGGTCTAAACTGTGGAGTCTCTAAGGGAACTTGGGAAACATGATCTCCTTGTTCCTGTTAGCTACCTTACCTTTTGGTTGAGATAAAGATTTATGGAGTTCATCATTGTTTAGTAGATAACAAGAGTAGATAGTAGATTTTTAGATAGTTTTATAGTGAGAGTATGTCTTCTTGTTCTATTTATGTACTTATATATGATTCACCAACTGCCAAATTTGAGGAGTTTAGCGTATGGAGACAATATTACATTTGACTTTGGTATTTCTTATTAAGTAAATTTCCCCAGGAGAACCTGAAGTGGAAGCGGGCCTAACCCATGATATGATGATAAGGAAAGTGTCTATGATTTGTAATATGGACCAATTTTCAGGGTATGAATACCCTCACCAAGGCCAATTCTAAGCCGTTAACTTGAGGTTGCTGGATCCTGACCTGAGGATAGTTGAGTGCAATTGGCTGTCCTGAACTAGGGCAAGCTCACTCCAGCACGCTGCTGAGGCTAGCAGGCTTTCAGATGCCACCCCGTGAAAAGTGGGGAGAAACAATATGTGACACTTAGTCCTTCTGTTTCCAATCTAGTCCTCTCTTGGTCTTCCTACCATTCTTCCTTTTCAGGTAGATGGCTTGGATGACAACATTAGAGAAGTCAAAGACACTGTATCCCAACATGTCCTTTGTTCTCTTAGGCTGCCAGCTGCCATTTGGTTGGTTATTGATGGCAGCAGCGCCTTACTGCTGGAGCAGGCATGTGGCGGAGATGTGAGGAGCGGAGGGGAGAGGGGTCAGGACCCGGAGCACAGTGAGGATGCCAGGTGGCTATCTGTTATGAGCTAACTTCTGATGCAAGCTCGTCATTGGAGGGTTCCTCTTCAGAAAAGAGTCCTGTGGTTTACAATTACAGAACTCTGAAGGCTATGCTGACGTCACGGGATTTACGTGCTACCTCATTTTCTTTAATAGGTGTGGGAGAAACCCTATAGAGATGCTCACAAGCATCATAGGGAGGCATCCCAGTACTGGACTTGACCAAGTTGGGCACTTACCCAGAACTATCTGAGCCAGAGTAATCCAGCAGTGAGCTAGAGTCTAGTTAGAGCCTGTTTGGCCATCAGCCAAGCAAGGTGCAGTACTCACCTTCTATTAAGGAAGTTCTGACTTCCACTAAATATCCACTCATTTGTGGGTATCTACTGGTCCTCTTAGCTACCATGTGGCATCTGTCACAGCCTGGCTCTCTGATTGGCTGCTGATGTGGTGTCAGAGCCTCTGTCAAAGTGCAGCTTGTTGATGCTCAGGAAGCTCCTAGAAAGACCCAGCTGGGCCTCGAAGCCATCCCAGATATAGAACCATCCACACTAATATGATTGTATTATACGCAATAGCTGTAAATTCACAACATCCCTGAGCTTTTCAGTGCAAAATTCAAGAACTGTATTTGATTTTTTTTCTTCTCTTTTGCTGAGGATTCTTTCTACAGGATTCAGCAATGAGCCCACAGAATGGGGCTGAGTTCTCCGTGGAACAGACTCTTTACCCTCTGTTCTAAGATGCTTTTCTGGAATTGCACATACACGTCTCGTTCCCTCCCTGGGGATATCACTCCTTCTCTGGGATTTTCGTCCACTATTCAGTAAGATCATCCACCCTTTCATAGGCCACACAGATTTTATAAACTTTGTGAAAGGTGTGTGAGAGAGAGACTCCTGATGCATTAACTATAGCTGGACCTGACATTCTTCCCTCTCACTGAACCCAGTCAACAGAAGGGGACTTTGGTTGAAAGCTCTGCCTAAAAGATTCACCAAAGAGTCTCCAAACTCCTCCAGTAGGAAACCTCTCTTTCAAGAGAAGTCTAGATAAAGCCAAGGGTCAGGGCCCTAGCCAGTTTGGCTCAGTGGATAGAGCATCAGCCTGAGGATCGAAGGGTTCTGAGTTCATTTCTGGTCAAAGGCATGGACCTCGGTTGCAGGCTCCTCCCCGACCTGAGCCCTGGTCTGGGTCAGGGCTCATGAAGGAGGCAACCAATTAATGTGTTTCTCTCATATCGATATTCCTCTCTGTTTTTCCCTTTCTCTTCCACTTTCTCTAAAAACCAATGGAAAAATATCCGCCGATGAGTAATAAAAAATAAAGCCAAAGGTCAGGATCAGGGATGCAATCCTAATGACAGTGATGAAGAACCAGAGAAGGTCATACAGAGAATAATATTTAGAGATCATGTGCTAATATCAGAACAAACGTGAGTTGGGATAGATACATACCCTTGACCGGAATCGAACCTGGGACCCTTCCGTCTGCGGACCGACGCTCTATCCACTGAGCCATGCTTTTTCTCTGAATATTGTCAGAGAACCAGAGACCATGCTTAGGAGCTACCAGGTCGGTGAATGGTGTCGGGCAGGATGGTAGGTATGAACTATATAAAATTATTTCCTGCCTAGACCAGTTTGGCTCAGTGGACAGAGCATCGGTCTGCGGACTGAAAGGTCCCAGGTTCGATTCCGGTCGGGGGCATGTACCTTGCTTGCGGGCACATCTCCAGTGTGGGATGTGCAGGAGGCGGCTGATCGATGTCTCTCTCTCATAGATGTTTCTGACTTTCTATCCCTCTCCCTTTCTCTCTGTAGAAAATCAATAAAACATATTTTAAAAAAAAGTATTTCCTGTCAGCCAGCCATCCTCGTGTGAAAAAGACAAGTTAAGCCCGCTCCTCTCTTTAGCGTGTCTGCATTTTAAAGATGTACCTACAGTGAGTGACATTTTGCTGTACCATAGGTTTGTCAAAACATCAGCTTATGTGCTGACAAGGCAAGGGTGTGTTAAATATCTTTACAGATTGTCATTCCTAATAAAGCAGGACATACATTTGATTATAGTCATTTAGAGGTAACTTTTCTACCTTAATTATGGTTTTATAAAATCCAAGCTCAATTTAGCTGAATAATAATAAAGTAGCATTCATATGCTGAGTATGAAGAAGGTGTTAGACGCTGAATACTTATGAATTAGTCTCCTCATCAGAATGTACAAACATATATAAATAATGTACATATATGCTTTTCAAGAAGATCACAGTGTGAGAGCCTCATACTGTTAAGTATGAACAAGATTTGTTTGCAGGTCATTGTAGGTTCAGAGCCCCTCAGAGTTGTGTTGAGTGACACATTTTCATACACAGGTTTTTACTTTATTTAGCCTTTTGGGAGGTCAGAACCTAAGGGCCCAATGAATGGCTTATCTCCTAGTTCAGAATTTGACTTTGACTTTGACTGAAGTGTTATTTTCTAATATATTTTATTGATTTTTTACAGAGAGGAAAAGAGAGAGATAGAGAGTTAGAAACATCGATGAGAGAGAGACATTAATCAGCCATACTGCATACCCCTACTGGGGATGTGCCCACAACCAGGATACATGCCCTTGACCAGAATCAAACCTGGGACCCTTCCGTCCGCAGACGGACGCTCTATCCACTGAGCCAAACAGGTTCTGGCCAAAGAGTTATTATAGTGATTTACTTTGTGTATTTACCTAGAGATTTCAAAGACAATACATAGGGAACCCAGTTTCTGACACTGTGTCTAGAGACTGGGCAAGCTCAGGTGACATTTGCAAACATCAGGGGCAAACCCGGGCATTCTGTTCCCCACTCCCTGGCAGTGTATGCTTTCTCCCTCAGGCCAGTGTCCTCACTGTCATTACCCTTCCAAGACCCTCTGTGGCATTCGTGCTAAGTTATTTGTGGTTCTGTGGTCAGAACACATTTCTGAGCAGGAAATCGTCATTCCTGGAACTCTCAAAATGTGTCTTTCCTGGTTGAGGACACACGCATGTGATGGATTCTCCAAATTTGCTCATCCAGCATGCTCTCTGAACCTCTTCTTCTCAGTGGATGGGGGTGACGGCACCAAACCCTGTGGCAATCTCTGGGTTCCTGGGGCGGTGCTTCAGTGGTGATGGGACATCTAGGGAAGGTTCCTTCCAAAGATGATGTAACCTGGTAACCTTCAGCTCCTGAGATGGTGGTTGGAGGAGAGCTGGGATAAGAACTTGGGAAGTCAGTAGGATACGTTTTCAGTAGGATTTGTGGCGTAAGGATCATAGGGCTAGAATACCAGCTAAGAGATCATGTTTACTTGATGAAGTCAAGATAATGAAGTGAGTTATTTTGCTTCTGACACCCCTCATGCCAAATCTGGATGAAGTCCTCCAGGGTTGGAGGGATCCTTTTCTGTGAGTGTCACTGGGAGTTCTAGACGTGTTCTTCCTCTTCCGTTGTGGTGACAGTTGGGAGTACTACGACCCAGGGCCAAGAGTTGCTTCCGGCTGGGCAAGGTTTCATGGTTTTCTCTCTTGCCAAAATAGTTCCAAGTGTCTTACATGTATTTGTGTTAGTTTTAGTTTTCATGAATGGGGGAAGAAAATGCTGTTCCACATTCAAAGATAGCTCAATGGAACAACAGACTTTCCTTTCCTGAGGGAACCCTAGAGCAGCGGTTCTCAACCTGTGGGTCGAGACCCCTTTGACGGTTGATTGACCCTTTCACAGGGGTCACCTAAGACCATCGGAAAATGCAGATATTTACATCACGATGCATAACAGTAGCAAAATTTCATGGTTGGGGGTCACCACCACATGAGGAACTGTATGCAAGGGTCATGGCCTTAGGAAGGTTGAGAACCACTGCTCTAGAGGGTGACTAAATTTTCCTCAATCTTTAAGCCAGGTTTTTATAGCATTTTTCTACTTGACTCATTGATTATGACGGTTATCACCAAGCTCTGCAGCGCAGGCTGCTCTGATGCTGAGAACAGAGGCAGAGAGCGCAATCTCTGTTGATGAAATAAAAACGCTATGCATGGACATATTTCTTAATGATTGTGCTGGTATATGATGTCAGTTAATTACTAAGAACCATGAAGGTCATCTGTATTTTCAATGGATTTTCCTCCTACAAGCATGATCTGTGAATTGGTCATTTTGAGCCAAACAGAAACTGAAATATCTGTGGTCCTAAGATATCCATAAGTATAAGGTATGATGAATGTCCTGTGTCCAGGAAGAGAAAAGTCCCTCTAATACATACATGACTGTGTGTGTGAGCAGAGACACAGCTAGCCATTGCCATGCTCTAAGTTGTAGTCATTATATCAAAAGAGGGATTTCTAGGACATTAAATTTTAAGTGTACTGCATTTTGAGTTTCACAACATGATGGGAAAAGTTACAGGATCCTCATTATACTGAGTGCAAGAAGCCAGACACAGAAAGTACACACGTGTGAGGTCCCCTGTGAAATTCTAGAAAATTCAAGCTAAGCCTGCAGTGAAAGGAGATTCAGAAAGGAGATCACAGGTTTAACAGGGAATGACATAGTGGATAGCATTCATTTCTTGATTATGGTAATTTTACGGCATTATACATCTGTCAGAACTCATCACATTATGTCTATCAAATGGATACAAGTCATTGAACAGAAATAATACCTCAATAAACTCGTTTTTTTAAAAAATGAGATCTATACTTCATCACTTAAACAGTATTTGGAGAATTGCTATAGTTTTGGCTTGTCTCTAATAATATTAAATCATGGTGCATATAAAGAAAATGTTCAGATTGCTTCAGTATATTCTTATGGGGAATTGAATTGATAATATTCATGATATATGTTGAATGTTAATAATCCAAAGGGTCATTCTGAAGACAATTGAGATGTTCTCCTCTGGGCTTGATAATTTCTACTTTCCTAGCAAGAGGAGAGCAAGCACTGATCTGGTTTTCTCCTATTGACCTACATCATAGGTTACTGCATTTATTTTCTATCACTGCACAACAAATTACCATAACTTACAACGTATTTGGTCTACATTTATTACCTACTTTCCTTGGGTCAGGAGTCCAAGTCTAACTTCGTTGAGTTCTCTGCTTCAGGCTCTCACCAAGGTACAATCCAGACGTTGGTCAGGTTGAGGTCTCATCGGAAGCTTGACTGGGGATTGACCCACTTCCAAGCTCCCCCTTTTACAGAGAGGAAGGGAGAGAGATAGAGAGTTAGAAATATTGATGAGAGAGAAACATCGATCAGCTGCTTCCTGCACACCCCCTACTGGGGATGTGCCCCCAACCAAGGTACATGCCCTTGACCTGAATCGAACCTGAGAAACCACCCCCCCAGTCCACAGGTCGATGCTCTATCCAGCCAGGGCATCACTTTTATTTTTAGATAAAATTCTCAGCCCATAGCTCTTGAGCAGATTCAGGCATGTTCATACAGGCTGTCTCAGACCCTGAAGGAGTTAATGCGCCTCTCTAAAATTGTCTAATTTCTTTCATCCTCATCAGTAGATAAGACCTGTAATTTGCAAAATGAATCCATATTCTTGAACAGTGAATAAAAAAATTTGAGTATTTTTAATAATTCGCTAGTCAATTATCTTATGGTTGTCGACTGCTCACAAAACAAAAAAACATAATGTAAAATAACATAGATCATAATATTAGTTACAGATGTCAGCTTCCTCTTTTGTGTGTGTGTGTGTGTGTTTTTAAAAAAGGTGTTAATGAATTACTCCAGACTGATTTCTGACATAATTGCCAAGATTGCACAATATATCATTCTATATTTATGCCAGAAAATTAGCATCTGTGATTCATCCAGCAGTAGCTTTCTTAATTTTATCATGTACTAAAGTACATGATGTTTAGGTTTTCAAAATCACAGGTGTTTCTATACCTTCTAGACTGAAAAGAATTTACAATCCTGTCATTGAATTAGTGAATATTTCAAGGATGACACTAACGAGATGCGTGTGGGTTTATAGCAAAATAAAATTGCAACTCTGACAGGCTCCTAAATACTGCAAAGGCATCAATAATTTCCAGGTGAGAAATATGACTTTTAATAAATACGACTTTTAGCATCCTTTTCTTCTAACATATTTTTTTCATGACAAGTACACAACACTCAGCACTTAATATTCATTTTCTAATACCCAAAGGCAGCTATAGATGGTGTCAGTAGAAGTTGCCGTAATATTTCTTGTCCTTGTGCATACTTTATGGTATCATTGCAGCTAATAGCTTAGATTTGTAGACATTCCCTGCCACTTTATTAGGTGTACCGGTTAATAATGAGGATTTTTTTTCAATGGATGGAGTTGCACATATGTTGATATATATGTAATTTGATAAGTGTGCTGTTTTGTTGTGTTGACAACAAGCTTCAAAACTTCATATGTCAAATTTTCTGAAGGTGTTAACATAGATATTTTTCCACTTGAAAATGTTGAATTTCGCATCCAAAAAAAGAGCATCTGTGGGAAGTCTTAATTCATGACTTTATTTTGAAGAAAAGTGCTTCTCAATACTTCAGGAAGCATATGGTGAGTGTGCTCCTTCTCAAGATATTTGTGAGCACAGATTTAAGTGCTTTCAAGGTGATGACTTCGATGTGAAAGACAAAGATGTCCAGGTCAACTGAAAAAGTTTGGAGACCAACAATTACAAGCATTATTGGATGAAGATGCATGTCAAACTCAAAAACAACTTGCAGAAAGATTAAACTTTGCTCGGCAAACAATTTCTGATCATTTACAGGCAATGGGAAAGATTTTTAAGGAAGAAAAATGGGTGCATCAACTGAACAAAAGACAAATGGAAAACAGAAAAGTCATCAGTAAAATGTTGCTTCAACAGCACGAAAGAAAGTTTTTTTTGCATTGAATTGTGACTGGCGATGAAAATGGATTTATTTTGAGAATCCCAAACGCACAAAATCATGGATAGATCCAGGTCAACCATCAACATCGACTGCAAGGCCAAATCGCTTTGGAAAGAAGACAGTGCTCTTTGTTTGGTGGGATCAGGAAGGTGTGGTGTAGGATGAGCTTCAAAAACCAGGTGAAACCGTTAATACTGATCACTATGACAACAGATAATCAATTTGAACCACGCTTTGATTGTGAAACAACCAGAATGTTCCACCAGACAAGGCAAAGTAATTTTGCTTCATGGTGATGCACCATCATGCATTTCAAAACCAGTTAAAGACACGTTAAAAGATCTTCCCTGGGGAGTATTAACCCACCTGCTGTATTCACCAGCCCTTGCTCCCTCAGACGACCACTAGTTCTAATCGATGGCACCTACACTCTCTGAGCAGCACTTCAAAACGTACGAAGAAGTGGAAAATTGGGTCTCTGAATGGTTTGCCTCAAAACAAGAGAAGCTCTATTGGGACGGTCTCCACAAATTACCTGAAAGATGGGGAAATGTGTAGCTAGCCATGGCCATTACTCTGAATAAAGCACTTGGAACTCATTGGGACTCACTGCAGTGGGGATTTCTGTTTTCATATTTGTCTTTCCAATTAGGAAAGAGGATCACAGGGAGATTGCAATGTTTGTCCGTGTGGGGTACTGCTGAAGCTGGCATTCATGGGGCCGTCACAGGGCTTAATTCCCAGTGGTGCTTGGTTTTACCTCTTGGAGATCTCCTTTCTTTAGCAAGAGCCTATGGAATGCTTCTTATGGGCTACACCTTCTTGAATGTGTTTTATAACAACTGTCAATCATCTGACTGTCAAGGCAGGCTGAGGCAGCAGGTAATAGAAGTCGGCCACAGGGTATAGGTGAGGAAACTGAGGGCCAGAGCAGTAAAGTAGCTTGCATGAAAACATCAGGTATGTTGCAGAAGCAATTTGGCTCTGGATTCAAATAAAGAACATGAGTTTGCCAAAACCGGTTTGGCTCAGTGGATAGAGAGTCAGCCTACGGACTGAAAGGTCCCAAGTTTTATTCTAGTCAAGGGCACGTACCTTGGTTCGGGCACATTCCCAGTAGAAGGTATACAGGAGGCAGGTGATGGATGTTTCTCTCTCATCGATGTTTCCAACTCTCTATCCCTCTCCCTTCCTCTCTCTAAAAAATCAATAAAATATATTTATATAAATAAAAAGAACATGAGCTCCCAGAGGCAGCTAGAATGGTGCCTGATAAATGGGAGGTGCTTAGCAAAATATTTTGAATGAAAAAATGATCAGGTGAATAGAGGAAGGAATGGTTAAATTCATGAATTAAGTATACACCTTGTTTTAGAGTTAGCTTTTAGTCTAAGAAGGCAGGCCATCATTCAGATGAATAAAAGGTCTTATGTCTTTTTATCTCTTTCAGATTGTTCAGAGAAGCTTTTTATACCTAAAACTGTTCCAATCTAGGTGAAAGAGATTTGCTCAGTTTTAAGATATATATTAAAAACACACATGCTAAAATCTAAATTAAACAAGCTTTTTTTCTGCATGGCTCAGTCTTCACTGCATGCTCAGTCTCAACCCAGATTTATTTGATAGAAGTGAAAATGAATTATCTTACAGAAATTATTTCGCTCATTCAAAGGAATTAACATACCTTTTCCATACGGGTAGCATTTTTATGAGAGCAAACTGAGAAGCAGATCTGCTAAAAGTCGTTTATTAATTAAGAATGGCATGGTGTGAAGGTTATTGAAGGTGCCTGGGTCTTAAAAATACCTCTGTATGGAAGTACTTAACGAAATCAATAACATGCTGAGGTTAATAGGAAGGATTTGGTAGATGAATTTTTATTTCCTTACCATTATAAAAAATAATGGCATGTTTATATTTTAAAAACTATGGGCCATTCAGTTTGCTTTAAAAAAGAGATGGGCTGATATATTTAAGAAGGGAAACTAATACAATCAAGAGGGGAGAATGGATTTTTATATAAAGACTAATATGTGCCAAGGGAAAAGGAGGAAGAAATGTTGGGGTGTTGTGATGGTAGGGGTGGGGTTATTTTTTTAAGATTGGGAAATCGAGGCCTACGAAGGTAATTTCATCAAAACCTATAAAACCAAGAAGGCGCCGAAACCAGTTTGGCTAAATGGATAGGTCCCAGGTTCGATTCCTGCAAGGGCATGCATCTTGGTTGCACATCCCCAGTAGGGGGCGTGCAGAAGGCAGCTCATCAATGTTTCTCTCTCATCGATGTTTCTAACTCTCTATCCTTCTCCCTTCCTCTCTGTAAAAAATCAATAAAATATATTGTTAAAATCAAGAAGGCTATAACATGTTGCCATTGATTTATTCAGTAAATCCAAGTAGCCTACAGCCCAAAGATCGACTCAAAATTTAGAGGTGGCCTGACTGGGTAGCTCAATGGTTGAGAGTCAACCTATGAACCAGGAGGTCACAGTTCTACTCCTGGTCTGCGCACATACCCAGGGTTGCGGGCTCAATCCCCAGTGGTAGGTTGGCAGGAGGCAGCCCATCAATGAATCTCTCATATCATTGATGTTTCTATCTCTCTCTCCCTCTTCCTTTCACTCTGAAATCAGTAAAAACATATTTTAAAAAATTGAGAAGTGGTTGCTTTAGCATGAATTCTAAGAATATTTCACAATAGATAACAGATTCAGAGTGAAGAGGAAGCTCTCTAATACGTCAATAGGTTAACACAAGATGTGTACACATCCTGAAATGCTGTAATCGCTATCATAAGGGTCCATCAAATGCTTCTATGCCTCATGGCCCCTGGGTGAATGCTCTCTTGGAGAAAAAACCTGCCAGACTCATTGATTATTGAGTTAATATGTATATATTTCTTTAGAGTTGCTTATTATGGAGACAAATTATGATGGAAGTGCCTAGTGACTTATATTTTCTAGATTTTTTTTATATTTATTTCAGTGGGAGAGAAAGGAAGAGAGAAAGAGGAGGGAAATATCAATGTAAAAAAAAATTGAGCCAAAACCGGTTTGGCTCAGTGGATAGAGTGTTGGCCTATGGACTGAGGCGTCCCAGGTTCGATTCTGATCAAGGGCATGTACCTTGGTTGTGGGCACATCCCCAGTAGGGGGCGTGCAGGAGGCAGCTGATCAATGTCTCTCTCTCATCGATGTTTCTAACTTTCTATCTCTCTCCCATCCTCTGTGTGAAAAATCAGTAAAATATATTTTTTTTAAAAATTGATTGGCAGCCTCCCATATGGTTGCCTTCTGTACCCACCCAGACCGGGGATCAATCCGCAACCTGGGTGTGTGCCCTGACTGGGATTCGAACCCAAGATCCTTTGGTGTATGGGCAACAGGCCTAATCAACTGAGCCACACCAGCCAGGGCTATTTTCTGTTTTTAATGAGCTAAAAATAGTGACATTATTTTAATACAAGAAATGAGACAGTAAGAGAATAAGATTATGTAGGAGTAGGTATTCTTAACAACAACAACAACAAAACCAGACCGTGTTTCTGAGCCAGTATGCCTAAAACACAGGGCAGGTGCAGGCAAGTGTGAAGTGAAATTCAAACTTACGTATCATGACTGCTCATAGTCAGAGATGAGAAAAGGTCTTGGGGGAGAGAGAGGTTGAAGTTTTTAACCAAATTGGTTGTGCAGAATTGCTGGAATCATAAATTGCCATGTGTAAGAACACATGAACTTATGTGGGAGTTCAACCTCGATTTTAGCGATCCGTGACTTCTTACCTAGACCAGCATGATCTGTGATATGTACATTTTTAGAAATATTATTTTATTTCATCTGCCTAGATTTTATGAATTCTTCTGGTTATTCAGTCATTTCTTCTGAGTCATTGGTGTGTACATTTCCCCTTCAGTAAATGTTTCTATTTTCTAGACTTCCCTCGGCAAGTTGATCTACTCATTATTTTTTCCTCCTCTCCATACGTAAACATTTACAAAAAGTGAAGTTTGCCACCCATCATATTTTAATCTTATTGGCATGGTTATTATTCCTCCTCATCTTCTTCCCATGTTGGGTGGTATTTCCGGTCTTTCTCAGATGTCCAACTCCTTACCCCCGTGAGTCTCCCCATGTTTCTAACAACTTTGGGGATTATCCACGTCCATGCTGTCCTGGAATTCGTCATGCCAACCTCAGCCAAGCTGTCTCTCTAAGCTCTCGCCTTTCATTTTCCTAGCTGTTAGTTGCCATGAATGTTGAAAAATAGAATGAAACAAGGATCTAGTTGGAACCCAATGCATTATTCCCTATGATAAAATACAAAGCTAGTCTGGCAGCAGGTGATACAGAGGCATCAGCATGAATCATCACCGTCCTGGATGGGATGACACTTCCCAGATAGATGGCCGCAGTCCGAAGGCTCTGTCTCTCGGGTCTGTGTTTGGAAGTCAGGGTGGTGCGCATCCTTTCAACCTCCACGATTCATCTTTCACACGCGCTGAGCGATGGTAGCTGTGATCACACCCAGAATCCTAAACCATGTGCTGTTTCTTTTCTCTGATTCTCCCCTCGGAATGAAATGGCTCACTGCTAATAAATCAGCACCCCCTTTTCACTTGACATCAAGAAGTCCACTCTCAGCTTTTTTTAAATATATTTTTATTGATTTCAGAGAGGAAGGGAGAGGGAGAGAGAGCTAGAAACATCGATGAGAGAGAAACATCGATCAGCGGCCTCCTGCACACCCCCCATGCAGGATGTGCCCGCAACCAACGTGCATGCCCGTGACTGGAATCGAACCTGGGACCCTTCAGTCTGCAATCTGACAGGCTTTCTACTGAGCCAAACCAGCCAGGACATATTCAGCTTTTTACAAAACACCTGAACTAAGAATAGTAGGGTTGGCTCATCAACCATAATTATTTCAACAGCTCCTCCTCCCTTTTCTAAATATACTACTTTTATTTTGGAATAAGTTTGGATTTACAGGAAAGTTATAAAGATATGACAGAGCTCCTAAATGCTAGTTTCCTCTACTGTTAACATCTCCCATTACCATGGTGTATTCTGTCAAAACTCAGAAACCAGCATCGGTACATTACTGTGAACTAGACCCGAGACTTCATTTGGATTTCAGCAGCTTGTCCATTCATGTATTTTCTGGCTCAGGATCAGGTGCGGTGCACCACCTGATTCAGTGGTCATGTCAGACCCGTCTTCTTTTCCTGGGACGATTTTTGCCTCTCCTTGTTTTTCTGGGACTTGACTGTCTTGAAGAACATTGGCCAGTTTTCCTGTCGACTGCCTCCCGATCTGTATTTGTCCGGACCTTGTTTTGTGCTTTAGATCGGGGTTCTGGGTTTGGCGAAAGAATAGCGCAGAGGTCAGGTGCAGTTCTGGTCACATAGCAGCAGGGACTTGTACGGCCACATGATAACCCTCACCACTTGGGTAAGAAGCAAAAGTCTGCCAGGGATTCACCGTGAATTTATTATTTTCCCTTTCCAAACTCTTTTCTTAGGAAGCAACTGACTGAGTCTAGCCTCCTGATTGTCTCCTGAGTTCGCTTTTTTTTATTTTTAATACATTTCATTGATTTTTCACAGAGAGGAAGGGAGAGGGATAGAAAGTTAGAAACATCGATGAGAGACATCAATCAGCCACCTCCTGCATGCCCCCTACTGGAGATGTGCCCGCAAGCAAGGTACATGCCCCAGACCAGAATTGAACCTGGGACCTTTCAGTCTGCAGGCCGACGCTCTATCCACTGAGCCAAACCGGTTTCGGCTGCTTCTTAATGACTATAATAAGCTCTGTGACTAAGCACTGGTTATATCCCCTCTCTGTTAATTCTCTCCTATGTGTGTAGATAGCTGTAGCAGGCAGTATCGCATGTGCTGCTGCCTGTGTGGGGACCACTCCCTCCTTGGAGAGCACAGATGGATTACTCAGGTCAACAACAAAGCTCTCACAGTCCCCGCTCTCTCACTCCTTATCTGTGCCCAACAGAATGAGACCCCCAAAGAAGGGGTCAAATATATCAAGCTATTGACTTCATCCTCATCTGAGGATATGTTTATTGATTGGCAAGAGAGAGGAAGAGGAAGAAAGAGATACAAACATCAGTGTCAGAGAGAAACATCAATCCGTTGCTTCCTGCCGTGATCAGGAATTGAACCCACAACCTTTTGGGTATGCGGGACGACCGTTCAAACAACTGAGCCACCCGCCAGGGCCAGACGAGGTCATTTGGAAGTTTGGATCGTGACCTAGCTGGGTGGCTCAGAGAGCACAAAACGTCTCTAATTCATCTTGGTTTTTGGTTTGCTTTATTTTCTAGTCATCCTCAAGTGAGTTTATTTAAATACAGTAGTACCTCGAGATACGAGTGCCCTAACATATGAGATTTTTGAGATACGAGCCGTGGAGCAAGCGATTTTTGCTTTGAAATCCGAGCAACAGTTGAGATAGGAGTCATCGCGTGGATCGGCCGGCTGCACACGACCCACCAGTTTACTGCGACTCGAGCGTCTCATAGTTTCCCACGCCTCAAGGTTATGGAACCAATTAAACTCGTATCTCGAGGTACCACTGTACGTATGTTGGTCTCTTCCCAGACACAGCTGTAGTCAGGAAAAAAACCCACAGGCCAGAACTAGTCAACTTCCACAACCACAGCTACAGAATCCCGAACTGCGTATGAGGAGGTGAAAAACGTGTCTGTGTGTGAGGCATGGAGCTCTGATCTCTGGGCAGGTCTTTTTTTTTTTCTCGTGTCAAAATATTTACTTGTGAATATAAGACATCACGTGCTGTTTGCTTCACATCACCCACAGGGTGAGAATGTTGGCTTTCTTTTCATGTGCAAATGTTTTACATCATCTAAGGAAAAGGCCTGGTATTTTGTATTTTTGATGTTTACATCCATTAGAGTGAAGCAATGCTTTTTTGATGGAACTAGTAATTGCTCCAAAGAGGAGATAACAATAGGAATTTCAAAATAGATCAAAAATTCAAGTTGCGGCTACTGAAACTGCTTTCCCATGTTTGATCGCTCCGCCTCTCTGTCTGATTTTCTTGGTCAGTTTCATTGATCTGTGACGTCTGTTTTCACCTTAGAAAAGTTCATCCTCTGCAGTATTATGAAAAATATTGTTCCGGCTTGTCATTTCTATTTCCATCGCATTTAGCAAACTTTTCCATGCAGCAGTTATAGCGCCAGTGCAGTCGTGTTTTTAATATTTCTCCTCCTGCACGCTGTTTTGTCAGATTCCAAGAACTGTTGCCTCTTTCAGAAGCTTCATCAGTCTGTTGCCCTTTGTTTTGCCTGAGACGTTCTCAGCTTTTTCTTTTGGACTTTGGAGCATTTATTTCTGTGCGCTGGATTCTGGACTACGTTTTTCCTGACCCTCTTTGCTACAGCGCAGAGCAATTTGGGGCATCGAGCTGCCTCTGCTTGCAGAGATTTGTAGGTACAGCGGTACCTCGAGATACGAGTGCCCTAACCTACGAGATTTTTGAGATACGAGCCATCGAGCGAGCGATTTTTGCTTTGAAATACGAGCAACAGTTGAGATAGGAGTCATCGCGCGGATCGGCCGGCTGCACACGACCCACCAGTTTACCGCGACTCGAGCGTCTCATAGTTTCCCACGCCTCAAGGTGACGGAAGGAATTAAACTCGTATCTCGAGGTGCCACTGTATTTCAGTGCGGATTTTCTTCCTCACACTATGGAGGCTTCTGATGCCAGGACCGTCTCTCTTTTGGCTTGAGCAGAAATTCGTGTTAACGCTTGAATTGAATGCCAAGTGGCACTGTCTGGCCCGTTTTAATAGACTTCGGCATCTGAGGGGTATCATCTGCTGTGCTTGGTGTCTTTGTGATCAGGTGGAAGAAGGGGAATGTTCATTCAATGCTGTGACACTGGAAAAAGTAGAGAGACAGTGGGCGTTTACAATAGGCTCATATAATCAGAAGGGAACCTGGCATAGAACTCTGTGGTTTTAACCTCCCAATTCCAAACTGCTCTGCACCGTATTATGTTTAAATCCAGCTGTTACTCCTGGCCTGGACACTCAGGCTGCCATTGGGTTCCAAACTCTTTGGATGAATCACTTTCAAAGAAGAAAAAAGAGAAAAAGAAATAAGTAAAGGAGGAAGAGGAGGAGGAGGAGGAGGAGGAGGAGAAGGAGAAAAAGGAGAGGAAGGAAGAGGAGGAGGAGGAGGAGGAGGAGGAGAATGAGGGGCATGAGGAAGAGGAGGGAGAAAAGAGACAGAGATGGAAGATACTGTTGCTTCCTAACATGACAGAACCTGAGTGGTAGTGAGCTTAGAGATGAACCTGTCTGCACTCTGGAAGATACTTGCCAAACTGCTAACTGAAAGAAAATATAGATCATCTCATAGCTCTTTTCTCTTAATTTTATTAAAAATACCACCCACTCTAGCTGGTTTGGCTCAGTGTCTAGAGCGTCGGCCTGTGGACTGAGGAATGACTATGGTTCTATTTAGAATGACCAAGGAGAATACTGGCATTGCATGCACGGTCACAGTTTATGATTATATAACGTCTCTGCTACCTACCAGTCATCTCGGATAGTTATTTTGTTTGGCTGCTTAATGGATTTGAAGGGTGAGTGCTAGGTTCAGGCCAATAGGCCTCTGTTAGAGTCTACAGCTTCACTATCTTTTCCTTCACTGCAGGACATTGAAAAAGGAAAAGCCATGAACTTACATGGTTTCCAACTGTCCATGTTCCATCTTACTTTCCATAAAGGATGGAATTATTCTCTCTTCCTCTCTCCCTCCCTCTCCACCTCCCTGCTCTCTCCCCCCAGGATTTATAGACCTAGAAGGACAAAGCTGAAATGAAACAGGGATCTAAGAGAGCACCCTTCACACATACTCCCTCTCTGCCCCCTCACCCACCACCCGTGTCTTGCAGAGGCTTCTAGCAGCAATAGGTTCTATTTATATAAACTTAATTGGAATAAGTAATAACATACCTTAGCTTTTATATCCTCCTCTATTGTTTTTTATTGTTATTTTTCTTCAATTTGTTTTGGCTGTAAAATTCAAGGGCGAATAGCTAGAAATCAGAGCCACCTGTAACGCACACAGATGCTTCATAAACCCCCCTGCCCTGTGGCTACACTCCTGGCCTGAGGTGCCTCTTCCCGCATCCGCTCTCTTCCTGTCCATCAGAGACACGGCGCCTGGTGCACCTGTCATCCTGAGACTCTCACTCTCCGCGACATTTCATTGGAACAAACATTGGAACTGGCCTGCCCCGCCAATGAGCCTGCCCATGCTACACAGACTGTAACCTTAAATAAGTAAAATTAAATTTCATATGCAGCCCCGGGGACAGAGTTAGAAGTTCCCCATGAAGAGAACCACGGAGTCTTCCCTGTGATTGGGACTTCATTTTGTCACTTGGAATCCTGAAAGGGTGAGAGTGGCTCTTAAAAGGGGCTACACTACTAAAGAGAGTGGCTTATGCATGTAGTTCTTTTTCCTTAATTTATATTATCTTCACCGTACATTTATTTGAGTTCCTTGTTGGAAAAACTCAGTTTCTTAACAAAATAACAATAATAAGATTCCCTAGCACAAATTCAATTGTTTTTTTCTTTTAAGATATTTTATTGATTTTTTACAGAGAGGAAGGGAGAGGGTTAGAGAGTTAGAAACATCGATGAAAGAGAAACATCAATCAGCCGCCTCCTGCACACCCCCTACTGGGGATGTGCCTGCAACCAAGGTACATGCCCTTGACCGGAATCGAACCTGGGACCCTTGAGTCCACAGGCCGATGCTCTATCCACTGAGCCAAACCAGTTAGGGCTCATTCAGTTATTTTTTTCTTAACAACACAGCGTGTGGGCTCTTTGACCTGGGTAGCTGTCTTACCACCAAAGAGGTAAGACAGACTTACAGACTGCCTCTGGATCCCAGTCAGCGCTGCCTGTGTTCTTCACATGTTCTTCACGGGCCATGGAAGAGGCTCGCGTGGCAGCTGGGACGCAGCACCATATGGCGGGGATGAGGTGAAGGATGATAACGGCACATGAGGGAGGGGAAGGGGATGTCACAGCTTGTCAGCTGTTCTCCCCAGAGGACGCTCTGGTGACAGGAGAGTGATTGAATGGTGCGTCCGGGGTCCCTGGGCCTGGAGGAGAGAGAAACAATGACGGGGAACTCAGAGGCATACCCCCCCCGGGGACGGATGGAAACAAAGGATCTGGGGGTTCCGGAGAAGCACAGTCCTCCTGCAGTTGGTGAAAGACGCCAGGACAAGACATTGATGAGAGAGGTGATGATCAAAGGTGGCCTGAGGAAGCCAGTGACAGGTGGAAAGGATACGGTGATTTCAAGAAAGGACAGAGAGAAAAGAAGCCTGGAACGAAGTGTGTTCTTACAGGAGCAGGCATGTGGCATGACAGAAAGGGCAAACATGCCCTAACCGGTTTGGCTCAGTGGATAGAGCATCGGCCTGCGGACTGAAAGATCTCAGATTCGATTCCGGTCAAGGGCATGTATCCTGGTTGCGGGCACTTTCCCAGTAGGAGGTGTACAGGAGGCAGCTGATCGATGTTTCTCTCTCATGGATGTTTCTAGCTCTCTATCCCTCTCCCTTCCTCTCTGTGAAAAGTCAATAAAATATATTTAAAGGGGGGGGTGGCAAACAAAGGATGATGCTCTCCCTGCCCGCAGGTAAAGGAAATCGGAGAGACAGTGAAGTGAATAAGTCCTCTCCTTGCCTAAAGGAAGCACCCTTGTCCCCGACTTACTTCAGCTAGCGATTTAGCCCAAATTCTCCCCAAAGCTAGCCAGAAGGGGCTATGTGTTTCCAGCCAGGCACCATCACCCTGGCCCAGACAGCCAGATCTTCTGCTCTCTGGATCTAAAAACAGACCAATGGTAACAGCCATTTATTGAAGACAACTCATATGCTGGTTACTGTGGGGAGCCCTACAATCTATTTCTCATCATCACTTAACCATGCATGTTAAATATTTTGAATTGATTTTTAATCGATTTTTTAGCTCAGCGAAGCTAAATAACTTCCCAATTCACATAGCCGTAGTATTAGAGAATGGATGCCACATCCCCTCTGTTTAATGACAGTTTTCTAGACAAATCCATCTGTGTTTACAGACATGAGGGACTAGCCACCTTCCCAAGCTGCCTGTCGTCTTTATTCCCTCTTGGATGAGCTCTTTAGGAGGTACTTTCCTCAGTAAACGAAGGGAAAATAAAGAAATGAGGTATTACCTCACACCTGTCAGAATGGCTATCATCAACAAAGGACAAGTGCTGGGGAGGATGTGGACCAAAGAGAACTCTAGTGCACTGCTGGTGGGAATGCAGACTGGAAAACAGTATGGAGTTTCCTAAAAAAGTTGTTTATGGCACTGCCATTTGACCCCATGGTCCCACTTCTAGGAATATATCCTAAGAATCCCAAAATACCAGTCAGAGAGAATATATGCACCCCTGTATTCATAGCAGTGCAATTTACAATAGCGGAAACAACGAAGTGCCCATCAGTAAATGAGTGGATAAAAAAGCTGTGGTACACTTATACCATGGAGTACTCTGCAGCAGTAAAAAAAAAATAAATCCCTTACCCTTTGGGACAGCATGGATGGACCTGGAGAGCATTATGCTCAGCGAAATAAGCCAGTCAGAGAAAGACAAGTGTCACATGATCTTACCCATATGTGGAATCTAATGAACAAAATAAACTGATGAAAAAAATGGATCCAGAGACAGAGAAACATGGAACAGATTGTGGAATCTTAGAGGGAAGGAAGGGATGGGTGGGGAGACATTAACTGGGGAACTTATATGCATAATAGCCATGGACACAGACAAAAGGTGTGTGAAGGCCTGGGAGGGGGCGGTACAGGTGGACAGGGTCAATGGGGAAAAGGGGGACATTTGTAATACTTTCAACAATACAGATAAATCTAAAAAAAAGAAATCATAAAAAGCATGCAATGTATTCTTTCCTATACATACAATGTACAGATTTGAATATAAGAGCATTTATTCACACATGTGCTGGTTGACCAGTTTACCCAGTATTTGTCTTCTCATTTTGTCTCTTGCAAAGACTTCATACTCTGAGAGATGCAGTTACCGGATGTGAATATTGTCCAGAATTTGTTTTTTACCTTGTCTCTGGGTGTGGCCATAGGTAACCTTGTCTCTGGGTGTGGCCATAGGTAACCTGTCCCAGCATACAACCTGGACCTGACAATTCTTTATGCGTGGTCCTGGGATAAGTGTCAGACTTCTGACATCAGACTTTCCTCTGAGAGGCACAAGCCAGCCCCAGCCAGTGTTTCGGGCTTTCTGTCTTAAAATCTTCTCAGTGAAAGCATGACTTGTCTCGGGAATTATTCCTACCTAAGCACAGCTTCTCCTTTAGTGCATTGTTGGACTTCCAGAACATTCTCTCCTCTCCATTTGATCCTAAATTAAATATTCACACCCCATGCCTACCTCCCCCTGGACCCTTCTCCGGAGCTTAACTTTGAAATGCACATGTAATTCATTAGAGTTATAATTATTAGCATAACCAGCTTGCAAGAATAGCCCAGGTTCCTCCCCAGACATATTCTCAAGTACCCAATTTAGCGGGTTCTGGCAGGGAATCTTCTAGTCCAAGTCTAATCATTATAATTTCACAAGTTTGCCAAGCCTTTCGTTTTGCTACCACTGCCGGGATGTATTGGATGCCCAGGGTGATTCTAAACGCCCTGTGCTAGGTTCGGGGATGAAAGTGGTAAACAGGTTAGACTTGAGTCCTCCTTACAGAGCATATAATTTAGTAAACAGCGCCTAAAAGTGACTGGGCCATTAGAGTGCAGGGTCATAAGTATCCTGAAAGGACACTTATCCTGGTCCTAAAAAAGCCTTGAGACAGGCATCTAAGCCAGGGTAGGGACCAGTGAGTGACAGCTGAATGGAAATCTGAAGGGCAGGGCAGCGAGGCACTGGGAGAGAGGTATTCCAGCTGAGGTTGGAGCACATGGAAGCCACAGAGGAGAAAGTGTGAGGTCATCATGGAACCGGGCAAGTTCAGTGTGGAGAGCTGAGAGCCAGCAAGGAGAGCCTGTGGAAGACCTCAAGCCTGGCTCGCTTCCTCCACAGACCTCCCACTGGGTTTTTCTCGGGTCCCCCTGCTCCAGATGACTGGGCAAGTAGAGCTGGAATGGAGGAGCAATGCTGGAGGTGGGAGGACATTGGTCCTTGAGGGGGAATCAGAGGCAGGAGGAATTGGGAAATGGATTAAAATAGGCCTCCAAGAGTGCCTTACACTCAGTAATCCCTCCGTGGACACTGAATAGATTAGTGATTGGATACACACATTGATTTGACCAAAGAAAACTCATCCAGGTGGGATCCAATGTCATAGTGTGAGTACTGTAATCATTTATGAAATGATAAATCATTTTCTGGGAACAGGATAGAAATGGTTTAGTTAGAAGTGAGTTCTGATTTCTAAATAACCACCCTACCAAAACTTTAGCGTGGAACTCGTTTGTAAGTAAGAGACTGTCTCAAATGTTGTAATTGGCTAACAATTTAGTTCCCTGTCCTCTCAGGGCAAAAGAACACAATTTAAAAATAAATAATTCTTGCCCAGCCATGTGGCTCAGGAGTTGAGTGTTGACCTGTGAACCGGGAGGTTAAGTTTCCATTCCCAGTCTGGGCACATGCCTGGGTTGTGAGCTGGATCCCCAGGAGGGGGCGTGCAGGAGGCAGCTGATGAATGTTGCTCTCTCACCATAGGTGTTTCTATCTCTCTTTCCCACTCCCTTCCTCTCTGAAGTCAATAAAAATATATTTAGAAATAGAAAAATAATAATTCTTACAAGCATAATAATAGGAACATGATAGACATTCAATAAAAAAGTGGTTATTCATTTTTAGATACTAATCCAGTAAATTATTTTATGTAAAAAGGAAGATTCAATGAAATATTATAGTTTATTAACATCTAGTTCATATTCATTTAAAATGAAATATTGTTTCACATCACTTTTTTTAAACACAAATTTTAAATTATCTTTATTGTAATTTAGGTTCTTAATACACTAGCTCAAAGGCTCTGATTCTCTGAATTTGAAAAGAAGTGAAGCTTTATAAAAATGTGATTTTGTTATTTGCAAATATAAACAGCCACACTTCATTTTGGTAAAGTTGTAAAATTAAGTGTAAAAACTATAAAAACTTTAACCAAAATTTAAATTTTATCTACTTCTCTAGTTGACCATTAAAAGCTAGTGTTTGGTGTTCAAAGAGCAAGAATAAAAAGCCAAAGGCAAATAAATGTTTGCTCTTCGGACAATTAAATGTTCCTGTCACATCACTGATGTTATCTAGTTATATTTTATTTTTATTAAACCTTCAAGATAATAAGGAGATGCATGAAAGAAAGCTTCCAGCTGACCTGGTGGCTACACTGGACATACTTCAATTAACAACTTGGGGAGTGAGAGTGGGAAAAACCTATCAATTGTTTGATGTTTAATGCGAATTAAATATTTTTGTGATTTTGTGTGAATACAGTTTATCATCTTTCATATGCCTCATAGAAGTGGAGGTCAGGCTTTGTTGATAGCACAGATATAAATTAATATTCATATAACAACATACTCAAAATTGGACAGAACAAAAGTCTCTGGTATGGAGACAAAATGTAGCTTCATAGAAAAATTCACCCAATAATATAATTATTACCAAGGCTATTGCAGTGATATCATACAAATGTTATTCTCGGTTGTTGTTTTTTTGCTTCAAAACTTATGTATTTTTCCCATTTATGTTAACTTCAGAAATCACCTCTTCTTCCTGGATTATGCTATTGGTAATTTTTTTAAAGAGACTCTTTAAAAAAAGAAAAAGAAAAAGAAGGACATGTTGGAGTGTGGCAAATTCGCCTCCTCTTCTCCATGACAACAGAAGCTGTAACCATGGCAACAGTAATGGGCCAGGGAGATTAGGGCCAGCATGGAGATTAGGCCTCCCAGAGCCAAGAAAAGGAGTTCCTGATTGGTTCCTTATTGAGTGAGACCTCGGTGAAGACAAGTTACTGTTGAGAGGAAGCGGGATGGATTAGGAAGAAGGAAATTAATTTCCCTGTGTAAAGCAAGAAGCTCTTCCTTTGTGGGAAGACGCGCCCCTTCCTTTTCATATAAGGACTGATTCAATGGAAGTAAAGAGCCCGTGATTGATTGTATTCTGAGCCCTGCGTGTGCCACCCAGGGTAGACCTCTCTGTGAGAAGGCCTGCAGGGGAGCTAGAGAGGAGAGCGAGCTTCTGAGTGGAGACTCCCTAGCTCTCCTGCCTGGCAGGCCCTGAATGGATGGGGACCCCGGCTGACTTTGGAGGTGACAGCATCCCTCAGGGAGCTGCTTGGGGGCGAAAAGGATTTGAAAATTTCTCTCCTGTTCTTTTAAAAATTATTCTCCAACTTGCACGTTTTCCCAAGATTTTTCAAAGTCATCATTGATCACCCGTGGTGTTGAAAAAGCCTTTGGCAAAAATAGCCTGTAAGAATCCCCTTTTCTTGAAGCTGATAAAATGTACAGGCATTACATTTTGAGAAAAAAAAAGTCAAATGATTTCACATCAGCACATGGATAAATGAGGTGTTTATTTTTCAAAGTTATGGACACGAGAATGCTTAGTCAAATGGTCTGAATATTTTTCACTTTAAGGAATTTTGCCAAATTGACTTCTGAAGTCTATAGCTGAGAGCGTAAGGTAGTGGAGCTGCGTGGCCAAAACTAGGTAGTAATACTCTCTGAAGTCTTGCTACTGAGATTGTTTTATTTGTTAAATATGTTTTTTATTGATTTCAGAGAGGGAGAGGGAAATAAAAACATCGCTGATGATGAGAGAGTCATTGATCAGCTGCCTCCTGCATGCCCCACACTGGGGATGGAGCCTGCAACGAGGGCATGTGCCCTGATCTGGAATCAAACCATGACCCTCCGGTTCATAGGTTGATGCTCAACCACTGAGCCACACTGACTGAGCACAGACAGATTGTTTCAATATACTTTCTTCAGACAGACATTTTTAGATTTTATTTTAATGCACATGTATTTGTCAGGCTAAACCTTATTTTAAAATAAGATTCCTCATGAATGTATGGATTTTTAGGCATTCTTTTTTAATTGTATAGATGTGAATTCATACCTGGTAGATACATATTTTGTGAATGCTTTGGGTCCCTCTTGCCAAAGAGGTGAATTATGAATTCTCTCTCTGTCTCTCTCTCTCTGTCTCTCTCTCTCTCTCTCTCTCTCACACACACACACACACACAATCAAAAACTTCTAATACAGGTTAGAAATGCCCCAAAAGTTTAAAAAAAAAACATTTTTGCAATTCTGATGATTGAGTTATTCCTATGAATAACAACTGTCAGATTTTGATAATTTTGATAGGTGCTGTTGCCTATCTTGATGTGATTTTTTTTTTTTGATTTGGCATTTCCCTTCCTAGCAGGTAGTTCATAAGAACTGTTTCTACTTTTTGCTGGCTTCCATCAATTTTAATTTACATCTTTAAGTTTTCTGTGGTCTTAGGAAATGCATAGCAAAGCTTCTCGAATTATACCAAAAAACAGTGTAAACAGACTCTGAGAGGAATGAGGTTCTGTAATAGCTACTTGGTTACCTGAGGCACTTATCCATATGTGCAGGTCCATGGTCATGTTTCCGTGTTTCATACTTAAATGGGACATTTATTCTTATTGTCATTAATAGAAAATGGACAATATGAACCAAATCACAGATGCGATTAATTAGCTACCTTTTCATAAACTCCTAGGACTGCTGTTATACCTTTGATTCCATTTACTGTTTCTTTGCTATCCTGGTTTGTCTTCATTTCCATAGCATCTGTGTGAATGTGCCATTCTGCGTTTGCTGCTGGGTCTGCTTTCCTTCCCTGCCCTTTGCCCACCCGTAGCACCAACACCTCTGACCTCCTCCTCTCCTTTCTCCTCAGCTATCCCAAGCTCCAGTGTGCTCCCTTCTGCTCCCAGAGATGTGGTCCCTGTCTTGGTTTCCAGTCGCTTCATCCGTCTCAGCTGGCGCCCACCCGCCGAAGCAAAAGGGAACATTCAAACCTTCACCGTCCTTTTCTCCAGAGAAGGTGACAACAGGTAGGCGCTACCAGGAGAATTCAGCCTGGCCATCCCTCTCTTTAGAGGTACACTGTGGGGCATGGGCAGCTGGCATTCTTGGCAGGGACCTCAGAGACCTGTGGAATCTACTCTGTGTTCTTCACTCATTACTAAATGGAGACTTTATGACTCCTTTGCGTGTGTGGTTTTTCTTTTATTAAAATACTAGAGGTCCATTGCACGAAATTCGTGCACTCAGAGAGGGAGTTCTCTCAGCCCGGCCTGTGCCCTCTTGCAGTCCAGGAGTCCTCGGGGGATGTCCGACTGACAGCTTTAGCTCTGCCAAGGAGGTGGGAGAGGCACCTACCATTGCCACTGTGCTCACCAGCTGTGAGCCCAGCTCAGGGCTTCTGGCTGAGTGGAGCTGCCCCCTGTGGGAGTGCACTGACCACCAGGGGATATCTCCTGCATTGAGCATCTGCCCCCTGGTGGTCAGTGCATGTCATAACTACCAGTTGTTCCACTGTTCAGTTGATTTGCATATTAGCCTTTTATTATATAGGATGTTTTTTTTTAAAAAATTGATTTTAGAGAAAGAGGAAGGGAGAGAGAGAAAGAAACATGGATGTGACAGAAAAACAGTGATCAGCTGTCTTCAGTGTGCCTCCCTATAGGGAATCAAACCCAAAACCTGGGCACGTACCCTGACCAGGAATTGAATCTATGACCTCTTGGTGCAGGAGATGATGCCCAACCACCTGTTTCTGAGCTGTGATGCTTGTTTGCTCATATTTATTTAACTCCTTACCACAATAACTTCCTAAAGGCCGTGGATTGAACATTTGCCTCAGATTGGCAATGACTTTGTCAGGCAAATTTCTCTAGCTCAGATTATCATTAATCTGCCCGATTAGTTAATGGTGGCAATAAATGCAAGTGCCATAGTAAACATTTTTTTTTCATTCATCCACCTCGATGCTTTCACTCTATAAATCAGAGAGTAGCATGAATTTTAGGTCCTGCAAGTCAGAAATCACAAGACACAATGGCTTCAGAGATATCCATCTATACCCCCAAATCATTAGACTTGAAAGGGATCTTTTGAATCCTTCTACTTGAACTTCCTTCTACTTGAACACTTAGAGAAGGATGCTCTGGGGAGCCTGAAATCACATGCCCATGCCCACAGAGTAAGCATGGATAACGGGAGCAGGCATTTATTGCAAACATTCTGTGCTAGATACCAGACTAAGCATCTGACAGAAGTTGTCTTATCGAATCCTCACAACAGAAACATCGCCCTCCAGGAAGACATTTGCACCTCTGTGGTATAGCTAGCAGGTGGTGGTGGGATCAGGATTTAATACAGGCCTGACTCTCAAACAGGTGCTCTCAATGGCTACCTAACTTCCTCTTACCTCATCAACCTGGAAAAGCACCAAGCTCTCTTGATATTTTTTTAGAATTGTGACATGAATTTCCTCTGTAGGCTCATTTCTAATAATTTCCTGGCTTGATGGCTTAATTTGCATAATTTATTTACCGTATAAGACTTACAGGAGTACCCTAATCAGTTTGGCTCAGTGGATAGAGCATCAGCCTGAAGAGTGAAGGGTCTCAGATTCGATTCCGGTCCAGGGCATGTGCCTTGCTTGCGGGTCCATCCCCAGTAAGGGGTGTGCAAGAGGCAGCTGATGGATGTTTCTCTCATCGATGTTTCTAACTCTCTATCCCTCTCTCTTTCTCTCTGTAAAAAATCAACAAAATGTATTTTTAAAAAAATCTTACAGGAACAAACTTTTTAATTAATGCATAGAGTATCATGTTACTTAGTGATCTAAAGTTACATATGGAGTGTGGCACCGTGTAGCTGGAAGGTTAAGGCTGTGTGGCTTTGGAATTGAATTGCAGGGGTTCCAATCCTGGCTCAGAATTTTACTAGCTGTGGGCCAATTACTGGTGCCTTGCTTTCCCCAATTGGGATTATCATGGACCCAACATGTAAGGTTGGGCTGAGTATTCAATGAAGTTAAGAAGTGCCTAAGACAGATGCCTATGGTCAGGTGCCCTATCAGCACTCCATTCTTATTAGGAGTGCCATGGTGCAAATCATCAGTGGCATGCAGATATTTTCCAGTTCATAATTATAAAGGCCTTTATCACAAACATCAGCCCATTTGATCCTCAGATAAAGCAGGAATGATCATCTCCATGTTAACAATGGACATGCTTTGCTCTGTTCAGGAAGTCTCAAAAAGGCTGCCTGAAGAGCTACACGACTAATAAATACTAAAAGCAGGATTTAAATGCAAGGTTTCCGGTCCAGTGACCCCCTCCCTGTGCCAGACAAAGTAAGAGATATTTGCTCAAAGTGCTCCAGAGAAAGGCGGCTGGAGTTCAGAGGAGAGGAGTGAAAACACTTTCGTGAGCATCATTCAATTTAATCCTCAGCCTGACCCTGGGAGGCGGGCAGATAAGTGACTGGTATCTTCCTTTGGCAAATGAAGCAGGAGGACTCCGAGATAGCCCCGACCTGCTCAAGGTCACATGCTGACTTTGAGGCAGAACACAGTCAGGGTCTTCCAGGTGCAGGGCCCTATGCAAATGCAGTGCTTTCTGCCACCTTGGGAAACCTCTCTGCTCACTGCTCGGAAGTGGAGAGCAGCTCTTCATGATTGACATGGAGGATTCACGTTAGAATTCACTGTGCGTTGGATTTTCCTTTTAAAAATACATATTTTTTTATTGATTTCAGAGAGGAAGGAAAAGGGAGAGAGGAAGAGAAACATCAACGATGAGAGAGAAACATGGATCAGCTGCCTTCTGCGTGCCCCCTCCTGGGGATCAGACTGGCCACCTGGGCATGGACCCTTGATTGGGACCATTCAGTCCACAGATCAACACTCGATCCACCAAGCCAAACCGGCTAGGGTGATTTTCTGTCATTTTTAAAAACTATTTTAATTTTGAGGAAACTCCATACTGTTGTTCTCCACAGTGGCTGCACCAGTTTGCATTCCCACCAGCAGAACATGATAAACTGATGAACAAAAAGATGGATCCAGAGGCAGTCAAGCATCAAACAGACTGTCAGTTTACAGCAGGAAGGTTAGGGAGAGGTGGGGTAGAGAAGAGATCAACCAAAGGACTTATATGCATGCATATAAGCATAAGCAATGGACACAAGACACTGGGGGGTTAGGGTATGTCCGGGGAGGGGATGGGGGAGCAATGAGAAGATATGTATACATGTAATACATTAATAAAAATTTTTTTTAAATATTTTTATTGATTTCAGAGAGGAAGGGAGAAGGAGAGAGAGATAGAAACATCAATGATGAGAGAGAATCATTGATCAGCTGCCTCCTGCACCCCCCTACTGGGAGCGAGCCTGCAACCCCGGCCTCTGCCCTGTCTGGCAGTGGAACCGTGACCTCCTGGTTTATAGGTGGACACTCCACCACTGAGCCACGCTGGCCGGGCAGATCTTCAACATGGTGTTTACATGTCCTTGCCCTGCTCTGTAGCATTGAGGGCCACGCAACTGATGGAGCTGGTAATGGTGATGGGAGGGCGTTGTGAGGGAAGGAGAGCAAGGCCCAGAATCCAAAGCCCCCCACTCTGGCCCTGGCCTAAGGCTCAGCGGGAATGGCCCTCCTGTCACTCTGCTCCTCAGTGAAAGTCAGTCCTGTCCTTTCTACCTCCAAATGTAGATAGGATGAGAGAACCGTGATTTAATTCTTCCAGTGGTTGACTGGATATTTAAAGGCATGCCTTTTATCAATGCCATACCCAAATGAGTGACACTTTATTCAGGTGCCTAGCACCACGATGGAAATAATAGAGAAGCCAATAGCCTCTTCAGAGGCATTATGACAGTGTGGACAGGATCATTCTACTGATGCGTACACAACCACACACGGTGGAGAGCTTTAAGGGGAAGGAACACGCTTCTGTAAGAGAAATTGTGGAGCATGCGCACAAGTCTAGGCCACCATCAGACTTGCATTTAGAGAGGGTGATGGTGGCTGCAGGGTGGAAGTTTGACCAGAGGCAGTGGGTGGGCGCTGGGAGCCGTTTGGCAGGCTAGGCGGGAGTCCAGGCCGGAGAGGATGCTGGGTCGGATGAAGGGAGTCTGCGTGGAGATGGAGCAGGGGACAGATTCTGGAGATCTTTAGGTACCAACACTGATAGGACCAGGTGATGGCTTGGACATTCACGGTGAGGGGAAGGACATTTTCCAAGAGCGCTCCTGGGGCCCTGGCTTCTGGAAAGGGGTGGGTAGGGGGGCCATGTGCTGAGTGAGATGAGGGTGCTGGAAAGACCCAGATTTGGGAATGAAGGGCATTAGTTCCATTTCAGACTTGTTAGTTTGACTGACAGATCTATACAATATTAAAGGGGGAATGTCCAGCAGGCCCTTGAACAGTGGTTCTCAACTTGTGGGTCCTGACCCCTTTGGGGGTCGAATGACCCTTTCACAGGGGTCGCCTAAGACCATCGGAAAACACCTATTTCCCATGGTCTTAGGAACCAACACACCGCTCCTTGGTGTAGCAAAGTGTAGCAATGTAGTTTACTGTTGTCCTAGGAAGACTGTTACCCATGCTACACCATGATTCAAGACAAAATTTCATTTATTTGTCATTAGAAATAAATATTTCCCAATTACATATAATTACATATTGTTTTTGTGATTAATCACTATGCTTTAATTATGTTCAATTTGTAACAACGAAAATACATCCTGCCTATCAGATATTTACATTACAGTTCATAACAGTAGCAAAATGACAGTGATGAGGTAGCAACGGAAATCATTTTATGGTTGGGGGTCACCACAACATGAGGAGCTGTCTCAAAGGGTCGCGGCATTAGGAAGGTTGAGAACCACTGCCCTTGAATATAGGCCCCAGGAGCACAGAGAAGTTCAGGCCTGATAGACAGACCAGGGATGTGTCTACACTTAGATGATAATTGCAATGGAGAAAAATAAGATTCCCTCCCACTGCCCCCTCCACCATCCCCCCCAAAAAACAACAACAACAAAAACACAGAACTAGAAGATGACCAGAGTGAGTCGGATTTATTATAAGGCCATTGGCGGAAATCCAACAAAATAAAATATTTTTAACCCAAAACTGTTTTCTATGAAAAAACTTATTTGTTGTGACAGTAGTTATTACGCAACTAGTCTCTTAGGAGTTTACTAGATGCTGAAACAGAGGTTATGTGAAAACAAAAATGTTTAAAAGTCTGTTGCTCAGACTCTGCTTAGAAAAAAACACTTTTTAACCCGGATGCAGTGGAAATCCCTCCCATCCGGGAGATCTCCATCCCTTTGGCTTTGTCTTTCGGCGCCTCCCCTCTGAACCTGCCTCCTCTTCCAGGCAGCGCCGACTGCGAAGGGTGCGTCTGGGTGACAAGGAGTGTGACATGTAGGTGGCTGTCTCTTTGGTGGCCACTGTCCCTTTGAACCCTGTCTCCTATGCCAGCGATTGTCAACGGGTGTGCCGCAAGAATTTTTAAAACATGCAGCCCCTGACCTCGTTTGCCTTGGATTGACTCGTAACGAAATGACAACAGCCAGCACAATAGTCATCAGCGGGAAGAAATCAAAAGTATGTGTATTTTTTCAGATCAGCAAAAAAAATATATGTGTCGATGTGCCGCCACATTTTAGTAATTAGTTTATATGGGCCGTGAGATGAAAGATGCTCCCTGTTCTGGCAAACACTGTATTGCAGTTTTGAAACCTTCTCATCATTGCATTATTCTTGCTCTCGCTGAGGAAATAAAAATGAAAGTGGAGCAAATACAGAGGAGACGTTAAAAATCTCTCCATTAAAAACAACAGAGCCCCTTCCCTACAAAGGGACAAAGCAGAATTCTTGTCCCTGGACGCCGCTAATTAGGCATTTTCCGCATCAAGGCGGCTTTTGCTGCTCACCTCCCAGCTGTAACAAGTGTTAACACCGGGCACACTTAGGCAAAGCAGCGTGTGTTTATTCAGAGCGTGTGCTCCAGACATGTGACAAACGACCCACTAAGAACAGGATCATGCTTAGCCTTTCATCTCTGTTTACTTCTGAAACGTAAATACAGAAGTCCTAGATCTTGCTAAAAACAAAACCAAGAGCACACAGGTGATTTTCTCTGCCCGGAAGGGTGTTGGATTGGAAAGACTTCTTCGAGTAGATTCCACGCTTTCCGTTTTCACCAAATGAAAGTGAGACGCGGGAAGGGGATGTGTATGCCAAGGCCACCCGTGGGACCAAGTGAGGATGAAACATGGATAGAATCCAGCTCTGTGAGCATTCCTGCGATCACAGCTACCTTGCAATTCTTCTGTTAAAATTGTCCCATGTATATAGGCATTCAGTTAAAAAACTATAAACACCAGCAACATCGCCATTCTTTTCTTTTAATATTTTTATTGATTTTTTTACTGAGAGGAAGGGAGAGGGAGAGAGAGTTAGAAACATTGATGAGAGAGAAACATCTATCAGCATACTTCTACTGGGGATGTGCCTGCAACCGAGGTACATGCCCTTGACAGGTATTGAACCTGGGACCTTTCATTCTGCAGGCCGACGCTCTATCCACTGAGCCAAATAGGTTAGGGCAACATTGCCATTCTTTAGACCCAGTGGGTATATATGCTGAGTGTCAATAAAATACAAATGGAATATGGTTTCTCTTCTAAAGTAATTCACAATTGAGTTAAGGCGACAGATGTGTCTGTTAATGCAGTGGGATATGTGCTAGAGTAGACGTACAGACCAATAGCAACGAAAGCACAGAGGAGAGAACATTCAATGCGCTGTAATCAAAGGACATAATGATAAGAATCTACAGCCAGGACACGTCGTTTGACTTGGATTTAAAGAATGAATAAGCTTTTGCCAAACCCAAACCCAGAAAGCGCTGCAAGTCATAAGTAGGCAACTCCAGGAAAATCAGAACAAAGCAGAACAAAACTGATGTGAGACGGGGTGACCAGGGACAGAGGAGCGAGGATGGGATCTGGTGGTGTGCGGCTTGGTGCCTCTGCCGGTGAGTGTGAAAAGAGTCAGCCCATGGCTGGCAGGTCTTTGGCTCTTGTCCTAAGGAGCTGAGGTTGCATTAACCATAGGATGATGATAATTAATATGCTCGAGGTATGGGCATGGAGTGGACTGCGTGTGTATGTTGGAAGAGAATCTCTGTCAATGGCAGATTGAAGAGTTGGGAAACCAGTGAAGAAGCACCAGGAAAAGCTGTCCTAATGCCATGCATTGTGAGCACAGACCAGAGACCGGAGCCTAACCTGGGGTCGGGTCTCCAACCAACTCACAAGTTTACATTCCCCGCCACCTGTTCTTCTCTGTGACTTCAAAGGCTCAGCCGAAACCAGTTTGGCTCAGTGGCTAGAGCATCGGCCTGTGGACTGAAAGGTCCCAGGTTCGATTCAGGTCAAGGGCATGTATCTTGGTGGAGGGCGCATTCCCAGTGGGGGGAGTGCAGGAGGCAGCTGATCGATGTCTCTCTCGCTCATCAATGTTTCTAACTCTCTATCCCTCTCCCTTCCTCTGTAAAAATCAATAAAATATATATTTAAAAAATAATAAAAAGAGTCAGGACTCGCAGGCAGAGCTCAGAAAAGCAGCAGCGATACTGTGAGTGGGTCAAAGCTGTGCTTTTAGAGCTCAGCAGTGCTTTCCCAAGGAGCCTCAGCCACGGAACCCCCAGCGCTCAGCACGGGACAGAAGTACTTGCAGATGGCCTCTTCTTGGTCTCAGTGTGCAGGTGCCAGCGGGCAGGCTGCCTGCAGCTTTTCAGCCAGCAGGAGGGGACTGAGTTGTGCACTTGAACTCTCTGTGAATTTTCTAAGAAGGAATTTCATGTGAATGCATTCCAGCAAGCTCAGGTGACCTACTAGCTCTACTTCAGTCAATTTACCTTGAACTTGCCTGAACTCCACACTGCTAACGCGGAATGGGGGCAAGGAGTGGAGCGATGAAGTTTTGTCTGACAGCAGACACCGTGACCCTGAGCTCTTCGGATGTGAAGGGTCATCACATCTTCAGAGCCATCAGAGAGACTATCCGGAGAAGCAGCAAAGCCAGGAGCTGGCAGGGCAATGCCAGTGCCAGGCAGGACACCCCAACACAGTAATTGGGCAAAGTCTCAACATCTCCTGTTCTTTGTTCTTCAGAACCTCTTGCGCTGATCTGCCCATTTACAGAGAGGCTTGCCTGGTGTGAACAGGGAAACTAAATGCCTCTGTGCGTAGATGTGCGTGCTATGTGGGACCGCTTCAGGGGCTGGCACTGCCCTGTGTGGGGCTGGAGACAGAGCATGGAGCTGCCCTCCTGAACTCAGGTGGCACCTGCTTGGAAAATGACTGGCGAGGTTTTGCTTTCAGATATAAAAGCCTCACAGGGGGATCAGGTGCCTCCTGTGAATCTTCAGGGCTGTTAACTGGGCAACTCTGGGGAAGGCCAGGCAGCTGCAGGTGCCATTTTCCCAGAATGCATTGGGGTCTCGTTAGCGTTTGATGTTCCTTCAGGAGGACCCAAGAAAGCGTCAGAGCAGTCTGGCAGCAAACCCCGACACTAGCACGGACATCACACAGGACAGGGCAATCTACTCCTTGGTTGCTGTCAACGAAACCTCCACCTTTTGAAAATATTACTATTTTCATTATTGGAACCTGTTCAGTATCTCTGACTACATTTTTTTTTCTTTTTGATTGACTTATCTCTGCAGGCAGAATTTATCTGACAGAACATTTTTTTTTAAATAATAGGGGCAGGCCCATTGCTCAGTTCAATCTGTTTATTTTCCTTTTTAAAAAATGATACGTAATTGTACCTCTTATTAGTTCACTTCCTCATAGTCCTATATCTGAATACTTTGTGGAAAAGTTCTCTTCTTGGACTCAAGAGCACTTCTTTTCTTCTGAGGATATGGTGGTGTAATAATAGAAATAACAGCACTAACTACCATAAAGAGAATACTCGATAGGGAGGACCAGGCACTACTCTTGCTACTTGAGATGGCTTGCATTTATTCTTTAGACGCTCTCTATGGGAAATCTTTTTATGGCAACAGTTAGCATCCAAGCAACCTGAGGCCGAGATAAGTTCCCCCGATGAAGACCCCTGAATCCACGCTGCAGTCTGCTAGCTTTTTGCTGCCACCCGTTTTAATATGATAAATAGAGCTCTGAAAGAAAAAAGACACACACAGTTAAATCATTATTTAAAATTGAGAGCCCACACTGAAGAAGCTAGTGGACAATCTAGGGCAGGAATTGCCTGTGGTCAGAGGCGAGTCCATGTCTCCGTAGCCATGTTTCTCTACAGCAGTTCGTAGTGGCTTACATTGTATTCTTACAGATCACTCCCAAAGAAGTATTTTCTAAAGACCCTCTGTTCACACTTTCTGTAACGTTGAGAGAGGATCCATTGTCCATGTGACTGAATATTATTTTTCTCATGACTGTTGTTCATTTGGGATAGTTGGGGAGGCTGATGGAGAAAGAGGACACGAAACTCCCTTTGTTGTAGAGTCCAGTGTCCCCTTTGTATGTGAGTGATGTTTTCGTTCTATGATTGTGGACATTTTTACTGGGCCTACCCAAATCTTTTGGCCTCTTTTTTTTTTCCTTTGAAGACTGCCTGTTCAAAGGGTTTTGCCAGCATGTCCCGGAACACAGCTATTTCATCTGAATTATTTAGTAGTTATGAAAATAAAGTCAATTCGGAAAGCTCTCTTTCCTTAGAGATAGCCAAGAAGTTGGGTATGAAAATCTGACCTTCGGTGGCAACTATCTTGCTTGAAGGTTTAGAAAAGAGGAAATGACCCACAATCGATCATTGACTAATTCATCCTCACAGAGGATTCCGAATGCTGGTGGACCTTCTTCCCCTTTAGGGTCTCATGCTTCTACCAAGAAGCACCCTTGATCCAAACAGGACCTCCTTTTGCCACTGCTGTGGAATGATACCAATACTGGGTTTACAGGAGGAAGCCAGAGATTTCATTCTCTGGTATCCATTAATTTTGAATCCTTTGGGGCAAGGGAAGATATTTCTCTATCTCTTCTTTCCTACCTGTAAAATAACAGTAGTAAAACAACCCTGTCTATATAAATGGGGTCTATTAGACAATGTATATAAATTTTATTCCACTAAAGGAAAATAATTAAGTTGCAAAAATTCACATCCAGAAGGCATGCAATCTGATTGGGAGGAATTTCCTTTTCTAAAGAAACATATTGTCCTAAATAATTGCGGTTTGGTAGAAGAGAGCGGAGTGACATGTGACATGTGAACCATGATTTGATGATTTTACTCTTACCTACTTTAGAGTAACATTGAATCCCAGTCACAAGCCCTCCCCCCACTATGACACAATTCATCCTTAAAGCAACTTAACACAGCAGTCCTAAAGAAACATGTAGTCCTGGCTGGTGTGGCTCCCGGGGTTGCCCGAGAGATTGCTGGTTTGATTCCCAGTTAGGGCACATGCCTGGGTTGTGGGCTAGGTGCCTAGTAGGGGCTGTTCAGGCGGCAGCTGATTGATGTTTCTCCCTCCCGCTCCCTCCCTCTCTCTCTATCTCTAAAAATCAATAAAAACATTTTTAAAAAATAAAAATGATATATCTAAACCTTGCGCTGCATTCAGATTCATATAAGGTGTGTGTGTGTGTGTGTGTGTGTGTGTGTGTGTGTGTGTGTTTATGTGTGTGTTTGCTTTGTGGTAAAATCTACATGACATAATGTTTACAGTTTTAATGATTTTCAGTACAGAGTTCTGGGGCATTAAATTCATTCACATTTTTGTGCAACTATTACCACCCTATATCTCCAGAAGTTTATCATCTCCCCCGATTGAAACTTTGAGCTCATCGTTCCTCCCTCCCCATAACGCCTGGTAATGACCCAGAGTACATATTTTAATGTGCTAGAAGTAGTGGGCAAAATAATGCTAACTGCTATAACAAATAATGACTCAAAACTATTTGATTCTATAAAATAGAAAAAAGGGTGTTCGTGAGTGAAGACTATTCTTCTCCCAGCTCTTCTCCAGAATCTGTGCAAACTTTGCTTCCTCCATCATTAGTATGTGCCTTTCCAGCTCACCATGCTTACCGGCCTCAGGCCCACAGCTGTAGGGAGAGAAGATGAAAGAAGCCATACAGAGAGGGCAAAAGTAGGTTTACAGTTGTGAACAGGTGAAACACACAGTTTATTCTCATACTAGAGGCCGGTTCATGAAATACATGCACAGGGATGGGAGGGGGGCTCAGCCTAGCCTGTACCCTCTTGCAATTGGGGATCCCTCAGGGGATGTCCAACTGGGTGTCCAACTGCTGGTTTAGACCTGATCTTACAGGGATCCCTGTGGGATCAGGCCTAAACCAGCAGTCAAACATCCCTCTCACAATCCGGGACCGCTGGCTCCTAACCGCTCACTGCCTGCCTGCCTGATCACCCTTAACCACTCTGCCTGCCTGCCTCACCACCCCTAATCACTCTGCTTGCCTCCTTGATCACCCCTAACCACTTGCCTGCCTGTCTGATCACCCCTAACCATTCACCTGCCTGACTGATTACCCCTAACACCTCTGCCTTATTGCCTTATCACCCCTAATCACTCATCTGCCTACCTGATCAGCCTAACCGCTTGCCTCCTGCCTGATTGTCCCTAACCACCTCGGCCTTGGCCCCTGCCACCATGGCTTCATCCAGAATGATGTCCAGAAGGTCGTTCGGCTGTCTTGTCTAGTTAGCATATTATGTTTTTATTAATATAGATTATTAATTATTGTATTATTCCCAATATGAACAATTGTAAACCTACTTTTGCCCCATCTTGTATGTGTAGTTTTTCTAGGCCATCCTTAGAGTCAGCACACATCACACACACTCAAACCCATTGGTTAGACTCAATCACATGGCCTCAGTTAGACTTCAGGGAGGCTGGGTAGTAGAGTTCATGAAGAAGAAATGGGTTGAGGATGAGCCAACAATCTCTGCTGTGTCAGTCAAAGTGATTTTAGAGTTAATATATATGCCCAGGAATCACCATTGATTCCCTTCAAATTGTGTCTTTCTCTTTTTGGAAGCCTAACTTGCTCTGAAAGAAAGAAAAATAATAAGTTTCATTCTACCTATCTCCCCAAACAAATAAACCCAAATGGCAAAATTAAAACCTATGTGTAATTCCACAGAGAGGTAAGATATATTATCTATACGTAGAAATGTTAAGAAACAGTTGATGAGGTTAGAAGGGTTTTCCTCTAAACCCAGTCAATTATATGAAGCCAATGAGGATAAAAAGGTTTAAAATCATGTGTGTCTTTAGCCGAGACCGGTTTGGCTCAGTGGATAGAGCATCGGCCTGTGGACTGAAAGGTCCCAGGTTTGATTCCGGTTGGGGGTATGTACCTTGCTTGTGGGCACAACTCCAGTCGGGGGCGTGCAGGAGGCGGCTGATCGATGTGTCTGTCTCATCGATGTTTCTGACTTTCTATCCCTCTCCCTTCCTCTCTGTAAAAAATCAATAAAATATATTTAATAAATAAATAAATAAAATCATGTGTGTTTTTAGAGAGGAGTTTAGTAGTTCCTGTTTCTCACAGATCAGCACATGTCCATAGGGTTTGTTTTCTCGGAAGTATATACATCCCAGCATGCTCAGCAGAGTGATTCAGTTGTTCGGGACCACTGAGGAAGGATTAATTGGGAAACGAGTTGGACACCTGGAGGCGGTACTTGAAGAACAAGGCAAGGAGACGTGTGGTGGTGTCTGCACAGAAGGGGACCCACTTCCATTTACTAATTGCTCTTCACGTAACCGCAGGAGCTCATGCTCTACACACATCAACACTTAGCATCTGCCTTTTCCTGTGTGCAATGAAAGGAAAGGCAGAAAGACATGTGTGGGCATTCCTGGCAAAGACAGATTTGTGGAATAATTGAAACCTTGATTTACTGTCAAAAGCTGGAAGCTTATGAAATGCATTCCAGATGTTTCTTCTTATTTTAATAGCTCTGTGGCATAAGGTTTAAATTCTTATTTATAAGGTGTCCAAGTGGAAATGGCACAAACTTGAACTCCCCAGTCACCCTGCAACATTCACTTATAGGTCCTCCATTTGTTTCCCATAATATGTCTCAGAGGTCTTGGATTACCATATTTTCTGGCACATAAGACGACTTTTTAACCCAAGAAAATCTTCTCAAAAGTCGGGGGTTGCCTTATACACAGGGGGTCATCTTATAGGGTGAGTATATCCCAAATCTATATTTTAACTGGAAAAGTTGGGGGTCGTCTTATATGCCCAGTCGTCTTATACGCAGGAAAATACGGTATGTCCCAGAGTCAACATTAAATAAGCAAGCAACCTTTTTTCTACTTCGCTACTTTTGAATATTAAGTAAGCTTTGGGCTCAAAGGAGGGGTATTGGAATAATCTTTCCCTATTAACTTTGCTTTCCCAGGGAACGAGCACTGAATACAACCCAGCCTGGGTCCCTTCAGCTCACGGTGGGGAACCTGAAGCCAGAAGCCATGTACACCTTCCGCGTGGTGGCCTACAATGAGTGGGGGCCGGGGGAGAGTTCACAGCCCATCAAAGTGGCCACGCAGCCTGAGTGTGAGTATGAGAAGGGAAGGGTGGCGTTTAGAAAGTGCTGATCTTCTCTAGCCATATCCTTGAAAACTTTCATAGAAATTTCTTGAGAAAATGGAAGGAAGATGTTTGAAGCAATGTATTTAACTCCCGGATTTTTAAAAGTAAGATCACTGTTAACAAAATGGCTCCCCACTTGGACCATGTCTCCTTACCGGCAGATTAGCAACAGTAAATACACACAGTCTATGTATTTACTTCCTCTGTGAGTGAGTGACTTACTCTACCTGCCATTACTGCAGAGTCAACAAGGGGTTTCAGCTTCCTCCATTGAGTTTTTCAGATTTCCCAAGTTTGTCTATGAGAATGGAGCATCCAAGGTAAAATAACGATGGCAAATGACTTCTCAATGCAGGGACTTAGTAAATAACTTAATCATGCACCCAGGGCCCTCAAATAGCTCCCAAGTAGGAATCAAGACTCAAGAAACATACAGAGATGATCCCTATTGTGCAATCACACTGTCTGCTAACAAACCATTCTACTGAGCTGCGTGATCACAGAGCGAAGCAGCTCAGTGTTCTTTGGCCAACTTGTAGTTCAGTGATCTCTACCTTTAGAAAGGAACAGCCCCAAGCCATACCTTTGAAAAATACCATATTTTCCGGAGTATAAGATGACTTTTTAACCCAGGAAAATCTTCTCCAAAGTCGTAGGTCATCTTATACGCTGGGTGTCATCTTATAGGGCAAGTATATCCTAAACTTTATATTTTAACTGGAAAAGTTGGGGGTCGTCTTATACGCCCAGTCATCTTATGTGCTGGAAAATACGACACTTCTGATCTTACAAAGTGTTGATCTCTACTAAATTTCTAGTGTCATTTTGCAAAGATTGATGAGCGATGAGCAGTTCGCCAGCCTTGTTTTATTTAAAACTTAAAATGTTGAAGAAGAGAGAGCAGGTGCGCTCAGATATGTCATCTGGGTGTTGGTCTCATGCTCTACATGTGGCAGTATCTCCATTCTTTCATCCACTTGGTGACTATTACAAAGATAAGATGATAACAAATTGAGGGGTGGGGAGGGGTGAGCCAGTAGCATAAGTCTTAGAAATATTTGACTCACAGAAATAAAATCTCAGGTAGCATCTTTAAAACCATAACGATGTACAGATTTCGGACAATATTTAGGAAATGCAGAGTTGCAGGCAGAATTCTCTAAGTAATTTCCAAGACTAAGATGCTGTGGCAAGACATGTACTCACACTCCAGGCATGACCCCTCTGATCTCGGGTCCTCATGTAGTTCCTCTGCACCCCCAAAGTTGGTCCCACTCCCAGGTTTCTATTCTTAAGAATGTTTTGTTTTGTTGGCTGTTTGGATTTAAATCCCTCGATAATGCCAATTTCCACTTCAAGGTGTCTTTAGTAACATACTATTTGTGTCATCAATTTTTTTATTGACTTACTCTTCATAAATCATATACTATATGGAATCATTAACTTTTATAAATATTTGCTATTATTAATCTATTAAGTTAAATTAAAAAATTAGGTCAAAATATACATTTTCAAAAATGGTATATGCTATGTTGTCTACAGAGAGACTTTTTAAAAACCCATCAAAAATTCTCTAAAGAAAAATTGCGTCTAGTGGTAGAACTTAAAAGCATGTTCATTTTCAAAAGACCCATTTTCTCGGAATTCTTTACTTCCTAATCCATAATGGTATGCCTAGAATTGTTTCAGCACACTTCTCAGGGCTGACTGAAAATACATTTCTGATAAAAATCCTAGGTAATCAGCCTCGCTTTCTAATACTGAGCAACATTATTTTTTTTCAATAAGTATCAGTTTCTAAGTATCCAGTTTAGGAAATCAGTTAACAGCAGCATGTTTTTTGGGTTTTATTTTAAACTCACGTTTTATGCCTAATTTCCATGACAAAGGACAAGAAAGTATTTTCTGTTTTGACAGTGACTAATTTTCATGCTTTATTTCATTAAAAAAATTACTCAGGATACAATATTTTCTGCCATTTTTTGTATTATTAGTTTAAAAAAAATCAGTCACTGATTATTTGTATCACACTTAGCTTTATAAAAGAAAAACAATGACATAAATCATTATAATTACACGAGATGCCCAGTACATGAAATTCATGCATGGAGTGGGGTGAGGGGGAGGTGGGGTAATGTCCCTCAGCCCAGCCTGCACTCTCTCCAATCTGGGACCCCTCTCACAATCCAGGACTGCTGGCTTCCAACTGCTCACCTGCCTTCCAGCCTGATCACCCCTAACCACTCCGCTACCAGCCTGATTGATGCCTAACTGCTCCCTTGCCAGCCTGTTTGCCCCTTTCTGCCCTCCCCTGAAGGCCTTGCCCCCCCAACTGCCCTCTCCTCAGGCCTGATCCCCCTCTCAACTGCTCTCTTCTGCAGGCCTAGGTCCCCCCCAACTGCTCTCCCCTGCAGGCTTGATCACCCCCCAACTGCCCTCCCTTGCAGTCCTGGTCCCTCCCAACTGCTCTCTTCTGCTGGCCTGATCTCCGACAACTGCCCTCCCTTGTAGACCTGGTCCCTCCCAACTGCCTTTGCCTGCTGGCCATCTTGTGACAGCCATCTTGTGTCCACATGGGGGCAGTCATCTTTGACCACATGGGGACAGCTATCTTGTGTGTTGGAGTGATGGTCAGTTTGGATATTACTATTCTATTAAATAATATAGAGGTCTGGTGCACGGGTAGGGGCCGGCTGGTTTGTCCTGAAGGGTGTCCCAGATCAGGGTGGGGGTTCCCTTGGAGTATGGGGTGGCCTGGGCAAGGGGCCGATGGTGGTTTGCAGGCCGGCCATGCCCCCCGGCGACCCAAGTGGAGGGCCCGTATCTGGGATTTATTTATCTTCTATAATTTAAACTTTGTAGCCTTGAACAGAGCCAAGCCTCCTGCTTGCTCTATGGCTGCAGCCATTTTTGTTGGGATTTATTTATCTTCTATAATTGAAACTTTGTAACCTTAAGTGGAGGCCAAGGCAGGCCAGGGCTGTGGAAACTTGGCTCCCTCCATTGCCAGGGGCAACCCAAGCCTCCTGCTCTCTCTGTGGCCACAGCCATCTTGGTTGGATTAATTTGCATATTTGCTCCTGATTGGCTGGTGGGCGTGGCTTGTTGGTCTAGTGGAGGTATGGTCAATTTGCATGTTGCTCCTCTATTAGATAGGATTAATGCACATGTAGTATGTTCCTAATACTGTTCCATGCTCTCTGAGGCACATTAAAACACATATATGTTTGTAATGAAGCAATAGCACTAATGGATATCAGCAGTTTCTTGGGGAAGCAAATATTCGTAATATGTAACAATCACAAAACAACTAAAGTAAGGAAACTTGTAAGAAGATGTTAAATAAAATATTACCAACTGAGGCATAGACTAGCTGTGGGCCCATTACCTGTGAAGGCCGAGGCATAGTATCTAATTCCTTTCTTATGCCTGAGTCATATCACGCCCACCTCTTCTAAAAATCACTTTATTACAATGACAGCTGTCAAGGTATCTCATCCATTCCTCCTCATTTATAATGCAGTGTGAGAATCTGTGCAGAGGACTCACTGGGCACTGGTCTCTGTCAGCATTTACTTTGCTTAAAAATTAGCATAAATGATGATCAGGCACAAAATAGAAACCACCGAATACAATACGAGGCCCATCCGTAGCGTTGTCTTAGGTAAGTTATCTTTCCTCCAGAAAATGAAAATGGAGAACCCTGCCTTAGAAGCGTGAAGGGGCCTTGAATTGTTTTCATTGAGGACAGTGATAATGGCCTTGGGATGCTCACTCTATGTTGGCCTTTCACCCAGCATTGTGTGATGAAATCATCTCTGTAAGAATTCTTCCCTAAGCAGCCATTGCTCATTTGCACGGTGACCTGATTCTATTTCAGTGAGATTTGCCATTGGAAAATTCTTCTCTTGCTGAGCAATTGTGCCAAAACAGTCCATTGGAGTATCCTTTACACCTTTACAAACAGTTATCAACTCCTTCAATTCATGTTGAATAAGAGTACTGTGCAGCTCTCTTGCGGTCTTAGGATAAATAAATTATGTGGTCATGATTAATAGGTAATGCAGGTGTATTTTATCTTCTATTGTTAACACAGAGTGCCATTTTGGTGATTTAAAAATATTTCTACCATCAGGAGCACTTCATTCTCTCCAAGCCTGCTCCATCCTGCACCAATTGCTGATAGAGATAGAACATTCTAGAGACCCAGTGTTCATTTCCTATTGGCCTCTCCCTTCTCTTCTTCTCCCTTTTTCTTTTCCTCCTTCTCCCTCGCCCTTCCCCTCCTCTTTCCTCTATATTCCCCTCCCCCCTCTCTCTAGAACTCTCTCAACTTCCTTCTGTGTTTTTAGAAGCAGTGCAAAGGCCGATTTTGTTATTTCGCTAGAATAACAGAATTTAGAGGCACGAGGAACGGGGGCACATTTCCGTCATTATTTCTCTCCCTGACAAAATGATCTTATCTTTTGAAAACGGCTCTCGTCTGCGTATGCATTTGGTGGCTCCTTTTATCACTGTTTTCCCCCAGTATGATGTAGTAATTGTACACTGAAATTGCATCGCTTTTATACAAATTGAATTCAAGTTTCCCATATTATTTGAAAGCATCAACTCTATTATGAGAACCGTATTCTCAATAAATAAATACTGATGGGAAAATATGTCTGAAATACAAATCAGCCAGTAACTCTTTCCAAAAGCGCATGCATTTTCGTAATAATCATTTAAAGAGATCAACAGCCCAAGACCTAGTTTATGAAATAAGCACCCAGAATAGAACGGCTTGATTTATAGAAAGGTTTGTGTCCCCTGATTCTATCTTCCCTTTGCTAAACCCTTGCTACCTCCTCTGCCTTTATGGCATATAATTTCTCCAGTGTATTATCAGCAGGATTGAAGTCCCTGCCTGCTTAAGACTTGTCTAATCTTTTCACACCACATGTGGAGAATTTTTGAATTATTATGCGGGGTCCTTTAAGATGCTGTGGCGGCAGTGTTATCATGAACGATGTAAAAATGGACCACGTGCTGGCTGGAGGCTTGAGCCAGAATGGGAAGCCTATTTGCTAGGCCACAACCCAATTATCCACAAAACCTTTTTATATTTCCGAGTTGTAAGTAATATTCTTAGGCCATTCTATTCTTTACCCTGAAAAGATGCGTGAAAGCCACCCTTAAGTCAAATGGGTTTAGAATGCCTTAGCCAGAGGAACCGACATGTTTGCTTCGCTCCTCCTGCTGGGGATTACTTGTTTCCAGTTCTCACACGGCTCTCGCGTGATGGTGGTTATGGAGAGAATCAAGACGTCTTTGAATAGTATGTCTCCAAAACGTACTACTTATATCTTAGGGCAAGTTTCTTAATCCTTGATGTACCCAGTTTTCTCAACTTCACATTGGAGATGTAATTTCCTCCCTGGGGGGTGGACATGAGATGGGATGAAATGGGAACCCCCCTGAGTCTGAGCTGCATCCAGTAGGCACTCGGTAGAAGTCCCCTACCTCTAGCAAGGTTGCTGAGAAACTTAATTCCAATTGCCCCGCACTTGCAAACACAGTGGTGACTCAACAGGCTAATCACCAAGGTAAAAAGGCTCATATACTACATATTGACATTTTGGCACTGGCTTGATTGCTATATAATAAGCCACTGATATGTGTTTATTACTTTGCCTCTAAATATCTCCTCCCTATAATTTAGCAGGCTATGATAGACTGGGTTGGTTTCTAATTTTACTGAATGCACGTCCTTCTATCCCTACCTACAGGCCCAAGTTTTGTGATCAGAAAACACTCCGTCCCATGAAATGTATCACAGCATTGCCTTTTTGTGAATAGCTGGTTGGTTAGAAGATGCAGGTAGAATTCTGATCTGTACTTAATGTGTGGCAGAGATACTAAATATCGTTTATACTTATTCCATCATGATTCTATAAGTTAAGCAAATCAAGTAAATTACGATTCTGTTCAGCTCATTTTTTAAGCACTTGAGCTGATTTCCAGTTATTAACTGCACTGCCTGGAGATTTGAGTGAATATTTGGGGTGACTATGGTGACAGAGTTGACCGTGAACCAATCAACCATGGTCCAGTTGGTTGGTACATGGCTTTAGGTTAATAGTAGAAAGAAATAAAAGATAAGCATGAATATCCCACCTAAGTTTTGGACTAACAAGCCACATTGATTTATTTAAATTTCAGTGTGCAGAAATAAAGTTAAAATTGAATTCCTCAAGCATACTAGAGGCATTTCGTCTGTTAAATAGCACTTAAAATTTAAGTAGGTAGAAATTAAACTTTCAGTTCTTTAGTCTTATTAGCCGTATTTCAGACATTCATATATGACTCTTGCCTACCATATTGCACAATTCAGAGAAGGGTTCCATCAATGGACAGAAGTGATCCAGACACTGGACTAGTAAAGGAGAGAATAAAACAAGTCCGATAATGTCCTGACTCTCTAGGAAATTACTTGAAGTAGAACTCACTAAAATGTATTTAACAGGTAAGTCCCCTGAGAGTATTGAAAAGTATGTTATTCATAGAATGAATGTAAAATATTTCTTTTCCAAAAGACCAGATAATCTGGATCTGAACATATCCTCTGGTTAGTTACGTAAAGCTCCTTAAATATTTCTCAAGTTAAAAAAAAAAAAAAGATCTTTCAAATCACGAAGATGAAGGGCAAAGATCACATGTTGTTTGAATGGAATAGTAGAACAGCCTAAGTTCAGTTCCTCTCAGTTTCTTCTGTCTCACTGTTAATTCTCTAGAATCTGTAGAGGCCCCACTGGTTTTAGGGCAGCCTTCTGGGCTGCTTCCTCTGCAGCCTCATTCCCTCTTGCTTCTGGGGAGTCCCCTGGTCTCACAGAGGTAGAGGTGGAAAGACTTAATTACATCTGGGAGTGCTGGTTGGCCCATCCTTCTTGCTCTGCTCATATCTGTCTAACTGCCTAATACATTACCTCCAGGATCCTGGCTCTGAATTCCTTTAGGGAAAATGGACATCAGTGGGCTCTTCGAGCTACTTCCTGTTGAGGCGGGTCAGAGGTTTCTCTCAGAGCCAAGAGATCCTTGCTGTCTGTCAGAGGGACAATGAGGCCTGGGCACAGAAGGAGGTGGGCTTGTGACCTGGAGGAGACAAACTAACAAATGGTCTGGTGGAAGGGAAAGAAAACCTTGCAGTTTTAATAACTTCTATGGAAATAAAATTTTTCTCCTCTAAATTACCCCCATGTTTATCAAAAAAACCAAATCAAGACTAATTTATGCCTGTTTGCATAAATATAACAAGCATCATAACTGACAATATTTGCCAAAATTTCATGATTGAATCTTAATGTGCCCTGTAGGGCCAGGAAGCCAAGCCATCCAGCTGCCGTCGGGCCTGCCTGTAGTATCTGCTGAGTTAGGTGAAGTCCTCACCTGTAGTGGCTCTACCCCAGGACTCAAGGCCCATCTCAGCCCTCCTCTTCATCGTGGCTGAGTGTGTGGGGGTCCTGCAGGGAGGCAGAGGCACCCTTATTGCTTCCCTTGTACTTTGACCAACTGCCAGTGATGGTAGGGCATGGGCCTGATGCTCCAGCACCAGATATTTTTAGGGCCACCAATAGGATACTAGACTTTCTCTGTGGCACTCTTAGTGGCTTCAAGTCTTCAGTTCAGGCAGGAAGCTCTTTAAAACATGATACTCCAAAGTTTCTGGTTAATACAACCACTATTGGAAACTGGCCTTATTGAATTTATGCAAAGAAATGTATTGCCATGACTTATTTATTACGTATTGACAAATTTCAGAGGAATTGTATAAGGAGAAAAATATACTGACCTGCTTTAAGACAGAATTTTCCTTGCTAGTCTTTTTTATGGACTTTCCAAAGTAATATTTTCTGGATGTATTATAACAAACAGCAACTGTTACATTTCTTCTTCTTTTTTTTTAATATATTTTATTGATTTTTTACAGAGAGGAAGGGAGAGAGATAGAAAGTCAGAAACATGGATGAGAGAGAGACATTGATCAGCCGCCTCCTGCACGCCTCACAGTGGAGATGTGCCCGCAAGCAAGGTACATGCCCCCAACCGGAATCGAACCCGGGACTTTTCAGTCCGCAAGCCGACGCTCTATCCACTGAGCCAAACCGGTCTCGGCTGTTACATTTCTTTTATCAGTCCCTCCCTAAGTACCTTGGCATAACTATTTACCCTCTGTTTAGGGAGGCAAAATGCAAATCATTTACTCTTTCTGGCTTACTGGTCTGTATTATTTGATTTCCTTGCAACATTTCTCTTCTCCTTCTTATTACATACACAACCTTTATAAATTTTACACTTCCGAATTAGCCTTCAAACCTTCTATGTCCTTTAAAAATGCATAAAAATGCCTTAGACCTTCTACTCCGTATTCCTTATTCTTTGAAACCTTAATTCTTTAATGATTCCAACAAGTAAGTAGCCAGAATTTCTTAGATTAACATTTATGACTTAGACCTTCTGTGATAAAACAAAGAGTAGGTAAAAATATTTCTTTTTGAGAGACAGAGACTTTTTTGAAACTTAAACTAGTTGTAACATTAAAGATATTATATCTTAAAGTTCCTTTGCTGAATATTCCACCACTGCCCAAGAAGTACCCAGTAACCCCACCCTGCCAGATTAGACAATGAGATTTTCTTCATATGTATTGGAAGCGTTAAAGAGAAGAAAATGGGGCAGAGGAAAATCTACTATATTTTGTAGTAGCATCTTTCAGATAAGCAAGAAAGGCAGGATGACAGCAGAGTGGGTTGTCTCTCTCTGCTTTCCCTGCCAACACTCCCTCCTTTCTGCACTAACCATTTACTCTGTCCTTAGCAGGGGAAATAAGGCAAGTGGTCTGGGATCCTGTATAACCAGGCTTTTTACACTTAAGGAACAGCTGCTCTCCCTCCCAGATTTTCTTTCTTATTCCAAACCCCATTGGATCTCAACCTTTACTACTTCTGATATCTCCAACCATCCCCTGGTCCCCAGCCTAGGGCTCCTCTATCTCAGCAGACTGAGAGTAAATTCCACCACCTCTACCCTTTCTCACACCTGCTCCGGAGCAGTTTTCAGCTCTCTTCCTCCCTCAAAGACCCACTGTAAATCTATCACGAAGGGCAGGCAGGTTGCAGTTCTTGGAACCACATGATTCTCTGTTTGCTAGCACAGTTGAAAAAGGCAGCCTACAAAGCAGTTAATTATGACTCATCTTAACCCAACAAGCCTTTGTTTAAACTTCTCTGGATTGGAAACCTTTAAATTAGCCCTAGAATTCCAAAATTTTAAGCTAATACAGCAAAATTATAAATCAAGGAAAAGCAATTAAAAGTTCTACTGTCTTCCCCTAAAGCAGGCTTTGCAGTCTTTCACACAGACTCTCACACTTTCATTTCCTCTTGGAGGCCTGTGCAGCTCCCCTGGGCCCCAAAACCAGTCCATTCACTGAAGAGCAAAAGGTCAGCTTGCAGTGGCGCTCCAGCACCAGCACTTCCCTGTTCCTGTAAATCAAAAGCCTTAACAGAGGCTTCCTAGTCATCAGCTCACCGCTCGAATTCCTGAAAATTTTCCAAAAAACATTGTAGGGGAGTATAGACAGAACATGAAGCAGAGTGACCCATTCTAATGATAGAGACAGTGAGACCGCAGTAACACAGAATAACAAAAACAATGACAACCCACTGAGGATCGCCAGGCACCGTCTGTGCTGGGATCTGGTCTTGGAAGTAGCGCTGCGTCCGGCCTTCCAGAGACCCTAGATGGGCGCCCACAGAACCAGAAATAAGTTTCTTACTGGTAAAAACCAGATCCAGGCAGCTCTGATCAGAGTCAATCAGGAGATTTAGCAGACAGGATCTCTGACCTCTGCCAGTCCTGGGGCTGAGGAATGTCTTACAGAGATCCCTTCTTGGGTCAGAGAGTCTGGGGACCCTGGTGGGCTCCGGTCACAGGACCAGTCAAGGGCTGGTGATCTCTCTGAGGCATCTCCAAATGTTGTGGAGCAAACGCGAGTGAATGGCCGCTGGAGTCCAGACCAAATTAAAAATTAAGGATCCTTTATTAGCCAGCCAGCCAGTGACTGATCTGCCTTTCTCCACACAGGGGAGTCCAGAGAGTAGCAGTGACCCTTTGTGTAGAACCTAGTGACCCTTTTTTGTAGGACCGCTTTTAAGCACACTTACCACATCCTATTTTTGCAGAGCAAGTAACTGAAGACAAAATAGTTTTTTCCCAGCAATGTCAGTGTCATGCCATTGATGACCATGTTATTTACATGGTCATCTTGTTCTTCAGAAAGCTGACAGTGTTCTATGAAGGAAGGCCTACATGCTGGGAAGGGGCCATGAGGCCGTATCTTAAGGCCTGGCCTGATGTCAGCGCTGACAACTCTCTTTGGGGCATAAGCATACTCAAAAATTCCCACTCTCTAATAGCTCTTCTATTTCTACTTTAAGATTTCGTTTAAGATTTCTAAGAGCAGAAAACCTACTTTGGCTAATTCACCACATTGGTCAGTATGTTAGTCTGCAGAAGTTCACTGTTCACTTGTCATTCATTCATTCAACAAATATCCCTTGTTTCCCCAATGGGCTATCCTATATTTCTCAGCACTGGGAACCTAGCAATAAACAAAGACAAAGTATTTATCCTCAAGGGGTTTATATTCTAGTGATAGAGAGGTACAGTAAACAAAAATAAATGATGCTGAAGAATATAGCAGCTTAAGGGGATATGGAATGAGGAGGATAGAAGTGATTGTAAAGGGAAAATCAGGAAAGTCTTTATGAAGGAGGGGCATTTAAGGGGATCACTAAGTGAATTTTGGAGGCATGCCACAAAGATCTTGGGCAGGGATATTTCAGGCAGAGCAAATAGCAAGAGCCGAGACATGGGAGATGGGGGAGGAGGAAGAGTGGGAACATGAGTGAGCAGGCAGCAAGGCCCAGCTGTGAAAAACCTTCAACCCATGCTAAGAAACATGGATTCATTTCTCCAGGCAGCGGTATCTACACAGGAGGGGGGCAGGGGCACCATGCAATTTTCATTTCTCAAAGAGAAGCCAGGTGACTCCAGAGAAAGTGAATGTGGTTTAGTCAAGAGTCATTAGTCGCTCAAGTTTTGGGGGGACTTGTGGAGGTGTTGAGAACTGGTGGAATTTGGGGTACATTTGGAAAATGGGGACAGGGCTCGCTCCTGGATGTGGGATGGGAGGAAAGACAGGGGCCATATTTTCCCCTTGATTTTAGGCCTCAGAAACAGAGTGAATTGTGGGATCATGGTTGGGGTCAGACACTGAGTTAGGAGCTGTCGGGGAGGGTGTGTGGTGAGGGAGGGGAGTGCTATGGGGGATACATCAATGCTTCCTTTTTTTTTTACTTTAGATTATTAAATAGATTCAGGTTTTATTATGTAGTGAGCCAGTGAGCTCACATGAGGTGCTCAATATTTTTTAATATAAAACTAAAAGCAAATGCCACCAACTAGGCCACGGCCAATGCAGTGCGCCTTTCAGCTTCTGATAGTGTCCAACGGAGCAGGTGTTGGCAAACACGGACGAATTCCCATGTGGTGAACTGTAGAACATCTGTGCCCTCCACGCCCCTCAGGCATGCATGGCACAGATTTGCACAGTGCCATGTACAGAAGACACTCACAGGTGTATGCATCACGGAGCAGCCGCCTTCTTAGAAAGCCTGCAGTTGGCAGTGACCTATAATGTGAGGTGGCTCACCCCACAGAGGGGAGAATGGATGAAAGGAGGCCTCAGATCTGCAGGCCAGCCTTCCAGCTGCCAACATTTTCCAATGACCCGTTCCAAAATGGGCAAGGTAGTGCCAAGAGGAGTATTAGCTCGGAATCGGCTGGTTTTCCAGTATGTACTCTGCCTGTGTTCATTCAACAGGAGACTGGATTCAGTGGGATGTCAGTGCAGGGATGATCCGGAGTAGAAATCACTGTGTGGCTCTGAGATGCATCAGAATTTTACTGGCAGAAGCCTCTTTCCGGCTTAAACCAAGGCTGCAGAATTAAGGAAGGGTTTGCCTTTGGATTCATATAACATTCCTTTTCAGTACCTTATTCCCTGTCTTGAGGTCTTATGTGCTCCCTTAACTCAGGACATCCAGAAGCCAAAACCATATCTGAAAAATAATGATGAATCCACACATGCTTTTGTGATTGTTGATTCAAGTCACTGGGTTTTTTAAAAATATATTGTATTGATTTTTTACAGAGAGGAAGAGAGAGGGATAGAAAGTTAGAAACATCGATGAGAGAGAGAAACATCGATCAGCTGCCTCCTGCACGGCCCCCACTGGGGATGTGCCCTCAACCAGGATACATGCCCTTGACCGGAATCGAACCTGGGACCTTTCAGTCCGAAGGCTGACGCTCTATCCACTGAGCCAAACTGGTTTCGGCAAAGTCACTGAATTTTAAAAGAAAGAAACTTGGAATTGAGAGAGGTTAAGGCAAATCATAGGATGGGTTAGTTCCTGGGTGGGAACCGCAGGCCTATGTCTAGTGTCCTAATTCAGAGTTGTGTATATGTCTCATCCACTGTTTTAATAACGACACCTATCATATTGCGTTTAATGCTAATCCAACATGACTTCATCTTAGTTTATTAAGGGCAAAGATCTTTCTGGGTACATAGAATGTTGGGGGGATAGGCATTATTTAAACTAGTACATATCCTACCCTACCAATCAGACATATTGTCAAAGTAAGATGACAAGTAACCACATTGAGGCAAACTATGACATTTAAAAATAATGATAAAAATAAATATGTATTTACTTTTGATCATGGAGCAAACTTGTTCATTTTAAAAGAATCTCAGTGATGGTTGCTCAAGCAGAGAACTATTAAGAAACATCCCTAAAGTCCTTAAACATCGTTTTTGATATGTTTCTACCTTTCTCCTTTTTGAAATTCTAATTCCCGCTTGTAGGCTGGGGGACAGAGCACTTTCTGAATATTAAAGGCTGTACACCGCTCAGGTGACCTTCTGAGAACCAAGGGTCCAGGGAATCATTTGAATAACAGTTTGCAGAAGCTTCCAGTGAGACCTCTTGCTGATACTAACCACACGCTCCGATTTTTACTGTTTGACCTTCGCGTGATAAAAACCCCATAATCACTTCCTCCCAGACATCGATGGCAACACCTTGACTCTGGTTTTAGCAGCTACAACCTGAAGCAGTAATTGTGTGGCATCACCTTCCACTCTTTCAGCTTCAGCCATAGCCATCCCCTGCACCTGTCAAATACCCCGGGAGCAAGAAATAGGGCTCAACCCAACTCCTACCTGAGATGTGACAAAATTAAATTGCACCCAGATAATAGTGTGAGAGAGGGGATTCCAACCTAGTGTGACATTTCTACCACAGCGCTGAAGTGTGGCAAAGTGTGTGTGTGTTTGAGTGTATGTGTTTGCATGTTCAAGCTAAGATTAATTAGCCTTGATTATTTCAGGGAAATGGAGAACTAATTAGTTGAAAGGTAACTGCCTTTTAACAATTCTTTAATAAGTTAAAATTCTTGAAGAAGTTAAAATACTTATTAGCCATGCTAGGGTAAGGTTTAAAAAAATCCCAACATTTTTTAAAAAATATATTTTATTGATTTTCCACAGAGAAGAAAGGAGAAGGATAGAGAGAAACATCGATGAGAGAGAAACATCGATCAGTTGCCTCCTACACACTCCCTACTGGGGATGCGCCCGCAACCAAGCTACATGCCCTTGACCAGAATCGAACCTGGGACCTTTCAGTCCGCAGGCCAGTGCTCTATCCACTGAGCAAACCGGTTTCGGCAAATCCCAACATTTTTTGAGCTTCCGCCTGTCTGAGTGAGTTGTACTCACTGTTGTGCTGAGGAACATGCGAGGCACATAATTTGAACTCTTTGTTATAAATCACTTACATTGGTACCTTCAGATACGAGTGCCCTAACATACGAGATTTTGAGATACGAGCTGTCGAGCGAGCAATTTTTGCTTTGAAATACGAGCAACAGTTGAGATATGACCCACCAGTTTACCTCGACTCAAGCGTCTCATAGTTTCGCATGTCTCAAGGTTATGGAACGAATTAAAGTCATATCTCCAGGTACCACTGTACTTGATCTTGATCCTCAGTCCACTGTGTTGATTCAAAGCCCTCTCCTACTACCTAATGATAATTATTACTTCCATTTTCCAGGGGATGGGAGAGTGATCAACTTATAGTTCAGTCTAAGCACCTCTCAAAAATGTTTAGGACTCCCAGAGAAAATGGATGCTACGTCTAATGGGGTGTTTTACCATTTAATACAATATGTAACCACAAATAACAATGTAACAATAGATTTAATATATCACTGACTTATTTTAGATTATGCCAACATCTTGCTGATTTTACCACATTGACTATGGTTTGTTCTATCTATTCTTTATAATTTAATGTTCTTACAGTAATTTTGAATTACACTCACTTTAGAAATATTGAATTTTCCTCTATTCTCATTGAAGAATTCTTAAATTTTCCTGGTAGCATTGCCTAGAGAGGTAATGTTTGGTATGGAGCACTTGAAATATGGCTTGGCCAAGGTGAGGTGTGCTGTTAGTGCAAAATCTACTCTGGATATTGAAGGCTTGGTACAAAAGTGTAAAATATAGCATTAATACATAAGCCAAGAAAGAAAGATTCATGGGCACAGGACACAGTATGACGATTGCCACAGGGAAGGAGGAATGGGGGAAGTACAAGAGGATAAAAGGCAAATAACGGTGCTGGAAGGAGACTGACTTGTGCTGGTGAATATACACTAAAGTACACAGCTGATGTTTTATAGAACTGTATACCTGAAATCTATATATTTTATTAACCAATATCGCCCCAATAAATTTAATTAAAAATGTTTTACATTGATTATGTTTTGAAGAGGTGACATTTTAGATATATTTGGTTAAATATATGTTATTAAATTTATTTAATTTTTACTTTTTTAATGTGGCTACTAGAATTTTTAAGTACCGTATTTTCCAGCATATAAGACCACTGGGCATATAAGATGAACTCCAACTTTTCCAGTTAAAATATAGAGTTTGGGATATACCCGCCCTAGAAGACGACACCTGGCGTATAAGAGGACCCCGGACTTTTGAGAAGATTTTTCTTGGGTTAAAAAGTCATCTTATACGCCAGAAAATACGGTACATATGAATATTATGTCTCACACTGATACTTATATTAACAGTGATGATTTAATGTATACTCTTATGCTTTATACCCAATTAGAAGGCAGTCAAGAGGACATTAAAAAGATCAGATATGGCTAATACGATATCAAATTGATATTGCCAATCGAATATTGAGATTCAGAGTTACTGAAATAGAGTAGACAAATTTATCTGCAAGAATTCTCTAATAGGTTGATATTTAACAATTAATTTATTTTACTGCAAACTTATCCAAATCAATACCAATACTCTTCGAACACCAAATACATCTTTTTTTCCTCTTGGTCTGACAATTTACAGCACCAATAAAAATAAAAGCAGGACAGCCCTAGCTGGTTTGGCTCAATGGAGAAGAGTGTCAGCCTGCAGACTGAAGGGTCTCAGGTTCAATTCCAGTCAAAGGCACATGCCAGGGTGTGGGCTTAGTCCCAGTAGGGGGCATGCAGGAGGCGGCTGATCAAGGATTCTCTCCCATCATTGATGTGTCCATCTCTCTCCCCCCTTTCTCTTCTTCTCTGAAATCAATAAAAATATATTTACAAAAAAATAAAAATAAAAGCAGGACAGATGGGGTTAAAGACCGCAAGGATTCTTTGGATGCAGAGTCACACACCGGTGTCCCTGTGTCCAGAGTTACTTCCAGTCTTTGTCCAACTTCCCCGAGATGATGAACCGCTGAGGTCTATTTGTCTTCCCGCTGCTATCTCTGAACCAGCCTAAATCTTCCCTGTGGTTAATAAACTTCTTATCTTTTGAATACTGAAAATAAAATAAACTTAATCCTCAGGGCAGTTCAGTCCAGAGCCGGGGAGCCTTTTAGATGCTTCGCAGAGATTGGGGACAGCCGGGTTTTCTGCCCCGTGCCATTATCAATCTTCCTCACGCGCGCGCATGTATGTGTAAGGGTGTTAAAGGTGCTTCTCGGTGATAAATGTCAGTGGCATCGCACAGTGCATATTCATTTCCGTGTTGTCAAGGTCAGGTGTGGGCCCACCAGGTTCATTGTTCCTGGAATTTTTATTGCAGCCACTGCTCCGCCAGATTTTTTTTTTTTTATCTTGGGCCTCTTTTTGAGGCATCCAGAGCAAAAGGGAGCATAATTCTTCCACTTTCATGCATAATGTTCTGATAAACAGTGCCTTAGCACAGTCTTCTCTGTCCACTGGGACACTTATTTCTGCTAAGACCAACATATGGGTTCAGAGAAGCTAAGTTAGGTGGGAAGAGGAAAAAAATAGATGATCCCAAAATCTGGTGTCCCTGAAAAGCTGCTAGCTGTATAAGGAAAATGAAAGAAAAGAATCGCAGGAGACTGTAAATTTTAAGAGGTTTCTTTGTTTCCGGTCAGTTCTCACAAGGCCTGGCACCACGGAGAAATTAGTTCATATGTATTGAGCATTCACATGGTGCCAGATGTCATTTGCCAAATATTTATTGTTAATCTCCGCAACAAACCCCATTGTGGAAGCCCCTTTCCACATCCCGCGTGGCTCAGGGTTCCCGGTTCAGGGTTCGGGTTCTGAAGGAGGCCACACGCAAACGAAATGAGAGACTAGAAAACATTAATTTGGCGATATTGGGGGGCCAGGTGGGAGCCTTCCTCTAGTGGAAAAGACTGCCACTTGCTCTGGCCTTTTTCTCCCTTTTATTGGGGCTTTGGGACACACCCCTAGCCTTTAGGCAGGAAATAACAAAACAGAAATTAACATGAAACAAACAGGTAGAGGCTGCTTCAGCTAACAATGTTTTCATCTAAACAGTGAGTAATTAGCTCTGACCTTTCAGAGCAGTTAAGGTGGACCAGCCTTCTGGCTTCCTGTTTACATCCATTTAGTGAGAACAATGTTTGGTTTCCAACACCCCATGAGATAGATACTGATATGAACCCCGTTTTTAAGAGAAGCAAAACGTAAACGCAAAGATATTTAATAGCTTGACCCCAACCTGCAGGAGGACGGCTCTGGATTCGAACTGAGGGTCTCTGATGGTGGAGGCCACACTCCGGATTGTTAGTCTCTGTCTCCAAAGCTTGAATAGTTAGCAGCAGTTGGCATCGCCTGTATTCTCTGACTTGGAGAATAGAGTTCTAAATTTCTTCCTTAACTTGGAGTCCCTCCCACTAGAGTCAGATTATCCAAGGCAGTTTTTTTTTTATCCCTCGAGGCCTAGAAATAGAAAAATGATAATTTCCTTGCCCAAAGAGAGAGGTATCTCTTTAGGTAGAGTATTTTTGTCATTATGTAGACAAACCTACTCCCTTGACTGTCTGAAAGCGATCACTGCTTTCTTCTCCTCTGATAAATGGCCGCGAGCTCTTTCATAAAAGCAGTGTCTACGCGTCATTTTATCGCTCTAGTCAAACTACAAACATCATGTATTGATTCTTCCCACGCTGGCCATAATACAAGACAACTGGAGAGAGGCTGCTGGGATGAAGCTACATCATCACCAGGGGGAACACTGAGTTTGCTGAAGACTGTTTTTCTGATGCAGATTACAGAGGAGTGAGATCTGTGTGGACAGAGAGATTGCCCTGACGTATAGACATGTCTCAAATAAGCCTGAAGTGAGTGAGAAGCTTGCCCCTCCCTGGGATTCACTGCTTAGCTCTTTCATAGGAATAAACTTAAATGTTAAAAATAAATAAAGTAAAGTAAAATAAAATAAAATAATAAAATAAATAAAATAATTAAATTAAATTAAATTGAATTAATAAAATAAAATAATAAAATAAATAAAATAAAATACAGTGATACCTTGAGATACGAGTTTAATTCGTTCCGTAACCTTGAGACATGGGAAACTGAGATGCTCAACGGCTTGTATCTCAAAAATCTCATATGTTAGGGCACTCGTATCTCGAGGTACCACTGAAAAATAAAATAAAATAAATGTTAGGTCTGGGTAACAACAAAAGAAACCCTGCAGAGAATGAACGAGGAGGATAAGAGGCTTCACTTATACCTGGTATTATGGCACACCAGGCAGATCTTGGTTGGCTCTTTTATCAGGCACTCTGTTGGCCATTTATGGTTTGTCCACGTAATCCGGGTCAGGACCATGCCGTATGCATGTATGGAATTCTGTGCTTCCCATTTCCCTTTTACATGCATGACCTCCGCATGTTCTTCTGGCAACCTTGAGGACCAGGAAGAACACATACTCTTTCTTTCCATTGTCTGATGAGGGAACCGAACTCCGGAAAAGTTTCAGGGGCTCGCGTTCAGGAAACATTAATATCAGCCACCACATGACTTGGAGCACTTACTATGACCCTTATAATGGCCCTGTTATTGTTATGCCCAGAGTTCGGGGCCTCCAATAATCCACCACTAAGGAGCCTGTTCCGATGCAAAAGCAAAATGTCTTTATTCAAACCCGGGTTTGGCTCTCAGCCTCTTTCTGGCACAGCAGTGAGATGAGAGAGCGAGACAGGCGGGAACAATGAGTTTTATGGGGTAGGATAATTGGGAGGGCTTAGGAAAGTGACGAGGGTGACAGAGATTGGTCACTTGAATTAGGGTCTCTCTGTGATTTAGCCTTATTAGGACCCTCGCTGTGCTCCTGGAGCTTCATTGGTCCATTTGGGTGGGGGTCGGGGAAGCTAGGACATTGCTGGCACACTGTGGCCCCTCCCAGAAAAGGGAGGGGGTTTAGGCAGGGGGCCCAGCCCCATAGGACAAGATAGAGGGGAGTCAATTTCCTTCCATTATGTAAATGAAAATGATGTGCAGAGTGTTTAAGTAATTTGGCTCAAGGATACACTCTTATTAGAGAAGAGTTTTTGTGTGTGTGTTTTGTTGAAATCCACACACTACATTTCTCTAAAATTGGTAGAACATTATTTGACTTTTGGATAATGCTAACGAAGTAGAAAAGAAAATCAATGAGTAATTCCATGCTTGTGAGTTTTTCCCCAAGTTAATATTAATTGTGCCATTCAATACTTCAGATGATAAAGTCTTTAAGTACCAATAACATTTTACTTAAAGACTTTATCATCTGAAACTTTCCCCAATCTGGGTTTTCTCTCATTTGCCAACTTGTTAAGTTCTGTTCCAGAAAGGCTAATGTCAAGGCCATTACCCATCAGTCTCGTGCACACCCACGTGTCCTGACTCACTAGATTCTCTCTTCACACCTGAACTCACCTGTCCTTCCTTTGCCCACACTGCAATTCTCTATTTTGATTGGGCCACAATTGTTATATAACATTATACGAGTCTCAGGTTCTCAGCCTAATGCTTCCATATATGTATACACTGCAAAGGGACCGCCACAGTGAATCTAGTTACCATCTGTCACCATACAAACTTAGACATTTCTTTGTCTTGTGATAGCACCTTTAAGATGAACTCTCTTGGTGACTTTCAAATATGAAAGACAGTATTCATATAGTCACCAGGTTATACATTCCGTCCTGGTGACAATTATTTTATAACTGAAAGTTTGTACCTCTTGATCACTTTATTAATTTTTCCCACCTCTCCATTGCCCTCCCCTCATGGCAGCCATAATAAATATTTCATAGTACCGAAGATAGCATTATATGCTAACCATATAAAAAGGATGATCATTTTTTTAAATCAGCTTATACTTTTATCTAAAAATTGAAACATAATGGAAAGTCACCAAACCCAAGCTATTCTGGGGAAAACATTTTTAAAAGGAAAAATGTCAGCACCATTCATTAGGTTGATAGGACATCAAGCTGCCTTTAGTGATAGGGAAACTTAAGCACATTTGGCTGAAACTTGAAGTTTTTAGCTCCATTGTTTGATGTGTCTTAGGTAACTTTTCTAGATCATAAAAATAATTGCTTTTGTTATTACAGTACTTAGAAGTCTCCAGTTTAGGTGGTTTGAGACCTCAATTATAGTGTCAGAAATGTACTTTACCCATGCTACGTTTCTAGGCCGTGCCTGTGTGTTCTAAAGTGCAATTAAAAGAACTCTCCATGCTTTTCCAAGACTGTGACTACTTGGCTATGTTAGTGAACAATCTGAGGAAAAGTCCTTCTTTTGAAGTCAATTCTCGTAATCACTTTTTCTTTTTTTATCAAACTGCTTTGAGTTCTAGGACGAGTCACAAGAAGACTATTTTCAATACATTTCTTCAAAGAATGGTGAAAGTTTTTCCTACTGTGCTGTCAAAAATATCCATCACTCAATGTATGAGCATATATGCAGATATGTGTCTATGTAAGTAAGATGTACATTAGGTCATATATATCACGCACATTTTACATAGGTGTATAAGTTTATAGGTGTGTCTATACAGACAAAAACACACAGTGACACAGTTGATTATATTGTGAGTTAGCAGATAGCGCCTCTTAAAACCCAGAGTAAAATGATTAGACAATAACTGCTTCCTCCAATCAAATCCTGTCATATGTATGTGGTTTTTGTAACTCAAGCCGTACCCCATAGTTTGTGCTTCTTCTCACCGAATTACTGTCATATCTCCTACCAACCTATAGTTCGGTCAAGAGGGTTTCATTATGTTAATAATTACATTGCCTGCAGGCGTCCGATGTTGCAGTCCCCGTACAGAATAGAAAAAGACTTCATAGAAATAGCATTAAAGCTGTTAACTACAGGAGGAAAAACTCAAAGAGGCAATCAAAGCATGCACTTTATTATCAATAAATGCAAATAGTTTCAGCAATGCAGATTCAGTGAGGAGATCAGCTGTAATGGAAGCTGCTGCTTAAACAAGAGAGCTTCATCGTGTCAATCTACTTGGATTTCTAGAGATAATTCCTTAGATCCCTGGCAATCTAGTTTTTTCATGTGGACTCAAGAACGTTTTTTAAGTTAACAAAGGCAAAGGGACGTGGACTCGTCCTCAGAATTCTGGTCAGAATTGAAGACCTCTGAATTATAGGCCGTCGTTTGAATGACAGCCCATGAGATACATATTTTTAAATGCACTGATCCTAAAGTAGTTAGTAAAGGATTTGGTGATTGTTAAATTGATGATTTAGCAACAGCGGGACACATTACACTGCACAGTCATTTAGAAAAGACTTTAAATATTCAAATGTTCAACTACACATTCTCTGACACTAACATTTGTCTTCATTTCAGACTTCCAGCTGAGAAACATCAGCATAATGGTGGAAAGACATCAGCCTTATGCAGTATTATGAAGACAGTGGCAGATCTTGATCCTCCTAAGGCTTTTTCTATGAAAAATCTTACATTCACATTCTTATTTGGAAGTGTGATTATTTAAACTCCCAAGATATTTTTTAGAACCATATATTTGATAAATCGTAATTTAGGTTTTAGTCCGATTTATACAAATATCCCATTACAGTAAAGAAAAGTCAGAAAGGTAGATGGATAGATATCCATTGAAATAGAAACAGAGCAAGAGAAAGGAAAAATGGGTATTAATATAGGCTCTGAGGTTTCTTAATAATCAGAAGCCTTAACATCTTATAAAACCTAAAATATTTAGTGATTTAAACCAGATGAATTCTGATGTCTTTGAATGACCATAATTTGGAAAGTGAAACATAAAAATCTATTCACATACATTTCAGTTTTTAAGCCCAATTTTTTATTAAAAATTGAAGCTGTCTCTTTCAAGTGAAATTATTACCGTATTTTCTATCATGAAGTATTTTACAATCACTACAAGTGATTTGATAATACGCACCAGTTTTCAAAACTAAAATAGAGATATTATCTAATATATTGGGAGCTAACATTTGAAGAACAATGGGAACTATGGACTGTACACCTCCAAAAATACACATATTACATTTTTGAAAATGTTTAGACAATTTCAGGAAGTTCATGGACTCGTTGATGTTAAGGACTGGTTCCTATAAGATGATTATGGACAGAAACCATACTTCTGACTCTAATCATAATCAATTATTACTCATTAAACAATGATATTCTCTCTCTCTCTCTCTCTCACCCTCTCTCTCTCCCCTCACACACACATCTTGTCTTCAGTATGATTATGTCTGATAACTCTTATTTTAATAAAAATTCAGCTAACGTTTATATGCCATTTTAGAGATTAATATGCAATAAGATCTCATTATAAAGTACTCTGATATATTATAAATTTATATATAGTCAGAAATTACTGTTCCCCTTGCAAATAGTGACATGTAATACATCTCATTTACTTTGGCGTATTTAATTTGTTCTTAGGTACAGGTATTATAATGACTTTCTACTGAAACGCAATATTGAAATTTAAAAAGGTGGTTGGTTAGGCTGACATTGATTGATGAGTTACTTGCAGGGATTATGCATCTCTGCTGAGATCTTCCCATTCTTTGAAGAAATAGGTAACCTGCATAGAGATGGAGAGAAATTAGATGCAGTTTGCCACAAAACTATTGTCCAAAGAAGGAATCAGTGGTGGTTATTAAAGACATCTTGGGAATGATGAGTAGTTAAGCCCATTACCTTTCTTGACTGACACCCTAAGATGTGATAAAATGGAAGGCAGAAGCCGTTAACTGTATCGATTTCACATCTCATTTCCATTGTTGAACATTTTTGTGTCTCCTTTTTTTCTTTCTTTCTTTCTCTCTCTCTTTCTAATGTGCATGTAATAAATCAGATGTACAACCATATAAGTTATTCTTAAGTATACTTTATGATATGAATCTGAATAAGAAAGTATAGTCATGTATATATACATACACAAACACCTCCGCAATGAACAGAAAACGCGATATATTAACTACAAACCTACATTAAAGCTATAAATCAAAGGGAAACTGTTAGGAAATGTAGGAGTTTGAATTTATAGCACTATTGTGGAGAAGAGTAAGCATTTAATAGTTTATGCGAAAACTAGTTCTGGTCCCAGCTATCAATGCTGGGAGGAAGAATATCTCACAGGCAGGCAGTATTTGGATAAAATAAATAATCACGTAGCTGAGAAAAATATGACTTGATGGTGATTCTTTGTTGTCTTGATGTTTAGATTCACTCAGAGCAGCATAGGTTATGATATTTTCATTTGATTTTATAACAAAAAGTTAAAGTAAGAAATAATTTAGTAGTAAAAGGCAGTCTTTACTCAGAAAAAAGATAATTGGAACAGCCAATAGAATGTTATGTGGATGGAAACGGGTGAAAACCAATACAGTTGTTTGGAAGTGCTAAAACTGGACGCCCTTTTTTGAAATTCAGATGTCTGTGTTTTCTGCTTGAAATTCTGGAAACCTAGGCGCATTTGTTCCTGATCGTATCTAATGGCCCTTCAGAGAGGAGACGAAGTCAGTGGATTAAGAGGTGATCAGCATAGGCGCTACCATTATGAACTGAATCCAAATTATGGTTCTTACTGCCTGGTGCTTTCCCATCAGTGACTAAACTACATGTGTACACACAGGACTGGTATGCAGGCCTATAAGCATAACCAATGAACACAAGACACTGGGGGGGTTGGGGTCTGCCTGGGCGTGGGGGCGGGGGCCAATGGGAAGATAAAAAAAAATTACATGGTGTGCAGAGTGCCCACAGGCTCCAGGCACACGCCACACATGGACGTACATACCAACTTCAGTTCTTGCCAGGTGTGTTTTCTGACCCGTTGCAGTGACAATGCTGAATAAACCACATCAAATGAGTTAGACCACACGGTTGATTTTAGGCTTGTGATTTCCCGTAACCTTTGGGAACTGGATGGCAAGCTGTTCATTTACATACATCTATTTTTTTAATATTTTTTATTGTGTTACATGTATACATATCTTCCCATTGCCCCCTCCCTCCCAGGCAGACCCCAACCCCCCAGTGTCTTGTGTCCATTGGTTATAATCATATGCCTGCATACAAGTCCTTCGGCTGATCTCTTCTCTCCCCCACCTCTCCCTAACCTTCCCGCTGCCATGTGACAGTCTGTTGGATGCTTTCCTGCCTCTGGATCTATTAAACACTGTCTGCATACCCAGCATGGCGCCTGGCCCTGTGGAGGAGAGAATTGCTCTTATTCTTCGGGAAACGAAGTGGAGGTTTCTGACCCTCCTCTGGACCAGGAGCCAGGATGCCAGCAGCCATGACCGGTCTCAGCCGGGAGGAACTTGGCTCAGGCTGGTGCTGGGGGGGTTGCTCCTTGAGCTGCAGAGGTTCCCGTGGTCTCTGCTGCCCAGAGGCCTGGTGGAAGTGCTGGTGAGGTTGGCATGCCTGACCCCATGCCCCCAACTAGTCCTAGCTTAGCAGGCTGGCCATCCCCGGTTCCTGCCATGTGCCATGCCAGACAACCCTCTCTGCTCCTTCTTCCAGATCCTTAGGTGGCTTGTCTTCAAAAATTCAAATCAATCTGAATGGTTTTCCCTTAACCCTCTCCCCCCTCCCCCCGCGACTTGTGCTCCAGTGAAGCAAATCGGAATCTCCTCCAACATCCACCCCCCCGCCTCTCCCACCCCCACTTCCATATACTCACTTCTATCCTGTTTCCCCAAAAATAAGACAGTGTCTTCCATTAATTTTTGCTCCCAAAGATGCGTTAGGTCTGATTTTCAGGGGATGTCTTATTTTCCCATGAAGAAGAATACAGTACACATTTATTGTTGAACCAAAAAGGAAAGAAAGAAAGAAAGAAAGAAAGAAAGAAAGAAAGAAAGAAAGAAAGAAAGAAAGAAAGAAAGGAAGAAAGAAAGGAAGAAAGAAAGAAAGAAAGAAATTTATTACCTGTATACGGTACGGAGTTGTCATCACAAACCAGCTCACTGATGGGCCGCAGCGCAGCAGGAGCCGTTCAGGCAGGGCGAGGTCTCTTTAAATCAGGAGTCAGATGCCTGAGGGTAGCTTCGGGGGACTTATATTCTGGGGAGGCCTGATGTTAGGGAGAGGCCTTATTATCAGAGTGGTCTTATTTTCAGGGGGATGCCCTATATGACAGCGAGAGGCAAAACTGGAAGTAGGTCTTATTTTCGGGGGATGTCTTACTTTCGGGGAAACAGGGTAGTCCTCCTGGGAAAGCTTCTACCCTGGGAAGCCTCCCTTGAGTGTGTTGCATCACACAGAAGGAATTAGGACCCTGGCGTCTGGCCACGTGTAAACCTGAGTCTCTGTTCCCAGAATGAGCCATGCTACTCGCAAGCAGCGTGCTCTCGTTTTAGCCAATGGGCGGTGAGAAGGAACTCAGTCAGTTCACACTTTGCACATCCCCGGGCTGCACCCTTCACACCCACATGTGCCAGAGCACATGGCTCAGCCTCCATCCCCCTCCTTTCTTTATCATCTACCTTCCTTAGGAGAATAGTGGACTCCAGACCAGAAATGTGCCCTCAGGAGCTGTCTGCTTTGTCTTTGTGAAATTCTAGAAGCATCCAGATGGCTTAATTTTTCCTATCGCTGTTTCCAATATTGTGCTTTGCGAATCCGGTTGAAAATGTCAGTGGACAAGCTTTTAATTTGCTTTGGCTTGTTTTCCCCCAGGAAGCAAACTGCCTCCTGGTTATAATCCAATTCTAATTGCATCACCAGAAGCTTTGACACAAGGCGAGACTCCCTGTTGCTCCGTCTTGTCTTCCGAAGGCCTCTTGGTGGAAGAGGGGATTTTCCAGAGACAGATGATCCCTTCCTGCAAGAAGAGCAGCGTGGGGTGCTCTCAGACAATGTCTTTCTGGGTACAACTGTTTGGGATCTAGAGGTGTGCTTGTGGAAGAAAGGAGGTTTAAAGAAGAACGGGGAACACAATAATAGAGATACGTAGCTTGAAATAGGAGGTATCTCTGTAGAGTCATGAGAAATATACATATGTATCTGTATATTTTAGTATATGTATGCACGTATGCATTTGTGTATACATATGTTTCCTGATTGCTAAAAGGATCTAGAAACAAAGACGACCAAACAGCAATGAGCAGTCTAACACCCTGACCTTTGTCTCAGATACCTTTCTCCAAGAAAGGAGAAATGTGACTCCAGAGCTGGGGCAGTATCAAGATGGACCTATAACATACAGTGGTACCTCAAGATACGAGTGCCCTAACATACGAGATTTTTGAGATACAAGCTGTCGAGCGAGCGATTTTTGCTTTGAAATACGAGCAACAGTTGAGATACGAGTAATCACACAGATCAGCCGGCTGCACACGACCCACCAGTTTACCGCGACTCGAGCGTCTCATAGTTTCCCACACCTCGAGGTTACGGAACGAATTAAACTCGTATCTTGAGGTACCACTGTATTAAGCCAGGACGAAAGGAAGTGCTCCTGTAAAGGATGGGGCATGTCATAGGACAGAAGACTGAAGGAAGCCCCACTGGCCAAATCTGGCACAATTCAAACCCCCCAAATAATTTACTGCCAGGCTGACCAGCAGACTCTGCGCCACAGATGAACAGGGTCTTCTGACACAGGTGTCTGTGAAAGAGAAGGCTAAGGGGCTTCTTTTGCTTTAGGAACCAAAACAGCCCCATTGCCTGTCTCCTTCGCCTTTTTTAAATTTTCTTTATTGATTAAGGTGTTACATATGTGTCCTTATTATCCCATAACTCCCCATCCCCCTCAACTCATGCCCTCACCGCCCTGTTGTCTGTGTCCATTGGTTAGGCTCATATGCATGCATACAAGTCCTTTGGTTGATCTCTCTCCTTACCCCTACCCTCTCCTACCTTCCCTCCGAGGTTTGATGGTCTGATCGATGTTAGCATTTTATTGTCCCAACAGCTTGAACTAAACTTAACCTCTAGATATAATCAGCAGGGTAAGCATCCTTGAGAAAGTATGTACTTCTATAAGGTCGGGTCTTAAAGACTAAACATAGAGAGTCCAGTAAAACACCTGGGGGATCAGACTTGTTTGGAAAAGTCAAGGTAGGAGATGCCACCTCAAGCAAGGTCCCCAACCTTTCAGAGAATCCTTCTTACAGACTTTCCAGGCAAATCCTGTGCTTTTCCACAATTAAGAACAATAATGAGCCAAAACCGGTGTGGCTCAGTGGATAGAGCATCAGTCTGCAGACTGAAAGGTCCCAGGTTCAATTCTGGGCAAGAGCATGTATCTTGGTTGCGGGCGCATCTCCAGTAGGGGGCGTGCAGGAGGCGGCTGATCGATGTCTCTCTCTCATCGATGTTTCTAACTTTCTATCCCTCTCCCTTCCTCTCTGTGAAAAATCAATAAAAAATATATTTTAAAAAAAGAACAATAATGAATTGTAGACTATGATAAGGAACCCATGTCCCCATAACAATAATAGATACATAAATAGAGAAAAATACGGGCTCTTGCTTATAATCGAATGCTGAGTGGCAAGTTGCTAATTCAGAAGTGCTTGGATAGAAAAGCAATCACCCTGGTAAATACTGATTCCATCAAGAGCCACGAGTAAATGCTGACTCCAAGGGAAGCTGCTAAAGAACATGATGTTTACCTGGTCCTGCTGTAGTCATCTCCCCCAGATTGCTTATTAGCCGGAAGCGGTGGAGCAAGGGTCAGATCAGGGTGGGAGTGCAGGGAGGGCAGTTAGTGCCAGCATGGAGAAACCTGACAGCCCCTTGACCAGATACCCAACATTCACATGCTAGTGACTGAGAGAGGTCTTGTGCCTCTGGAGGTGATGCCCTGAGAAGGACAGACATCTTTCCATGTTTCATCTCCGGCTGGAATGTATGATCCAAATTCGACCTGAAGAAACAAAGACAAACCCCAAATGAGAAACATACTATTAGTACAAAAAGAGAATAGTCTGTAAACATATGAATGGTTTAAAGATAAAGAAAGGCTCTGGGACTGTTTCAGCTTAAAACACACAAAAGAGACCGGCTGAGGAAAAGGGAGTCAAATGCTACCTTAGTAACAACCTTGGGTCAGTTGACACAATTGCAATACAGATGAAGATTAGATAAAATATTGAATGAATAGGAAATGCACTGAAGTCAATAACTATATTATTCATGTACACATTAGCTCTTAGGAAATATGCATTAAAATGAGCTAAGATGTTTACAACTTAACCTGAATAGAGAGATATAGATATATATTCTTTCTATCAAGAAATAATATAGTTTCAATAAGTATTTATATAGGTTATAGGTAGCATTTATCACTTACTACACATAAAGTCTATTTATCATAGGTGATCATGCAATCTATAAATATACATATATATATATAAAGGAAGACTATATGTATAGTGAGATAGATAATGATAAAACAAAGTGTTAGCAATGAGTACCTCTTGATAAAGGGTGTTCTTTGTATTGTTCTCATTGTTAAAATTGTAGGTTTAAAATAATTTCTAAATACGTTTTTAAGAAGTTCTTAACAATTATTTGTAAAGGTGAAAAGAATGAAATTGTCGGTAATGAGGTTCTCAAGATTTGGCAACTGGTGGGAAAATACGTGAACGTGACATAAAGTATGTGTTTCCTGAAGGCGGTTGGATTTCATAGAACAAATTCTGAAAAATGATCCCGAGACACAGGTGCCAGGCAGATCTGAGAAAGGTATCATTAGCTATGTCAGCCACGTTTCCAGATGATAACTTGCTATGGAAGTTCAGACTCGCAAAACTGCAATATGGGCCTTTAATGTGTAGCTGTCCAAAGCTAGGTGGTACCCAAGAACATACACGGCATGTTAAGTTAACATAGTTACACTTGTAGTGCTAAGACTTTATTTTAGATTGTTAACAGCATGCCTATTTTCCATTTACTGTTCGCAATCCATACATGTTACATTTAGGTATATTTGCACAGATAAAAAAAATTAGGCCCAAGTTCAAAATTTGCAAAGCTGGAATCTGAAGGATTTTCTTAACTCATTTTGTACCCAGACCTCATCTTCTGCTAGACTATGGGTAGTCTTTACTAATTCTATTTGGTGTGAATATCCTATGTTTTGCTGAACATACATGATTTGATAACAGGGTACTACCACAGGCACCTTAGGGAGCCTCCAAAAACTCTGTCATGTTAACTTTCTAACATTTGAAGATTTCTGGATCTGAAAATACATGTGGACACAGTATTTGCTTAAGTCAATGTAGACCTGTGCTGTCTATGTACTCTGATGCAGAAGTTACTTATCCTTGATTGGGTTCATAGTTATGAGAGAAAATGGAACACTAGAAAGTAAAATGGAAAATTAAATCCTGTGATGAAAACACAGGACCCAGAATTGGACAAGACCTTCACACGCTGATTAAAGACAATGAGTGCGGTCAATTATCCGTAGCCACGCTGCTCCTGGCGTGATAAGTGGAACCAAGATGTCCCAGTATTTTTCATGGTCGCTTCTCTTTCCCCTCATCAGCAAGACACAGGCAGAGCCACACGGACACAGTGGCGCTTTTTCTACACCAAGAATTCCAATTAAGAATCCCATCTTTTCCTCCTATTATCCTAGACATTCTCCTCCTTGACCAGTTTCTTCAACTGTAAAAATGAAATAAGAAATGTAGATGAATATAAGTCCTCTTCTGAATAGGAAAAGGAGAAATAACTCCAGAATGTTACTACTGTGTGTTTTATGGTTTTATCTTCTTATTTCGTATGGTTTTAAAGGGTAGTACATGCTGCAATAATGTCCTCCAGCTGTAAAAGATGTCATTCTGATTGTGTGGAGACAGAGAACCCTCTTGGACTAACTCATTTCTCTTGTACACAGTGCAAGTCCCAGGGCCCGTAGAAAACCTGCGAGCGGTATCTACCTCACCTACCTCCATCCTTATTACCTGGGAACCCCCGGCCTATGCCAACGGCCCCGTTCAAGGTTACAGATTGTTCTGCACTGAGGTGTCTACCGGGAAAGAACAGGTAGGCGAGGGAATGGGTCCCACCACTGCCACCTGCTAGTTTGGCTCTAGGGCTGGAGAAATAGGCATAGTGTCTATAGTCCAGTGTCGGGCATATTCATGAATCAGCTGATCAGTTTGAAAGTACCTGTTACTTGAAATGCTAAGCAATTTAATTGACTTCCGCTGCTAAGAAGGGCCAATGGGTAATGAGATGAATCAGACAGGATATCAATGTTTTGCATGAGTATGTAGGTGCCCAGGCCATTTGTATTAACCCATCTGGTCCCAGGAAGCATTGGTATTTGCAGTCCTTACGCTAAGGGAGGATTTATCTTATTGTCAATGACAATCACCCAAGTTGCTGTTTTCATTCTTATCTATTTGATGGTGTGTCTGTTTTCTCCCCACATCAGACTGTCACCTGTCACTTTGTTTTTTCAGTCTACCTTAACCAGAAGGCTACCTGCCTCCTTCTTACATTTCCCCCCAATCTGTGGGTAGTACAGACATCTGAGAATAAGCCAATTGGATTTCAGATAAAGTTAGAGTGAGTCTTAGGGAGACTCAGGAGACTCATCAGTTCTCCTTTGTGACTGTATATGACTATTGATTTTTATTGTTATAAATCCTCCCCCAAGGATATTTTTCCATTGATTTTTAGAATCAGTGAAAGGGAGAGAGAGAGAGAGACAGAGAGAAACATCGATGTGAGAGAGACACATTGATTGGTTGCCTCCTGCACACACCCCATCCAGGGCTGGGGAGCCTGCAACCAAGGTACGTGCCCTTGACCAGAATCAAACCCAGGATCCTTCAGTCGCTGGGCTGACACTCTCTCCACTGAGCAGAACTGGCTAGGGCTTATGACTATCGAGGTGTTTACTTCCAGATTCTCCACTTCATGTGGGAAAAGTTGTATAGGCAAGTATGTAGTTAAATGGGAAAGACAGTGAATCTGGGACAGCCGAGTCGTTGGGTTGTGAAATTTTCCAAGCCTGTGGTCTACCCGCTTCCCCATAAACTGTGTGGTAGAGGTTTTTTTCATTTAAAAACGGTTTTGCAGTAGTTTTACTCCAAAATAGTTCTAATTCCCAAGTCATGTTGTAAAATAAGAATCGCTGAGAGTCCCTCCTAGGTCATCATTCCTCCCACTTTCTGTGCTTGCCCTTTAGCTCTCAGTTTCATCTTTCCTATGCTACCCACTTTTCTACATCTCTTAGCTCTTCAATAATGCATATCACCCACCCGTTTAAATAAATCCCCACATGACGCTAGCCAAGAGAGACGTGAGTGAGAGGATCCTCACAGGGAGCTGAATAATGGGTCTTCTGGAGCACACTGGCTGTGATTGCTCAGTGCCCTTGACCTTCAGCACCTCATTTCGGCAGCGAGGCAGGGCTGAAAGCAGCACCCAGCCTACCTCCCAGCATTCAGGCAAACTCGCTGCCAGTGCCAAGAGACAGGAGTCTGTTTCTGCTAGGGAAGATGGAAGTCTGTTTCCTGGGGAGCAGCACTCTGTTCCCCTGAATTTAACACAGTGGTTCTCAACCTTCCTAATGCCGCGACCCTTTAAGACAGCTCCTCATGTGGTGGTGACCCCCAACCATAACATGATTTCCTTTGCTACTTCATAACTGTCAATGTGCTACTGTTATGAACTGTAATGTAAATATCTGATCTGCAGGATGTATTTTCGTTGTTAAAAATTAAACCTAATTAAAGCATACGGATTAATCACAAGAACAATATGTAATTATATATTGTGAAATATTTATTTCTAATGACAAATAAATGAAAATTTGTCTTGAATCATGGTGTAGCATGGGCAACAGTCTTCATAGGACAACAGTAAACTACATGGCTACACTTTGCTACACCGAGGAGCGGTGTGTTGGTTCCTAAGACCATGGGAAATAGGTGTTTTCCGCTGGTCTTAGGCGACCCCTGTGAAAGGGTCGTTCGACCCCCAAAGGGGTCGCGACCCACAGGTTGAGAACCACTGGTTTACCAGCTGCCTCCTGACTGCCAGGGTCTCAGGGTGGCCACTCTATTCAAGTATTAGATGGTGGTAAAGAGACTGGGACTCAGTGGCTGTAAGAAAAGCAGGGTGCTAGTCAACCAGGAGTCTGCAGGGAGGTCTGGGCGTCCATGGCAGAATGAGCATCACCAGCAGATTTCCCCACAATTCCTTCTAAGGCCCAAGTGTAGTTTTGAGAACAGGAATCTAATATCCAATTTACTGACTCAACAGAACCGCTGCCATTTTGGCTTCCACGTGCCTCCTGAATAACAGTTGTTTTATGTCTCCAGAATATAGAGGTTGATGGACTGTCTTATAAGCTGGAAGGCCTGAAAAAATTCACAGAATATAGTCTTCGATTCCTGGCTTATAATCGCTATGGGCCGGGAGTCTCTACCGACGACGTGACGGTGGTTACGCTTTCTGATGGTAAGTTAGAGCCAGTGACGCTGGACTCACAGATTTGTCACGTCCCTTCTTTATGTCATATTTTATGTCATGTTTACACATATTGGATGTCGCTTTCACACTCTGATCAAATAATATGGTGTCTGTGTCCGAGATTTCATTTTCAAGGTTTCCCAACTAAAACTTGATTGGATATAGTACATGCATTCGAATTTTAGCTACTTCACTCAAACTTGTACAGTCACATTTAAACGTTCATAAGTCAGGATGCCCTTCGAGGTAATCTTCAAATGTGACTATTGCCTAGGATCTCAAAATGATTTTTTTTTTGCATTTTTCTCTATTTGTTTTACCGCAAACGCATTTGTACATGTATCTGGACTATACACATTGGCATGTTGCTTTTATTTCTCATTCTTAAAAAAGATAGATGTTTAAAAATTTAATTGATGAGAAATTCTACATATTCACCTTCATTTGAAAGTATAGAATAAGGATTTAGGCCAAAACATTGAAAGTAGTACAGCTGACTATAAAACATATACACATAATTGTTCCATGCTAACAAATGAAAGATGACACATACTTTTTTAAATCTCATAAAAGAGAGGAGGAAGACTTCATACAGAGGATAGACTAGACAAAACAGTAGCAGAGAAAAAATATAAGTATAAGAAGTGGATAATAATGAAATGGGAAAGTTAATAAAAAGTCAAAATAAATTATAGCAGAGTATAGGATGTGAGGTCAGTGAAAATTCCGGCAGGTGTAGAAATGCAGAGATGTGACCTCCATGAATATTAAAAAGGCAACAAGCTATTTCGTTTCAGCACTGGTTTCCATGTTGGTGTGTGGAATTCTATAAATTATTAATCTTTGAATTTAAAAAAAAAATGACTTTAGCTTATGATTCCTTGACCAATCCACCATTTTTTAATCTGAGAAAGTATCCGGGCCTACATTTCACACAACATCAGTGGGAAGAGAAAGGGCATCCATGTTATTAAGGGTAGTGCAACAATGATACACGAGTAAAACTCATTTGCAATTTCCATTTTTTAAAAATGTTCTATGTGTGACACCTCTTCATTTTCGATGTAATTCTTCTGTCCATCCAACTGATTCTGTTATTGAAGACCGAACAGGATATTTGTTGGCAGAATAAATTACTCCCCAACTTATAATTATAAAAAGAAAAGAAAAACCAATGAAATGAATATTTTGCATAATTTATGGAGATTCCATTCACACTCTGAACTGGGACACCGTGGCCTTCTTTTCCACGTAGGTTTTAAATGTCATAGCGAGAAAGATAGAGTATTACTCATTAGTCTAAGAATTATCACTTAGAAATGTTAATGATATTGGAAATGTGGAAATTTGGGAGGTAGAAAATGCCTGTCACTGTATCAAAGGATTTCATGATCCTTACCCAACAAGCATCACTGTGCAGGGAACCCCAATTTTTCTCTCTCAGGTACATTTGCTAGGAGAAAGCAGGAACTTCATGATTCTCTTACATGGGCTCCCTGAACATGTCTGCATTCTTCTATACAGTCGAGTCATGTTTCCAACATAAAACCCTGCACTTTTGGCTTCTATTTCTCACCATCCAGTCCCTTCTCTCCACTTCAGCGTAACCTCTTCTCCTCCATGAAGCTGTGCATGGGGAGGTCATGTATCATAGAGATATGGATTTGATCACATTTAATAGTCACCTACTTCCCAGTTGCAGGCAAGCCCATTTCTCCTTGACTTAAAAGGGAGAGGTGAAAATTAAATGGACTAATACACATAAACACCTAAAACATGAGCATGATATATTCTAAGTATATACTAAATGCAATCTATGCCAATGTGTGTGTCCCTTCCTCGATTAATAGCAAAAATTATTATAGAACAAATTCTCTACTTTCTTTCCTGACTAACTAAGGCAAGAATAGCCAGTGTGCTCTTCTTGGACAGTAAGAGAGATTTATATTGCCAAAATATAGACGAAATACATCAACACCATGGTATAAACCCACTTTTAGGGCTTTGTGGCTTTCAATCCCCAGTACAGAAGATAATATTGATACTTATCAAGTTGTAGTGGTAAAAAAAAAGAAGTGCAAATTAGGCATCCTTTCTCATATATTTTTGGTTTTCTAGAAATACTCTTTTGAAACTTACATCAAAATGACAGTTGAGGGTTACATAGCAACTCACCAGTACCTCAAACAAAATGTGTGGTAATGTTAAGTAAATTTCTCCTTACTTCAAAATTCAATCACTATCATAAATCCATCTAGTGTTACTGAAATTACATTTTGAAACTAATTGTGAAAAGGTAAGTGTAACATGATTAGTATATGACATGCAAATATTACCGTATCATGTGGAATAAAATTGGATTAAACAATGTCATCCCAATATATTTAATTAAATTGGATTAAACAACGTCACCCCAATATATTTAATTAAATAAAAATAATAAAACAGTGCACCCACCAACGAACTAAGATTTTTTTTTCAATATATTTTATTGATTTTTTTACAGAAAAGAAGGGAGAGAGAGAGTTAGAAACATCGATGATGAGATAGAGACATTGATCAGCCGCCTCCTGCACACCCCCTACTGAGGATGTGCCCGAAACCAAGATATATGCCCTTAACCGGAATCGAACCTGGGACCCTTTAGTCCGCAGGCTGACGTTCTACCCACTGAGCCAAACCGGTTTTAGCCTGACTAAAATTTTAAAACTCGAAAATCCCCAATGTTGGTAAGGGTATGAAGCACCTGGAACTTCGCTACATTCTTAGTAAGAGTGTAAACTAGTACAACCACTTCGGTCAAGTTCAGTCTATCAAAGCTTAGCATGTTGCGCTCCCCATTGGGGTTTGCACTTTGCCAGTATTTCTACTCTTTGGTATGTAATGAAGGAAATTAGAGCAATCGTCCATCTAAAGACATGTGCGAGAATATCAGGAGATTTAGTCTTATAGCTTCCAACTGGCCATAGTCCGAATATTACTTGTCAGTAGAGTGGAAACTATAAAATAGAATATGGTCATATACTATATTGTAAGACTATGGAGTAATAAAAAATAACAACAGCCCTAGCCAGTTGGCTCAGTGGCTAGAGCAATGGCCTGTGGATTGGAGGGTCCTGGGTTTGATTCAGTCAAGGGTTTGTATCTTGGTTACAGACTCCTCCCCCACCAGGCCCTGGTCAGGGCTCCTGCAGGAGGCAAGCAATGGATGCAGTTCTCTCACATCCGTATTTCGCTCTGTCTCTCCCTCTCTCTTCACTCTGTCTAAAATCAGTGGAAAAATATCCTCAGATGAGAATTAAAAATAAAAAATAAATAACAATAACAAACAAACAACAGAAACAAAAACTACCGCTCCATGCAACAACATGAAAGAAATGGATAATGAGCAAAAGATGCAGCCTGGATCAAAAACCACTCTGATGTCATTTTTACTGAGCTCACAAACGAGCTAAATGAATTAATGATGGAGTTAGAAGTCAGAATAGTTAGACGACTGGTAAGAGATGCAAGTGAACTTTCCAAAAGACTATAAGTGATCTATTTCTTGATCTCGGTGGTGTTTAAATGGGAACACATAGACAGCTTTATCAAGTTAGACATTCAAGACTTGTGCATTTTACTATCCATCTGCTATAACTTAATCAAGTAATTGTACAACAAAAGCTTGTTGTGAAACCCTGAATATGAAAACTATTTTTAAATATCTCACAACTTTTCTCTAACATCTATTGGCTGAGTGCGCCTGATGTGCTGGGGATAGAGTAGCAAACGGGACAACAGTTTTGGTCCCTGTGGGGTTTATATCCTATATTTTATAAGAAAACTATATAATATGAATGAAAACAAATTAAATAATAACATCTATTTTTAAATTTTGAAATATATTTTAAAAACCCTTGTTGGTGTAACTCATGAGAAACAAGTGTCCAGTGGACAATTTATCACAAGCTACATTAGCTAGAACCTTTATCAAACCCTATGACAGGTTCAAAATTAAAACAAAATAAGTGGTTACAGTTCCCATCCTGCCCAGAAAGGCCCTGGAGCTACGATTTAAGTAAGTACTCATTTGTTGATTTCATCATTGAGTTATTTGTTAGATGTCAGATTAGAGGATATAGTAATTAATAATACATACATCATACCATTCTGCTGATGATATTTCAGAAGCTAAAATCAGAGTAGAGCCTAATTAAATTTGGGGTAAAACATTAGTAACCTATTACAACATAGATATTGTCCATGTTTAAGTAACAGAAGAGAGAGCATGACAAAAAATTATTGAAAATGCTAAGACCATTGCTTCCCCATGAAATTCACCTCTTCATCCTGAAGGAGAGGTACCACTCACTTTACAGATGAGTGTGCGTGAAACATTTATGAACTGCTACTTCTATTTCTATTGGGGGACAGAGAGCTCTCTCTTTTTATGATTCACCTAAGACATCTAGAAGAGTGGCTGGCGCAGAACAGCCGTTCAGGGAAAATCATCTTTGAATTCCTCACATGCTAGAAGGTTCGCTGTTTTGCTCTAGTAAATATTCACGGTAAGTGTTGTGGAGAAAACTGTGTATGTGCTTCCTTCTTTCATGAATGGGGAAATCCAAGTGCCAGCAAGAGAAACGAAATTCCCAGAAAATCCACCAAGAAAAATAAACGGCTCCTTTGTTAATAGAATCAACTCACCAGATGCCCTGGGGAACCTGCCTCTGACTGAGGGGTTTAATCACGTACAGCTGAAAAAAAAGGGGGGGTTGTATTTCTTCTTCTCACCTTTTAAGAGATCATAAAGGTTGCATTAAAGGGATTGAGCACCACCAGTGACCATTGGAATGACACGTTTCATCCTAAAACCACGCAGATGCTGAAAAGCGCAGTCTCTTAAGCCTTCAAAGCCACTCTAGAAGATCGCCTGTGTGTATGTCTGATTTCCTGGGAAGGTTATCACCAGAAAGCTGCAATTAAATCTCAGCATTTGGTATCTTGCCTAAGAGTATTTGGGGCTCCCTAGATGGGTAACTGGTCCACCCAGTGAGTAGAAATAAACAAATGCAGTGTGTGTGTTTTTTTAATCTCTCCAGGAAAATTTTTAATCTCTCCACCCACCTGGATCAACCTACCCGCTTGTCAGTCTGAACTGAGAAAAAGACCCCTGTCTGAGTGATCCAGTTTCTCTTTCCTGACGCCGACAGTAACCCTCTCGCCTTGTTTTATCCCTTTCAGTGCCGAGTGCCCCACCTCAGAATGTGTCCCTGGAAGTGGTGAACTCGAGGGTGAGTTGTTGAAATGTTCACTGTTTCGCTATCTGCAAGCACATGACTTTGGCTCACTCAGCCATTGTGCAGGGTGTATGGTGTCCCCACACAGAGAAATGTCTAGAAGGGTGCAGCGAGTGTCATCTTCTGAGATCACACTTGAATTCACTATCGGGAGAATGTGTTGACTTTTCCGCTTAATTTTATAAGTGTTATAACAATGAGAGGCTATTCCATCAGGAAGGAAAAGTTCTTTTTACTGATACTCCCCAGTAGAGGAACTCATACTAGTATGCAAGCTGGGGCAATTGAATATAGGAATGAATAAGACAATTGAAAGAGAGGGATAAAGAAAAGGTTTGTTTGCTGAAAGGTTAATTCGATTTGAATGGTTTATCATCATCTCTCTGCTTCCATTATGTCTATAGACAATGATGGCATTCTTTGAGGTCTAAAAAGGTTGTATGTATGAAGCAACATCACCCAATGGCCAATGTTTTCTGACTTGGAAAGTGGATATAATTTTCAAAAGGACTTAAGTTAGGCTAGTTATATCTGAAGAAGAGAACTTAATGCCGCCCTAACTGGTTTGGCTCAGTGGATAGAGCGTCGGCCTGTGGACTCAAGGGACCCAGGTTCAATTCCAGTCAAGGGAATGTATCTTGGTTGCAAGTACATCCCCTGTAAGGAGTGTGCAGGAGGCAGCTGATTGATGTTTCTCTCTCATCAATGTTTCTAACTCTCTGATCTCTTCTTTCCTCTCTGTAAAAATCAGTAACATATATTTAAAAAAATAAAAAGAACCTAATGCTAAAAATCAGTTTTCTAGAAACATCTTATTTCCAGTGTGTCTGGTTTGAACAGTGAACACAACCCTATAGAAGTGTTACAGAAAACCGGAATAATCAAACCATGCTCGGAGAGTTTGGAGTTACATTTATTACACGTGGGTCCAGAGGAAAATGTTTCTCAAATTCTAGGCCCCAACATGCAGAAATTTTCCCTATTTATATGTTTTCACCTTCTTTGTCTCCCAAATATGGGATATTTCCCGCCCCTTTGCAAGTTCTTAAAGGGCCCCTATGTGCTGAGGCCTTGCGACCACAACCAAAGGCCTGGCCTGGTGCCAGCCCTGATAATTTCATCCCGGGAAGATTGAATGGCCTCTCTGAAGTGGGAGTATGTAGTCTTATTTTCCTTATTATTTAAGCAAGCAAGCCAAATAGCCAGGTTACAATTTCAAACAGCAGTTTTTCTATAAGACGGATGCTTCAGAAGAAAGAAGCAAACAAGGATCGGTCAGGCTTGACTTTGTTGTGACCTGGGAGTGTGCCTTCCGGTTGTGTTCACTGTCCCTGGGTCTCAGAGCGGGATTGACCTCACTGGTCTCTGAGCTCTGGACCCAGCAGGGAACTCGGTGGGTCTTCGGGAAACTCATATTCGAGGGTTTAATCCTAGCTTTTCCTTTTCATACCTGTATGTGATCTTAGAAAACTTGCCAAACTCATCAAATGTCAGTTCCTCTATTCATGCAGTGTGGGCCGAAATGCCTTCCTTATTGGTTATCACGGGGAAATAGGAACATAACATATACAATCGGCCAACTTAATGTCAGTAGCAACTACAGTGGTACCTCGAGATACGAGTTTAATTCATTCCTTAACCTTGAGGCATGGGAAACTATGAGACTCTTGAGTCGCGGTAAACTGGTGGGTCCTGTGCAGCGATGACTCCTATCTCAAATGTTGCTCGTATTTCAAAGCAAAAATCGCTCACTCGATGGCTCGTATCTCAAAAATCTCGTATGTTAGGACACTCGTATCTCGAGGTACTACTGTACTTCAATCAATGTACAAATCTTTGCCACATTTTGCAAAAAATCTCTGATGCAGCCATCTTCTGATGACTTTGACCAGATTTTCCTCTCTTGAATGAATTTATCTTTTGGAGCTCATGAGATGTCTCTAAAATTGTTAGCCTCTGATATATTTAGGCAGCGTATTGGCTAAGAAGAAGAGAGATCAATTTAAAATTAGAAGGGTGAATTTAGGGAGAGAAAAGAAGCTAAAGGAAAATAACCAGAAAAAAAAATCACCCTAACAAACACATTATTTACAGCAACAATAAATGTTTTACGGATGCACCACTCAGATTAAGAGATTGCCAAAGTCAAAAAGATTCCTACAATTATTATAGATTGTTATTGAATGAAATTTGGAAAGCATATTGTAATTCCTCTTTTTGGAATGACTCATTTTTATTAGCATTTTAATCCACCTCATATCTTTGTTCCAAGATACAACATAGAAATTGATATAAAGCTATTTCACATGCGCGCTTGTATCCCCTAAAAGTCTACTCAACTGTGGGTGAATGTCTTGTGCTGAAATGTGAATGAGGCATTGACCCCGGATGATGACTGTTATTTGAATATGGATTTATTACTTTCCTGAACAGGGAAATCCTACATTACAAAACTGAATTTTTCTGTCTGTCTATCATCTATCTACCTACACACATACACACACACACACACACACACACACACTCTGAGGCCCATACTCTTCTATAATATGCGATGCTTGCAGCAACTATATACAAACATTCCTGCTTACATTCTCTTGTAATTGCCCGGGAACATTGCACTGCTACAAAACATAACTTGCTTAGAGCTTTGCAGAGGGAATACAGTTGGCCCAGAGGCCAGAATGTCTATTCCTTTCCTCTCCCTCCCTCTGCAATCTTATTTCCTAGCTTTTGAGGAATTATAAATTATCTTCTTGGATTGTTACCTAGAGAAAAGAAACTGGATGATCTCTACATACTTTTATCATTCCCAATATATGGATGCTGAGAAAGATAAAAAAAATAAAAACATGACAATAGCCAACACAACAATAACTGTCTAGTGTGAATGAATCAAATTATACCTATTTTTTGTCAGATCAGCAAACGTGTATGTGTGTGTGTGTGTATATATATGTATATATACATATATATATATATTTGGGGGGGGGGTGCTGGAGAAATTTAGTAATTAGTTTCTATGTACCATGACATGAAAAAGGTTGAAAATCTCTACTGCATAAAAAGTGATTATTTCATCCCTGTAATGAAACACTAGTGAGTAGAGACTTGGGTTTCTCCATGAGAAAAAAAAATGTAGGTATAAGCATTTGACCAGCTTCAATAAAATCCTCTCACAGCAAAAAACAAAACAAAACAAAATAAAACAAAAAAACATTCTGTTTTGATAGTCATCTTTTGTTTGAAACAATATTTCTCAAATGTACTAATATTTGCTCTTGACTAAGACCATTTCAAGGAACATAATTTATTTAAAAAGAAACATTGTTCAATAAGTATTGTATTATTTTAGACTAACAGAATTATGACTTTTAGGTTATTCTTTTTACTTAGGATTTTTATATACTATAGAAGGAACAGTCAGATTTCAAAATGTTACTACTCTGTATCAAATTTTAAGTTATATGTCCTAGCCAGCTTGGTCAGTGGATAGAGAGTCGGCCTGTGGCTTGATTTCAATCAAGGGCAAGTGCCCAGATTGCAAACTCAATCCCCAGTAGAGGACGTGCAGGAGACAGCCAATCAATGATTCCCTCTCATCATTGATGTTTCTCTCTCTCCCTCTCCCTTCCTCTCTGAAATCATTAAATGTTTATTTTTTAAAATTGCAGTTATAAAACATAATTGATCATTTTATAGATAAGCGATGAGGAAGTTTGGTGGTGCTAATATTTTTGCACACAGAAGGCTAGAATTGAAAAGTCACATTTATAGGTACGTGCTAGGGATATGGCTACCTGTAAGCCAGTTGAACTGAGAAATCATGATCCAGGGTCTGTAAACAGAAAGTACCTTACGCATTTAGGAAAAAGAACTAAAGGACATTTTGTTACTCTTGTTCTTGAAAAGGGAGTGTAGTAGGTTCCTTTTAAAGCTGTAACCACAGGAAAAACTAGATCCCTTTCTGCAGGGTAAATGAGAACACAAATTTGGTTTTGAAGGAAGGACTTGAACTGTAGGTACTAGTTTAGGTAATATAAGATGGCTATTTTTTGCACTAAAGTTTTGCTTACGACAGGAAATATTTTTGTAAGAAAAGAAAATAATGCTTTACCCGTATAGACTTTAAAATGTGATTGTTTTATTAAGAAAACTTTCTATGGCCTGGCTAGCATAGCTCAGTGGTTAAATGTCAACCTATGAATCAGGAGGTCACAGTTTGAATCCCTGTCAGGTCATATGCCCAGGTTGTGGGCTCGATCCCCAGTGTGGGGCGTGCAGGAAGCAGCCGATCAATGATTCTCTCTCACATTTTACATATGATGATAAATAAATAAATAAATAAATAAATAAATGTGTGTGTGTGTGTGTGTGTGTGTATAAATACTATACCTATCTATCTTTGTATCTACATATGTCTAATGCTAAAGCCATGAATAGGCTTTGCCTCTGTAGAGCTCACATTTTATTAGGCAAACATGTGAGAGATTTGTTTTATCTAGTCATACTTAACCAATGCTAACTCTTCAAAGTTGACATTACATCCTGATTGGTAAAATGAGAGAGTTGGAGAGATCACCTCTGAAATTTCTTGTGGCCCTAAACATCTGTAACTGTATTTCCACTTCTTATATTCTCAATCATTTTCTCTTTATAGAGTTAGAGAAAATGGCACAAGTGTATTAGCTAAAATATACTGATCTTCACTGACAAGTTCAGATATTTATTAAACTGAACACTATAGGGTGATTGTAAGGAATAAAAATATTGAGCCCAAATTTAAAAAAACAACCACACACACACACACACACACACCACTGGGCATGGGTATATCATAAAGGTGTAGATTTTTAAGCGCAGAATATTGAAATTCTCTCCTTAAGTCACAGCATACCTCTCTATTGTTGAAATCCTTATTCTTGGGCATCAGAAGCATCTGTGAGGAGGTCATTGTGCTGCATTTCTGGAAGCTTTTCCTACAATTAGATGGTGTGTGTGTGCCCTCTTCTCTGCAACAGATTTTGTGGCTGCTTTCTTGCTGCGTGTCAAAGCATGTCACTCTCCTGGGTGTCAGAAGGATTTGGCCTCTTACCTAAGAGTAGACAAACATGTAAATTGACCATACCTCTGCTCTGCCACCAGCCAATCAGGAGTGATATGCAAATCAACACAACAAAGATGGCGGTTGATTTACATACACAGGTACTGAGTGACAGGGGCCGGGCACAGGTATTCTGCCCAACTCCTGGTCTCTAAGGGCCTCTGGGCAACATGGGAAGGCAGGGCCAGAGCGGAAAGAGTCTGGGCCAGAATGGAAAGGCAGTGCCAGCAGCCGGGGAAAGGAAAGCCCATTCTAGCATGAATCCATGCATCGGGCTTCTAGCGCCTAAATACAGTGGTACCTCGAGATACGAGTTTAATTCGTTCCTTAACATGCGAAACTATGAGACGCTGTCGTGTGCAGCTGGCCGATCCATGTGATTTCTCATATCTCAACTTTTGCTCGTATTTCAAAGCAAAAATTGCTCGCTCTATGGCTCGTATCTCAAAAAAAACTCATATGTTAGGGCACTTGTATCTCGAGGTACCACTGTAACATATAATTCCCTTTATCCAGGTACTACCCAGAGGGAGAACTAAAAATACTATTCCAACTCCAGACACCTAACTGGTCATTTTGGCCCCCAATGTTTTCACCTATGTATATACATTTTTAACATCACAGAGGAAATCTAAGTGTTGTTTCCTGGGATAACTAACCTTGACTAATACCATGCTTCTGAAGATGGGGTGTGAAGGAGGTGATTTAGCATGCGGTCTCTCTCCTCCTTGGGCAAATGATGCTTCCCTGTTCCACAGAAGTGCTAGCCAAGTGAACAGCTGAGTGAGTCATTTGCATTTGACCCCATCTGGGATACTTACCAACCTTAGGTACGGAGAGCAAAAATGGGAAAATGAGGAGAAGGGGAGGAAAGGGAGGAAGGGAAAACCAAGAGGCCATGTGAGTTACAATGTTAATTTGCAGGTGCGTTATGGTTTCCTGTCTGAAATTGGGGTTGTCTTCTCTTGGCTGTGCAGAGGACACAGAATTCACATTGCTCCCTGCTGCATATAATCTCCCTGAAAACACTTCTGCACGCAGGTGTTCTGGAACCGTCCTGTAAATGGCCATCTTCCTGTTTTATGTTATTCAGAGGCATGGGCCTCAGATAGCTCTGGGGAGAAAATCATAATTTCATTTCTTTCTGAGTCATCCTAATTTTTTTATAAAATACACTTTGGGACTGAAGTTTTGGGAACCAGAGCTCTGAGTCTGCCCATCACAAATATAGTGGGTTTCTGAGATAGATTTAGTGAGAGAAGGAAGACACATGGGAGACCTGAGATGATTGGTTCCACTTAACAATAACTTAGAAACTGACATTCGCTACTGATGAACAATTTAAATATAATAGTGTTTATGCTCACAAACACTGGTATATGTGCTCAATCATAATACACAGAGATTTCTGTTTGAACATGGTGTCTGGAGCAGTTAGCCATCAAGTCAGTTCAAGAAGGTGCAGATCTCTGATGTTTATCTTATTGATCCCTTTATTGATCCATTGTGTGACTGTTCCTTGAGCGTAGCTTATATCCTAGAAATGGTGACTGAAACAGTTTTGTGGAGGATGCAAAAACAGGATCATGATTATAAGGAAGGCGATGTTTCCTGATAGTTCTTATAGTGGAGTCTTCTGCTTTTGTCTAGCATTCTAGAATAAACCGAATATACAATTTTATATTATACTAGAGGCCTGTTGCATGAAGATTCAAGCCTTAGGCCTTCCTTCCCCTGGCTGCCAGCACTGGTTTGCCTCTGGCATCTGGAACTCAGGCTTTCTCTCTGGCTGCCACCTTCCGTCCTCGCTCCGGTCAGAGTCTTTGCTCTGGCTGGCCAGAGCCTTTCAGTCTTTTCCACACTCGCCAAAGTGCCTCTCCTGTAGCTCCCTCCAACCCCAGCCCTCCCCATCATAGCAGGCATCCCACCCCAGCTGGCCACTTGGTGTGTGCATATGCAAATTAACCCACCATCTTTGTTGAGCTGATTTGCATACTCACTTCTGATTGGCTGGTGGGTGTCACAGAGTTATGGTCAATTTGCCTATTTATCTTTTATCAGTGTACGTTAAAATCCAGACTACATTACATGTGGTAATTCATGAGACTCCCTCAAAAATAAAACTGTATTTGGTCTATAATTAGGATAGAACCATCTTAAGCTATATGCCTTCCTACTTACATTTATAAAAATTGATCACTGTTTTACTGTGGTAAAATAAGATAACATGTATGTAAAAGTTACCATTTTGACCATTTTGAAATATACAGTGCAGTGACATGAGTATATTCACATTGTTTTGTGACAATCACCACTATCTATCTCCAGAACTGTTTTATCTTCTCAAATTAAAATTCCCTATCCTTCACTGTTGAGCCCATCCCTTCCCATTCTCCTAGCCCTGGCAGCCTCACCATTCTTCTTCCTGCATTCTGACTTTATAGAAGAGCGAGAAAATGAATTCATGGACAAAAAAATCTAATGCCTATTTTTTTGATCTTACAGCAACGATCCACAGGTTGAGAACTATTAGCAGGGTCGCCTAAGACCATCGGAAAACACAGATATGTACATTACGATTCATAATAGCAAAATTACAGTTATGAAGTAGCAATGAAAACAATTTTATGGTTGGGGGTCACCACAACATGAGGAACTCTATTAAAGGGTCATGGCATTAGAAAGGTTGAGAACTACTGATTTAGACTAAGGTCCTCATCTAAAGAGATATTTTGGTTTTGTTTTTTAAAGTTGCAATAAGTCAACAATTCCCAATTTTTTTTTCAATGAAAACACAATGAATGGATAAGGATAAACTACGAATAGGAAAGATCTTAGGTATAGCAAGAAAAAGTTGGATAACAAATTTTTAAATAATGTAAATGCATCATGTCAAATACATTCCATAACTAAGTTGAATAAGAGAATACTCAGGCAATCCAAAATATTTGTGTCTCACTATCATGCATATTCTTAGAGATGTTCTTCCTAAAGTCTTATGGTACTTTCCCAAGCAATGAAGTCCTCTGTTAGAGACACCAAAGTCTGTGAGAAGTACTTGATTTAATTATGCCATACCCAAATTATTTCTTTCTACAAAAGACTTTTACCTTAAATACTACCTTTAGTATTTTTTAATCTTCCTTAAGTCCATCATATACACTGAGTAGCCAGAGTATTATGATCTCTGAACACATAATAATCTGGCCACTCAGTGTACTTCTCTTGAGTACCTCATTTACTTGATATAAAAGATACTATAAATTGAGCACCTGATCAGTTTTCCTCTTTGCACTGGCTGATAGAAATCTTGGGGCAAATAGATGGCTGATCTTCAGCAAAAGTCTAGAATACTTTTGGTACCCATTTAAGATACAAATACACTGAGTGGCCAGATTGTTATGCGTTCAGAGATCATAATAATTTGGCTACTCAGTGTATATTCCAAACAAGAACAAAGTGGCCCATTAATTGATCTAACTTCCCTCCTCAAAAAGGTTATTCTCACCTGAATTAATTTAAAACAGATAAACAAATTGGGTTAAGTTAAAAAAGAGAGGGGGGAGAATAAAGGGAGAATAAATTAAATGAATGGAAAGCTGGAATTGAATAGAGTTACAGTCTTTGAAGTGCATAACTGGATGAAGGACATGAGAGTTACCAATGCCATATATTGTAGCATCTGCATAAATGAGAGGCCTCATTAACTCTCCATGTCAATATGAGCTTTTCATAATGAAAAAAGGATTAGAGAAACACTTTCTGAACTGTTCTCATTTTCATATATCAAATATTAAATACATCATTTTTTGCACTTTTGTGTTTTGAGGTTATTGTATTTTGCCCCTTGCAAATTTGTTATAGTCACAGCCAATTAGTGTATCTGCATAAAGAATTTTGACAAAGAACATGAAATATGGGATGGAATACCCTTCTCTTTTGAGTTCCAGGCCCGCTTTAAATATCACCCTGTAATTTGAACTTCATCGCACACATTTCCAATGGCTCCATTTCCGGTTGGCTCCAAAGGCAATGCTCACGTTAGCCTTTCCATGAAGTTTAATGAGATTTCCCTCAAGTCATACATTTTTGAAAAGTGCGAAGTTGAATAATGGACTTAAATTAAATGAACCTAGGTGTAGTTATAATGTCCCTGATTTTAATTTAGTTCATGGAAGTTTCTCTTAGAGTTGGAATGTGTTATTAGTTACAAGACATGAATAGGTTTAGTTCTGCCAATAAGTGAAAGCAGTTGCTAACCATGTGATTTGTTTTCAAAGAAGTGGAAACATTTGCCTAAAAGCAAAAAAATGCAATTCACTAATGTAGCATAAAATGTTGTTTACATTTGAAAACAACTATTCAAATACAAACACTTCTTCATCTGAAAGATTTAAGACATTAGCATGAGTTATTTCAATTAACATTCTTGACATATATTTAAGGAACCCTTAATAATAATAATCATGATAATGACAATAGCTAACTCTTTCATGAGGTATTTTGTGTCTAGCAAATGTGAGAAGCAATTAAATCAGTATTTCATTTAATGCTTATTAACGACCTTCTAAGTAGTATTCATTACACTAATTATTAGAAGACCAACTTTGAGCTGTGCTTATTTTTTTTAATATATTTTATTGATTTTTTTACAGAGCAGAAGGGAGAGAGATAGAGAGTTAGAAACATCGATGAGAGAGACATCGATCATCTGCCTCCTACACGCCCCACAATGGAGATGTGCCTGCAACCAAGGTACATGCCCTTGACCGGAATCGAACCTGGGACTTTTCAATCTGCAGACCAACGCTCTATCCACTGAGCCAAACCGGTTTCAGCTGAGCTGTGCTTATTGCTGAAAAAACTGTATGATGGGGATCTATGTCCTTCTTCCCAGAAGCTTACTTACATTCAAGGACAGAGAGTAGACAAAGAAACTAACAACTAACACAGTAAGATGGTAAGTTCTCTGAAGAGGATTAAGTAAAGTGCTAGAGAGGAACCTAGTTGAAATCACATTGTCAGGGAAAGGGCTTTTAAGGAGAGGACACTTGAGCTGAGACAAAAATATGACAAAGGGCCATCCTTGTGCCCACTCAGGGTGAATCACTTCAAATGACACTAATGAGTAGTGTAAATATCTTGAGAAGGAAACTGTGTACCATATTTTCCAGCGTACAAGACGACTGGGCATATAAGACGACCCCCAGCTTTTCCAGTTAAAATGTAGAGTTTGGGATATACTCGCCCTATAAGACGACACCTGTGGTATAAGACACCTGACATATAAGATGACCCCCAACTTTTGAGAAGATTTTCCTGGGTTAAAAAGTCGTCTTCTACCCATACATGATTTTGAACCTGAAATAACAGCCATGTGAATGGGTTACCCATTGCCGGATCAGGATCAGGTCATGTGTGGCTTTACAGAACATGGCCCAAATTGTTTTTTCATCCTGAGGATGATGACAAGGGTGTTTTAGAAAGGAGTGATCCCTCTCACCTTCTTAAAAGATCCAATGGCTGTGAGGGAAATGATTGGGAATGGACAGAGGGAAAACAGGAAAACCCATAAAGGCCAATGGAGTCATCTGTATAAGATCATTTTAGCTGAAACCTGGAGTCAGAGCAGAGGAATAAAAAAGCGGGGCGGCCGTGGCCAGTTTAGCTCAGTGGATAGAGTGTTGGCTTGTGGATTGAAGGGTCCCAGGTTCAATTCCGGTTAAGGGCATGTACTTGGTTGTGGGCACATCCCCAGTGGGCGCGTGCAGGAGGCAGCTGATCGATGTCTCTCTCTCATCGGTGTTTCTGACTCTTTGTCCCTTTCCCTTCCTCTCTGTAAAAAATCTATAAAATATATATTAAAAAATAAATAAATAAAAACGGGGCCAATCAGATTGGCTAAAGGGTTGGACATAAAGGGCAAGGAGAAGAATCAACAATAGATATTAGATTCTTTGCTACAAAAAAAAAAAAAAGCTGACTGGATTGTAGAGTAGTTTAACGAGATGAGGTTGAGTGGAGAAAAAAATGGTTTCAAGGGGAAAATACATTATATTTTGATATTTTGAACTTCAGGAAACTACTAGAAATACCATGAGGAATACCAACCATGTAGACAATCTGGAGTGGGAGACTAGAGGTCTGATCACAGGACATTCTGGAAGGTAGAAATTTAGGAGTCACTGTCATATCAGGGACAACCAGGGAGAGAATATAATTAGAAA